>OY292316.1:28427223-29677223 GCA_958496155.1 Sisyra nigra | reverse complement strand
CGTGCAAACTTAATTCAAAAGGTTTGTTTGCAATAATTGCTTTCATTATTTTTTTTAAACAGGCTCACTGCGATCGTTATTCAAAACGTGTGATTTTTATTGATTATAAATAAATCATTAACGAATAATAATGATAATATTGACTAACACCTTTACAATTTTCCTTTCACTCATCGGATAAGTGAGACGTGCATGGGCTGTATGGGTTCTCGTGAGCCCATATCAGAAACGGCTTTCAGCATAGATTAGAATGCTGTAATGAAGCAATTTCTGGTTTAGCTCGACAAAATATTGTTACAAACTCTATTGAGATCCCAATCTATATTTCAGATAAAGTTTCAAATAAAGTTCATGAATTGAAACGCATTGTATGATTTTTTTTTACCTACAACCTGTAGGTATATACATAAGTCTATACATTAAGCAAATTGTAGTTAAAAGATAAAAATAGAAGACTCACTCAAAAATAATTTAAAGTCTTATAAAACATGTAAAATAATAAGTTCAAATTTTAATACTTATTATACCGAAGGTTAAAATTTTTTGAATGCCTAGTAAAAAGGTAAAAGATTTTAACAATCAATTTATTTAAATATGGAAGTCTTAATTGAGTCAAAAATTGAGAAGATTCTGCCTTTAACAAATTATTCCGAATCTCATAACTATACTAATTGATGAAACTTATTGGGCGTAATTTTGGTTCATATAAAACATACTCGTAGATTAAAAACATGGTTTGTTATTCCTCAATTAAACCTCATCCCCTTTAACTTACTTTTATTTTTCTCTCAATTTAATCAAATAAGCAAATACAAATTGTTTAGGGGGGCACACAAGACAACCCCCATACAAAGTCGCCGTTAATGACAAAAGCCCCGTTTCTCGGCCGATGTCTGGCTATCAACGCTCGGCCTATTAATAGGAATTTGTTAATGGGCCATATCTGGTTAATTGCCGGTCGCCGTCTATTCGATCATCATTCAATATTCGTTCGTCGGCCAACAATAGGCCGAAGCCTGGCTAAATAATTTTTTGCTCATGCGCAAATAATTAAAAGTTAGATGCCTTACTATAAACCCTAAGTACCCTGAGGGGGCCCTAAGTCACCCTGAGTTATACGTCACTTTGAGTCTATTATATTTGACTTATGTTTAGGGTGTAATATGTTTTAATATTATATAAAATAAGTTGTGTAAAAAGAAAAATAATTGATAATGGATCAAGCGTTTTTTTTTTTTTAATAATGTGCTGAAAGGGACGAAACGTAATATGACGATTTAATAAAAATCATTGAACATTAACTAATATGCTATATTCATTCACAATACCATGAACATTTAAATTATAAATTAATAATGGATATGAACAAAATAAATCTATTTGAAACATAAATTTCAAATGCATTTTTTTCTCTCTGCAATTGCGTCAATTATTTTCAAATATTCGCACCATATAAATACTTTCCAAATGTGTTACAAAATTAACCAATGAACGCAAAGTATGAATATATTCTTCTTTTAAGTGCTATCTGGCGGTAAATTATTATACTTTTAACGGGTGAACAGGGGCAAGAGGATTCGTTTCGTTAACACAGAAATTGTCGTTAACACAATACAGTCACATGGTAGTGTTTAAAGTGTATTATTGTATTTCAGAATAGTTCGTCTATTACTATATCGCCTGTTGATAACCAGCATATTAAAGTCTCTGACTAAAGTAAGTAGTTCTATTTAAAAATTGAATAATAATATATTCTCTCAAATTAAACTATAGATAATTTATATTTATTTACCTGATAATCTAATAGTTTTCTCATAGTGTGAAATAATCAAATAAAAAAATATTAATAGTTAAATTTAATGTTACAGATGGAAGGATTTTATGGTAGAAACTCTACGCAGTCGTTGATTTTTTAGAAAATGTTGACGATACAAAAACCATTGATCTAATTCCATCCAAGTGGATTCTTATAGAAGAAAATGGCATTTTACTTTGTAAATATCCACCGGCTGATGAGTATCCTAAAGTTGATAAGTTTGCTGCAGACTTAAGCGATGCAAATGAAAATTGGGATAAATATCTAGTAGAAATTCTCTATTATGCAGGTGAGTCATTTAGTTATTTTTCTAGAGAATTTTTTCTCATCCTAAGAATGGTTTTACAGATAAAATTTTTTTTCATACCCTTATGAAAATAAATCTCTTTTTTTCACCTCTTATACTATTTTAGTTCTAACTCCTTCACTCACAAATATTGTGCCTTAAAAACAATTTTATTTATAATTGATTTTGCATATTCTAGATGTTGTAACTGAGAAGTTTGAGGATGCAGAGGAATCTAAAAATTTCACTGGTAAATTAGCCCGATGGCTTTCTGGTTGGGTGGACCGTGAGAATGGGCGATAAGAAAGAGGATCTTCATTATAAACCACCAAAAATTCCCTTTTAATTTTAGAGTGCGTATTATGTACGCCAGGTTTAAAATTCTACTTTTGTATTAATTATTGATTTTGTCTGATTTTTTACTAAGATTGTATGTATTATAAAGTGAATAAATGATTGTATCATAATAATCGTTGAGCTGATTTTATATGATTTTTTTCAGTATTTAAGTAGTTTTATTAATTTATAATATTTGCCATTAACGGTCCAGTAATTTTTACTGCAGTCGGCCGATTGTGGGTTTCTATTAACGGCCCTGTAACCTTTGCTTCAGTCGGCCGATTGTTAATTGCCATTAACGGCCCGGTAACTTTTACTGCAGTCGGCCGATAGTCGACTGTCATTAGCGGCCCGGGGTTATCATCCAGCCGGCAACCGTACTTGGGCCGTTAACAGTTGCCGATGTTGGGCCAACAACTAGTATATCTGGCTAAGCAATGGGCCATTAATGGCCCTGTCGCCAAACTTTGTATGGGCCGTACGCCATTCCTGTCTCTGTTTCTCATTTTTCATTCGATATCCCCTTTCTCGTTTTTTTTGCTCTCAATTGATTTATATTCATATTCAATAAATTACTCGACTAATTGTTATGGTAATTAAACACGATAAAGAATTTTAAATGATTTTTTTTGCAAAATAAAAGATATTTCTTTTTTGAATCTGAACTGCGCGCGCGTTTTAATTAAATAACACAATGCAATGCTAACGCTAATGCGAATAGACAATTATTCAATTATTCAGAATAATTTATTATTGTATTTATATTTATAATAATAATAATCAAAGAAATATAATCAAGATATTTTCCCATTAATTATTCACTGTTTTTACAACAAAAAAAGAAGAAATACACGAGCAGGTTGTTTTATTTTACAAAATTTAAATGTTAAATTATCATAAATATATTAGACTACATTCAGTAGTTATAAGCTTGTGATTTTAATAATTGGAATAACGACCTCAATATGTCATATTTGTGTAAGCAAAGCGACTTACTAATTTGCATACTTCAATTGCATTTCCTTGTGCCGTCGTTATAAATTCATTTCTAGTTTTTGTTGCGGGATAAAAATGGTATATAGAATAAGGTTAACCCTCCAGTGTGTTAGTGTTGTTCAATTTAATTTGATTTCTAATATAAAAGACAACTAGTTGACAACTTAACTAATTAGTTAAGTTTAAAGTTAAAATAAAAAGAAAAGTAGATCTTGAATTTATTTGACAGGAAAAAGATGTAATATGATGTACATGAAACCAGTAATTATAAAACGAAAATTTTCATTTCGCGAGTGATATATCGCCCCGGATCCAATATGTTCAATGGCTTTATTAAAGTTCATATACCGGAAGACTTTATTATTCGATTGACATTAATAAGTCCGACAAGTTTTTTTGCTATTTATCGATATGATCAAATTTATTGAGTCGATAAGCCTCGTATTGCATTAAGTTAAAACATTCCAGTGATAATTCTTGTGTGAGTTTCTTTTTTTCACTTTTTTTTTAAAATGATACACGTGTCAAATTAATCATAATAAGTGTACATGTGTATGATGATGTTGATTTGTTCTTGTGTTCTTGAGCAAAGTTGATTTGAATTCAAGTCAAAATAAGGGGAATCCCGCAGTGAAAATTTCCCTTATTATAATTTGATCGCATCATTAGGTGAAATTCAATACGGGATTGTTTCTGTTCCTGTTTCCGAAACACGAGTTTCATCTCTCATTCTACATTACCTATCTATTCTTGAATTGAACTAACAAGCTTAGTAAGGGATGAATTCCCAAAATTAATTTTTTTTTGTGTTTTCCCTTTTAAGTTTTTATAAATTGGTAGAAATCATATAGTAGAAGTAATTTAGTGGATACAAATAGTTTTCAATTGTAATTATATGTATAATAAATGTAAAGTATAAATGATACCGCTCTCACACACAGACACACAGCCGCACAGGCATTTTTCTAAAAACAACTTTTTTGGATTTAGGGAACCTTAAAACGTGTATTTTCCGTGAAAATTCAAAATCGAAAGTTCGACTCGATTACAATACATCCTTTATTATAGTATAGTAGGAAGGAAGTTTAAAAAAATTACTACTAATAATCTAGAAAAAAAGTATGAGAAAGGATTGGTTCATTTCAAATTAATAATTGATAATCTTTGCGATTTTAATTTAAAAAAAGTTAAGACAAAGGTTTAAATGTAAGCAATGTAAACTAAAAATTGTAGATTTGTCCTAAAAAGGCATTGTCATTGAAATTGAACCAACGTGCAAATTCTACTATGTAGGATAAGAAGAAGTGATACTAATTCAGCTTGCAAGATATGATCTAAACAAACATAGCAAGTTAAATAAAAGCTTGTGATTAGACACACTAAACTTAAGAATATAACTGTTCATATATTTTGAAAATAAAATTTGAATTTGTGCTGTATTTTATTTGTTTAGTTATTGAATTTTTTCAATTATTTCTATCTGTTAAACAATTCCATTGTTTAAATGTCCTGATCCTGGAAGTCGATCAAGGGTATACTTCTCATAAGAATGCACTATTTTTTAAACTGAACCAACATGCAAAAATTCAACTATGTACCTAGAATAAGAGAAAGTGGGCTCAATTTAGCTTGCAATATTGGACCTAAACATGCAAGTATTGCAAGTTAAATAAAGGCTACTCTACTAGACGTTGTTTTAGCTATATGAAGATATTTGGGTTCTTAGAGGAAATTTTACTATATTTGTTTCTTTTTGTATTTACAGGTGAAAATTTGGTTTCAAAATCGACGGAGTAAATACAAGAAGATGATGAAAGCAGCACAACAAGGTCCCGGGGGCTCAAACAACAATGGGTCAGCGGGTGGAGTTCCTAACCATGGCTCTGGGCTTATGAATACGCCTGGAGGTTTGCCGGCGGGTAGTCCGGGTCCCGGACAAATGTTACCAGGTACGTTAACTTCTTTAGGAAAAAAGGGTATAAAATATAATAAAGTATAGGAGTTAAACTAAATTTGTTTTACTATTGTTACAAATAGGTGGCGGAAGTTCAAATAGTTCGCCATCGAATAACGCCAACTATATGATGAATTCACCGACGCCAAGTTCAACCCCAGGCAGTGACATCAGCGGTACACCCTTGTCGTCGGGAGGACACCCGCCGTTGCCACCCCACCATCATATGTCGTCGTTACAAGGAGGGGGTGCCGGCGGCGGTGGCACAGGGACGCCACCCCCTCATGTGTCACATCATTGGCCAGACTTGAAACCTGTACCGCCGCCACATGCGCCACCCTTACACGCGCACGCGCATTCACAGCCAGGCCACGTACAGGGGCAAACTCACCACCCTGGTTATCTACCGCAATATTCGTGGTATGCCGGGGACAATCCCGCCTCTGCCGGCCTTTTAACGTAAGTTCCAATGGTAAATATAACTCATTTTCTTACACAAATTCATCCCTCACATTCATATCAACTTCCCTTGAAAAACGACAAAATTTTACAAATATTTATTTTTTTCTTCACAGGGTATGGCCTGCGGTTTAACATTACAAGAAACCTTTTAGATTTTTTACAATTTAACAAGGAAACATTCCCGATATATTCCAAAAAAGACAATTTTCCTACTGTTAGAAAATAACTAAAGTGAAAGTGGTTGAAGTTATAAAAATAATTCGATTTTTTAGTTAAAGTAAAACGTGTTAAATCTGTAAATATAGATAGTAAATGAAAGTTCTAAAAAGCTTTCAGAAACCTCCAAAAACTTTTTTTAATTCACTCTGAAATATGTATAAAATAAACACACCCCCTCAAAAGCTGAAATTAAAGAAGACACACTCATCAAGAAACAAACACGTTAGACGAAGATATTCTCTCTGTGAATGGTGCTTATATTTTAAAAAAATTATTAAAGACCAATACGTTTTGTCAAATAAAAAATATTGAAAAGTAAATTGTGAGTTGTGCTTTTAGTGATTTAATATTATTGTAAATATTATATAAAAAATATAATTAATTGATGAAGATTATTAATAAAAACTATCATTTTAATAAAATTATTCATTTTCTAGTACATGCCGTTGTTTGCAAGAGCTTCCTAATACCTCAACTCTTCAAGTATACACTCAATTGTTATTAAAATGATTTAAATGCATTTCGTATATTGTATGTATAGTTGGCCGTTCTTAAAAATAATGACTTGTACTAGAAAGTAAAAACTGAAAGAAACCAGAAGAAGAAAATCTGCAATTATATTTCTTTTGTCGAATTTGTATAAAATTAAGAACATTTAAATGTATAAATGAATGAATAATTTTGAAAAATTAGATAAATTGTATATGTACCTTAAAGAATATTTGTTTGTATAATTTAATTATCTCTCTCATTTTTATTTTCTTTTGATGTGGAAAATGAGATGAAACTGAAAATTCTTTCATTGATATTTATACTAAAAATTGTGTTTTTTTGCTCATCTAATTAAAAATTCAATTTTTTTCGCTGGCGATTTGTTGTCTTTATACTGATTGTGTTTTGGCCATTTTTCTAAGGGAACAATTTGAAAAGGTCGTGTAAAAATATTGATGAATGAATTTTTAATGTATAAACGAAATGGACAAACTGGAGAAAAAAATTATTATTTCGTATGTGTAAAAAATTTGAACGAAAATATAAAAAAATATTTAAAAATAACTTTTGTTTTATTGCATTTATTTTTTCCAGTGGTTTTATTTTTTAAAGCTTCCAAGTAACAATACTTCTAAACTACTGATATTATTAGCAAGTTTTACATAGAAACGAAAAGATGAACGTTTCTCACAAAACTTTGTGACAAAAATTTTCGAGACATTTTCAGTAATAATAGTATTTATATGGAGCTAAAGATTCAAAGGTAAAAAGGTAATATCTTATATTTAAATCCAATTATTAAAAATGCCTTTATTATGGCATATGTGATATGCTATGGAACCCCGATATACTAAAAAGGTACCTCGGTGCGCTTAACCGAAGCAAACTATGCAAAATATTTTTCTTAAGTAATTTTTTTAATAAAGTCTGAACACTTTTTCAATCTAAATGTAAGTAAAGCTGATTTTTATTCGTCATATAATTAATTATACCATTGAACTATTTTCAATATTTAAAATTTTAATTAACTGGTTTTTTAGCAATTAATTATTGCATTCGAAGAAAGGCAAGATAAAATACCTATTTAAAGAGTAAAATAAAAACATTAGAAAAACTTAACAAATGATCCAAAGAAGAAAAAGATTTCAGAAAGCTCCATTGTATTAAAGTAGACTTAAAAACAAATTTTAACATTGTTGCAGGAAAAGTTCGGAAAAAAGTTTATCATTCCTGACCTATGATGATTGAGGGTATTGAAAATTAATTCTTACTTCAATCAACTTCAAACTTATCCTTGAAATTTCTTGATTTAGAGTCGTGTGTATTTTTCTCTTCTTTGCATAAAGTTAAAAAAAATTCTTAGTGAAGCACCCTGTATTATAACTACTTATAATTAATTTTAGATTTCCTTAGAATTGATGTAGATTGTAGATCATTATTAAACCGATTTTTTCGTTATTTTTATATAAAAACCTGATTATATTAAAAAACAGGTAAGCAATATAAGTAATTAAGTGACAACGCTTTTATGATTGAAGAAGGACGGCCTAGGAACTTGTAATAATTTGATTTTTTCGGCCCACCCATTGATAGGTAATGATTTGATAACCAAGCATTAATTAGCAGTGTACTTTTTTTTCAATTTTCCATATTTTTGACAAAATAGAGCCCGTAATAAGTTACTGGCAATATTTAAACTGTGATTATAATTAATCTATTGCAATATCAAAGGTGTAATTGTCGTTGTTTTTCGTTTAAAATTTAAAGAAATGTTTTTAATGAAAATATAACGTGCATTTTTTAACTATAAGTATTTTACTACTGATTGTAACAATCAATATAATCATGCAATACCTGCAAGGTGTATTATAGATATAATAGGTACAATTAATGAATGAAGTTTGATACCTACCGAATATTGATCACAGTTTTCATAGTAAAACAAATCGTTTTAAAAAATAAAAATAGAATTCTTAACTTCAGATATAGGTCGAGACTCTTAGTTAACGATGTTTGGAAGGTAAATTAAAATGATGACAGTAATGAAAATTAATTAAGATATTCCTTGGTATATTCTAAATCTACTGTTAAAATTTAAAAATGATTGACAAAATAGTTCAAAAGTAATCAATATTTATAATTTATAATTTAACATTTGTTCTTTTAAAGACGTGTTTTTCACTTATAATTTATTGAAACTAATGTAAAATAATGACAAATATTTCAAACTTTGAAATAGTATATTTTAAATAATTATATAAACTAGTTTTACAAAATTTGACGAACTTTGATGAACGTTTATAACGTAGTTTTGATTTTACTGGTTACATATAGAGTAAATTGTTTACAGATACTTTGTTAGTGTAAATTCGCTGTCAAAAATGAGTAGAATTTTTTCGTCTTACGCAAATTTTTTCTCGTTTAAATCAACCGCATGAATTATACATGTTCAATAATTTTGCTCCCGATAGTATCTCTAATAAATCCTTAAGGGATTACAACAACTTCATCAAATTAACTTTTTATTTTTCCTTTTCTCTGTAGTCCAAAAACAAATCTTACTTATGACAATTTGAACATCAGAAACGTTTTATTTTAGATTTTAAAATTTCTTATTTTGAGAACTTCAAATTAAATAAAAATAGTTTTCATTTTGTGCATGATTGTATACGCTGCGGTATTAAACATTACAACAGAGAAAATATAAGAAATACAAGTACATTATTCTTATGTAAAGTTTGCCTTATTTCATCATAATAAAGCTATCAATGTTTGTCCACAGATAATATAAATATTGTCTCAGTTCCCGTGTTACCCTCATCAAAACCTAATCCATTATATTACCTACCATCCGCATTGTCCACATACTTGTAATCTTTTCAAAGAAGATTTCTTAAATAACAAATAGATCTACAAGTGTATTAAATAGGCATTTCAAGTTCATATTTCGTTAGCCTTTTCTCGTTGAAAGAACTCCGAAAAAAAGCCTTTTAAAACCATTCTTTATCAGCCTTAAATTGTGTATTACCTACTCCATACATTGTGATGTCTTAGGATACTCGTAACAAAAAAAAGATCTACATTTTTTTTCGTAATGTTTGTCACGTAAAATGAATACGAATATTTCGTACGCAGAATTGAAAATGTAGTCGATGTACAATAAGAGTTAAATGAAACGACGACATAAATAGGCGTGGTTGGGAGCCCAGATCTCCCGATCCAGAGAGAGCTCCCGGTATTTCCAGCTGCTTCTGGAGACGATAGCGTCGTCATAGTAACCACCGACATCATCTGCATCAAGTCATTAGGGAGTCACACACGACGATGAAGTAGAGCTTTTACATCATACTCAAATAACAAATTCGAATTTGAAATAAAAGATCTTAATATTATCAAGATGCTAGTCACTAATTGTATTAAGAAACTCGTGGCATATTTTCCAATAACAACTCAACGAAATTAGTTGAGCTTTCTGTATGTTGCCCACGATATAAAATCATTGATGTATAAAATTACAAAAGTAGATAATATGGAAGGTCCATCAAGGGGTGAACTAAAGAATATGAATGGATTTGGATGAACTGGGCGACCATAAGGAACAATTTTACAAATTTGCTCTATTATCAATGTGTACTCATTCGGATGCTTTTATTTGACTAAAGGGAAAGTCTGTAGCTTATCAAAAATTATTGTAGTTCTTCTATGTAGTGAAACGAGTAAAAAAAACTTGTGTTAGTAATGATTAGAAGATTAAATTAAAAAAAAAATTAAAAACTCTTGAACAATCTTACCTACATTTATAATTGCATTTTTTCCTTTATTTCGCCCCGTTTAGTTATTAGAAATTTAAATAATAGTATTGAAATATTATACCTCTTGAATTGAAGTAAAGTTTTTTTTATTTTGGTATATATTTAGGAAACTAAAACTCCTTCAATTATTTAATTTATCATTCAGTTAATTAATTTAAAAAATTAGAAGAAGGTATTATACGCGGCTAGTGTTGTAAATTATTTGTATACTTATACGAAACACAAATTTGGAAATATGTAATTGTATGTATTGAAGTATATATTTTGTTCAAAAATTATAACAATGAAACAGATTCCCCTTATGTTCCAAACACTTCAAAACTTCTATTTTAACATAAACCCTTTAAAAAATTCAAAATAAACTTACTAGAACAACTCTGTGTTTCCACATTGTTATTATTTATAAATTTTTTTTAAATATGTTTTTCCATATTTTGGATATATTAATTAGACAATTCATCGAGCAGATGAGAAAATTAAAGCAGTTATTAGTGTTCAATCTAGTTGAAAATTTTATTTTTTCCAGAGTAATATTAATTATTCTTTATAGATTAATTATTATAATATAGTTATTCAATCTCAATTTTTATATCTACTGTAACTTAAAAAAATTATACAACGTTTTTAACCGATTTTACAAGACTTAGGCTAATCAATATTTGCAGCTTCTGATCTGTATTTCAGAGTAAAATAATTTTTGTATTGTAAACAATAATTTTATTATTTTCTAATTTAATGTCCCATAAACGACTATAGTTATTACTTATTAGTAACCGGCGAACCTGAAATCCCAAGAAAAGTTTTAATTTGTTGTATTTTTGAACTCTGATATCTTTAAAACGGCTTATCTGAGGAACTTTATTTTAAGAATTTTTTTTGAACAATATGAAATATTTTCTTTCAGATTATTGTTACGATGAACTGCCCCAAAGTTATGAAAATTAAATAATAAAATAAAACAAAAATAAAACATTTTTACTACAGTGTTTTTAAATGGAAAATGAAAAAATTAATTGAGGCAAACCTTAATATTAATACTAGCTTGTTTTGGCACTAAAATATTTGTTTTATACAATTGTAAAATTTATTACAAATTGTTGTAATATATAATAATTTTTTGGACAAAATAAGAGAAACAATTTTTTTTTTGTGAAACACCCTATTATCGTATGGTTCATAAGCTTACAGACTAGCAGCTATTCATTTTTCATTAACACATTGTATAAGCATTTTTGAAGTTATACTTCTTTAGACGCGTTATGAAAAAATGATGAGAGTGAAATTTTTAGATGGGCGGCCATCTTGAGACAAAAATTAACGAAACAAAGTTGGCCGCAAAACCACTCGGTTTCTTGTCGCACGTAATTTGATTTTTGTTTTATTTATTTACATATTTATTTATTTTTATATTAAAATTAAAAATAATAATATATACAAACGACACATATTATTAAAAAATAAGTTATTATTTTTCTCGAATTTTGCAGTAGCTGTTATACCATTATTCTAGTTTAGTGATGAAAATGACGTTTGTATTACATGCATATTCTTGGTTATCACGAAATCTGGGATTCTGAAATGACTCAACCATCTTAGAATAATAATTTAGCAAAACAAGGCATGAATAAGATTAAGACATTTATTTTAAAAAGTGCTTACTTACTTTATTTTGCGATTTGTATGGAGCTTCGCTTTCATGGCATGCATGAATTGTTAACCAGAAAAATGATCCTGACAAATTTTATAAACGTCGGGCAGCTTCCTTTGGATATTATTTATTGATATAAATTAAACAATTATTCTCTTAATTTTATTTTTAGTAATTATATCTTTATATATATATTATAATCAAATATTAATTTAAAATTTTTTAAAATTGATTATTTGATTGCAATTAATAAAAACTAATATTAATGATGCCAAAGAAGTATAACTTCTCAAGCAATCAAATTTTTTTCTTTTGAGTAAGGATAGTGTAGGACCCTATCAGTCCTAACAGGTAGTTACAACCCTGATCAGACCTCTGAGTTAAATTGAATATAGTTACTGTTATTTTGCGTAATAAACGACCACAGCTGTCACACTTACAAACACACACTGTTAGATAAATACAAAATCAAAGGTTCTAATTGTAGATAAGATCTTCCATTTCAAATAATATTTTTGTCATGATCGCGACTTAAATTACAAGGTCATATATAATATATAACATGTACTTTATATGCAAAGACATCTCACTTCTCTTAAAGATGCTCTCAATCTTTCAACATAGAAAATATTACTTAAAAATGTTACTTTTAGCTGGAGATAAAGGACAAATACTTCAGAGGAAATTTTCAAAACAACTAGGTAAAATTTCATGGATCTTTTTTTAACAAAGCAACAGAGTAGAATAATAGGGTTTATTCACGTCTTTGTTATCAAAAACAAAACAGTTTTATTCTCAATTTAAAAAAAAGGCTTTTCAAAAAAAAAACAAGCTACATCATTTTTTTCTTAAGACAAGCACGAAAGAACTTTTTTTACAGCTCTAGGATCTGCACTTATAGTTTTTTATATATAGATACCTATATTTAATAGGTAAAAGGCTTTAGCAAAAAGAGCGGCTTAGGTATGTATATTTTGTTTAAGTAATGAAACTTGTGAATTAAGTAATTTAGTAATTATTCACATTTATTTCTTCATTAGGTATGTGAAACTTTTTTTTGAACAAGAAGTAATCAATGTATTCAGAATTCACTAAATATTTAATCTAAGGCACTATTGAAAATATTTTTAAGTGATTGATTATGAAACTCAATTTAACTTTAATTAATATTTCCATATTTACCGATCATAAAAATAAACTGTTTTGTTTTCATTAATAATGTTTTAGTTAAAACTTAGCGCGGTGATGGATACAAAGGAGTCTCGTTGATGAGCTTTGACTGGTAGTAAAGTTTCATAAGCATTTCAAGTGGAACCTTTTGTGTCGATATGCACTACAAGAATTAAATAGTCTAAACTGGATTTATGAGGCTAGAATTCTTCGAGATTAAATTCAATCAGCTAGATAGATACGAGACGTTTTTGATTCGTTTAAATGTAAATTTTTCTCAATGTAAACCTAGATTAGACAAAGAGCCAGCCAATTTGTTTAATAAATGCTAATAGAAGACAGAACATTACGTCATGATACAGTTGCCAAGCTGTCTAGTTCGATTCGCTTATGACGTATTTAAATCATTTAAAATATTCTTCTAATTACGCAATTAAAATGAACGGTTTATTATTATTGTTATTATAAACTTTTAGGTTTCACTATTCTTCTCGTAAAAGACTTTTCTCAATTACATGAAATATAGTCTTCGACACATATGGCCTGGAAATTAAACCGTTTAATGAAAAGCGAATTAACACTCGTTTGTTCGTTTACTTTTTGCATTATATGATTAAATTAAAAACGAAGAAAGAAATAAATGAGGAAAATATGCGCGTAATTATATAGAGGTGCTAGGTTTGTAAGGCATTTGAGATGCTTTTGTGGGCGAAATTTGCCGAATAATGCAAATATTTTTATTGTTGTTCAAATTAAAATTGTTGAAATGTGTAACAAAATAATAGTGGTTTTCATATTGTCGGTGATGACCATTTTTTTCATAATCGATCTGTATAATTAAGAAATATATATTCATAGAAGTTACTTGAGCGCGTTCGTTAAAAGTTGTTATTTTGCGTTAATATTTTAAATGAGGTGAAATAAATATATGTAATTAAAAGAAAGAAATAATAGATTTTCTCCCTTGCATCCCTTAGATGTTTCGACGCGTTTTTTCGTGGATTCTTTGTAAAAAAATTATTCGTTAAAAAAATTATTTGTGAAAAGGCCGGAAATGGATGTCGAACACCCACCGCATTGATAGCTTAACCGAACATACACACGCCAAAAAACCTACCCGTTTCACCCTCTTCATCTCTGGGTTATAAAAAACAGACCATGGCATAGTTGTCGAACGAGCCCGACTTTATTGTGAAAATTTTCTTCTGAGCCCAAAATACAATTGCCTGTGTTATTTGATATTTGTACAACGTTTTCTTTGTCATTATTGTTATTATTATTTATTATTATTATTACTATTATTATCACATATACTTTTTTAAGGAGCACAGGCCCGCCTTGAATAATTTTTACAAAGAAATTGGGTGGCATTGGATTGAGAACGGTGTAGAGGAACGGGAGAGCGGTTCAAGCGCACGCTTTACAAATGATTATTATCATATCAAAGCCCTTAAAAATTCCCTTTAAAAATTCATCGCAGACCGTTATGTTTACAGTTGCCAAAAAATTGTTTGAATAGTATAATTTTTTGGGCGTGAAAAGAGTGAACAATGTAATATAAGGGTTTAAGTGACATGTTTTATATCTTTCTATTGAACGCGACCGGGAGTTTGGGAACACGTTCAATCCCTCGGGATTTCAAATGTAATTTATGTTGTATTTAACGCAGCGGTCGTTTGGTTTGATTTTTTTCAAGCTCAGAATTTTCTTTTATCGACACATTTAATGCGACTCGAAACTATATTATTATTATTTAATTTTAGGCGCGTGTCGTCTACAACCTTTTATAAAACTTGAAATATAACAAGGTAGACCTCTTATTTAGCAACTTATTCGCTTTAAAGAACTTATAACTATAAGATTATGAAGTCATACTTGTCGCTTTTGATTGATTACAAATACAATAGCTATCAGTTTTGTGAACACTTAATGTTTATGATAATAACATCTTAGATTATAACTAATTAACTTTATAAGCTACTAAGAATATATATACTCTTACATTGTAAGTAAAAAGGGGCGGTCTTTTTAATTTGACTTCCTCAAAATAAATTTAGTAGATACTAGAAAATAAAGACAATACAGTAGATCCTGAATAAAAACAATTGGATAAGCGAGAAAATTTTATAAATAATATTTTAACTCGCATCATTTTAACTTTCAAAACCCTGCTTGGGCTTATGGTACACAAGAAACTAAACTAAAACTAAAATAAGTGCAAGAAGTCATAAGAGAGGCGTATTAATCACTTAACCACGAACCTGGACAATCACAAAATCAAGTTACTTAGAGAAGAAGCATCCAAGATAGTATCACGAAGTAAAAAAATTTAAAAAAAAATTCCAAGATAGCCAAGGCCAATTAAATATCACAGGGAGGAACAAAGAAAAAAAAATATTTTTAAATTTGGCACTCTACAGTGACGGTTCCTTGGAGGAAAATGGGGGTAGGCACAGTCAAAAGAGTGAGTTACAAAGTTTTATCAAAAAAATGTGTAGTTCCAGCAGGACGGTGCCACAGCACACACATCTAGTGTGTCAGATGTGTGTCTATTTGCGGTAACATTTCCAGGAGGCCTCATCACCTTGAAAAGAGATTTGTATTGCCGAGCATAATCTTGTGATTCAAACCCCTGTGATTATTTATTTTCTATTGGGCTACCTAAGATCAATTACTTCCAATGATCATCTTAAAAGTTAAAACTCTCGATTACCTTAAGAACATTATTCTGTATATGTATTAAGCTGTACTTATCCAAAGAACTCGTCGATGTACTGGAAAAAATTGAACAAAACTTCAGAAGCATTAACGCAGCGTATTGACAATAACGGACACCACCTACCTGATATCTTATTTAAAACTGCGTCAATATCAGTTTTAAACTTGTCCTTGATTTTGCTTGTTCCAAGAATTAAACGTAAATTTTCATTCTTTTTCTTTTATAGAATTTAGAAAAAAATAATAAGTAACTCTGCTCCATCCATTAGGATACAGTTTTAAAATGCATTGTGAAATAATTAAATAGCACTTGGTGCGGGATTGTTTGTGGGCAATTACTGAACCCAAGCGACAAGTCAATTAGATACTCGATATTATCTACTACAATATTAAGACCACAACTGAACGTCACGTTGTAACGTAAAGGGAAAATAGATAAAAACCTCTACATGTAAGATATACAAATCTTCAAGTAAATGAGATTTGAGTCCTGTCTGAAACTTCATAATCCAGACTACCCTTCGTCTTTTACTTCTATAAATGAGACTCGAGCATACATTTCACTTTCTTGAGACATTTTTCCAAATTGATTAAATTACTTAAATATCTACTAGGTAGTGCATTCACAACATGACTTACATCTACTTATTTTTTTTTTTTTTTTTTTTTTTGGTGTTTTTAAGTTGTTTTAACAGCACATCTACTTATTGTAATTATTTTCCTACCTAAAGTAAATGTCCTATAGTTTTTAAAAAAATTTAAGGAATGTCTTCATTTAGTTTCAATTGAGTTTGAAATTTGAAATAAAAAACTAGGTAATGGGGTTGAAAAGTAACCCTTTCACACCTTTTTAATGTACCACGCCTATTTCTTGTACAAATAAAATGTCCAGATGGGCACTAAACCTTTAGTACCCAGATTTTAATTTCTCTTCCGGTGGGTTATCCCTTCTTGCAAATTCTAAAAAAAAATGTTAAATATGCACGCGATATAAAATGCAGAGAAAATAATTTTTTAAAGCAATATTTGGTAATTGTATTACAATAAATGTTTATATGTTATTTTAGTTTAGTTTTATAAATGAATAAAACATACTGGAAAGAAGTAGGCAAACTGTGAGAGGAAGAGAGAAAACAAGAAGTTAAATATTCAAAATAATTGATTTAATTCTGTGTTGTCCATTGAAATGGTTTATTGAACTTATTGTCGTCCTAGAATATGTTTAGATACTAACGGACTTGTAGTTTATTTGGAGGAATGGAAACACGTTTCTGTAATCTTAAGTGTAGAAGTCTAAATTAAAATTCATTTAGAAAATATTGAAAGAAATTAATGTAAAGAGCTTTTGTTCATTGAAGTGAATCATGTAAGCGTGTGTAGAGTTTAAGACCATTACTAGTGTTGAATTACTGTTTACGTTTATTACGTACTACAACTTGTACTAACTGAAATATCAAGCGATTCACATATTGAATATCCATTGAAGTAAAGTGTAGGTGAAGTAAGGTACCTACCTATGTAGTAAGGCGTATAAAAAAATCTCTTATTAAGTTCAAAAATTAATAATATATTCATTCGATATGTGTAGAAAAAATTAAGCTATAATGAAGCTTAAGAAAATTGAGCTTGATTGTTATGTTTTTTTTAAAATTAATTTAATTTAGAAAAGTAGTCCTTGACTGAATAAAAGTGATTTATTTTGTATGTTTTATTAGAGAAAATATATGGGGTAGATGTGTTTAAAACTGAAGTAAACGTCATTAATTTACATCCCTATGGTAAGGTAGTTGGTAATTTAAATAAAAAATTAAATAATTTTTTCATTGATTGAGTACTTTTCTTACAACCTTGAAAGAAAATAAGGTTTTCAGAGAATTCCAAAGATTTTACATGATTTGAGATTATATAAGAAAAATATTGGCTATTTTTGTAATTAAAATTATTTTTGAATTGAAAGGGTAAATTGCTCAGCAGTTGTTTACCCGGTGAAAAATTTTCATGTGTAAGGTTGAGGTTTTCTTGTTGTCAGAAAAGTTAGTTGGAGCTTATCGTTTGCGGTCTTTGTCGTGTTCACAAATGATTTGACCTCGTAGTGCAATAATAATCAGTCGCGCTGTGAGAGGCCCTCATCTTGTTAAACCGCAATTCATCATTACCAGAGAACCACCAACGGGCTCTCATCACATTGCACCCGTCCTCCCCCTCCTGCCTAACTTCTCCAGGCCCCTTTTGTTCCCAATTCACGGGATCTACAAACAAAACATCATCCTAATATCATCAACATCGTTCATAATCATCATCATCATCATCGTCTTCACTTGATCATTTTCTCATTCATTCATCCATCATTTTTGCTATGAGACACGGCAATGATGGGAGAATCAAGAGAAAAATTGCATTTTTACAAATATTAAGTTGCTCATAAGCAAATAGAGATTTTTAAAAAAAGTGAAAAAAAAATCTTGTTTTTTGACTTTAAAGGTTAAGTTAAGGAATAACGTTAATTCCTCATAAATCAATATAAAGTAATACGTAGACAGATACCATATTGACTGAAGTTAATTTATTTAGAAAAATTTCTTTTATTATTATTCAACATATGCAAGACCAGACTTTTATTTCTTTGAGTTTTAAACAATCAAGAAAAGGCTTTGGAAACGTTCATAAAACAAACTACACGTAAATTGGATATATGAAAGTTTTAAAAATTTTCTCTATTAATTTTAAACGGGTACATTTACTTCAGCTTAGCTTTTATGAAAATATTGGAGTTTGCTACGTAAATGAAGTATTACTATGATAAGTCAGTCGAGATTTTTTTCAATGTTAATGACTCAATTGATGTAAAAATTTTAACTGTTAAAATCAAGTTTTTTGGAGCCGGTCAGGTTGAAATTTCAGTTCCGTTGCGAATTCATCAATTTTTTTTTTCTTTTCGGCCGTTTTTGGCAAGAGAAATGCGAAACAGAATAAAATTACACGGCCGAAATGTTCGTAGGAAGCGATAATTTTCATCCGAGATATGGATATAAGTATGGATGTTTTGTGTATTGTAGAAACCTTGGAAAACTCCGAAAAAATGCACTCGTGAAACCTTCAAAATCTCCCGTCCATCCCGTTTGCTTTTGACAGATTTGTGTGACGGCCGAACGGATGTTGTGATTCAGAAGATACTAATCGGATCTTTTTGTTTCGTCTTTTACGTAAATCAACGTGGGCATCTGAATTTTATTCGATTGAAATTATGTAGGCGTTCATGTAACAATATCTCAATTTTTAAACTAATTTTTAGTGTTCATATATGGTATATGAGTCGAAAAATTGAGGGCTTTGCCACCAAGGCTCTATATTACAATAGAATGAAACGAGAAACTCTCAACGTAACGTTACAGCATATTTTGCAGAAAGAGAAAAAGCGAAAACGACAACGTTAGGAATTCGTTTTTTATACATTCCTCGTCCTCGTCTTCGGTCAAACGAGAAAAGAAATTGCCTTTGATGTGTGCCGATAGAAAAATTTTGCAATATTTCAAATATTGATTATAACAAGCGCACACCAGAAGTCGTGGAAATTTTTTTACAACCTCACTTGCGAAACGATTAACAGCTTCCTTAACCTTCTCTTTTAGCCCATTCGATCAATCAAAAACACACGCAGAATAAAAACTAATGAGAGAAACTCATAAACAACGATCAAAACACATTTTTATCAATCATGAAAAACAAATTTTAATTAGTTTTTGTTAATTAGTTAATTATAATTATTATAACTAAACCGTGTTCTGTCTCCAGATTAATCAGATTTCTACGTGCGATTATAGCCCAATCTGTCAATATTAAAGTCACCAATAATTATAAAATTATGTGTCCAGTTTCCTCTATTTACAAAAATATCTTACGAAATTTATGAATAATTGCTTCTTTTTTATGAATCTGAACTATTAAAAATTCTTAATTAAATTTAAAACATTTATTTAAACACTCATAAAATATTTATTTCAACCAAAGTACAGAGTTCCTGTCAAAGCTATAGTTTCGCTATTTCAGCGTTATATCAAGGTAACAACAAATAATTTTTGATAAAACGTAAATATAGAAACATTTTTTTTTTTATTTAATTCGAAAAATGGAGAAAATATTAAGAAGTTTGTACAAACTGTGCTAGATATTTTATACTTTTTGCCATAGGCTCTATTATTCGAGCAAGCTTGATAAATCATATTTCATTCAGAAATTAAAGAAGATTCAAGCAAAAGAAGAAAGTTCAAAATGGAAAACATATAGGAAAACATGATTTAGGGTTTTTCTAATACATCATTTATACTACATCAACACTTATTTATTACAATAAATGACAATACAATAAAGAAGTGTTGAAAAACTGAAAAACTGTACGTACCTATACGTATAGTTTTTTTACTTTAAATACAACTTTTTTAGTTCAAAAAAAACTTTCATTTCATAAGAACCATTTTTTAAATCTTCATTGGATAGTAAGAGAAATATTTAATTTTGTATTTAAGACAGTGTATTTGCCATATAAACTTATTAAATAATCGCTGTTAATAACTTTATTAATAGATATATGTACAAAGACTTAAACTTAAAAGTAAAAATTATCATAGCCTTTAAAAATGCTTTTATATACTCGTATACCTATTATTTTCAATATGTAACTTTTTATTTCTAGATTGCCCGAAGAAGTTTGAATTAATAAACGAGACGTTGTATTTTTTTAAATATTTATTTATTACTTTCCAAGTTCTTGAAAAGAATTAAGTTTAATTAAACCTATTAAAGTTAGAATTTAGGAATTTCAGGAATAACAAACGCCAGGCAGAGTGAGGGAAATACCTAGTGCAATTGTCTCCAGGAATTTGCGCGCAATATTCCCAAATCCAACTTCAATAAGTTTGCATGGAAAATACACGGTTGTAAATACAGAATTAAATCGCTTGCCCAACAGTGCATCTAGATCTATGAAAACTCTCGACTCTAGACGTTAAACTCAATGTAAGAGTGGGGACACACGAAGATTCGCACAAAAGGTAATCGGAGAATTGACCTGCACTTTGTATTAGATATACGAACTTAACTCGCCTATTAACTCGCCTCCCTGTCTCGCCTCTCTTTCTGTCTTTACCAACGTATATTTCTCCTCTCAACTTCGATCGCCTAGCCAGAACACACTTTTCGTAACGCTTCTGTAACATATTCACCAGTTTACTCATCAAGTCCAGCGCGCGTAAAGAAGTTATACTTGACAATCTCGTTTGTTTCTAAATTCGTTCATTATTTTAAAAATCGCCATTTAAAAAAAATGTATTCTATAATAAGTTCACTGTATTTAAATAAGTTAATATTTATGCTTAACGTATTCTATGTGTTATTAAATATATTATAATATATCGGTAATAAATTCTGAGATGTTATCCTCCTGCTTGCAATAAGATGGTTTGTTAGGGAATTATAAATCTTAAAACAAAAAATTTAGATTACTTATTTCAAATTTTCATTTTTAGTTTATTTAGTCTAAAGATACTAACAATTTTTTCTTTGAATCCAATAAAAACATTTCTCTTAGAATTTCAAAAAATTTGCAAATTTCTTTAAGTTTAAAAAAAAAACTTAAAGTAATTTTAACAGTTGAATAGTTTTTTTATGACCATTTTCTTTTAAAAGGGATAGAGAGGCCTTTTTCCAGATTCGTTTCCTTGAGCTATTCCAGACGCCGTGCACACCTCAATAAACAGAAAGGTTCTACCTATTTTGCATTTCTCGTTTTAAATTTGACTAGCAGACATTTTCAAGGAACATGAACAAAAATAAGCCGGCAAATAATATTATTATGGATCGATGCACACTTAAAAGACCTTTTGTTAACGTTTATTCATGCCATAAAGGCCCGATGAAGAAACGAAACAACATTTGTATTCAGACAAATACTTATTAAAATGATGATTATAAAATTGTCGTTTGTTACATGATTAATATGAAGCTAAAAAAATTATTAAAAAATAAAATTATCTAAAGCACTAAATAAAAATAAAGTTTGCCTTTTAATATTATGTAGAAAACAGATATTAAGAGCTTTAATATAATGGAAATGTTGAGAGATTTTGTAGTCGGGCTTTGTCAAGTTTGTTTTATATAGTGGAGTTTAGAGGTTTGTTCACCGGGTAAAAATGTAACAAAGGACACAATAAAGGTCGAGAACAATCCGCTTTGCAAAGATTAGTCCGAGAACGAGGCTGCCTCTTCCCCAATAGACCGGATGAGTAGCTTACACAGTAAAGATCCGACATAAATCCGACAAAATGTGTCAAAGTGCATTTGTGTACGCATTGTAAACGCTACCAAATAAACAACACAAACGTTTTGTTTGCAATCAAAAATTTCCAACGACAAGAACGTATGGAAGCGACAGTAACAGATATCCTCTCCGCCCTCAGTACATGCGATGCGACAGCCCGAACAAAAGGGTTTTATAAAATTTTGTTGAGGGGATATGTTTGGTTTTTCAATGCATTAGATCAATAGACACAACATACAAATTTTTCAAAAAAGCAGCCTATTTGCAAACAGACATTTAAATCGTTTTCCAATGAATCAATATTTTTCTGGACAAGAGAATCCCTTAAATACATTATGTTTTATTTTGGATCAATTTTGTCATAATAATGAACGTATGTAGTCGATCGAGAAAGCAAGTTTTACTCCTCTTGAAATGTGTATTTTTATGCTTCAAAAGATATAGAATCCGATTTTGCAAAAAAATTCGTCAGGTCGTCAGATGGCCAATGATTTTCCAACCACTGTAACCGTGTTTTTTCACCCAATATTATATTTACCCATATCGTTATTATTCGAAAACTCGTATATGCTACTCCTATAAAGATAACACTTTAAGGTCGTTCAAATAATTACGTAAGCAAAATTTTAGTGATTTGTAACCCCTCCCTCATCTTTGTCAGCAACAGTCAGCAAAACCCTAAATCTATTCAGGTTTCTTTATTGTTATTAATGTGAATTATTGCACAATTAATATTAACTATTAATTGAATACATTTTATCAAGATTATGAACATTCGTAAACATATTTAAACAAATGTTTAACTTATAAACGATTTTAATTTTTTTAAATTTAAAAGTAAATTAAAATTATTTGTCGTCAGTACATGAAACTTGAATCCATGACTCCAAGTTCTCGATGATATTGGTTGTTTTATGTTCGAGAGCGAGGACCTAAACAATATCAATTGTTTTGGGAAATCCTTCTATATATACTCTTCGCTATCAAGTCTAGAAAATTATAAGGGTAACCATATTTGTTTGAATTAGAAACTTATGATACGATCTATTTTTACAAGAATATTTTTATATAATAATAGTGTTAGAATAAGTACGCTTTAAATATTAGGACATTTAAAGACTGAAAACATGTTCTGGTCGTGTCATTGACGGCAGAAAACCTTAAGAGAATTATACAAGTACATTATGCACTATTTGTATTTATAAGACAAAATTTTATTAATTTGACAAATACAATTATCATTAATGGGAAATTATAGATGAAATGCATTTTACAAGTATGAAATAAATTTTAATTATAGTCAAGGAATCAAAAAAATAAAGCTAAATGTAACTATTATGTCTCTTTTTTCTGTTTGTCATTTTTACAAGCAATCTCTGCAGTCAAACACTTTTCTTTATATGCCAGACATTACATGAAAAATCGAAATGTATTAAAATATATGATTGTGTATAACAGTATTCAATCCGAAGCGTCAACACCAAGTAGTCATTTCATAAAGTGCCTAGGCGAATAAAGTAATCTTAATCATATTCACTAAGCATCGACCATTGTTATTTCAAGAAATAACGAATTTCACTAACAGATAGCAAATATAAATTTGAAAATATCAATGTAAAACGTATCTTTGAATTATAGTAAAGACATTTCTCTAGGAAAAATGGGCTTTAAAAATTAAATTATAATAACTTCTCTAGTTCATCTCAAAATAATATAAAATTTTTACCTATTTTTAAGAAAATTGAATATTTAATTGATTGAAAAAAATCTTCTATTTCGTTATTAGGTATTTGTTTTAAATCATTTTATGTTTGAAGAAATGTTATTGTATTTTAATACTTGCATTTTAAATGACAATTTTAAGTTATATGAATTTTTGTATGTTTAAGTAATTAGCGAGAAAGGGAAATGAAAATTTTTTTGGTTTAAAAATTTAAAAGATTCGTTTTATGTATGTTTCTATTTTAAACGATGCTGTCGTTGAAACTTTTTCTTCGTTTCAATTTGTATAGTCGTAATTCGACGAAGACAAAGGCTGTCGTCGATGTAATGGTTAGATAATGGGATTGTATAAAATTTAAATGGGTTATTTGTGTCTGTGTGTCTATGTGTTGACTCGTTACGATGTAGTAACATTTTACAATCAGCTGATGAGAGAAATGTTGCCACAAGAGATTACTTTTGATTGGTCCTAATTTGAGTTTCCGCTTCTCGGAGTGAAGCCTCATCCCGAGAGAGTCCACAACTCGTTTAGTGCGTATCATATTCATAATATTCGAAGAGAAAATCTAATGCAACTCCGCTAATGGCAATTGGACATTTTCGAGTGTATAATGGTTTTCTTTTTCGTTTCGTGTGATCTTCGTTGGATCTCTTACCTATTCGTGTTAATTATCTTTGAAGTTAGCCAGCCGTTAATTTCAATGTGAATGGTGACATTTTTGTTAGGAAAGCAAACGGCAGCGAGTTGGCAGCAGCATCACCTGACGATGATTGCGTGCCACTATTTCGTCCTCCATCATCCCGTGATTATTTTAATTAACATTTTATAATTCGTTTTCGTTCCCAAATGTCAGAGGCTGTGGGCATGACACCAGTGTCCTTGTACAAGATTTTGATGACGTCATCATGCAACACCACATCAATGTCACTTTTACATCGTTTTTTTTCTATTTCCCAAATGATGTTTGGTTTCACAATAAATGTTGTTTCATATCTTTTACAAGAATTCGTACAAATTATACAGAAAAACAATTAGAGAAATATAAGCTCCAAGTCTGTAGGACAGCGCGTTATGATCTTGAGGTCCTTTGTCGAATATGTTGCTCTAACAACTGTCCATTAAAAAAAATCAATATAAAAATTATAATTGCTTAACTATTTTTACGATTTTTCTTGACAAAGTTTTAATAAAAACGAAAATTTTATCATGAAAGCATTCAAGCCAATACCTACATTATTTTTTCAAAGTTAAGAAATTAAAATATAAAAAAAATTAGCTTAGTATCTTTGAGAAAGCTCACATTAGAAGGATTTCATATTAAGATTGGACCTTTTTTTATTTATAGTAATTTTTTAACATCTAAGGTCATTAAGATTCTAATAGTGTGTTATTATTTTGACTTTAACTTTTGACATATCAGGTCGTACATATTGGTTTCTTTGAGTTACTTTAATGTTTGAAGGATGAGAAAATAGTCGTTCCTATGCACCAATACGAGTTGCCGAAATGTTATGGAAGACATGTATGAAATAGAAAAAGTTGACATTATATTTTTTATGTTTTGCAGATTTAAGGACAGATTTAATTACGTAAGAACCTATATTGGTTTTCTCTTTCAAAAATGTAAGCCCTGTAGTTTTGAAGATAGGAGAGGCGGTTATTTTTCATTGAATTTCTCAAAAACGTTTTGAGCTATGCAACAGCTTTTAAATTTAAAAGAAATTTGATTTAAGAATCTTTTATTTGATATATATCACAAAAGTACACCTCAAAATCAGTGTTTGTGTTTTTTCGATGTATCTCTATATACATATGTCATAATATATTCACCAAACTCTACAAATATGCCAAACAAAATATTTTATCGTATAGATTCCGTGAAAATTGCCTGTGACAGACGGACCATCACCTAGACAAGCAAGTGATATTGTAAGGGTTTTGTTTCTCGTTTTTAACATACAAAACCTTAAAAATAAATTACAAATTTTGATAAACTATATCTATTTTTATGTTCTTTTTTGACAAACATTGATCAATAATAAAATTTTAATCATGAAATTCGAGCTTTTTTAATTTTTAATTATGAAATTAAATATTAAAAATAAGAAAATAATTAACTTGAGTATATTTAACAAAATAATTATTTGTTTTAATTTTTTAGTACTGGTAATACGAAAGATACGAAAAAGTATCATGTCAATATAGAAAAGTATGAGCAAAACCAGAAGATTTCTTTAAGCAGGAATTTAAATGGGGATGAAATCAGATATTTTGAAGAGTCACTACATAAAATATTTGTTATTAAATTTCACTGTGAGAGTTAATAAATGGGCAATGCTAATAAATAGGAAGATGAAAGAGGTACCACCACTTTAATATGATAAAATATTATCTTAATTTACTTATAGAAAATTTATATGGAAAGCAAAATAAAAAAGTGAACTTTCTCAAGTAAAAAAGTAAGCAAGACTAAAAAAGCAAAAATAAATTGTTTAATTTCTTTATAAAAATAGCTAAGAGTGTTTTGCAAACTGATCGCGATCTGAGCATTTGTGTGCGCGTTGGGGTCAATGTAAACGTTATACCGAAGAGATATTTGAAATGCCAATAAATATAAATGCAGGTTAGTTACAGAAGACTTGCGTTTTTTTCTTCGTATATCTTTTTGAAAAAAAATTGTCTTTGCCGCGATTTTTCTTTGTGCCATCACGGATGGGGATGAATGTGGCACGGAATGTTGTTTCCGTGGCTTTTGAGTTCCGCGCGATCGGTCGAACGCTTTGCGGCGCGCGTCCTTTTCCTGCGTTTCAAATGACTTTGACTCCATCCTTCATTTCTTCAGCCTCACTAGATTTTTTTTGTTTCGCGATTGAAAAAATTTTTCAGTTCCTTGGACTCGACATGAGAGATTAATAGTTCGGAATTGGTTCTGGATTGTTTTTTTTTATCTCGCATCGACTACCTTATTTGACTTAGGTACGGAGAGAAGAAAATAATTTATTTTGAACCTGTCAACGTTTCATTTCACAGCCGTAAGCAAAACAAGACTTTAATTAAAAATCTCAAAGAAAACATTGCTGATAAAGACAATATTTACCAGTTGAAGATTTTGTTTTTTTGGAAAAACCGATCTAGCTTGTCTATGTTCAGGAGAGAAAATTTCGAGATTTCGATTCTCGGAGGTCTAATTTGTCCCGCTTTGCGGCTATTCTTCTTTCATTTCGGTCTAATCCAATTATTCGTGAAGCATTGTCTGTATATAGTTGATTAATGACGTCGACGGGGTCAGGAATTTCATTTTGACACTCTTTCTTGCTGCTTCTGTATGAAAGATGATGACTTCCTCTTGGAGCCCGCAGCCATTTCGAGCAGAAGCTTCGCTACGGATCTCCTAACCGTATCGAGCAAGTTATTTTTTTTTCTTTCTGAAATCGAAAAAAATATTAAATTATTATCATAACGGATGGAGGCTCAAACAACCAAACTGACAGATAAATAGATGAATTTCTCCGAACAAACAGGAAATAAAAACTACGTTGAATTTTTCATTTTCAAAGCCTATAACTTGATTAAAGTTTGAAGTTTGTTTCTCTAAGTCGAAACTCATCAATAAATCAAGTTTGTTATAAACGTTTAATGTTAGAATGGCATGCAAATATATAATTCGTTTTAACTTTAACGACAAAGAAAATCGTAAAAACTAAGTGTGTATTAAACATGCACTATTTCCAGTTTTTAGCAAAATGAAAAAAACCTTTTACATAAAGGACAGCGGTTTTCTTTTTCAAAGAAAATATTTGAACTTTATACACGCATTTAAATCGTTTTATTCATAACATTATTAAGAGAACAGAAACATTTACAAAATATTAACTTATTTTTTTTTTTTTGGGTACCTATACAATAACGAGTGCATAATATAAACATACATATATACATAGGTATTCATTGTGAGTTTTCAAAACGTTACCTATACCTTATTATATTTTTTTTCACCGACTTAAAAAGTTTCACCTACAATGCATCTAGTCTTTTTGCACTAATTAAGAGCTTGAGCTTGAAAAAAGTACTAGGGACGAGGAAAGAGAGTATTACTTGCATAAACAATTCAGAAAACTTAAGACAGCTTCATAGATCATTGTTCATATCAAAAAGGTGGCTTTAATTTGAAAGTTCACAAATGTGAAAAAAGTTTTAGTGAAAGATTATTTATAGTAAAGACATTTTTATTAAAAATTAGAAGTTTTATAAACTTAAAAACTGATTTAAGACATATATTTGCAGAATTTCACTTAAATGTGCTATAGAGACTCAAAAGTATTTCCAACATGTGAATAATATTTTATTTCAATAAAATGATAAAAATTGTCAAAAGTGTTATAGCAAAATATGAAATATTCAAGCTTCAAAGTGTATTAAACTTTTCAAACTCTTAAAATTGAAAAGACCTAGCCATTGGAACTGAAGTCTACAAAAATCTCATATTTTACAAAAAGAAAGAAACCTTTTGTAACATTTAATTTAAAAATGAATTGATAGAAAAATTTCTTTTGTTAAATCTGTCAAACATTAAATTTATAAGAAGAAATATTGAAGATGAACGATACTCACTGCTGCGGAATTCTATTTAAATATAAACCACATTACGATCTTATAGATCATAATTCCAACGCTAACTAGATTTATTCAAGAATAATAGTAAAAAACCAACGGGTTTTAATTTACGAAAAAAATTCCAAGAATTCTAATTTGTTCGAAAATATAACTAGTGGTTCTTGACTAACACGAAAAATAATTTATCTATAGAATATAATGCGGAAGCTTTGTTTATCGATGATCGGAAGATCGTTTTTGGACGTTTTGAGCTTAAATTTAATTTATTCAGAAGTTTATTTTTCCATTGAACACTTAATGACTGATCGTTCATAATGTAATTTTCTTTCTTAAAGTTCATTCATAAAAAAGTCCATTCATTCATAAGGAAATATTTCAAGCTTTGGTCTTCTCACAAAAGAGCTAATTTGAGAGGGATAATTCTTTTTTAAAATTGGGGTGTCGTTTATACAATTAACTAATCAGAGGGACATCTCCACGTGCGTCTGGAGTGACTGGATTATCGAGAGATTTACCTCTGAAATTTTCAACGGAAGATCAAAAACATTATGCATTTGTACAACGGTGTAGAGCTGAAAGCAAAGGCGACGTAGTAAATTCGACACGTGTATGTCACGTGTCGCTCTCGTTAAATATCTATTCAAATGTGTGTCTGTCTAATATTGGGCATTGACAATAAGCTCGTTAAAAGCTTACTCCAAATCTATGACAATATTGGAAATGTAAAGAATCAAGAGTTGTTAAAGTTTTGAATGCTACATGTTAATCATTCCAAAGTAAATGTTTTCTTGGATTTTCACAATTTTGTATTAATTTAAGCTACTCTGGTCAATTATAAAAGATTGAAGAATTTAACAACAAACCATTACAAATCAGCGCCTTTTTAGTGATTGTAACTTCATTAGTTATATAATAATTGTTTAGTAATAATTTTATGCTTATTTATCTAAAATTTTTGTTTCTGTAATCTGTAGGTTTATTTTTGTTGAAGCCTTGCTTTTTGTAGTATTTAAATAGTTCATAATATAGTCAAAATAATCCACTCAAGGCTAAAAATGTGGTTATCTTATTGTGAAGTTTAACAAAACATAGATTTAATGTATATAAATAGTATTAATAATAACGATTTCTTTTAGTGGTTTTTTATTTAAAACTTATAAAAATTTAGAGTGATCAAGATTGTTTAATTTTATTTTTTTATTTCAATTCAACATAGTCAAGTAGTCATTCAAGCGACGAAAAAAGCATTAGGGCTTTTAAAAAATTTACTTCAAAAAATGATGTGACATCTTAATAGGCACTTAATGCAACTGTTAGCTTCTCTCTTCCCCTCACATTTGCATCATTCAATAAGTCATTTGATCATCGAACATTTGTAACGAAACAGAAGGGTAGATTTTATCAGTGTAAATACGCAATTGATTTGTCTAAATATAATAATGTGGTAATAAAGTCAGTGGATATAGAACATGTACAATTGATTGGGAAATAAGGGGTGTCATATAGCCGCAATTTTCAAAATTTAAATTTTATTTAATAGCCTTCAATATTAAATTACTTTAATTTTATTATGTATATATATATATATATATAGTTAGATAGTATAGTTAGTTTTTAACGAATTATTTCAGTAGTTTTTAAAACAAATTAAAAAAGCAATCATTCTATAGACGTTGAAAAGGACAAAAATATTTGTTTGATAGTTTAACAGAAAAAATACATAAGGAAAGAGAAGAATATAATTTGAATAATTCTACTTGTTATTTATTTTGATGTATAAATGCTTTGGAAGAAGAGACATTGAATGGAAATTAAAGAAACTTCTCTTTAACTATGTTTATTTATAAATAAGTTGCGTGAAATAAATTTAAAAATTTAAATTTAATGATTTAAGTTTATATGTGATTAAATTAATAATAAAAAAAAATTTCTAAGAGAAAAAGAAAATTAGTGAATAATGTACAAGTCTATAGTGTCAGTAAAATACTTTTACTTTTAAACCTTCTTTTTTGGTTCTTTAAGGTTATTTCAACTGCTGAGGTTACTAGCGACTTCCGAAATAGAAAACTGAAAATAACAATCCTGAACTTTCTTTGGGATTCAAATTTAGGATCAGTTGAATATAGAGTGATAATTTAGTTACCAAACCATTAAGTAAATTTCTTTAAACAATTTTTTTATAAATTATCAATTTTATATGTTTTTATGGTTATACTAAATTTAATCAATAGGCTTCTAACTTTGTTGCAGATATAATAAGTATTAATAATTATTTATTCAAAATAGTGTGTTAGTAATTTAGTAAAAAAGAACCAAATTTGTAAAAAGACTTTGTAAGTAAGAGACCATTGACCAAATTTTGTACAAGAATCTTCTTATACCTACTTTCAACAAAAAGTTCACAATTTTTAGACTCATAATATCGGCGTTTAGTGCTCATCTTAAATGTATAAAAGCAATATTTTGTTGTTGTTGTTGTTTCGTACCTAAAGCTACTTTAATATGTACGGTCATTTGCTGTCTAAACATAAACAATTTAGAACAGTTTTCCCATATACGATTATAAAAAAAAACACAGATCTAAGATTCAGTTCGAATCTAATCAAGCATCACTGTCGCAAAGTCGAGTGATTAATAGTGATCTGATTGTTACACCATTTTTTTTTTGTTTTAACAGAAAACCAGGTTAGGGCACGTTCCCCCTGCACTTCAGCCTAAGGCTTATTGTACTCCTGTTCTGCTCATTCATCAGCAGAAGCAGTCCCTGTACAAAGCTCGCGCGATTTGAGCCTGTTTGGGCGTCATCTATCTCATATAGGTGTCGCCACTTTGTGAGGGCTTTGCAGTCAAAAATGACATGGGTCGCGTTAAAATAGTTTTGTTTTACTGTAATATAGCCACAAGGTTCAATAATATTATACTCTGTTTCAAACCAATTAGGGGCTGACTTTTCACAACTCAAATAGCAATTCAGAACCAAGCTAATTGATTAGATTTTTAAGATACATACCTTGTTTCGAAGCTGTTTAATTTAAAGTTAACTTTAAATTTGACTAAATTGTTGTGAATATCAGCATCAGCATTTGCAGATTATCAGCATTGTTTGATCATCATCATCATCAGCATAAGAACAATCGATTCTGATTTTTAATCCTGACATTCAAGTCGTACCTGGAAACTAAATGTGCTAGTAAACCCCTTAAAGGAGATACTTTTTTATCTTTTTCCGTCTTCTACATTGTTTAGTTAAATGTTTGAAATTCAAACAAATCGACCGACTTTTTTTTCTTGTAAATTCATCCCGTGTTTCCTTAAAAATATGATCTATCTAGAAAGTAAGACCTACCACAATTTTTCAGTATAGTTTAAATATAAGCTCTACTTTAAAAATCAGACCTAAATTTGATATTTGTTGTTTTAATTTTAGATAATTAATCTTATTGTCAACGAAGAGGTTCAACGTGGTATCAACTAACAATTAAACGACGATTTAAAAAAAACTTAGTATATTTTAAATATATAGAAATATAAAATTTGCTAATCAAAAATATTGGCTTCTAAAATTATTTGATTTTCAAGCCAAAATATCAAGCTAAATCATTAAATAACAATTAGACATAATTACTTGACTATTTACTGTAAACCATAAGTTCTTAGCAAAAGAAGCCCAAATTGGACAAAGGAAGTTTCTCTCACTTTTAAATGTTACACTGCATCTCATCGTTGATGCCCCTTGGTATATCACAAACTTCGACATCCATAAGATCTAGGCATTGCTACTGTTAAGGAAGAGGCATACAGATGCAGTACCAAATACCTTGAGCGCTTAAATGATCATCCGAGCCACCTGGCTATGAACCCACTAGATAACATCGAGAAGATTGTTAGACTAAAACGTCTAACATTCCTGGAGCTGCCCTACAGGCACTAACGTAGAAGGTACCCCAATTGGGGTGCCCTGTCGTCCCATCCATACGTTCAACAGATTCGCTTATTGTCTTGGGACAGATTGCGAAACGATACAAATTATATATTATATAAAAAAATAACTTTTAAATGTTAAGACAAATATAATAACCAAACAACACATAGTTTTGCTGTGAAATTAGGAATCTCAGTATTTTTTTTTTTTTGGTTTTTAAGTCGCTTTAACAGCTTAGGTCATATTACGACTGTCTAAACACAGAAAATTTCTGTTGGTCAATTTTAATCTTAGGTTTAGGATTCAACGGGGATCGCACCCGTACCACTTGGCGCATGAAGTGGAGAGAACTACTGCTCTAGCCACTGCGCCAATAGGTGGCCCTAATCTCAGTAATGCTTAATTAAAATATTTGAATTTATATGGCGTAATCTCTTACGTATAAGCTACGTTCCATAAAGATGCTATTATAAGTGATTTTAGGTCTGTTTGGCGTGCCAGTAAACCGTTCAGTTCCGATACAAGTTCTGTGTACCTATACACAATTATGGAAAATTTTTGTATATTACGTATCAATTGTACCGTATGTGTACGGTTTTACTCTTATTTTGAACAGCAATATTGTTGATAACACTCAGATCTATCAAAAAAGCTGATTCAGAAAAAACATTTTTAACTTGTTTTCATAGTAAAGAAAACACCAACAGTATGTGGGTACTATTTAGTAATATATTTATGTTATATGGCCGTACTTTTTATTTATTTGAATAGCACTCTCAAAGAAGTATAAATTGACCCTCTTTAAAATTCTCTGGATTTTCTCAAGTAGGTAAACGCATATCCTTTACATATTTATATTTTTGTTATATGTTTCTATAACTTTTTTTACAAGCAATCTTTTTTTGCAAGTTTTGTGCATCGTACAACGACCAAAGCATGAACTGAAACTAGCAATATAATTAACTAGACTAGACTAAACTAGAATACTAGCATAAATTTACTAGGTAAGACTTTCCATAAGAATGAAGCTTGAAAGAGTTTTTACCATTCAATGCTCTAACATTTTGAGTCGCATATCTTGTTTTATATTGTTTTGCGGCTCTTGAGACACAAAAACCTGTCGAGCAAATTTCAAATACAAACAACACCAAATACTACTAATATAACAATTGCAATCGCAAGTAATTTACAAGTGTACCAACTGTTACTAATTCCTCCTTTTATTTTAGGAACAATCATTGTTTCTTCGATTGCAGCTTTCAACCGCTGTTCGAGTAACTACAAAAGGATTTGTTCTGAATTTAAACATTTCCCCTACATTGAACCATCCCGAGGTTTTTGTTTTTTGTTTAATAGCAATTGAATTCGATTTGAGTCATTATAAAACTAAAAGGGAACATGAAAATTTGTAACTTTTTTGACAATTTCAAGTGGAAGATTTAACAAATTAAAACCTTAAATGAAATGAGTGAAATAGGGGTGTATTATACATTTTTAAAGTAGGTACAATTGCTGCTGTGAAAGGGTTGAGACTGGAAAATAAAACTGGAAAGGTTAAATGTATTTTTTTTAAAAGTGAAGTCAGTGTTTTATGGTTTTGTTTGGTTTGATTGAAAATAATTTCGCCGTTGCTTACATTTTTATCTTTTTGTTTTAGAAATTCCATTAATGAAGAAATTTTCCCCCGTCTTCATTTTTAAATGTGTAGTGTTGTCTCTTTTTTGATTGTACTCTATTAAATTATATGTCCTTTTTTATGTTCATTTTTTATATTTTGTGAAAGAGCAACGCATGTATTGTCGGCTTCTTTGTGTTAATTCTTTCGTATAAAGAAGGTCGCTTCAATTGAAACCGATTTAAGTCGATTTTATACGAAATCAAAAAAAAAATGATCAACAGAACGAAATTCCGGGAAATTCAAATTTAAGAAAAAGGGAAAACTGTAAAATTTAATTAATTTTTTTCTTGGTAGAAATTTTAAATAGAAGTGAAAATGAATGAAACTAAAAGAAGATAATCAATCAAAATCTGTATTGCTATCGGTCGGAGGCCAAATCGACAAGCTGTAAAATAAGAAAAAATTAATAAGTTTACGATGTTCTCTTGTTTTTCATTCATGGTTTTTCGTTTTTAATTAATGATTATGCTTCGTTATTCGAAAACAATACGGGAAAAAAACGATTTATTTTTCGAATGTGTGTAAAATGAAACATTTCATCTAAATTTGGATGTGTGATTTTTTGCAACATTAAAGTTTATTGTCCCATAAAAATGTCGATGGGATAGATTTTTTTCAGCTCTTAACGATTATTATAGGCCTCGAAAGGTCTAAGCCCGCGGTCTGTCTTTTCGAGTTTTTTTTTTAAATGATAGGGCCATTAGTGACACAAGGGATGAACAATCATCATTAACTTTTTGCAAATTTTTCAAGCAAGTGGGCGAACGAACGACACACATAATCTTCGTTCGTTCATTTCCTGTGTATCATTCGTAGGTAATTACCTACGTATAAAATTGGAAGAAGGACCCGAAGGTCTGTTCTTCCTCTTTGTTTTTATCGTTTCCCTACGGCGTCAAATTAGAGAAATGTTGCTTTTGGAAAAAATTATAGTTTTGTTTTTACTTCTAGTTTTCTTCTGACGTTTTTTTTTTTTTGTAGATTTGTTCTTCGTTGACGGCAATCGTGCGCTCGATCGCCATTCTATAATAAAGATGGCATATATGGCCTCATTAAGAGCCGCTTCCAAGAAGACAATTAGAGTTGACAACTTCTGGGTCGGATTATTGAACTTTACGCGATTCCCACATTAATTAATTTAGACCAAATATGCTCTATATTATATTACATTAGAAATTCCTGTAAATTTTCTGATATGTACAAGGAAATTTAACTCAATAAAAACTAAGAATGCTTTTATGCTTTCAATTGATTCGATTTAACAAAACTTGACGTTGATTTTAATAAATTGTGTGATTTTTTTAAAAAAATTTTTTTCGAAACGATTACAATTTTAGGAGTTTAATGTTTAACTATAACCATTGAAAAATTTTAGATTACCTACAACGTAATCGTGTAGGTATATAGCCTACTAATTGGGGGTAGGTATTGGGGGTATTTTATTTTAAAGTTATAATATCAAGCTCAATTCATTTCATAACATAGTCAGTTACTTGACTTGAAGGAGCCTTAAGCAAGACATTTAGTTTGATGTTATGAAAAAAGTTGATACTAATGAGAAGATATATTCTACGGGGAAAAAATCATATATCATTTAATAAGTTCTAGATTCTGGAGTCGACAAAATATCAAGCAACTGTGTATCAGGATATATATCTTAGCACAGTAACCCCTAATTACAGGGTCAAATAGAGTTGTCAAACAATAAAAACAACAAACTCAAACAATATCTATATAAAATCAACATTTTGTCGCAAAATACATTTGTAATTAAAGTGACTAATTGTAGGTATAACTGAAGAAAAAGTATTGCAATATTTAAACAAATGTACATTAGTTTTTAAATACTAATTAATATGTTATTCGTATATGAATTGGTATGTTAGGGAAACTTTTTATATTACGTTTTAAGCATAGAAACGTTAATAAAATATAAATACGGCCTACCATAGGTACTATTTGAGTTACCCGACTAATCTAAAAATTAGGGTATCTCTTTAAAGTTTAGAATTATATTGACTCATAAATTATCTGAACATCGAACTAGTTACGGAGTATGAGATACGAGGGATACTAAAAAAATTTTTTTGCAAAATTTGATTCTATACCTTATTAAACCTAACAAGTAACAACACAAGTTTTCAGGAGACGCAAAAAATTTTTTTTTCGAGCAACTGGATAGGTTTATAACAAAATTTGTATCTAAAACGAATATAACGTTGCATTTATAAATATGTGGTATTGTTCAAAAGTATTGATAGCATTATAAATGGGAGATACACGGATTTGGAATCCATACGTTTTAATACCTTGTTCCAAGTAGCATCTAACTCAAAAGAAATTCCCCATGAACTCATTTTTAAGACTTAGGTGTATGTATTAAAGAAGTTGTAATATAACTTTTTGAAAATTTCAGTTCTTAAACTCTTGAAATTTCGTAATCCTGATATCATTATTTTTATATCATGGGGTTATCACATGTTTAAGCTTTTAATGAATTCAAAATTTTAACTTCCAGACGATATTATACTTAAGAAATTTTATTTTTGGCACCTTAAGGTATTTATATTTTTAATTTTATATAAGGTAGTTAACTTTGTTAACTACCAACAAACTTTTAAACTAACTTTGTTTAACTTGTCAAGTCCTAAGGAAGTCATATTTTAAGTTAATGATGAATTTACAATATTATGAACTTAATACACTTTTGGATTTCTAAATGCACTGGGTAGACTTATTTTTGACTTTCAATGGGAATAAGATTTTCAATTATTGAAGACATAATCTTTAAGAAGTCGATCTTTTGAAGTCTCGTTATTAGTAGCTTCCCGAGTCGAAATTTCAGACCTCTTTTGGCCCTAAAATGGTACTTTTACCCTCTTTTGGACCTCCAAAACGTAAAATGAGCCTCATATAGACCTAAACGATTCCATCGTCTTCATTTTAACCTACATGAAATTTTTATTATATTTTGTGAACATCGTTTTTGTTCTAAAAAAAGTTTTATGATCATAAAACATAAAATATGGTTGTAAATTTCCTTTTTTTTACAATACCTATTGCAAATATTATTTACTAATAACCCAAATTTTCAATCTCTCTCTTTCCTATACTTAGATGCTTAGTATAATATTGTGTATTCTTGTATTCATTACTGGTTTGATCTTTAATCCTGTTCACTCTGGTTCATTTTTACTCAGCTTTAGTCTCTTGTTAATCGTTCGAGTGCTACATGAGTTATTATACAACAATTGAATAAACTTATTTCACTATTTGATTATTTTTAATATTGTTTATATCAAAAGGCCTAAAAGTGTAAATGTAAAAAATTTAAAAGTAAAAAAACCGAGTTTAAAAGAAAAAGTGTGAAGAATAAATGAGCTGGTAAACAAGGACAAGGAAATTAAGAACTAATATTTGTAATATTCTTTTTACGTTTTTTATCGCTAATATTAATGAAACTTGTATATTTAATAAATAAAAAATAGCAAAATATTAAAATAAAAATCTTATTCTTTTTGAAAAAAACCCTACCAATAAAACAATAAAAGAGAGTGACAAAGAAAGAGTGGAGAAAAGAGAGAGAGAGAGAGAGAGAGAGAGAGAGAGAGAGAGGTCCATTTGAAATTTTTGCTGTCAATCTCTTATGGGCCTAAACATGGTATTTTGTCCGATAAATGCCACTTGTAGGTTCAAAGGAGGTCTAAAATTCAAATGCAAATGATCATGTTTCAATCTACTTGAACCCAGATTTTGAGGTCTAAAATAGGTCTAAAATTTCGACTCGGGTTCGTATTGGTATTCGAAAAGTCTAAAAAATAGAATATCTACTTGAGATCATTACATAGTTATATTTCATAAGATTCCTGTTGACCCTTTAATGAATTCATACCAAACTCGAATCTGTGATAACTTACTGAAACGCTGAATGGGGCATTCTGCTGTTTCCGGGGCGCTAAAATTTGACAACGGATCCTTATAGAACTCGCCAAAACAAAAGTACGAAGTGCAATTTTCCGAGTTTTCGCTTCACTTTCGAGAAAAATGGGATTGACGTTGCAGGGTTCTAACTAAATTTTTATGGGGGATAAATTTTGTGAATGCGGTCATTTTCAGAACTATGAAGTTTTGACATCTGCTCGCAACTATATCTTAGAAACAAGGCCCTGGAGTACAGCCTTCGGTTGGGGCTTCCCATACAAAGTTTGGCGACAGGGCCATTAATAGCCCATTGCTTAGCCAGAGATGCTAGTTGTTGGCCTAACATTGGCAACTGTTAACGGCCCAACTACGGTTGCCGGCTGGATGATAACCCCGGGCCGCTAATGGCAGTCGACTATCGGCCGACTGCAGTAAAAGTTACCGGGCCGTTAATGGCGATTAACAATCGGCCGACTGAAGCAAAGGTTACAGGGCCGTTAATAGAAACCAACAATCGGCCGACTGCAGTAAAAATTACTGGACCGTTAATGGCAAATATTATAAATTAATAAAACTACTTAAATACTGAAAAAAATTATATAAAATCAGCTCAACGATTATTATGATACAATCATTTATTCACTTTATAATACATACAATCTTAGTAAAAAATCAGACAAAATCAATAATTAATACAAAAGTAGAATTTTAAACCTGGCGTACATAATACGCACTCTAAAATTAAAAGGGAATTTTTGGTGGTTTATAATGAAGATCCTCTTTCTTATCGCCCATTCTCACGGTCCACCCAATCAGAAAGCCATCGGGCTAATTTACCAGTGAAATTTTTAGATTCCTCTGCATCCTCAAACTTCTCAGTTACAACATCTAGAATATGCAAAATCAATTATAAATAAAATTGTTTTTAAGACACAATATTTGTGAGTGAAGGAGTTAGAACTAAAATAGTATAAGAGGTGAAAAAAGGAGATTTATTTTCATAAGGGTATGAAAAAAAATTTTATCTGTAAAACCATTCTTAGGATGAGAAAAAATTCTCTAGAAAAATAACTAAATGACTCACCTGCATAATAGAGAATTTCTACTAGATATTTATCCCAATTTTCATTTGCATCGCTTAAGTCTGCAGCAAACTTATCAACTTTAGGATACTCATCAGCCGGTGGATATTTACAAAGTAAAATGCCATTTTATTCTATAAGAATCCACTTGGATGGAATTAGATCAATGGTTTTTGTATCGTCAACATTTTCTAAAAAATCAACGACTGCGTAGAGTTTCTACCATAAAATCCTTCCATCTGTAACATTAAATTTAACTATTAATATTTTTTTATTTGATTATTTCACACTATGAGAAAACTATTAGATTATCAGGTAAATAAATATAAATTATCTATAGTTTAATTTGAGAGAATATATTATTATTCAATTATTAAATAGAACTACTTACTTTAGTCAGAGACTTTAATAGACTGGTTATCAACAGGCGATATAGTAATAGACGAACTATTCTGAAATACAATAATACACTTTAAACACTACCATGCGCGACTGTATTGTGTTAACGACAATTTCTGTGTTAACGAAACGAATCCTCTTGCCCCTGTTCACCCGTTAAAAGTATAATAATTTACCGCCAGATAGCACTTAAAAGAAGGATATATTCATACTTTGCGTTCATTGGTTAATTTTGTAACACATTTGGAAAGTATTTATATGGTGCGAATATTTGAAAATAATTGACGCAATTGCAGAGAAAAAAAAATGCATTTAAAATTTATGTTTCAAATAGATTTATTTTGTTCATATTCATTATTAATTTATAATTTAAATGTTCATGGGATTGTGAATGAATATAGCATATTAGTTAATGTTCAATGATTTTTATTAATTCGTCATATTACGTTTCGTCCCTTTCAGCACATTATTTAAAAAAAAAACGCTTGATCCAATATCAATTATTTTTCTTTTTACACAACTTATTTTATATAATATTAAAACATATTACACCCTAAACATAAGTCAAATATAATAGACTCAACGCGACGTATAACTCAGGGTGACTTAGGGCCCCCTCAGGGTACTTAGGGTTTATAGTAAGGCATCTAACTTTTAATTATTTGCGCATGAGCAAAAAATTATTTAGCCAGGCTTCGGCCTATTGTTGGCCGACGAACGAATATTGAATGATGATCGAATAGACGGCGACCGGCAAATAACCAGATATGGCCCATTAACAAATTCCCATTAATAGGCCGAGCGTTGATAGCCAGACATCGGCCGAGAAACGGGGCTTTTGTCATTAACGGCGACTTTGTATGGGTTGGAGACAAACAAAAAGAAAGCCACCTAAAATTATTTTTCAAAAGAAAATAGCTGCTAGATGTGACCATAATTTTGCTTTTAATCGAAAACTAATTTCGACCTAACTTAATTTCGCATATGATTAGCTCACGCCTCAACATTAAATCCAAACCGTTTTCGATACAACTTTCAAATTCGATATCTTTTAAAAACTAAGCAAAAATTCTAAAATTCGAAAAATTACATTCTCATTTTCGATTTATTTTAGCGAGATCTAAATGAAGCCGTTGTCAAATCTTGTTTTTTATTTAAATGAAAATTTAATATTATTAAATATTATCAAATAAAGCTTTTTGTTAATCTATAAGAGGAATTCGTAATGAAGTGGACTGTATTTGATTAAAATTCCCGCTATTGTTGCATTACACAACGTTTCATCTCCAAATTGGGACTTGTTTAGGGGCTAAATTTTTTATTAACGATAACATTAGAAATTCTTTTATAATGAAGAATAGTTCAATGTGTGTACATACCTTGCACTTAATTATTATTATTGTTAATCTTATTGACTAGAGAAATTTTTATGACTTCTTTTTACTAGAGGGATTGAATTTTATACTTACATATACAATGTCTCTGATTCCTGGCATAACTACTATCACCTAGTTTTGTAATATGTATCTCCCTGTAATAGGGGTCCTATTATAGGACCCACAAACCTTGTACTTGATTATGAAAAAATTAGTTCACTCGTGCTAAATGCCCACCGTTCGTATTATTTAAGTTTCCTACACGCTTTTTCCCCCGATAATAAATAGGTATGAAATATGTATGTATGTAGATATATAATATTTTAATTAATGCAACTTGCATGACGGGCACAAGGGGCACGTGAAGAGGAGGGCAGAGGTACGCTTCGATGATGGCGCTTCAAAAACCACTGAACTTCAAACATTGCATTTACACACACATATTTTGCATATGAATAAACACATGAATAATAAAAACCAGGGCCGTTACTACGAGATTTTTGCATTTTTCCGCACCTATTCTTGAAAACAGAAAACAAGTTGGAGTAAATGGAAAGATTTACGTTTACATATCGAAGAAACGATGATTTCATGAGAAATTGTTACTTTTATTTTACCAAAAAGAGTTTGGCTGGGTTATGGAATATTTAGTCAGTTATTCAGGGCCTGATTTCAATATAGGGAACGGCCTACACAATTTAAAATGTTTGCTCGTTGGACGACGATGTTAGTTTGTATTTACCAATAACCATTTTTTTTCTCGTAAACTACATCATAAATATTTATAATTTCATCATGTTTTTCTTGATGTTAAGAAGAATATGAATAAAAAAAATTAACATATTCCTAAAACCAAGTTTTAAATCGATTTTTTTTCTCTTAGCGAGATTTTTTGAAAAAGGAAAACGCCGATACAGAAATCGTCGTCGCCGCCGTGATCGGCGGCATCGTGACCATCTTCTTCTCTAATATTATTATTATGGTAATAATAAATAAGTTGCTTTCTCAAACAGGTATAATATTGGATGAGAGTAGAATCAAACAACCGACCGGCTGACGAACTGACGGACAAATGGACTCTGTGGGCGAACAGACAGATGTACGGATGGATGGACAAATAACACAGAAAGGCCAGCACATGTAGGCATAGCGAACAACCGGACATAACCGGACTAAGCAAACGATTATTTATTATAACCTACACATGGACAAACAGACGGACGGACACCGGTAGATTAAAGTTTGACCAATGGCGATCCTATATCATACACACATCACACCCCATTGGCTCTGTTCGCTTATAATAAAAATATCAAATTAATTCATAGGTGGAGTTTATATACAAGAATATATTACATACATTTTCTATATGTATATATAAAAGAATATTAAATGGTTTGAGGTACGCTCAAGCTTAAGACTTTAAACGTCGCGTTTTTAATTCCAACTTTTTTCTCAAATAACTTTTAAATGAATATTATTTTCTCGAAATTACAATGATAAAACTTTAAAGATCAAAGACAATGACTACTCGTAACTAATAAATATATTCAATTTTAATTTTTCTTACTTGTCTTATATTACTTTGTAGGTTCATGTTTATACGGCATCTTGTCTTATTTAACAGAACATTGTTAACAAGTACAACCATCAATCTGTTTAATAAACAAATTACATTTATATTTTGTTTTATTTCCAAATTAATGCTTTTATACGATAATAAGATATGTATAATTAAAAAATAAACTGTTCGTATATAAAATGAATCTTAGTATATTATAATGTTTTATATTATTGGAAAATTTGGCTCTTTCAAGACAGGTTCATTGACTTCAATTTTAACCATTTAATTTCACTTCACTTTTCCAAATTATATTTAATTAGATTAATTTTTAACGTTTGTACAGTCGAAAATTGAAGCCATTTAGAAGATAATGGATTAAGTATTCAAATTCAAAAAAAAAAAACAAATACAGTAATTTTCAATTTTCTTCATGGATTTTATTAATACATCTAAGAAAGCAAGAAACTTAACAATTTTTAGGATCTTCTGTTGCAATATGAACAAAATTTTGGAAAATAGTCATTGTAAAAGTCATGTTTTATTTAATAATTTAAAATTGTTTAAATAGTAGGGGCAGCCCGGGCAAGATGCATAGTGTGGGTAAGATAAATACTCAATTTTATTAAAAACTTACAATAGACGGCACTAAGGACGAGCTCAGTTTGGTAAAACAGCGACTCAGCAACGATATAACAGTTTAATCAAAACAATAATTGCTGTCATTTTTTGGAGATTTTTATGAGTTGCATCAATAGAAACAAGAGCATGGATAATTTTAGGAATATAAATGAATTATTTATAAATAGAAGATGGGATTTTTTTAGGGTCATATAAAACCTGTGTTGGTGACTATTAGCTTAGCAAAAATTTTTAGTATTTTATTTTTGGTCTTCTTTTTAAATCATTTAGAATTTTCAAAATTTGAATTAGATTCTTGAAAAATTCTGTCTTAGTGCATCAATTAATCTTTTCAGGGTATCAATCAGTATTTTCATGTTTTAAGTTCTTAAACTTTTTGAGTTTCGTTTCAGTGTGTCCATCACTTAGTATTCACTGCCAGTGCTGCTTAGGTACAAATACTAGAACGGCATTGTAGTCTAGGCAGTGAGAATCGCTAACTTGAAGCATTATTCTACTTTTGTAGACCCCCATAATTTTAAGTATATTGCTTATTATAAAAGTATAATTTTAGGAAAATTCTGAACTCAGTAATATCAAGTACCTACCTAAAGAACAAGTCTAATATCAAAAATTTAAAAAAAAAAACTTAAATGCTCAGTTAATAGAGGAAAAAAGTAAATGCATTAATGAGATAGTTGTTAAATTTAGAATCACCATTTCCCAATCAACAAATAAAAGATTAAATATTTTACTATAATATGTAATATTTAAGTTATACGAGTAACTATAGCTTAGTTTTTTTACAGAATAATGAATATATAGAGAATTTTCACATAATTTTTATGAAAAAATATAGCTTTAAATAATAGGTGCAGAAAGAATACAAATATATATCTACCTACATTTGTACGTATTTGTATCTTTTGTAACTGTATAAACCTTAGTATTGAAATTGTTTTAAAAAAAGCTATAAAATCATTATGAAAAAGAAGCTATTTTAACAAGGGAAAGTAAAAAATAAAAGAATTAGTATAAGCAATAAAATAAAAAGCATGTAAGTTAATTGAAAATGAGCAGGTGAATTATAATGCTAACCCTTATGTATAAGGGAAAAGGAAGAATAAAACCATCAATTTATGTAAGTACATATGTTTAAGTTCGGACTTACACGTTTTCTAGCACATCAAACGGAGAAATACAGAAGTAATTTTTTTTTGAATTAAGTTTACACGATTATTTTATAGATGTGAGTACTAATTGCTTGATTTCCATGCATTACAAAAACGCTTGAAAACGTTTAATACAACCTTTGACAAACATTAGCTATAAGAAAAAAATACTACAATACATACATTAAAAACTGACTTTTACTAGACGATTATTTTTTATTGCAGTGTTACTTTTCCAGGTTTGGTTTTATAATAATAAAAAGTGGTTGCGTGTACTTATGTACGCGCGTAAGAAGTTATACTTCTTTGACATCATTAAAAATTCATTTTTATGAATTTTATTCAAATAATCAATTTTAAAAAACTGTAATTTAATATTTAATAATAATAATATATATTTAAAGATATATAATTATTAATAATAAAATTAAAAGAATAATATTTTAATTTGTATCAATAAATAATATCCAAAGAAAGCTGCAAGACGTTTATAAAATTTGTCAGGATCATTTTTCTGGTTAACAATTCAGGCATGTCATGAAAACAAAACTTAATAGAAATTGCGAAATAAAGTAAGTAGCTACTTGTCAAAGTAAATGTCTTAATCTTATTCATATCTTGTGTTACTAAATTATTATTCTAAGATGATTGAATCATTTCAGAATCCCAGATAACCAAGAATATGCATGAAATGCAGACGTCATTTTCATCATTAAATTTCAAATGGTATAACAGCTACCTACTGCAAAATTCGAGAAAAGTAATAACTTATTTTTTAATAGTATGTGTCATTTGTATATATAAATATTTTCTAAATAAAATATAAAAATATATTTAAAGAATTAATTATTTTTAATTTAAATATAAAAATAATTAAATTAATAAAACAAAAATTCAAATTACGCGCGTCTAGTTAAAAATACCGAGCCATTTTGCGGGCAACTTCATCTTGTTAATTTGTGATGACAAAATAGAACGCTACTAATGTTTTTAAAACCACGCCGCGATGCAGACGTCATTTTCATCATTAAACTTCAAGTAGTACCTATAACAGCTACTGCAAACTTCGATAAAAGTAATAACTTATTTATTAATAATATGTGTCATTTGTATATATTATTATTTTTAATTTTAAAATAAAAATAAATAAATAAGTAAATAAATAAAACAAAAATCAAATTACGTGCGACAAGAAACCGAGTGGTTTTGCGGCCAACTTCGTTTTGTTAATTTTTGTCTCAAGATGGCCGCCCATCTAAAAATTTCACTTTCATCATTTTTTCATAACGCGCCTAAAGAAGTATAATTTCAAAACTTGTCTTTTATTGTATGAAAAACAGTTAGATATGGCATACGTATAAGAAAGTGTTCAGTTACTGAATCAATTATTATCTTTCTGTAGAAGTTCTGATAAAGACACTTTTATTGGCTTAAAAATAGAAAAATATAAATTAATTTGTATTTTAAGAATGGATAGGTTTTATCGTTTTTACGGTTTTTAATCAAAAATCTTTATTTTATTATTATATTAATTCTTTGAGATTATAAAAGTTTTAACAAGATGAAAATTCGCAAAACTTAAGATGCAATGCCTCATTCCTTAATTACTAATCTTTAATTATTAAGTAAAACTTTGATTTTGTATTACTTCTTCTGTATTTAAATGAATAAAAGATATTTCGGTTATCAAAATTTGTACAAGCAATAGTTTTCGTTCATTATTATAATAAGGTAAGAAATTAGCGTTTTTAAATCTGACCAAATAAAAGCTATATATTGCATTTACTCTAATTAATATCGTGATCAATGTTTACGGTTATGTTAACGTTAACGTTGACAATGTACCCTGTCTGTTATATCGAGATAATTTTTCGCTTTACTTTTGCAATTTTTTGGTCTTTTTTCGACATGTCAATGTCAGCATTGGCGTTACAACATCTTTCCAAAATACATTGGGTAAGTGAACTCGCAACACTGCAGGAATCTGATACAAAAAAGCTTCATTAAAATATTTAAACTTATTTTCTCGAGATAATCATCATGTGGGAATTTAGAAGAGAAGTATAGTCAAAAGTGATGCTTATTTTTGCGAATGTCCAAAAACGCGTATTTTTCATTAATTTAAATACCTTCTAACCTATCAATGTGTTAATTGGTTTATAGTGTATAACGTTGCAAAATTTAATTTGAATACTTTATAAATATTCATTACAACTAGTTTCGTAAAATGTTTTTTAATGGTAATATTAAAAATATATCGTATTTTTCTATTAAAAAATATTACTTATATTTTAATAAAAATATTAAAAATTCGAGGTAAATAAAATGTTGAAATAAAAACGAATTTAATTACTGAAATCAGACAAAATATTCTAAATTTAGGTTTAAGTTTATTAAAGCAAACGTGAATGTAATCGTTCACAAAAAAAACAAAGTAAAAACAAGAAAATTTAATTTTTTTTCATAAGATTATTTTGTTCTTACAAAATGTTTCTATCTCTGAATTATTATTACCTATTCATACCTATAAATTAAAAGGTGGACGAAAGATTCAAAGCTTTTTTAAAAAACTGTTCAAACTTTAAATTGTTTAAAATCATTTTTAATTGGGAAACGTTAATTAAGTATTTAGCTTAAGATTCACTGGAGAGAACAATTCAGTAGTTTAAAATTAAGTATGTTTCTTAAAGACATATAGGTAAGTAATGTTCAGGCAAAGAACAAAGCGTACAAATTATACGGTCAATTATATCAATGGAATCTCCTCTAACTTTGTGTCCAACAACAATCTCTACCACATATGAAGCAACATATTAAATAAGTAAATACGCTCATATTTTACTACTCTCTTTGAGCAATTATTATTATTATTACTATTATCGTTTTTATTATTATTATTATTATTATTATATTACAGTCATAATAATTTGTAATTGTTAATTACAACTCAATTAAGACATTATACGCGCGACTATCACTGTATTTAGCATTCAATAAAACACCTTTTAATGGGAAATTAATGATGCTGTATGGGTGTATATGAGTCTCTACAAATCTATTGAAAATTACATGTGTGTTTGTGGTACTTTATTTATATAGCACCCCTTACTTCACCCCGTTTAACACGGAATTCTCTGTATGTGTGTGCCGTTCACCTATTCCGATTACCTACATAGAGAGCTTCTGAAATGAAATAATTTCATTACTCCAATTAATTATATCGTGTTGTTTGCATTTGATTTGATGTTTCTAAATGGAATAAAAGATTCATAGTTTAATAGGTTTAATTAAATATTTTTTACAGTCACAAAGGGTTTTTTGACTTGATTTGATACGAGCTAATTAACAATCAATTTGAATAGAGTTAAATCGTATAGAATTAAGGTAAGTAATTGTTTCTCAATCTAATGAGACTACCAAAGTAATCTACTTAGTTATATATAACACGATTCTTAATTCAATTATTTGTTTCAATTAGTGAGTTAAAAATTAGAAAAAAATTGTTTCTTTAATAATATGCAAAATTTTAACCTATTTTATTTATATTAAATTATAAAATACTGTTTTGAGTCGAAGATATACATAGTATATAGAAGTTGATATTGGGTAAACAATTCGAGTAAACAATATACATATGTAAACAGTTTAAGTTTCATTGAATTAATTTCAAAACTAACACAGTTTTTTTTTTTCAAGAAAATGCAACGTTAAATTAGAAACTTGTTGATAAAAAACCTTTTTATTATAATAGTTGTAAGTATATATATACCTACATTATACATACACTATAGAGTATTTTAAAAATGTTTATCTTATGGTGTCCAAAAATTGATTTTAAACCAATTATATTAAAAGAAAACTTTTGGCGCCAAAACGACCTATTAATATATCAATATCATTTAAACAAGAATAGGATTTTTCTTTTAGGAACAATTTATTCTAACAACAATCTGAAAAAAGAAAATTAAAGTAAATTTCACGTTTATACGAAAAGGTCATTAGAACAAAGTTGGAAAATATTAATTTTTTTTAATTAGTGTTATTTTTGGACTCTGATATCTTTGAAACGTTTGATATGTAGAACAACAATAACATTTAAAATGTTTTTTTTTTTGCTTAAAATATAATTAAAAAGTAGATAATAATAAAAGTGCGCTATAAACATATAGGTATATAGGTACATAAAAACTCGTGTTTAGTTTTTATACTTTGCAAAAAACTTGTGAAAAATTAATAAGAAATGCATATTTTTGATTTCCGGTTTTACATTTTCGATTTACACGATTTTCAATTTTATTGTTAGTAGATATTTCTAAAATTCTTAAACAATATTTTGTAACATCTTTGTTTATCAGAGTATCTTAAAGTTAGTACAAAGTGTCTCTATTGTACATATTTTATAAAATATTTTAATCTAAGAGGTGTTTAAATTGATCGAGGTTTGTAAATAAAAAGCATTTTTAAGCTTTAAAATCATCCTATAATCCTTTGAAATAAATCAACTAGCAATTTGTAAAACTTCTTTGAATTTATATCTCAACATTTTTTAAGTGAATGAAAGATATTTTAATACAATACACTTAAAAGATGTTTGAGGTACTTGGAATCTTAGCGTCGCATCTCTTAAGTAGGTAATGAAGATAACCGAGTTTCTCAAGTAACTAATTGTAAGTTTCAAAATAAAAGCATGTAACTATTTTACTATTAAAGCTTAATAAAATAATAAAATTTAATTATTTTTTGGTCAACACAAGTATGTGGTTAATAGAAAATTAAACATTTACCCATTTTCATATTTTTAATGCGGGTTACTTATAGAGAGCTAGGACAGAATTAACGAAGTGAATATAGTGAAATTCAACTCTTTTTTTTTTATTTTATTCAACTGGGGAGTAGGTACTAGCAAGAAAATGTTTACTATGAATATTTTTCTGGGATTTTTTTTTAGAGTTAAGAAAATCCTATAAAATAGGAATTTTATGTTTTGTTACCCGAAATTTTTTTTTCGGAATTTTCGGTTGTTGACTTTTAAAACAGAGTAGGTATATGGTATCTGGATACCACGATATTTGTAATTTATCTCCCGCTAGTCATTTGATAAACTTTTGAAATTATTATAATAATCATTTGTTTTGGTTATTATGGAAATTGGAATATTTTGCAAACATTAGAAGTGACATTCAAATTAGTTTAAAAAATCTTTTGTGTGATTGTCAAAAATTTCTACGGATATTATGTATATTGAAACAAAAGCTCAATGTTTAATTTAATGACATTTCTTTTACTGCTTTCAAAGTACATATTTACTTTTTGCTTGTAATCAACCGAAACATCTGCGGCGAAACGGCTGCATTTTCTTATTCATTCTTATTACAATTATTATTAAAAACCAAGTGGTGCAATTATATTCTTTACACAACCTCTACAAGAAAAAAAAGGATATTTACTCCAAAAAAAGTCGTGAACGAGTGCGACAACAAAACAAGAAACCCCCGAAGAATTTCTCCTTTCTCGACTATCCCGCCTGTACTTTCCAAGCGGCAACGTTTGACTACATTTGCTTGACCGCGAAAGAGCGCGATGCGCGAAGTAATCTCATTACATATTGGTCAAGCGGGCGTGCAAATTGGAAACGCGTGTTGGGAATTATACTGTTTGGAACACGATATCCAGCCCGATGGACAGTTGTCGCCTAGTAAAGTGGCCGGTGCGGGAGATGATAGTTTTTATACGTTTTTTGATGATAAGAGCAACGGGAAGCATACGCCCCGAGCGGTTTTCGTCGACCTGGAACCGACTATCGTTGATGAAATCCGAACTGGAACCTACCGCGATCTGTTTCACCCCGAGCAGTTGATCACAGGAAAAGAGGATGCGGCGAATAATTACGCACGCGGTCATTACACAGTCGGAAAAGCAATGGTAAATACAGTTCTTGACCGATTACGACTTCTTGCTGATCAGTGTACTGGATTGCAAGGATTCATTTTGTTTCATTGCTTTGGGGGAGGAACAGGATCAGGATTTACCTCGTTATTAATGCAAAAACTTTCTTCTGAATATGAAAAGAAATCGAAATTGGAATTTGCAGTGTATCCTGCGCCACAAATCGCTACTGCTGTTGTAGAGCCTTACAATTCAATATTAACAACACATTCAACTTTGAGTCATTCCGATTGTAGTTTTATCGTTGATAACGAAGCAATTTACGATATTTGTCAGAGGAAATTAAACATTGAACGTCCTACTTATACAAATTTAAATAGATTGGTCGGACAAATTGTTTCAGCGATAACAGCATCGTTACGTTTTGATGGCGCTTTGAACGTTGATTTGACAGAATTCCAGAATAATTTAGTTCCGTATTCCCGTATTCATTTTCCTCTGGTCACTTATGCTCCGATAGTAGGAATCGAAAGGGCCTATCATGAGCAATTGAATGTTGCCGAAATGACAGCGGCGTGTTTCGATCCATCCAATCAGTTGGTCAAGTGTGATACGCGGCATGGTAAATACATGGCGTGTTGTATGCTTTATCGTGGGGATGTCGTGACGCGTGATATTAACGCCGCCGTCGCGACGATCAAAGCAAAACGCGCGGTACGATTCGTCGATTGGTGTCCGACGGGTTTTAAAGTCGGAATCAATTACCAACCGCCGATTGTCGTTCCAGGCGGTGATATAGCCAAAGTACATCGGGCACTTTGCATGCTCTCGAACACGACCGCGATAGCCGAGGCGTTTGCGCGGCTCAACCACAAATTCGATCTTATGTTTGCCAAAAAAGCCTTCGTCCATTGGTACATCGGCGAGGGAATGGAAGAGTCTGAATTTTCAGAAGCTCGGGAAGATTTAGCCACCCTGGAACGAGACTACAAAGAAGTTGAGGAGGACGAAAACGATGACGAAGACGCCGCCGAAGCGACGCCAAACTCTTTACGATCTTAACTTTACATTTAACATTAATATATAATTTCTTAAGTTTACAAAATATAAAACAACTTTTTCATGAAGGGGAAATATTTGAAATGTTTTGATTGGTTCCCAACGGAGCGTCCTTTTTAACGGGAAAATTGGGATTCGCAAGTCTAGAACGACTGCGCAATTCTTTGTAAATTGTCGGTTTTCGTTCATTCATCCCCCAAATGAAGAAGAAAATCAATTGTAGGCCTTAGACAAACGTAGGAAACATAAAATCTATGCAAAAAGAACAGGAGAAAGTGAGACCGAATGACGGGTTTAAGGGAAATGTTTCGTTTTATATTTTCACCGAGATCAATATTTCAGTACTTGCGCCATCAAAAGCGTTGAATTTTAATATTATTTAAATGATTTTTTTCCATACATTTATTTACAATCAATGGTAGATCAATAATTTTTAAATTAACCAATTAAATAGCGGCTATTTGAAATCTTCTTGATTGGAAATTATCTTGAAATTAATCTTACAGTAGCAGTTTAGTCACACAGATGAAAAGTTAAAAAAAAATTCCCTCGGGATTTTTTTCGTTTGTATTTCCCACAGTTTCTCGATTAGAATTTGGTCCCTTGGGCTTAAAAAAATTTTGATGTTAGGACAAATTTACATTAAAATGGTTAGCGTAACGTATCGATAAATATCTACAAAGCTTCTGTTGAAAATAAAATAATTATCGTACAACAAGAAGATACACTGAGATGCCACACGATGCCATTGATCTGAGAACAAATTTCATGTTTTAAAATTATGTTAATATAAAAAATCTGAATTTTAAATATCGCGCGCTCATTTTCTCGGCTAGACGAAAGAGAATCAAACGTGGCGACAGACCGATGTGGAGACGGTCCCCAAAAAGTTTGTTAAACTATAAAATAAAATTACACAGTAGATTTAGAAAAAAAAACCTTCACAAATTGCTTTTAAATTCTCAAAGTTTATGAATTTTTAATTTTTTCAAACCTTTTTTTTGTTAGTCCTAGCGGTGTTACTAAGTCATTAAGCCCGCGTTTGAATCGTTTTTGCCTTAATTTTGACCCAAATATTGTCTGAATTTGACAGAAAGACGCCACCGTGTTCATCTCCTTGGAAGTAATTGTTATTTAATAGCGGTATTGATTTGAATTTTATCCTAAAACGTTTTTAATTTTAAATTAAAATTCAAATTTTCAAAAGCTGCACTTTCAAGACCTGCTAAGGCCCAGCACATCCGGTATCTAAAATAAAACTAATTATAGGGACATATTTTGTATTGGTGCAATTTACATTTTAAAACAACAGCGATTTCTTTGAAGAAAACGTCATTAAATACTTTAACAGAAAAGTTGAAACTTACTAATTTTTTATTTGCCTTTTTAAATAATTTTGTTAATAAAGTAAATTATCATTTTCAAAGTTGCCACAGGGTGTTTTCCTTAATTTTATTGATATAATTATTGCGGTATAAAGTTTCAATTTTTTACCGTTAAATTACAAATTTGTTTCAAAGTCATGTAACAACTAAAGAAGTGCATTTACTCAGAAAAATTAATACCTAATTAATGAATTACTTGCATTTGCACATTGCGTTCAACTTCATTTTTAGTTAAAATTAATATTGCAATTTCCTTCCAAGTATTTTATCGATTACACGCTATTCAGTTGGAAATTATTTTTATGTCTTCATTTGATTCGGTTTACGCTTTTTTTCAAAGTGTGTGAGAATTATTTCCTGTGACATCTTATTTTCCTACAAAAACAATTTGTTTCCTCAATTCTTGTCCTCGTCGATCCATTCATGTAAGATGTGAAGAGAAAGGAGAAAAATGGAAGGTTTGAAGAAGCGATTATTAATGACGTGAAATATGTTAGTAATTTGAAAACAAAAGTCATTAGTATTATTGTGTTTGAATAAAAAAAAAACTCGTTTTTATTTCTTTTTCTGCATTGAACTCGTTGATGAAGGTCTGAATTGGAGGTTTTCAAATAAAACAAAAAATCTAAGGATAAGTCTCTGTATGTAGAGAAAAATGTAAAATAATGATTTAATAAACATTAAAAGATTTTAAATTTTGGAAGATTGAATAAATGTTAGTAAAGAACGAAAATTTCGAATAGGCTTTGTATTTACATGCACTTTATATGAATTGAGGTTGCAACTGCGATCAAAATGCAATTAAGCAGCGTAATTTATTTGAAACAAATTGTTTACGTTGGGACTTGGAAAAAAATCTTAAAATTATTATTTTTATTCTCTGATAAAGCAGCAAATAAGCGCCATTTTAAATCATATTCATGAAGAAGAGAAACGGAAAGGGAAGATTTAAGGGTGGCTTAGGTTCGATTAAAAAGGCATTAAGTCCTCTTTAAGTGCATTTTAAATGGATAAATGAAGACTAAGACAGGAAAACTTTTAAATATTCTCTAGAAAAAAAATCTAAACGTTTTAGAGAAAAAAAAAACTCACCCCGAAAAAAATTTTTTGATTCGCATGTCAATTTTCCATTTTCCCATCCAGTGCCATGGTACAAGCGAAAGACTGCTGGAGGAAGTGACAGGGAACGAAAGGGGATGAGAGGAATGAAAACACTAACATATACACAGAATGCCGCATATATATTGACAGATCGTTGTTTCCATGACGACGCGCCCATTGCACGTTAATTTTTCGTATGAATGTGACCAATTTTATCAGACGTCGACTTTGGACGAGAGAAACACAACTTTGTGCGAAATGAAAGAGAAAATAAGAGGAAAAAGTTTTGGAATTGAAAAGTTAATGGACAAACTATATTATTTTCAGAATGGAATATAAGAAGTTTCACTAATTTTATTTACACACATTTTACTGCTTCATTAAAAATAGAATTCTCACAAAAATATATAGGTAATGGTAAACATTTAACATAATATGATGAAAATTAGTAAAAGGTTTAAAAAAGCAAAATAAAAAAATATAAAATTGTTATAAACACTTATGTAATTGACCAAAGATCTAGTCGCCAATGACCAAGATGTTAGAGCGACTATAAATAAATAAAGAAAAAAAAAGTGGTTGCGTGTACTTATGTACGCGCGTGAGAAGTTATACTTCTTTGGTATCATTAAAAATTCGTTTTTATTAATTTTATTCAAATAATCAATTTTAAAAAGCTGTAATTTAATATTTAATAATAATAATATATATATTTAAAGATATATAATTATTAATAATAAAATTAAAAGAATAATATTTTAATTTGTATCAATAAATAATATCCAAAGAAAGCTGCAAGACGTTTATAAAATTTGTCAGAATCATTTTTCTGGTTAACAATTCAGGCATGTCATGAAAACAAAACTTAATAGAAATTGCGAAATAAAGTAAGTAGCTACTTGTCAAAGTAAATGTCTTAATCTTATTCATATCTTGTGTTACTAAATTATTATTCTAAGATGATTGAATCATTTCAGAATCCCAGATAACTAAGAATATGCATGTAATGCAGACGTCATTTTCATCATTAAATTTCAAATGGTATAACAGCTACTGCAAAATTCGAGAAAAGTAATAACTTATTTATTTATAATATGTGTCATTTGTATATATAATTATTTTCAATTTAAATATAAAAATAAATAAATTAGAAAATAAATACAACAAAAATTCAAATTACGCGCGTCTAATTAAAAATACCGGGCCGTTTTGCGGACAACTTCATCTTGTTAATTTGTGATCATAAAATAGAACGCTACTAATGCTTCTGAAACCGCACCGCGATGCAGACGTCATTTTCATCATTAAACTTCAAAAAGTACGTATAACAACTACTGCAAAGTTCGATAAAAGTAATAACTTATTTATTAATAATACATGTAATTTGTATATATAATTATTTTTAATTTAAATATAAAAATTAATAAATTAATAAATAAATACAACAAAAATTCAAATTACGCGCGCCAGGAGACCTATTAAAATGCGCGCGCATCTTAAAATTTCACTCTCATCATTTTTTCATAACGCGCCTAAAGAAGTATAACTTCAAAAATAAAATTTAAACATAAAAAATTAATCAAAATCACTACAGTTAAATTAAAATAAATAAATATAATATATAAGTACTATATAAATATTACTAGATACTTTATTAAATATTGAAATATGACTTGGGTTTGACTTGACTTGAGTTTAAATCAAATTAAGTCAGGTAGCTTGAAAATTAAGTAAAGCAACGAATTCCCAACATGTTCTATATATCGTTTATTGTTATTACAAGTAATCTCAACTAGATTAATATTATGTAAAACTCTTTATGCATCAAACATGTGAATTGAACATGCGAATTATAACTTTAAGAGCCTCTATAATATTGTTGGATTCTAACCAAAGTCTATATTTAGGTAGGAGTGGAATTCCAATACTTAAGCTTTTTAGTTAAAATAAATCAAAATAACTAATTAAAGAAAGTTAATTTATTTAAAGGAAGGAGAAGGTATTTACTAAAAAATATTAAAATGAACAAAATTTTTTAATTACAATTTATATAATTTTCAATCCATCAATTATAAGCTCTTCACTTCCTATAAGATATTACTCAAAGATATCAATCAAAAGTTTGTTAAAAAGAGTTGATTTATTATTTTTATTGCGTTTGCGTTAACTATAAATATATCGCGTATAGATATTTCTTACAAAATGAATAGAAAATTTTTGACTTTACAGTCATTTAAAATTTGTTGGTTTGAAAAATTGGAGCTGTTATTGAGCGAAACATAATAAAATAAAACGCTCTAATTTTCGAAATTTAAGTATAGTAAAAAAATTACATTGGTACCCACTTATATTTTTATAGTTGTTGCGGTTAAAAATGAATTGTTACACACCAATATATTCATTCACGCCTGTTAAGTTTCATTGCATGTTTAAACATAAAGAGAAACAGAAACACAGATTGAGTGAAGAAATAATAAAAAAAAAATGTAACATTTTAATGTCTAAATTGTATTTAATAAATTACCCTGAACGCCGTAAATCAACCACAAATTCATCTTTGCTACTCAACTTCTTCGCAGAAACATTTACATGTACTTAATAAATCGAGGTGGAAGAAGTAAACACACAGTATACACCGCGAATACAAATTGTAATTGAATTCAATTTGCAAAAATGAAAGAAATGTGGATAGTTTTTATGAGACTTTCGAGTGGGTTGGAAAAAGAGGAACGTACTAATGGATTGATAAAGATAATTAAAAGAAAACCTGTGTAAATTTTATTGTTTTATTATTTGCAATTCATCTTTTAATAATTAAATCTATTTTTATTTGCAAATTATGTAATAAAGAAATCAGAAAAGGGCGGAATTTGTACACTATTCGAGCCTAAGTTGAATTCATTCTAATAAATTAACTCATTATTAAAGTTATAAAAAATAATTAAAAAACTATAAAAGTTGCTATCAACAACTATAAATTATATATTGGCTGTTGAAATTTATCAAAATAAAATTAAAACCAATACACAAGGAGAATAATTGAACTGTCAAAGACAGTAGAAACACGAGAAAAAAAAATCATATTAATTACTGACATTCAACGTGCTAATATTATGTTAACATCTTCATTTTCCTATTACATATTTTGTGTTAGACATTTTCATTTTGTCATTCATATTTTTAATCTTTCATACTATAACAAATAAAATTTTGCAGTTGTAAGAATATTTTTAACAGTGATTAGTAAGTGAATATTTTTTTTTTCAGAATTAAATTTATTTATTTTTTCAAGAGTACAATATATACTTAATACTTAGTACTTAGTACTTCCTATACTGGAGTCATATCATGCCTGACCAACTTTACTAAAAATAATTAGAAGAGAAAAACGTGAACACATGAGAATAATATACAAAAACAAAATGGAATAGAAAAAGATGGAAAAAATTTAAATTTCAAAAATGTAATCAAAAAAATGATATTGACTACCACACACCATCACCTTGTTCGTTTCATAGGTGTACTCGTAGAACGCGTTCTTTGAGCTATCGTCATGTCCTTCAGTAATGTTTCAGGCATTCTAAATAATAATTATACTTATTTGTGAAACATGCATTACAAATCTTTCAACTAAACACGTAAGAAAAACATGATAAGCCAATGTAAGAGAACCAGAGAGAAACGGATAGACGGACACAAATATATAACGCGAAAGACAGACTTGTGAACAAACGGACTAACCAATGGCCAGTATTTCTTATGCTATTGCTCATACACCTATACACACGTGAAAATAATTATAGGGATTCGGTTTAATTTTTAGAATTGAAAAGATTTTTGAATTACAAATTGAACATGATATCTACATACTCGTAGTTGTATTACAATTTACAGTACCCGAGTACATGTGACGACGACTTCAATATTATAGACGTTATCTATTTATATTTTATATATTATTACTTACTTTAAAAATACATAAAAAGTAACAAATTATACAGAAGGAATGAGAATTAAAGGCTTTTATTTTCTTAAATTTTTAATATATACCTTACAAAAATATTGTCTTTACGAGTATATACGGAAAATATCTTTCCACCCTTGATTAATTTTCATCCATACTTAACAATAATAGATCTTTAAAATACATCCTATCCAAGTTATACATTTGGTTATGAATAATAAAGCTCTCTGAAAATTTAGCTAGATTTTTTTTTGCGAGCCAAAAGTTTATAACTTCACCGATGTTATAAGACACATTAGTAGAGCTTATTGGCAAAAAAAAATAACCTTTGATGAATATTTTGTACTTTTTTCAACAGTGAAAACATTTTTGTAGGGTCGGATTTTGATAAAATTTACACAGTACATTAATGGGAATTCAATTCATATACCTAATAGTATTTAGAAGTTGAAAGAAATTGTAAAAACACAAAACGAAGTACCTACCTATTCAAAAAAGTTTCGATGCTCTGGTATCAAGAAACATTTCTAGCACACTTACCGTTGAAAATAAAAATATTTAACATTTGTTGATAAAAATTAAGATCTAAATGTTATATAACTTAGTTCATTATAACATACAACTAACATAAATACAGCTCATATTTTATCAATGGTCATTCTTAACTCAACTAAAATAAATAACTTAGTACATGAGTTATTTAGAAAACTGATTACAATTGTATGTGCTTGGATTAGATTATACACAGTATATAGAAACAAATAAAAATTTTCTATTTCTTTTTACGTTATAAGTTGTTTGAAAACCGCTATCATTCGAAACGGGAACAAAATGGACGATCCTTTTATAGAATCTTTTTGATTAAAATTTTAATTTAAAGGTCCATGATATTTTGTGCCTGCGCTTATCTGGAGAACCCCGTTGTTACTTTATTATTACCTGTGTATTAAAGCTTTTTCAACCTCTTTATTTTAAAAATTGACGTTCAAATATTTTCTTTTGAAACTTTATTTAAGTCTACTTTTTAGCACTACAAGTTGACACTAAAATAAAAAACTGCGCATCTTGAACATGTTAGAAGTGAAATTTTTTTAGAAATAAAGAACAGGAGAGATATAGTGTGAGAGACAGGATGAGGGAAAAAACAAAGAAAACCTAAGGTAAATTTTTATAATAAATATTCTGTTTATTTAATATTCACACTGCTATCTTACTATAGTTGTGTAAACTCCACTCTCTTTAGTTCCACTTCCAAGCGTTGACATATATATTTCTCTTTTGTTACGTCGCATTTTCTTTCTCTCTCATGTAACGGGGTGGCAAAAGAAACCTTTCTTGAAATTTCGTTCTTAATTCACGTCCACTTACCGATTATTAAACCACCGTCTACGAAGTTTCGCTTCAAAAACGTTAATAATGAAGTTATACTGTTTTTCCCTTGAACCCTTAAAAATATTTTATTCATTTCATTGTCAAATATTTTTAACTTAAAAAGTGTCAAACCACTACTTATAATCTGAGCAATGCTCTTAATTTTTATTTGAATAATGACATATGCACAGCTACGATTCTATGAAAAAAGTACCTAGAGCTTTACATAGAATTCGAAGATTGAGTAAAATATTCAACATATTTTAAACATGAACGACACTTTATTTATTGTTTTTTTAATTTTAAGGTACCTATATTTGTAGTTTGTAAACAAAAACAGTTAGTTTTTTATTTAATATACAAATAACTACAAAATATCACCAGTACCTATTTATCAACATTAAAATTTTCTATAATTTTAATATAAAAAAGCTTTCACACATCAACAGTTGTGATTTCAATAGCGAAATAGCAATATTATGTATCCAATTTTATGATAGTGTTCAAAAGGGTTGTCTAATTTTTCAGAAGTTTTTGTTAAAAAATGGATACTAACATTATCCAGGAATTTTCGAAAGATTTTAAGCGTTTATTATTCTCGTTCATATTCAACTATTCTTCACCTTTAATCTTATTTGCTTAGATAAATTAATTAAACATGAACAAAAATTCCTTGACTTAAATATTTTAATTATTTTAACCTTTTGAATTTGTTACTTTAATAATCTTTTTATTTTAATTTCAAATGTTTAACTTGGACGGTATTAATTCATTTGAATAAATTCAATATATCGAGTTTAATTAATTTGTAGAGAAGCTTTTAACGGCTTTTAATTTTATACAAATATAAAATACTATATGAAAAAATATGAAATTCCTAGATAAAAAAAGGAACGTTATACATACTGAAATGCCCAAATAAACTTAAATTAGTTCCTAAATTGTTACAAACTATTAACGCTGAACATATTAGGGTTATTTAGGAAAATACAACCGTTAAGTTATTAAAATAAATTGTGGTTTTCCAAAAGCAATATTTCTTTCATTTAATACAAATAATATGACAATAGTGACTAATTATGTTGGGGGCTAGTTGACAAAAATTAGGCCGCGAGCTATGCGTGTACTATATAACCGCCACTGTCTATTGTCACTCCCGAGCAACCCTCAAAATAAAGCCAATTTTTCTTTACTTTGAAAAATTTGTTTTTTAAATGTGTCATTTGATGTCACCGTATGTTTCCATTTTTATTTTTACAACAAAGTATTTTCTTTACATAAAAAATAGTTTTCGTTATTGTCTTTGAAAAACGTGACATTTGCATGTTGTCAATTTGAGAGGTTGAAAATTGGATGTTTGAACTAATTACGTCTTTTATGAAAGGTAAAATAAAAATTAGCAAAGCGCTGTTATTAGAAAATTAAATTAGATTATTTCAATAGGAAACTTTTTTTAAAGTAATCTACCTTAGCACATGCCATCGGGGGGGCTGCTGTAAATTTTCATGAAATAATTGAGATATTGGCAGGTGTTTCTGTGTCTTAATGTATTTTAACTTTTCAATTTGATATAATTCCTTTGAATTTTTTTTTTTGTTTGTACTTAAGAAACATAGCAAAATATTAAAAATCTGGATCCCTGAAAAATAAAAGAAAAAACATTGATGTTGTCTTATTTGTGGGGATTATCTATATTGAAACATTAACTTAAAAAATTAATTAATATATTACAACCATATGTCAAACATGAACATATTTTTATTATTGATTGTTTTGGCTGCTTATATTGACATCCGTCATATGCCAATAGAAAAATGTAATAAATGACACATTACAATAATATTATATTTAAATTGTTTCCCTTTTAATTTATATATCTATCCCTTAAAAATAAAATAAAAGTATAATAGTTTTTGATACAATTAGTAAAATAAGAAGCTTTCATTAATGAAAAATCGTTTTTGTCTATTGAGGAAAATTGATGAGCTTTCTTATTATTATAAAAAATGAATTTTTTTATGATATTGAATCAGACGTAAATAAATCGGATGTTTATATGTTGCGAGTTTGTTATAGATCGATATTACTTTTATTATTTATTTTTTTTTTTTGATTGATTACAAAAAACAAAGCTAATAAAATAAAGTCTGTAATAATTTATTTCACGTCACTTTGACGTTTCTATGATTTTCAAATATCGTTTTTAATTTTTCTTGTTTCATAAATACAAATGTTATATGTACTTATGCATTTGGATCGGAGATTGACTTGGGTTCATCACATTAAACAAACTAGAGAGCAGCTAAACAAAAAATTTAAAAAACTGTATTGGCTTCTCGGAAAAAAGTCACAGTTATCTATCGAGAACAAACTCTTGGTGTACAAGGCAGTTTTAAAGCCAATTTGGACTTACGGGATCCAACTATGGGGAACAGCGTCCAACTCAAATATTGAAATCCTCCAAAGATTCCAGGCGAAAACATTACGACAAATTATTAATGCCCCCTACTATGTAAACAACATCAAAATACACCAAGACACAAAACTCTCAACAGTAAAGGAGGAGATTTGCAGAATTAGCGAAAACTATTTGAAAAGATTAGATGAACATCCAAATGACTCTGCATTGAACTTGCTGGATAATAGCGAAGCGATGGTACGGTTAAAAAGATGGGATCCAATTGATTTACCTGATAGATTCCAATGAGAAAGCATCAATATGGAGTAGCCCATAGGGGACTACTCCTTCACGAGCTAATCAAGACCAGAAGCACTAATTGCACCGCTGTGCAGATCGTGCATAACTTAGGAAAAAAAAAAAAAAAAAAAATATGTACTTATACAAAATAATAATCTTTACTTTTATTTAGGTACTGCAGAAACATATTCTAACTCAATCGTACCCTCAGTCATTAGAGGTTCAACTTAAGCAACTGAACATTTTGTGTAATTAAGGTTAATATTTGAACTTTGAAATAAAATAACTTACAAATTTAATGTGCGACTTATCATAAATCTTAAATATTTACGTAGGACTGGCGTTTTACTTGATTCTTAAAAATAAAATAAAATATCTTAAAAATCGAGCCATATGTGAATCTTTAGCAATCGTACACTAAGACTTATTAAGTTATATAGTTATATATATTATTTTTTTGTGTTTTGAGTCGCTTTATCATATATCACGACTGCCTTACACCCAAAAATTTTCTCTGGGACATAAATCTAAGGTCGTAAGTTTTATATCTAAGGATTTGAGAGGGATCGAACTCAGTACTATTGACGCATAGAGTGGAGCGCAACTACTACTAACCACTGCGCCATTAAAAGGACTAAAATTTTTACATGTTGTAAAAAGGAACTATTTTTTCTTATTACGTTTGAAATTATTATGGTGGTGCATTAATTCTTAAAAAACGATGGTACAAATGCATGATAACTGTAACTTTATGGTGACAAATCCAAGACTTGGAATCATACTTGTAGACTGTTGTGGTCATTTTGAAGCATTGAACTAAATATTGAAAATAAAACCTTCAAATTTTTTCCATATTATTTTTTTATAAAAATCTGTTTTTTCCGATGAATTTCCCAACCTTACCTTCTAAACACGAATCAGTGAAAATTTTACTAATTGTGTAAGTGAAGCTGTATTTACTTATTATTCAAAGTTTTTCACCACGAATTAGTGCAATTTTCTAATTATTCTAGGTTTTTGATTTCCTCTAAAAAAATCATTATTTTTACTAATTAGTGAAAATTGTATTACTTATTTAAGTTATTAACAAAATAAAGTAAATTATTATAAAATTGTAAATTCAGCTTATTCAATTAATTACACAATTTTAATATTGTCAAAGTACAGGACATATTCATTTATTGAAATAAAGACTTTTCTAGTTTTGAAACGTGACTTTCATCATAATCACTTATCAAATCAGCCAATTTTCAGTTTCACAAATTCTTATGGTGCGTATTCAATTATTCCAAGTGGTTCAGTTTAAGCTGTAACAAAAAGTGAATATGCACTTTATAACTAGTGAAAAATCACTGATTCATGTTTAAAGAGCACGAACCATTATTATTTTTATCCGACTACAGCGAAACTAAAAAGAGAGTTTAAGTTTTTAATATGAATTTACATATTTACCTACGTTCTTAAAATATTTCAATTTAACACATATAACATAAAATTATGTTAAGGCCACGTTCCACAATGCGTTAACAACAATTACGCTCATTGTCGTTGTTTTTATCCATTCCACTAGTTCTGAAGTGTTTGAGCGACGTTCATCACTTTGACCCATCTCTTAAGGATTTCGAAATCGCAAGTAAAATTAATGATGCCATTGATGACGTTTACCCAACACAATGACCGTGGTTGTCATTTATAAATGGCTGAGAGAGCGATTCTAAACTAATAGTGTAAGGGGAACGTAAACTTAGAAAATAACCGAATTCCCTAATACTAGAAGCTTTTTTTATTTCATTGAATTTTATAAGAGTTTGCTAAAAATAATATTTTTATTAAAAAAAATAACTGTAACTACTCAATTTTTCTGAAAAACTATTTAATTTCGAAATTTTAAAATGAATTAATACTAACACAACCTTGTGTACAAATAAAAAGGTACTGTGTACTACACTATGTTTATAGGTAACTTACCTACTATATTCAATTCTGTAATTATTTATTTCTTGAACAGTTCGGAAAAATAATTATTTAGATATTTGTCAAAGAAAACTTTAAATTATTTATCATTTTGCTAGATTTTTCTTTTTATTCCTTACGACCTGTTATTATTTCTTTTTCAATTTAAAACTATGACTCCTATGTTATTATCATTTTATGTAGCTCTATATACATTGATTTTAAAAATAATAAATTATTTATATTGGTAATAATAAAAGAACGATATTATGAAATCAGAGGAAAACAAAGAACGCGTTGCCGTACCGGCCGTACCTATAATTTCCGAAACTATAAAATATTAATTTAATTTTCAATATTTTTTTTAATTTCTTTAAAAAATTAAGGCTTTCCTCATAACAAAAAAAAATATTTACCTGCTCTACAAATTATATCTTTCATTTATCTAAATTTCTTCCCCCACGAATGAAGAAAATAGAAAATACTGCATTGCTTTGTGCTTGATTTATGTAACATCTGCCATGTTTCCAATCATGGAAATCAATTAGTTTGTCATTGTTAAATAGACATATTTTATAAATTCCTTTTGGCGTGCACCTACTACAACATGTCATTTATTTCATTTTTCAAAATAAGTTACTGCAAATCTGTTTTCCTTTTATTTATTTCTACTTTTCCAGCGATTTTGATTTCTTAAAAATTCAATGGATGCATTTAAAACAAGGAAAACTAGGTTGACATTGATTAATTTTCTTTTCTTTTTAGGACTTTTACTTGGTTCTATTTTTTTTTCTATTGTAATTACGTAAATATAATTTATGATAGATTTCAATATTAATCATCAAATTTTTTAACGGTATGCAATTGATGCCTTTTACAACAACAAAAAAAAAACTTTCGAAATGAATACTGGTCATAAAACTCGGTTACAGTTCGAACCGTTTGCATTCGATAATTTTTCTCATATATAGATTTTGCCAGTTATCATCACCGTTAGTTTCACAACCTTTAATTATGGTTTCTAATAAAAATTTTGACTCCTTAATTTTCTAGTGTTATTTAAATAAATTAATAAATTAATCTCGTGTGGATTTCTAATAGTATTTTTTTAGAAATGAAAAAAGGTGATATCAAATTTTTCGTCTCGCAAAAGAATAAATTGGAAAAAATTTCGTGTATAATATCTTTATAGGTACCATAAAATATGAAACATATAATTTTCATCGCGTTGCTGAAAAAGGCTGATAGAGATGTTAAAAAAAATTATTAAAAAAAGTTATTAGATTTAGCCTTTAGATTTAGTTATAAGACTTTGTTGATCTCAAATCTTATACTTATACCTAAAACAAAATATGAAATTGGTATGTCAAATCTATGTTAACTAGATGTTAAAGCTTAAAAAATCATGAACTATTTTTAGCAAAAAAAGGTAAATAAATGAAAAAAGGATAAGATTATTTAATAACCATTTTTCATAAAAAGCATTCAAAATGTTATGGATTTAAATAAATAATTAAAAAAATTACTAAACGATAAATTAATCATTTTTGGCTTACAATTAGTAAATCATAAAGTTGGATTCTTTACACAGGCAAAACAAAAACAATAACTTCCTTTTCTTCTTATACAAAAAAATCTTAATTCTTGCTTGAAGCTAAACGTTCATTAATATGATTGACATCCGGCCACCGTTGAAAATTTCATAATTTTCTGTGAAGCAAACCATATTTTTTCCAAAACTAAATTCCTCAAACCCTCCTCTGTTTTCATTTCTTAACATTTTCCTATTTTTTAACTCGAAAAAAATTGTATCAACATTGTATGTAATTTATACAAAACGTTGAAAATTAATACTTTCCTTTACAATGATTAGATGTTTCATCTATTTACTGTATAATTTATGGGGCTTACAGGATTATTTATGACTAAGAAAAAGATCGATGCAATGTTGAAATGAACAGAGTTTCATAATTATTTGTGCCAATTTCAACCTGTCAGTTTCTTTCTCTGTTTCCTTGTATCAGAATTAGTTTTATTTCATCGCTTATAAAATTTGCAATTTGAATGAATGGAATAGTTGATACTATTTGGCAGACTTCCTTGTTTTTACAAATTACTCCTGGCTTTCAGTTGTGTTTATTCTTATACTGAATTTATACATGAAAGATTTAACGAAATGAAATGAAAACATGGCAATGGCATAAAGGATTGAAAGCATATTTTTAGGTTTGAATTTGAATTAAAAATAAATCTAATCGATCAGTTAAAATAGGGTAAATCATGTTTTATATTTATAGAACTGAAACTTTAATAAGAAACCAGGGGACCAGTTTGACCAGGCGGAGGTAATAATATAAAGTATAAACGAAGAATTTGTATACATAAATAAATCACTTAGATAAGTATTTCTAATAATGAATTCTAAATCATGATAGGATAAAATTAATCAAATGCTTATATATAAGTATGTTAAAATCGGGAAGTGAGAATATCACAATGTGTATCTTAAAGCGTAATTGCAAGAGATCTATCACGATTATAGCACGATATATGTGAATACCCCTAATTATTGCCATATTACTTAAATAAAAACATCTTATTTTCTATGGAGGCTAAACAAAAACGTGTCAGAGAAAAACGGTCTGACATAAATGCAGCATAAGTTTGCTCTTATCTGTTTATATGTAACTAAATTTACTATATCTGAAATCTTTATAAGCAATTCTCCAACAACAAAATTGTCGCTAATTTTATAAAAGGTTAGCCAAACTAGATTTTATAACTAAAATTTTATTCAATATAGCGCTTATAGTCGTCACAAATATTTTCTTTATGCTTATATATACTTTGATAGTTTTTAAAGTTTTGTAATTTTTTGACTATCAATTTTATTTTAAGTTCTACAGAGGCATTTGGAAAAAAACTGATTGTGTTTTCATATTATGATTTGTGACAAACAAGGCTGAATCAGGAATTCTGCTTGTGACAGTTGAAGCGTTGAATGGAGATTCAAAATTCATTATATTTCCCTAATTGGAAAAAAATAAGCTTAAGTAATTTTGCTAAGAAGTCACTGAATTGTATAAATGGAGTCCTACGAATAAATAAGTTTACAAATATCAAAAATAGGACGTTAGAATTCTACTAACAAGAGCCATGCTAGTCCACCCAATTACTAACGTGCAAATGATAGTAAAATCCGTTTTAAGCTTTTTAGTCCGAAAATTATAAACTTTGACTAAATCTTCAACTTTTGAAAGGTCTTATATAAATACTAACTGTCATATTGTATTTAAAACAATACGGTCTTCTTTGCATTGTTGAAATACATTATTTATTTCTAAAGTAATAATTTAAAAATTAGTCTACTTAGTGGTATATCGGTTAGATTTTTTGAACCTCCACTCTATGCTTCAGTAAGTAGTACTCGAATCGATTCTCGTTGAATCTTAGATGTCTCATGATTTGTAAATTCCAGAACTTTTCTGACTTTAGATGTTAAAATGACTTAATATAACAATAAAGAAAAGAAAAAATAATGTTGATTGTTAAGTTTGAGTTTACTCGTTACGTCGTTTAATGTGGACGTTACGTCGCTTAATGTGGAGTATGTAGTAAAATTTTCGTAGAAATGAGCTTTTGAAACTACTTACAGTACGCAATTTTAAATATAATACTCCTAGTAAATATTGCTTTCTTTTTTTTTATAACAAGCTTAAACGTTGTTCTACGTTTCTTTACCATGCAGAATTTCTAAATATAAATGTGTGTCGTTATTTAAAATAATTATATAGAAATTTTATATAAAGTATAAATTATTTTTATAAAAGTCAAATTGGCACCTCTCATCATTTTTAAATCATTTTTTTTGTTGATTTTTATCTTTACTAATGCAAAAGTTTCACATTTTTTACTTCGTAAAAAAGTCTACAGAAAATTGTATATGTGCTATATCGAGAAATTTATTTCTTTTTGTTTTTTTCTTGTTTTGTTTGTTTCTGGTCGTATCTCATTCTTCCATGAACCACTTGACAAAAAAGGAAGAAAAATATGAAAAAAATTACCACTTTTAATCCTCCAACAGATGGAAATTACAATCTTAACTTAAATTACCATAATTTTAAGTATAATCGAGCCATCCATTTTGAATTTATATACCCCGTCCTGAGCAATCCGTTCTATAATATGAGGATAGACAGTTTTAGATTGTCTCTCGGGCTGTTATTGTGAGCGAGCGGCCAATTTTTATCATGGTACTTTAAGTATTGGTAATTGAGAGCTTTATAAATATAGAGGTTTGCGTTATAGTTCTCTTATTATAATAATAGTAATAATAATATTGAAAAAAATTTATATTTTTAAAGATATTTTATATTAAACGTCGATTAAAGTTAATCGTCCGTTTAAGATGATGAGACCTCTGTTTCACCACCCCCTACGTGAGGTTCCTCTCCGCTAGTATTTCCGTTTAGAATTTTTTTTCTTAAATGTAAATCCATATAATTTAAGCGGCCAATCAAAATCTCAGAAAAGTTGTGTTTTTGAGGCAATGATTTTTCAACGTACCGCTATTTCTCACTTTATCCTCTGGATATTTTATAGTTTTGATCTTTGTCATGTAGTATCTCATTTTTATTGTACTATCAAGAAATATACGGGTTCGACGAATTTTCGATTGTGTTCTCTTTTAATTAGAATTTTTATCGAATTAAATAGCAGCGATAATATTGGGTTGTGGAAAAATACTGATCCAACTTATAATTTTTCTATGGGGCCTAGAAATTTTCGTCTTCCCAAGCGGTTATTTATTTCGTTCATATACTCACGAATATTTATATAACATAAAGTTAACGTTTAAATATAATAATTTTTCAAAAAAGAAATTTAATGTGTTTTTGATCGAAAAAAAACTACATTCAAGACGCGAGACAGATTCGAGAAAAAAGCCAAAAAACGTAACGTTTTATAGCGTTTTAATAATAATATATGGAAGCCATTATATTTATTTACATAATGCCTTCGTTAGATGCATCAGAAATGACTTTATAATAACAACAATGTTTATCGACGGCATTTTCAATATAACTCGAGTATAATAGATGAAATAATTAGGTATATACATACATACATAAATATGTACGAAGTTTAAATTGTCTCAAAATTTTTACTTAAGGCCAAAACATCGTAATTGATCCAAATAAAGAGCTAAGTGACGTGTTAACAAGGGCCCTAAGATACCGCACACATTCAAAAGAAAATCAACAAGACGTTTTAAAATCAATTATTTACAATTTTTGACTTTAATATTTACAAATTATTCAAATTATTGTTCAGTTCAATCAACTTCAAACACTTAAGAGACAGAAAAAGTTTAAATAAAGTTTAGGAACTCGAATTATAGTCATATCAAATGGTGTTTTGATCAGGAAAAAAGTAGTGAATTTTGATTTTCACTCGTTCGATAAGTTTTTTAAAGTTTTATATTCCAACTTCAACTTTGCTACTTTCCACGGATCTTCGTAAAGAAAAAAGTGACAATTTTCAAAAATATGCATTTTTCAAAGATGATGATTTTGTAAAAAAATAAATTAGATTGAATTTTCTGCAAAAATACACATTTCGCTAATTTTAGTTTGAATGCCAGAGAGCATACAAAAAAGGATCCTAATTTTCCTTTTTTTTGGAATTTATAGTTTTCCAATAAAATTCTTGGTTGTAATTTAAAGTTGAGCTTATTTTCCAAAAAATATTAAATTCTCATCGAGTTTTGTCCATATAGTGTATTTTAATCTTTGATTTTAACAAATTACGAGACCGTATTAAAATTGTTATTTACCGTACCTACCCGAAACCATTAATTCTAAAATCTAGATCCTATATGACCAAAAAATCGTTGAAAACTAATGTTTGTACTGTTATTTTAAAATAAGGATATAGGATATTCATACTTTCAGCCAATGAAAAAGAGCAAATATATTTATCCTGGGTAAAAGACTCTTGATTTAGTGGTTTCGTGTAATATGATATAAAATATCAATGCGCTTTATATTAATAGCCTCACAATTTGACAAAATAAAGAATAAAAATTATCCAATTTGTAAATAATGTAATAACATTTTAGAACTTTTTGAAACTATAAGCATTATTTTAAGTTATAAAAAAGAAATTTAATGAAGACCCAGGAATTACATAAAATACAAAATTGGGACTGTTTTTTCCATGGCGCGCCATGGCTTCCAGACTAAGGAAGTTGTGCAATATGTATTTTTGTAGAAATTAAAATGAAAGTTATTCTTGTATCTGATAAGTAGTTTGTCTCAAAATGTGTTCATCAACTTTATCACTTTTTTTGCTAAAAAATAAAATAAAAATCGAAAATTTTCCCATTATTCACTTTTTTTTTGTAAAGCCATATTTATGGGAAGTAACAAATGTAAAATTCGGATTAGGCTACCTGAAAATTATTAAAAACGAGTGTAAAAAAAACTTCTGAATTTTCTCTTGACCAAAATCGCCATATGATTGGACTATTAGCGCCAAATGCGCTCATTTAATTACTCATTTTGGTCAACATTTTAGGGTCAATATTGTAGTGTGCATTTAAAGAGAATTCAGAATGTTTTAAACCAAAAGAAGATTTTTGTGTGACTAAAAGTATTATTGCTATGTTATCTACTAACAAAAACAAACGAAAAATTTGATATCTCAGAAAGAAAAACAAACAGCTATTTTTAATTCACCCTAGAAGTCATACCATTCTATTAGTACCATTTTTGTAAGGAGTGTTTTTGTTGAAAATTTAAATTTACTTTATTTTTGCACAGAAGCAACATTTCTGAATATTATAATTTTATAATTACAAAAATTGTCACCTTTTTTATGACGCCATGTCCATGAAAAGTACCAAAGTTGTATTTCAAATTAAACATGCTGAAAAACAATACTACTACTATATATAGAGCGACTGAAAAATATCTTCTTCCCAACACTATTTAAATGAACTTTTATAAATTTTTCAAATAGACTTTTAATACAAGTACCTAATCACCTAAAAAAAATTCAAAAATTAAGTAGGTAAATCAAATTTGAAATCAAATTGCGGTTATTATAAGATCCACCATTTGCAATTGACTTTTAGTTTAAGCCTTTTATATAAAGAAACAACATTTTTATGTTAAATTATTTAGGTTTTTATAAGCTTTAGCATATAACTTAATAAAATCAAAATAAAAGGAAGGGTTATTGGGTGTTGAATTAATGGATAAGGAGAGATTATGAAGGTTTTATTGTAAGTACAATTCTTGTACTACACGTAACCGTGGATAATGGCATCTACATACATTCTATGTACATAGAGCTGATATTGTATACCTTAGTAGGAATATGTAGATGTGCAATGGTTATTTACGTTTGAAATAATGACTTTGAAGCATGCTTATCAATTAGAAAATGTTTTTCATCACAATCTACGAAAGCGATAAGAGACGCCATTGGCACGACATGATATAGAAACAGTTCGCTAAACAACCATGATATAAAATACCATGTTATAATAGTGTAAGAAAAGATAAAATTTTAAGAATATTTTTCAAAATAGCCAAAGAAAAAATATTGTTTTCCATATTTCTGTTTCAATTTGTATGGTATTTTTAAATTGCTCCCTACATAAAATTGTTTTATGTATCTACGTATGTTTTAAAAGAAAGAATTTAAGTATGTATGTAGCTTATGAAATATTAGCTTTAATTAGCTAATTGTTAAAAAGTAAGAAAACGTAAATTAAAAATTACCTTATACTTATTCTGGTATTTCAATAAAAATTCATTAATTTTTATATTCCTTTTTAAGGTTATTTACATCAATTGATTGAGAAAAAGTAAAAATTTGCTACAACTAAAATAAAAAATAAAAAATGTTGAACAGCCATTTTTATTTTCTCATATTGTGCAGGCGGGTAATGCATTTTTATGGTTTCTATACCGATTTGAAAATGTTCCAGTTCATCTAATAAATATGGTTGTAAAAGCGATCGAAGCGGAAAAACGTAAAACTATAATTTACGAGCGTTTCTTTACTCGATATTTATAGACAACTAATTGATGATATTATTGCATTTGATCAATGGGAAAAGGAGGTGCAATTTCAAGTATCGTCTTAAACGGCGCATAAATGGGACGAAGGGTAGGAAAAATCGTTTAATTTTAATACGTTCAATTTCTCTCAGCTTGCTTTTAAATATTTATAATTCCAGTAAGTTTGTAACTACTCCCTTAATTTTATGGTGAAAAATATATAAGTTGGATATTAGGAATATATAATCGAGTTAAAAAACCGTATTATTTCATAAAATATAAATTAAACACCGTGTTAAAAAAATAAGTAGGTATTATTATGTGAAATTTTATATGAATTTGGAAAATATAGTTTTCATTTAGTTTTACTGAAAAAAATAGCAATCAAACATTAAAATGAAATTCCTTACAAGTAATCGTATCGTGTTATTAAAAACTTAGTTGAATTTAAAAAATTGCCAAAAGAATGCAAATAACTACATCCCGAATCGTTATGGATTTTTTTCTCAAAATATCTTCAATAGATTCAGTATTTTTATTTTTATTTTAAATTTTATTATTTGTTTTTTTTACCTTATGATGATAAAAAGTAAATCTTTTACTCTTTTTCCAAGACAGTATACACATTTTTTTCGCGGCTCTTTTAAGTTAAAACAAATTTAAGATACGTTGCCTATGATGCATATCTCAAAGGCTTTAATGAATTATAGTCTTTTCTAAAATTTGATTGAGAACCTAGTTATTGCATCTTCACATTGTAGTCTGAAAAACATCTAAGCATCAGATGAGTTTAAAGCTTCAACCATAAGTTCAACTTCAACATCAAAGGTATGTTTATATAGTGGAAGATTTTCCAAGCCTAACTTAGAGTGATCATTAGAAAAACTTTACTTGACTATTAAGCTACATGAATGGATTTTCAAACTACTTGACTTAATTATAGCTTAAAATGAAACTAAGCCAAATTAAGCGTTGAATTGGCAAGCTGTTTTGTTTCAAAGCTAAAATAATATCGAGCTTATTTGGATAAAAAGTTGGATAAAATTGGATAAAAAGTTCACTTAGAAGGATCGGTTCCAAACAGACCGGAATGCTTCCTTGAAAAAATGAGTTTAGAAGTGTAAAACTTTTAAAATGTAAAAACTAAAGGTCTTAAGCAAGGTTATATCATAAGTAAAAAAGGTTCATTGCCTGGAAAGGAAAGCGGTAAAAATAATAAAGTAATTGGTAAAACGGAAATTAACTGATTTTTGTTTCATTTACAAATTAATCTTAAGATTTTTTGAAAATTGATTTTTATTAATAAATCAAAATTACTTACATCATTACATCATTATTTTATAAACGTCACTAGTCTAAAGCTTATGTTTCTCCTAGATACTCATACTTAATGAATTATTGCAAAGCTCATTGAGAAATTTTTCCATCTCCTAGTTATATGTTCTGAATTACCTACACTCTTTTTAATTTCAACAAATGCTTTTTTCCAAAATTATCATCTTTAGCATTTTTTCCATATTTGCGCCATTTTTAAAATACATACTGATTTATGCAATCACACCTCAAAGAAAAATAACAAAATCTAAAAAGAATATAATATTTAAATAACAGGAGGAATGATTATTACTACTGAAAAAATGTATGGCGAAGTAATCACCACTTAGGGTACTTAGTAATTATTCGTTTTATTTTAATAAATATAAAATACGTACTTGTTATGTAGGTTTTTTTACATAATTTTGAAGATTAATAAGTCCAAGAAATGTCATTGGTGATTTAATGAAGACGCTACTTACTTTAAAATTAGTGCACAGTTTAAATCAGAGTTAATTTAAAACAGTATAGACTTCTTAAATAAGGTATAACACAGAATTTAAGTAACTTATTGTAAGATGCAACTGTTCAGAAAAATAAGTGGTAAATAGTTATATACACACATCATGTAAGTATAATAATACCAATATACCTACGTATAAGACGTAATAATATTATTTTGAATATGATGATATCATTTAGATTGAAATTAAAAATAAATGTGAACTTTTGAGTTGTCTATGTAAAATAGTCTCCCGTATTTTTATTTATTTTATCGTATTCTAAATTTCAATTGCTTTTTACTGAGTCACGAATTATTGCTTTTAAATTTTCTAAAGATAATTTTGATCTTTGAAAACGGTAAGTCAAGTGCAGTAGTGTGTGCTAAAGGTATTAATGTTTCTTTAACGTTTTCATTTTAGTTTTCATAGCGACTCTGTTATAAACGCAAAAATTACAATGTTCAAAAGATTCATAAATTTTTGCAGAAAGGTAAATCAAAACACTCACTTATAAGTATACAGAGGATATATTAAATTGCGGTAGTAAAAGAAATAGTAAATGTTCCTTGCAGTCTTTCATCTTATTTTATTTTTTTTCTCCTACAAATACATTGCACGCTGTGAAAAGTTGCAACACAATACTGAAAATAATAATAATAATTCCCAATAATAATAAAATTCTAACACTAGCTGTAACGCCGTACACTTGAAATATATACAAACTACTTGACAATTTCCTCGTTTATTATTGCACATTTGGTTGCATTCTACTTTGCTTGTAATTTTCCCTTTGTTTTTGTTCGACTCACTCGTTTTTTGTTTGTGGCTACATTTATTTTAAATGCTCATTTTGTTCTGAGCAGTCTTTTATACTTACGAACAAGAGAGCTTTAGTGTGTTATTATGATTATTCTAACTCTTTTATTTCTCTGTCTTAGGGTTGCTAAAGTAAATTTGACTTTCTTTTTCTCTTATATGAATAGTTAAGAGATGTGTGTGTATATAATTTTTGGTTTTGTCGAGAATTTTTATGCAAACAATGTGTTTGATTTAAGTAGGAATGTAAATGTTTGACTCTTCATGACCTTGTCATTATCTTCACACATTGTAAATGTTCGATTTTGAAAAATTTCAATTGAAAATTTCTGCTTTTACATTAATACATTTTATATTTATTGTAAAGTAAGATTATTTTTTTACGAGTCAATGCTGAATTAAGACAGAACATTGGCGTTCTCCATTTTGTTAAATGTAAATCAACGCATCTTCGTTAAAGGATTACCACAAAGTGAATCTAGTGAAAGCATTGGAGTCACCCCTCATTATGTTTTCGTTTTCTTTTTTACGCACAAGCACACCCTTATAAATTCCCCATTCAATTCCTCCCATTTCCAAAGGTTTGTTCACCCATTTGCAACGCAAACTAAACTCAATGCATGAACTTAAAGAATACCAGCAACGTGTATCGTACTACATATATTATGAATATTTTAAAAAATTCTCACATGATCTTTACATATATAAATTTATAAATATTGTATATAAAGGAAGGATATTTTAAATACATAAGCGAAGCGACCAGTGGGTGGACTGTAACCATGTGTAGGTTCGGTTACATATATTCAGTTACACACATACACTTACACACGTAGACATTAAGGTTAAATTATATGTTACCAACATTGATCCAGTCGGTCACAACTATTTTACCTTAACTCTTCCATCGTTTTATGATCACTATTTGATCTGGTTAGTTGTTATTACCTTATAAACATAGAGATAAAGTACCAACTCATGGTGAGGCTTTTTTTCCCCGGTATATATTAATCTAAAGCACGTTTACGATTGGTTCAAATTTTTAATGCATACTTTCTGTATGGTTTCTATAAAATACCTACAATAGCCTTTGTAAGTGATGACGAAAAGTTGTGCAGTCATTCAATGAAAAAATTATTCACACGTCCAAACATTGAGTTGTATAAATTATTTTTTTTTTCAAAATTAAAAAAAGGGAACGAACACTAACATGTCGGAAATGTGTGGGTTTTGTATATATGGCAGAGATGGAGAGATTTTTTTTATTAACTTATAGAAAGTCGATACTTGGTGAGAGAGAAAAAATTTCGTAATGGCGACTCGAGCCACGTGTGAACTTCAAAAATAAAAAAAATACTTTTTTGGAAATTTAATTCAAACGATAGTGGGCGCTCGAAAGTTGGATCCTATAAATTGGAAATAGTGTATGGAAACGTGATATCATTATCGTGACTTTTAAATATTAAAAATTTAAATGTAAGATTAAAAAACTGTTGTAAGAACTTTTATTCAAATGTGCAAAACTAGACGATTTATCTAGCGGCTATATAACACTCATATTAAAATAATCAACACTTTAGCAACGATGTGATATTTCTGAATAGTGTAACGTGATTTACTATTATTAAAAAATTGAATATCTAATTGGTACAAGTTATTGAATCACTAGAACTAAAAAAAATTTTAAAAATTGCTCAAAGCATTTGATAGAGTTTTTATTTCATTTACTTTTAATAAAATAATTAACTTGAAACTTCAAAAGCTGCAAAGCTTAAAAAACTTTGAATATTTATAATTTTGTTCAGTCATTAAAAAGTAATTTTCATTTTAAAAAAATTTCAAATGAATAAAAATCTCTTATTTAAATGTAGAAACAAGTTCTTTTAACTCAAATTTCAAAATTTGACCTTCTTTAATCTTGAGGATATCTATATTTAAATATTCACTACTTGACTTAATTTTTAGGTTAGTTGACTTGATTTATAAGTTACCTAACTAAAACTTGGTTATAATCTAACCAAACTCAAGTAAAATAATAATATTTGAATTTCAAATCAAGTTAGTTATTAAATTTGCAAGTTATTTCCTTTCAAAGTTTGAATATAAGGTCAAGTCATTGCTCAAACCATTCAGATATACTTTGTTGAGATGACTTTGTTGAACCCCTAATTATTTTGAAATAATATGAATATGAATATTTTGAAATAAACTTTGTTTTTAACAAATAACTTAAACAAAAAAACTATAACGAAAATAATTAGCCCATAAAATGGTGTCCTTAAGTTCAAATGATTTTAAATTAGTCAAAATTTTCTTATGTTTAATTTTTTTTTTACACAAAGAAGAAAACTATTAAAAAAATTAGTTATTAATTTTGGTTTCTTTTAGTTTATACTAAGTAATTTTTTTATTTTAATAGTTAATACGTCATATTAAGTTATGTTCTCAGAAACTTTTATAGATTTTTTAATAATTAAATTTCAAGTTAAAAATATTTATAGTTTGGTGGCTCCCTTTAATAATTTAAATTTTAAAAAAATCGTTTCCTAAGTAGAATATTAGTTATTTATATTTAATGTCTATTGCTGTCATAGATTGCTGCAGGTCTACAAAAATAGTTGCAATCTCTAAGACTTGACTTAACTTGACTACTACTCAAGTGCTGAAAAAACTCGTCCGTAACTTTAACATATAATATATTTGAAACTAAACAATTTTACGTCTTAAAACATGTTCCGTTAACGTAGGCATTGAAGTTTTTCACCCAAGTCGAATTATAAAGTTTTTCATGAAAAATAGCATCTCAGTTAACGCGCCTCAAAGAAGTAAAACCAAATTAAAATAAGACAGTGAAGTTTTAACTGAAGTATTAAAAAAAGAAGACAAAATTTGTTCCTCAAGTGTTGATATAATTATTAGACTTTCTTGGAACCATTACTTTTATCATTTGATCATCAAGAATTACTTATTATTATTATCGACATGTATTTTCTAGAAAATTTTTATAAATATTAAATTTTATTTCTAATTTTTCTTTGGTTATAATCACTTCAACTAAATAGCTTACAACTTCACAATAAATACTTCAGATCTCCTATATTTATATTTTAAATACTTAATATACATATGTCTACACCTACCTACCTAAATATATATTTTTCTGTTTTCATCTATTCATATAAAATAAAATAAAATAGAAACTTATTAGTAATTTTTAGGATACAACAATATACTTTCTCTATTAATGTCGTTTTCATTGTTTTTTAACATTTTAGTTATTATGTACTTATATGACAATTTTTTTAGGATTGATTTTATTTTAATATAAAACCAATTAAAATATTTTACAAAGGCACATTAGTTGAAAAAAAAAAATAAATGCATTTATTGGTGATTATAAGTTTAAATCTTTAAGAGATGTTTTCATATAAACTTTGAATATTTTTTTAATTAGTTACTATTGTATGTACTATGTAGGTAGTACTGTAAAGTGTGGGCATCCCTTAAACCTTCTTAATACTTATCAATGCAAGTATTCAAAAAACACTAATATTCTCAATTTTGCTACAGTATTTTTTCGTTTGCATTGATATCTATGTATGCAGTCTATTGAGGGATGGATGATGCAGATAGCCGTGTAATGGAGTTGTCTCCTATTATGTAGTTTAATTGCACATAAATTGATAGTGCAGTAAGCCAGTTGCAGCCATTGTCAATGTGGGAAACAAATGAAAATCGTGGTTGACTTGGACAACTCGATCTCAAACATTAGAATTGTTAAATTATTTGTAAGGAGTTTGGAGATGTTGAAAGAATTTTTTCACAATTGTTCGCGTACTTGACGGGAATTCATGGAACAAGAAGACAATATGAAGAGGAACTCTACTGACTCGCATCTCGCATTTCTTTTTCTTGATTTTTTCAAAACGTTTTTATGTTAATTTTGAGCTGGAGTCTTTTTAAAATATTAAGCATGGCATTTAAAAAAAAAACTCATAAAAATTATGGCTTTAAAGGAATAAATCAGATAAACAATTTTATTTCGGATTGATATAGATATAAGATATAAGACTTTTGTAAAAATTATATAACAACGCATTACCTTTAATTGCCAATTGGATATTACATCACTTAATGTAGTTTTGCGTTTCCTTCAAATACCCTAATATAGTAGATACCAGTGGCGGGCGGTCCATACATGCGGTAAATGCGGCACATGTCATAGGATTGTAAGACGATTTTAAAAATTGAATATTTTTATGATTTATTCATATTTTAATTTACGTAATTATGAAAGTTATCCCTCATAAAATTGGCACAAATGAACGGCAAAATCCACAGGCGACCACCGCATTCCAGCGCTTGGTTCGAATTGATCGCGCATGCGCACTAGTACGTTTCATACTGCCGGTTGAAGTTTTCAGATGCGTTTGACGTTTTGAATCTAGACAGTGAATTTACTTGTTACTGATACTGTCCGTGACTTATTTTGATTTATTTCCCAGAGGCCATACAAATGTACTATTCTTTAGGATAAGAACTATTTTCGTGGTTTTTAAATACATTATACGATGCGGTTATTGATGATTTTTGTAAGAAAGAGCGTCGAATAAAGCTAATTTTTAAAAATAAATACTTATTATACCATGTTTATCAAAAAAAGAAATAAATTTAAAAAAAGTGTATTTTATTACCTCCCCCCTCCCTACTGACCGCATACCCTGTCTTAAAAGTCACCGCACGCCATTGGTAAATACTTAAGTTATACGTGTATAGATAAATTTGTAGACAGTACAATATTAGAGCTTTAACGCATAATCATAAGCTTTATACCTATTGATAAAAATATAATGTTGAAATAATTGCAGCTAGTGTAATTAAAATATATAAAATATATAATTCAAAAAACTAGAAATACGTTTTTGAAGTTAAAACCATTTGACTATTTAAAAAAGAACAAAATAACATGTTTTTACTTATTTCAATACAATTCCACCACTCATAGCTTTTCTGATGTCTCCTTTTTCTGTTTTTCGCTAAAGGTTTACTAACATACTACCTAACATATTAGGATAAATAGTACATATCAAAGGTGTAAAGGAGCTCTGTAACCGAAGATATCGAAACTATCTGATATTCGAAATAAAAACCTATCCGTAATCGTTACCGAATCCGATATAAAAGTTGCAGATAATTTCAGATAAGGGGGAGTTTGTTAAAATGTCGTTATTATTGTATTTTAAGTAGATAAAACTTATGTAATTGAGAAGTTATTACTTATATGACTGATTGTATGTATATATAGTATCAAATGATTACTTAGATTTTACAATTTTTGGCAGATCTAACATTCGTAACTGTAACTTTTCAAAAACAATGAATAATTCAAAATAATTTCATATCCTTAGCCGTATCTGAAGCGGTTATATTATTATTATATCTGTATCCGAAATTTTATATCCATAACATCCTTATTACGTACACTCAGGATGCAGACTCAAGCAACTAAATTCCGATAACTTCTTGCAAAACATATACTTTATCTAAACATAAAACCTAAGAAAGGTAGTTTTGATGAGTTTGTTTGGGTCAACATAAAATTAGAATGATGAACTGGAAAAATAGTTTTGTGCTGCAAAGTAAAACAAAATCTAAGCAATCGTCAACTTTATTTTAAAAAAATCAGTTGTAATTTTTTGTTGAATCTTATTCCATTTGTGACACAAATTCTGAGACAGACACAGAATTTCTGTTGTTCGTACTCTATAATTTTCGAATGAAAAACATAACCTCTACTTATGTTTATGTCTTAGAGTGAGGAACGGACGACGATAATCTTTATCAAATGCCCAAACCCCAAAAGCCATGGGACATTTTCTCATCCTACACCCGTCGACATACGACCGACCGACAATAACGACTTTCTGGCCCCGTCCTAATTATAGACATTACGACAAAACAAATGTCTCCGCCATGACCACGGATAAAATGACCACATTTTCTTTTGAATCCTTCAAAAAGTTTACATTATGACATAATTATCATCATTGTTCAATAAAGCGATTTGAGCGCGAAATAACATATGGAAAATGGAAGATTTAATAGCTTATTTCTATACAATAATAATTAGAAATAAAATTGGAAATATTTATTTCCAATGACCAATCTCCCAATCAATCAAATTATCAAACAAACAGCTAAAAATAATTGAACAAATTACCGATGATGGATTTTTTTTTCTTATTTGAGGAATTATAACTAATTTCATAGAAAATATTTGCAAATAAAAATTTCTTCTAACAATTTACACAGGGTTCGTGAAATGTGGCTGTACATAAAATGAAACAAGTTGCACGAGGGACTTACTATTATCCTTTGCTGCGTGTCTAGAAAACTTTAATTTGCATATTTGATGAAAAGGATGACGGTAGTTAATTTTTTTTCCTTTATTCAAAAGCGATTTGCATATTTCCAATGTTGACATTTCAATTTCAGATGACTTTACCCAAGTAAGTTAGATCATTGTAGGTTGGGATTCAAAGAATTTCATCGAAAGTTAATACAATTCAAGAAGCCCCGTTTTACAAATAATACATGAAAAAAAAGTTTCTATTATTCAAAACTGATGATTCATAATTGAAAAAAGACGCTCCTTTAATCTAATCCTCTATAAGTTTTTAATTGAAATAATCCACCGATATCTTTCATATTTTATGGGTGTGTTTCAAAACTAATATGAAGGTATCGCTAGAAAATTAGTGAGAGAGAAAAAGTTTAGTTAACTATTTAAAGTTCTTACTTCTAATTTGTTTTAACTTTTAAATTATGGAAGCGGAAAAATATTCTATTTAATTGATTCCAGAACAAAAGGTTGTTGATCGACACACGTTGAAATTATTTTTGAACTAGAAGGCTTATTTATCACTAATGTCTGCCTATGACTTCGTTCACGTAAAATTAAAAAAAAAAGTTAACTTAGTCCAGGCTTAAGAAATATAGTTTATGTTTATGAAGATAAGAACTACAAAATCACGTTTCGAGAATTTCAAAATGTAAACATAAGCTATGTTAGAAGCTCAATTTTAGGTAGTGGACTATGTAAACATTTTTCAACCCTTAAAAGAACAAATTAAGAATTTAAAAAAAAAAACAGAGATTTCTAATATCTATTTGCATTATAAATTCATAGTTGCAACATTAGAATTTGCAAAAGTGGATAATTTAGGAGTAGAACACACAAAATGCAAAATATGTTATCATTTCTTTGAACCACTTAAAGGCTTTTAAAAAATCTTTCTGTAGTGGAAGTCATCATCTCCTCAGGATAAGAATTATCAAATTTCATGTTTTTATCTTTAGTGGCTTAACCTTCGGCCTATATATCAGCCAATCACGATAATATTTTTTACATTGAAGTAGCTGAAAAACTCATTGTAGTCCGAATTAAATATTAATGAATATAAAAACAGCATTGTAATCAACACCTTGTCGGACTTGGATCTTTTTTATGCCGGAGCCAAAACTTGAAATTAACTCCTATTAAATAGCTGTGTAATAAAAAAATAAAAACTATTTTAATCATCATGTTAGGCTTTAATCCTGTTCAATGGACACTGGAAGCTTTACTTACCTAAATGAACCTCTCTATTCCTCTGATCTAAAACCTCAATTTGGTAGAAGTACGTTTTAAGTAATAACGCTGTTTCACATTTAAAAATATTAAAATATATTTTTTTGTTTAAAACCAATTAAAAATCTAAATATAATTTATAGAATGATGATATCCAAAAATGGAAACAATTTTTTTTTTAAATCAATAAAATGTATCCAATAGTTTTTGTGCTATAATAGGATTCGTCAAGCACACATACAAAGGATCTTATAAATAATAATGATGAAGATGAATATTGATTATATTCTTCATAAAATTAAGAAACCAAGATAAGGAAAATAAAAAATTAAAAAAATAAAATGTATTGAAAAAAAAATCAATATTGATTATATATATGAGGACGTATGGAAACGACGTGTCAATTATCAGAAAGATTTCTCGTATGCTAATTAACTTAACACTAACACTATTTTATTGAATTGAATAGTAAAGATAACGTGGGGTCTTTTTACCCTGTACATTTACAAGAATAGAAGTATATCAAAAGTGCACCAGTTTTATAATTTTACAATTAGTAACTTTCGATACTATCTAACATTTCCTCTAATTGAAATATAAGTTGCTTACATTAAGTTTTACTTCTTAGAATAATTTAGAGTCGTTAATCAAAATTTTTCATTGTTTCTAGCAGTTGGAAATTTCTGCTATATGTTGTTCAATTTTACTTGACAACTTTGGAAAGAAAACTGCATAAACTATGTAGTTAAATTTCCGTGTTTTCTATAAAATATAAACAGCATCTAATCAATTAAGGGTATTTCAGTAAATAAGTTTTGAACTATTTAAACTAGCCTAGAGTTTAAATACAAATGCAATCTTAAAAAGCTCAACAAGCTCATAGTACTCGAAATTTTAAAATATCGAACAGAAGATTTTTCACAAATCAGTAGATCAATATAAATTGTGCGACACTTCCAATAGCAATAAATATATTTTCGCTGAAAAATAAATTTTGTTAGGTTACATAGTGGCGTGGTGGACTAGATAGTTGCCTTATACGCCAGTGGTCCTGGGTTTTAACCCCAATGAAAGCCTAAGTTGTTTTTTCTGGGTTTTCGGATTTGACGGTCGCTAATGACCATAGTAGTTAATGCGACTTTGAATAAACCAAAAAAAAATTGTTTTAAATTATATAATAGAACTAATAAAAAATTACAAAACAAAACTGTTACTATTAAACAGAAATAAAGAAAGTCTAATTACTAAATTAATCTTTAGCAATGCTTTTATCGGAAGTTTTAACTTGAAAATTTATTTTCAATTGCTTTTAATTTATTTTTTTTATTTTCATAGAATTTCCTTATAATTAGCATTCGATATAAGGTAGATCATGAATTTTGATAAAAGTAAAATTAATATAAAACTATTACAAAGTGTCATAATGACATACGCATTTCTTTCTAGATGTTTTTCCTCTATTATTTGAGCTTCAATACCTAATTAATAACGGCTATTGAAAGTGTTGTACCTAAAGCCAAACAAGAACCAAATGCTGGCAGTTTTATTTTATATTTATAAGTCTTACGTTAGAGAGTTCCAGTGCTGGCTGGTGGCTTTCATCAACATACTCATATTCTATTTGATCTTTAATTTAAAGTTTTTTAATTTGGATCTTATAACCCATTATTGTTTATTGTATGAATGTGTATACAGATTGCAAATAAATATTAATTAAAAAAAAATATTTATAAGTTATTAATACTGTGAAAAAATTGAATGTATGATGATGGTTTAGCAGTAAGTAAAATGTATTGCTTCTACATTGAATAACACTTTGTTTTAGTAAACAGAGTCATTATCAATGCCGTGTTCAACTCAAAAAATTAAATCTTAATGTTTTTTTAATTAATGTCTTTATATCATTAGGTAAAATACACTGTTAAATATCTATTTTAGAACATTTAAATCTATCAATTTTTTCTGTTCATGCTTTGTATCGTTTAAAAATTTTTTAAATGAAATAAATGTAGATAAGATTTTGGATGTAACGAATTCAATGTGTGATTTCTTCCAATTAAAATTCACAATAGTGAATTTGCGTTTCTTACACTGTGTTTAAAATCTGTGAGAAAAAAGGTGATATTTTTCTTCGAATCAATTAAATTTTATCCCATCTATTCGATCCGAAAACACAATGAGCATATTTTCCATATTGAAAATACACGAACAAGTGAGATAGTCGAGAGGTATACAGTCGAACGCCGCCATTGTTCTGACTCACGGACGCAAATTGTCCATTGAGACTCAATGAACACCATAATCGGATCAAATTCAAACTCCCCCAATACCTCGCTTTCCGCTCCCGCGCCACATCAGCCCACCAAACACACATAACATACAAATTCAGTCACTAGGTAACCTCCACGCTGAATGAAATCAGGGATTATTACATCTAATTTGGGTGCAAACTGTTCAACTAAAAACAAACTTTTTTCTATCATTCCCAAAAGGCTTGAAATCACGTGCACTGAATTAATGGTCTTGCGGAGGGCATTAGATATTACAAAGCATCACTATAACGACACCGCTTCCTAATAGCAGGGCTGTTGATTTTAAAATTTTCCAATCGAGCTACTCGAAATGGACGGATGGATGAGTGATTGGGGAAATTTGAACCTAAAGTATCAAAAACTCAAATACAATATATGTTAAATTAAAAAGTCGAAATTTTCAAATCAAAAACACAATCAGAGTTTCTTTTGTAACAAACATTGTTAGATTGGATTTGTATTATTTTCCATATCGGCAACAATAAAAATAATATAATCAAGCGTTAAATTGATTTTAGTTGTTCGTTCTGAGAAACACACGAATTTCATTAAAAATTCATTTGAAAAACTCACCAAAAATCTTTCACCTGTTTCTTTCCCATTTGTCGTAATTTTCACGGCGATCCTCTGCCAAGATTGCATCATGTAGTGCATTTTTTTCATCATTAACGTGATCTAGAAATATGTACAACGAAAAAAAAAACAATCATTTTTTTAAAATCATCATCATTTGGTTGAGTTCACAGTTTCCTCGTTGTAAGATGATAAAGTGTTTTATATATACCTACTTCATACACACATACACACGGGAAATGTAATTTTGCATTTCTTATTTGATGAAGTTGGAATAATATGGTAGACCGAGAAGGAAAGAGAAGAGAAAATGAAAATTACCGAGAAATAAGTGCAGTTAGTGGCCATAACTAAATGTAGCCACGGTGACAAAATGAATTTAAATGCAGTTATGATATGTGCATGTGCATGTGCACTGGGTACAGCTAGCTCGTACAAATGCCTTTAGCATAATGAAAAAAGTCATTAAGACCAAATGCAATACAAGACATATTAAAAAAATATTTTCCTTTCTTAAATATAGAAATTATATCAAAATATTAGATATTAGACTTTTTTTTAGTCACGATAGAACAAATAACGAGCAATAACGTTTTTTTTTTAAATTGAGGAAATTCAAAAAGTTAAACCTTCTTAACAATGCAATAAAATATTAAAATTATAACACGTAAATAAATATTAAACTTAAACAAATGGTATAAACTAGTATAAGATATGAATTTACAAGATACAGAATCTTATTTTAAAAACCTTTATGGGAAATCAAGAAGTAAAAAAAAATCAATAACTTTAAAAGAACATTTATTGTAGTGAATAAAATTAATGTTTGTATAATAAAATATAAAAAACTTAGAAGCTTAGAATTAAGCTCTTTTATTATATTTGAACAACATTGTCTTTTAAAAAATTCAATTTATACAGAAACTTAGATTGTGAAAAAATTAGTATAGTTTTACTGAAAGGTTATTAATGACAACATTGATAAAACAAATAATTTTAATATTTTACTCTTGTGAAGCAAACGATTAACTTCAAGTGCCCTTTAATTTCCTTTACTACTATATATGTAGTAAAGGAAGTATTGTCATCGGGTCGAATTTTTGAGTTTTTACCGGAAATATACGTTTTGAGATCCTCTGAATCCAGAAGAGTGGGTTTTGGAAAAATGTCTGTGTGTGACACCGATATCGTATCGAAAACTTTATGCGAATTGCAACAAACTTGGAATTTTTCTTTCATGTAACATGTAATGGGTCGCAAAGCTTTTGTGAAATCGGTTTACAGGAAGCTTCACTTTATTCTATAGATTTTTGAGTATTTTCAATTTTTTTCGAAAGCAGCTCCAACTTTTTTCTTTAAACTTGTTACAGTTTTTAGACTCATTAATGCCTAGAATTTTTATTATAAATTTTTTTATTAGTAAAATTCAAATTCAAATAAGGGTGTGAGTTCGTATATGCATAGAGGCTGTGCACATACATATTGTTTTTTTTTTTTATAAAGATATTTATATATTATTCTTTTTATATATATATTTTTAATCAATTGTTGATTTCAACATATGCTATTTTGACCAACAGCTAGTTTCATTTAAAAGAAAGTACTGTGACGCGTCGCAGCAGATATTTTATCTATGTATTACCGTAATAACTATTACCATTATTAAAAAACCGTCAAGAAAAATTCTTATTATTCGGTATCAAATACTTTAATCTCTTTAGGTATATTAAAATACAGAAATTCAAAAAACTAGCTATATAATCAATGTTTATTTTTTCTCTTAAGAAACTATTTTACTAATTTTAGCATTTAATTTAATTTTTGATAAAATATTTTTAAGTAATGATGATGTTGACTAAAATTAAACATTCTTATAACTTCATATCAGGGATGTTATTGATGTATGAAATTTTGATCTGAATACGGGTAGGTACGAATACACAGAATTAATCATATTCAGGTTTCATATACGGTATAACGGATATACAATTATTTTATAGTATCCGATAGTTTGAATATTAGTCTTTTAAGAAATTGTAAAGGTAAAATTGAAAACAGGTTTAAATTGGACTTTATTTTTAAATTACCGTTTGGTACTATACATTCCGGAATATATAAATAACTGCTATGGCTATACTCAAAATTTTTATGTATTCTATATTTAAAAGGTAATAGTAACAAAATTATAATAGACTCACCCTACCCGAAACTTTTCTATCGGATTCGGTTAAGGAACAATTTATATTTCGGATATCCGATAGTTTCGGTTACGAAGCTTCTTAACCTCCCTGCTTCAAATTATCCCATTAACTCGATGCTACTTGAAGAAGTACATATTATAATATAAGCACGAGTTTTAGCTGTTAAGTTAAAACATTGAGAGAGCTTTATTGATGAAGAACGCTACTTTAGTCGTTTTGCAAATAGATTTGGAAGTTGAGTATGAGACTTCATAGTGTTAAAATAGGCATGTGGTCTACTTGACCATATCGTTTATTTTATTATAAGCTATTTTTAAGGATATATAGGAGATATAATCGGGACGAAAAGTACTGAACCTTAATAATTTATGAATATCAACAGTTTGAAGCTGGTCACAATATAAATAAATAGTTTCAATAATAAGATAAGCATATAAAATTCATCAATCTTGATTTAAATATGAAAAAATTCTTTATTACGACAAAAAGCATTTACTTTTGCCAGTGAAAATTTTAACCAGGTTTTCTATTTGTTTTTAATTGTTCCTCTTTAAATGCTATTACTTAAAATTTTGAAATATTTTCCATCCTTTTTTACATTCGTTTAAATAAATTCTGCCTGCTTATAAATTAAGTCTGTTTGAGTGAGCTGCAAATATTCATAGAAAGGACATGTTGAAATACATACTTTTTAGAATGTTATAACTTTTAAACGGTGTTGTCAATGATTTTAAATTTTTAACATTAGATTGAGGATTAACTAGAAAATATTGTAGTGAATTTATCCTTTTTGTCATCATTTTGGTTTACCTCCCAAATATCTTGAAACTCAAATAAAATTATCTTTTCTTTCACTATCCAATACATCATCAAAAAAAAATTAACTTTTTCTATTTTAAGACAATTTCTACTGGTATATAAAATTTAAGAATTTATACAAACAAGTAGATTTAGATTATCTTAGCGACATGTAAGCTAAGTAATAGTTATATGGCGAATGCATAAGAACTATAAAGAGCAATTTTGCTATGTATAACTATTAAAGATAGCTCCTAAACTGCAAAGGGTTATTTTTTTGAGTTTTCAAAAAAAAAAAAAAATTAGCATTGTACAAAATCAATTTAAATATTAAATATTTAACAGCCTAACAACACAGGAGAATTAAAGCGAAAATAGTTATAGCAAAAATAAAATAATAAAAACCTAAATATAAATTTCTAAAAAACGAATTTCTTCTTGAAAAAAATACATGGAACCCATAGTAGAGGCATAACTCTACAAATTGGACATTTTACAAATCAAATTGCATACTTTACTTATTAAGTGTTTTTTATACATAATAATTAAAGATTATTATTGATGGAAAATAGAACTAAGATATATATAAATTCTTACCACCATATCAAATTGATGGATCAAGTCAAAACGGTATTTTCAAATATTAAATTTTCTCTTAGAAATTTATTGGCGGATCCAACAAATTGTTTGGGAAGATGTAATAAATTAGTCTATTGCCACAGTTAGGTACTGTTACTAATTGTTATAAATATATTATGAGTTTGTACATTAAATTACTAGCAGCTGTCACAACAGAATACATAAAAATTAAATATACATGTATTTCTATCTTTCGTCCACTATGACTTTCATCAATAATCTTTAATTACTATGTATAATAAACACACAATGAGTCAAGTGTTCAACTTGATTTAAAAAGTATCCAATTTGATTAGTAAATTATCCAATTAAGAGTGTAAAACCTGTTAGCACATATTTAGTTGAGACTACAGTATTAATTAACATTAAGCAAATTTTGTTTCAAATGTCTGCATTGTAAATATTTTTCACTGTATTTCAATCTCTCACTGTATTGATCAATAGATTTTTCTACCCCTGATACAATTATTATTTTTTTATTTAGTTGTAAAAATTTTTACCACAACAATTTATATAAGTTAAAAGATTTTAAAGTCACTAAAGCAATGATTTAAAGCGCTGAAGATGTCTCCAACGCACGTCAAGCACAAGAGCTTTTAAACAACCTTTAGTCGTTTTCATAAAGCGGTAGAAGAATTTTCCTTCCTCGAACAAATCATTTCCTAACGATCGCAGTAGCTGATTCTATCTATTATATAAAATTTGAGAAATAAAAAGAATATTTACAATACATTCTCTCTTCATACATTAGTAAATGGAAAATCGTTTCTAACCTCAAAAGTTACTATACACAGCAGCCGTGTAAAGCAGGAGCTATACTTTCTAGTGTTGTCAAAGAAAGAAGAAATATGATAGAACGGGGAAGAATGGGAAAAACCAAGAGAGGATTTGATGCACTTGACGATAAAAGCTTTTAGATTTCATACAAGTGTTTTAAGCCACACAAAAGAACAATACAATAATTTGTGGGGGTGCGCGTTTAGAAGCGTCTCTACGATGCAACTCTGCCGTTGCTTGGTTCCTCTCTATGTCTCATATCCTGTATAAGCCTACATATGGTTCCGTACAGGAAAACTTGGTCTTCTCTTCTTTGCAATACGTAATTTTTAAAAATATGCTTTTCTAGTTTTTGCCAAGCAAAAAAAGAAAATTCAAACTGTAATTAAATTATAACTATTCTTTTAAAACTTTAAAATTGTTACAATCTTTTGTTATTGGCTGTAATATACTTATGCACAGTAAACGTTAAATAATACTACAACAAAAAATTATTTTTATATCTTCAAATATGTGTATTTGTATTTAAAACAATTGTGTATGTAATCAGCAATAAAACTTTTAACATTCAGTTAATGCATTAAATTTTACAATACAGTGAATTATTATAATTATCATACGGTAAGTTTTTGACCACCAAAAGACTACATTTAAGGTTTTTTTAACTATGAATTAGTACCCATTGACATTTAAGTTGAATTTTTATGTATACTTAAAGCTGATTTTCCATTTCCTTAAATTGAAGACTAATGAATAGCAGTGAAATGGCCAGAAAACCTCTTGAATAATACCCTGTGTAATTTACAATATAGAATTATATAGTTTCATTTTGCTGATTGTCGGTGTTCGTTGATTATTAAGACCTTCACGGGCTTTTTAACAAACTGATATAGAAAGGGATGGTCTCAAGTTCGGGCTCCTTTTATCAAATACAACTAATTAAACAGTAGCCTCACGCCGGGGTGTCTCTCAATGTTGTGTGTTGAATGAATGCACCCCTGGCGATCAAACAATATATCAAATCCGTCACCTACTGCGATCGCCTCAATTCTTCTAAAATGATCAACATATAACAACACTCAGTCGCAAATGAATGGGGAGCAGTGCATTGGAAAGGTCCTTTTTATCTCTTTTATGATTAAATAAATCGACTAGGCCTCGCTATAACAAGAGATTTTTTAAAAAAATATTTTCTTTTTTTCTTCGTTTTGATATAATTCTTAAGAAATTTATGATACAATATTTGAATCAATCATGATCGCGGTTGGCTTTTGAAATCTTATTCATTCTTTTCCAACTTCGTTTATATCTTATTGTTGGTGAAATGATGAAGTTTTGTTTGTGTTATTGATGCTGAAACAAATACTTTTGTTCAATGCTTTTGTGATCAAAAATTTGATTTTTCTTGAACTAAAAAAACGATACAAAATGGAGTTTATGGAAGTTGCTTATAATTTAACTAGCGGATGTACCCGACTTCGTTCAAGATTAGTAAAGTACAATAACGTTATTCTGTGGACTCAAGTATATATTTTCTAGAGAAGTCATTTTAATATCTACTAATTTTTAACTTGAGCTTTACCTAAATTTTTTTAAATTTTAACTTAAGTAGCTTGAAAATCAAGTAAAGCAGCGAATTTCAATTTCATTTTTCTTATATCAAAATGATAAATTTACAATTAAAAACGTTATATGCTTTGATCATTTGGGGATTGGAAAAATTAAAAGTAACGATTCGGAAATGCCATAATAAACTTGAGAATTTAAAAGTTTTTCTATTGCATTTTATTGTTGAAGATTTGAAGGAACATGATATTCTGGAGTATTTTTTAACCTCAATAGAAGCATTAGACGTAACCTGGCCAACAGAATCAAGGCTAGTGTGTATAAAAAAATATTAACATTAAATTCCTGCTAATTGCATTCAGTTTCTGCGGTTCAGTCTTATTTTGGTGAAATATCACACGTCATTTATACAGTAGAACCTCGCTATTCGTACACAATTTGTTTTAGCAGGCAGTTCGAATGGCGATTTGTACTAATGGCGAATCATTTTTTTGCATAAGATATATTGAAAATTGCATTAAACGGTTCCAAACTTTTTATTTAAAGAGTTGTCCAGTACCAAAAGAGCTTTGAGAAGTATTTTTTTTTTGCTCTAGATACGTTTTCACACTTGGGGCAAACTTCATACATCCACTCGGTGAAAAACTGTCTTGTTACCCAAGCTTTAGGATTAGCCCTCCACATTACACCCAGGTTACTTTTAATGATATGATTTTTCTTAAAAACTCTTGGATTTTCTGAGTGGTACACTAGTAGCGGTTTTATTTTGAGGTCTCTACTTGCGTTGGCACACAGCAAGAGTGTAAACCTGTTTTTCATAGGCATATGTCCTGGCAATGATTTCTCCTCTTTAGTGGTGTAGGTCCTCCTTGGCATCTTTTTTTAAAAGAGGCCAGTCTCATTACAATTAAATGCGTGCACGCGATTTAAATTTTACTTGAACAAGTTGTACGAGTAGAGAGGCGGACGAATAGCGGAGTTCTACTGTATTACGTTTAACGTACAGTACACTCTCTGTAAGTCAAACTCAAGGAGTTTTCTTTGGTTCCAATTTATTCCCTTTCTAACTTTGTGTATTTTCATCTCTATAAGGCGAACTTCTAACAGCATCACTTCTCTAACTCAAACTAAAAAGGGATTATTTAAGTGGAACTGTTTACCATTAACGCATTTAAATGCCGTTTTTACATTTAATTCTTTATACTAAAATATCAATTTTCCAAGTGGAATTTCTTGTTGATATTAATAGATAAGACAGCATATCTGACGTAACATTTAATACCTACTGATATTTGATACAAAAATACAATCCGAATTTCCAATAATTTCCGTTCAAACAAACCTTGTCTTGAAAACTACCAATGCAACAACAACAACAAAAAAGAATCAGCCAAATTGGTTCAAGTGATACCCTTACATACATGCTTCAGTTCATTTTTATATTCCTTCTGTCCTAAAAGTACCCAAAAATTCTTATTTGGAAAAAAGATTTTCAAAAATTTGTATTTTTGTAATTAACACTCTTTCAAGAAATCATTGTCATTCCTCCGGTAGTTTTCGAGTAAACACCATTTGGATAGAACAACTTTTGTGATCGCGTCGTTTTTACAATGAATTTTACTACAAGAACATCGTAGAATATATTTTGCTACTGAAATGCTTTCTGAGGCAAAAAACAAACCCTTCTTCATGAAATGCATCATAAATAGCGATGTAACACATGGGTGTATGTCGTACTCATACGACATAAAAAACAGACCAACATCATCCAAATGGGTTTTCTTATATGTGAACTGAAACCGAAAAAACCTCGTCAAAGCAAATCAAAAATTAAAGTACTTTTCACTATTTTCTTTCATTATCGTATTGGAGTAGACTTTGAGTTCCTTCCAAGTGATACGAAAATTCTACGACAATAAGAAATATTATTTGGGTGTCTTGAGGTATTTGCGTGATGCCATCCGTCGAAAACAATCAGATTTGTGGTTGAGCATCTTATGAATTTTGTAATCCGATAACGCGTCAGCAGCAAGCGTCACACATAAGCCATAATTGTTCGTAACTTTTTGACCAAAAAATCAACGAAAATCGCGCCATAAGCCTCGTAATCATAAGATATTTTACCGTGCGATTTTTGCTATCCCTCATACTAAAATTTCCACCTCAAAATAAGCTTTTCGAATCTTTAGAAGTCGTAAAAGAAAAAGCGACGAAGGACCTGAAGGCTATTCCTGTTTCGGCTTATGAAAAGTGTTTTGAAAATTGGTGGAAGCGTTAAAATCTGTGTATTCTTTCTAATGAGAACTAAATATTTTGAAGGAAACAAAATAAATATAAGACTCAAAATCACCAAGGTTGCGAATTTCAAGATTGGTTTTATGACAAAAAAAATTGTTAGCTATAGTGATAATTCTTAGCTTAAACTGTCGCAAAATGTGTATATTAATAAACTATGAAAGGGCAGCGCACAGAATTTTATATTTTTTTTGTAATATTGCTTTTTAGTGGATATTTTCCAGAAAACCATCATTTCGGAAACGATTTTCTAAGTTCGATAAAATGAACAAAAACCAAAAAAAGTAAATAATTTAAGCTTTGTTTAATAATATGGTTATATGATGTATCTATATTATATAAACAATAAGGAAAACAATATATATAAAATCTTTTATAAGCAAAATACGTTAAAAAATAAAAGAAGTTGCTATTATCGTGCATAAAATTTAAGAAATTTCAAAATATCAAAAACTCTTACAATCGAATTAACATAACTTGAAGAGAATGAAATTTTGTCAATGTAAAAAATTATGTATGTTCTCAAAAATAGCTCAAATAATGCGTAATTTTTGAAATTTTGTAACGTTCCCGAAGGTGATCAAGCGTTTCCGGAATGACAAATATCTTGGCGGAATGATGATATTTATATCATAAGGTATAGAAAGGGAATATTTAAATTATAAACAACGGTTTCAATAACAATATTATTTATTTATATTGCCATATAGTTTACACTTAAGAAAAATTACTTTTACTATTAATAAAATCTTATAACTAAGGGTTTTGATTTGGTCATAAATCAGTCTAGTCGAACTTCTATAATCATAGTTATAATATTCTTAAAATCTTAACCAGTTCTTACAGTTTGAGTCTTTTAAACTAAAATCCCAGTCTACTTCACAAAACTACTTCAAATAATGGAATAAATTGGTATATAACGTAAGAAAATCAATAATACATTCTGTAACAAACGACAAGGAAACTATCCTAACAAGGGATATTTAAAAAACAAAACAAATTTTATTATTTTTCAAAAAGATCAATTATCATTATCAAAATAATAATATTCTCGATTTTGTTCTTTTTTCAGCAATGGTGTCGGAATAATACTGACTATTTGCTCAAAGTTAATATATGACACACATATCCTTTGGTTCCAGTTTGAATTTTCTGGTATTGTTACGCACAGATCTCAAAAAGGTTATAAAGATTTCCCCATCATCGTCATGGACACATGTCTGGCAGATAGCGACATATCTAAAGCAAATATTGGGCTTTTCAGTAGGAACTTTAACAAGCAAGAAAGTCCCAGGGATACGAGATTTGGATGTATAACTTCTTTGTCATAAAATATACTTGTTTCAACATCAATCTGTTTTTTTTAATCTGCTGACGAAGAGATAATGCCATTGAATCTTCACTATCTGAGGAAGATCAGTTGTAAATAGATTTATAAATGCTTACTCTTTTCTTTAATTTAAAATATTTATCAGTTGCCATGGGCTCTTTGTCAACTGGATATTCAGTTGCAGGCATAAAAACACCCTCAGGTTCAATTAAACTTATGTTAGAAAGGTTAGAAAGCTTCGATAGTTTTAGGTCTCTGTGAAAATGTTCGTATTGATATAATTGTATGAAAACCTCGAACCCTTTTTGCCAATATATGTTTGTGATTTCCATTATGCGTGGAATAGCATCCAAAGGATTTGTTATTTTGTTTTTTTCCTCAATAACGTCGTCTTCTGGGATTACCTGTACTTCCATAACAGAGGTTTTGAACAAATCGACAAATTCTGAGGCTATATAACCGAAATATCTTCAAATAAAGCAATTTATATAAAATCTTTTTCTTTTCTCTGTATTTTTTTTATGAATTTTTCCAATTTTTTCTCTGCTTTTGCTTCTCTCGTTGGTCATATCAGCGATTTTCTTCAATTTATTTTCTGCCTTTTTCTTCTTATAATATTCCCTGTCCTTAGCTCTTTTTAATTTCTTTCTGTTCTTCAGTCATCTTATCCAAAAAATTTCTTTTTCTAGCATTTGCCTTTTCTCTTAGGCGCAAATAAGCTGCACGATCCCTCTTAAGTTTTTTTTTTAGTTTTTTTTTAATATTTTTTTCTTTACCAGAAGTCCCCATAATGTTATTAATAAAAACAACTAAATTGTAAAATAAATTAATAAAAATTGTAAGTGCATCGCTGTTGGAAACAATAATCATCATTTCGAGAACGTGGCATCATGTCTGGGAACGTTCCCGAAATGACCGTTCCCGGAATGACGATTTCAAATAAGCGTGGGCTTTAATAATATAACGACTCTTTTAAATGTAACCTGAACTTGTTAATAGTAAAATATTTGAGGCTACCTTGTTATTTCGTGTGGTAAAAAAGAATTTAATTAATAATTAAAAGTGATAAACACGTTCCCGAATTGACGCACTATTTATGTACGTTCTACAAATAATGAATTGAAAAGGTACTTACCACTTAGATATCATTTATTTCACGATAAATTCACTGATAGCCAGCTTTGTTATTGTTTTCTTCCACTAATGAAGTTTGTCACCTTCAAGATGAGTTCTCATAAAATTATTTTTGTTTGATTATAGATGCGTTCACTGAAATGATTTGTGCGCTACTTAAACTAACTTAAGTATATTTTAAATTTTATTTTCTCAAAAAAGTCAAGATTTAAGTCATTAAATTGCTGGCGAAGTGAATTCTGCACCTTGGTGATTTTGAGCCATAAACTATCACAATTATCAATTGTGTTTAATTTACAATTTCCGGGTGTTTTTCGGACAGAAGATAATCTTAAGTTACTTAATCTAACTAGTTTTTGTTCAGGTTTTTCTATAGTTTAAAATCCTGAATATTTGGTTGAGTTACTCATAAGATAACATGCTAAGGTCACTTCTAACGTAAGTTTTAAGATATACCTACGCGTATATACTGTACTAACATTTGTTAACATTTTTAATAAAAGTTTTCTCTTGGAAATAGTTTACATTTAAGTTAAGCATAAGTTGCATTTGTCATAAGATGTAGCCTATGTACTTGTTTAAATGTATAATAGTAAAAGATTTAAAGCTACTATTAGCACCGGTGTTCTATTTTACAAATCAATCATACTGATTGATTACATAATGATCTTTAATTGTAACCACAATCGTCACTTCTTTATTTCTCATGATTGTAATGAATTTGCACAGCTAAATCGCTAACTTTTACTCTACATAATATGTGTCTATCTCTTATTGATAAATGTATTTTCCATATCTATATTGTACAAGCTTAAAGAATAATTGAACGCAGAGACAGGAAATTTCATAACTGGCGAATCCAGTGACATGATTAAAACAAAGAGTGCCGCTCATGACGCACGATTCATCTGACTCTTGATCGTGACGCTTGCGGGGGTGTACATGAGTGAGTTTGAGAAATGAAATTATCGTGGCAATGTTGCAAAGAGAGATGAAAAAAATTGGAAACCTTTTCTGCTCGGTGCGGCCTGGGGGGCGACAATTGCAAGATCCATGTACACACGGATGATAATGATTCCGACGACGTCGTAATAATAATTATGATTACGTATTCAGGTGCCCTTGGAAAACGTGCCGCGTGTTGCGAACGGCCAACGTTTTTTTTTTTCTCTTCACATTTTTCCTCTTTTATTTTGCGTATAGCGTAATTAAAGTGTATTATAGCTACCTTTGCATTCTTCCCTTTCTCTCACACCAACGCTTGAATTTATCACCCAAAAAATTCGAATCGAAAACTCTGCCTTTTTCATTTCAAGTTATAATTAAGATCTATCAATAATCCATGCTTCGAGGTGAGCTTGTATAGTAAAAGTTTACTCTAAAAACCAATCAAGACAACTCTGGTTTTTAAACAACTTAAAATTTTCTAAGTCACCTATATTTTGTTAGTCGAAGTAGCAGGAGTTTATAGCAAAAACGTGAAATTATGATCGATACGGACGCAATACAAACACAGAGCTATCACGTCAGTTATGTGTAAATCAACCTTTTACTATTCGGTTGATTATCATCGAGATAATCAACGTTATGCTGTATTAAAAAGTAATACAATAAAAGAAAAAGTAATAATATTGTATACAGATTTCATGAAGGAATTCCAACCTGTCACAATTAATTATTATAATTAATTAATGTTGACTTAATGTTGAAACTAACAATTTTTTCTATTTCTCTATTAAAATCCTTCAATTACTTTGTTTATTATTTTTACTTTTAACTAGAGTCTTCTCTTATCACAACATTATAGTTTTTTTTGATAGATTAAAATTTTGGGTTGGCCTTTGATATCTTTTTATAAGTTCGAATATTTGTCTCTCTGTGGATATCATTTGAATGTTTCCTATGTTAACGTTTATACGTTGGGCTTTAGGGCGTATAACAAAACTACAAATGTCACAATAACGACAACGACATAGAGAACGATGTAGCGCAGCGACGTTTTTCAAAGAGTCTGCTTCCGGTTAAAAGTCGAAAACAATTGCATGTGCAACCGAGCATGGAAGATTTCTAAGTACCATACATATATCGTGTCTGTATATCTATACAGGGAGATACAAAATTTTCGTGTGTATGTAGATGTGTGTGACTTTATATCCACATATGTGGATGTGCCGCACCTATTTTATTATACTAATTGTGGTTACAATTACATATGTATGTATGTGACTAGAGGCATATATCTGTATAAGTTTTTAACCTACCCCGTTTTTTGCCTAACGGCATCCCATTCACATGCTTTCAGCCATGACAGAGTTACATAAAATTTTGCCTATTTTGTCGAAAGACAAATTTCGGTTACGATATAAGATGTTAGTAAATCGAACTGGTTTTTAAGCGACAATTAGAAACCAACGATTTCCTCATTAAAACCTAAAAAAATTTAAAAAAAGGTTGTCTTTGGTATAACTAAGTACAGTTATGTTGCTTCTAATCCATATCTATTAAATTCATTATAATGACACGAAACTAAAAAAAGTTATGAGTTCATCTTTGTATGCAAATATATAAAGAAGGTAATTTTTATTCAAATATAAAAAATATGTGAGGAGTGAACTTTAACTTTAATTTTTTTAAATGCCATATTGAAATTCTTTTTTTTATTTTTTGACACTAATGACCCTCTTTTAAGATTTTGCACTTATCTACATACTTACGTAAAGTAGAACTAAGTGGCATACCCGAATTTAAATTTATTAAATAATTGAAGCCCAAGCTTGACGTTAGTTAATATGATACTGGCACAAAGACTTAACCAAGTTTAGGTCTACAAAATAAGATTGTACTACTATTTCCAGGACATAGATACCGGTTTATCCTTTCCAACTAACGCTATTATGCGATTTTATGTTATTTCCTTTAATCTATAATATTTGATAGAGATAGTATTGCAAAGTAACTAATAAAAGACATAAAAAGAAACAAATAGAAATAAACAGAATTCATACATCTTATTAGAAGCTATAAAAATAATGTTAGTAGAGTAATTGTTTGGTATGTAATGAGAAAAAGTTAACAAATATTTTTTGTATGGGACGGCATTCATAGCCGTCACTTAAATTTGAGGAAACACTCAAGTGTGGGGATAATCATCCATAATTTTTAATTTTCATTTCCTTGAACTTTGTAATTATAAAATAAAGCATACACTCAAGTAAACACATACTTAAAAATTTGACAGTTTCCATAGACCAAATTCGCGACATAAGTTGAATAAATGCTCAGCTTGTTATCATGAAAACTTAAGTGAAGATTGAAGCTCCTTCAAATAATGATTATTGGATGTTATAATGCGAATATTTTTTTTTCGTTTTACGTGTCTAAGGATTTTCCTTCCCTTTATTACCGTGACCAATGATGTCTCCTCTGTTTTATCTAGGGGAGCATTGGGCTACTAAAGAAAGCCAGCACCTTCCTATAGGCTGTCATATAGCTATCTTGCCAGGCGTTAAGCCTGTCTTTCGAAGATGTTGCAGTCTTCTTATACTGTAAATATTTAGTAAGCATTTACTTGAAGGAGCTCCAACTTTCACCTAACTGTTCATGGTTACAAGTTGAGTATATACTAAACTTAGCTAATGAATTCAGTCAATGAAAACTGTCAAAATATTTAAGGAAAGTCTTTATTTGAGTATATGCTTTATTTTTTAATGAAAAAATTCTATGAAATGAAAATTATAATGGTAGAAACTTTTTAATTACACTTGAGTGTTTCCTTAAATTTGAGTGACGACTATGAATACCACCCTTAGTATTGAGATATTTATTGTATTAAGATTATCGAATTTAAAGTAAGAATTTTTCATCTTTGTAAAGTTTTGATTGCATGATGATATTTATATTTTAAACAATATTAAACATAAATATTTCGATGGTTCCTCTTACTTAGGTAAAATAGAAATGCCTAAGTCAGCAAGGGCAGATTATACTGTTGAGTATGCTGAGTATCGGCATAGTTACGAGCGATTTATAAGATGTGTTAGAGATATTTACTTAGAGGGTCTATTTACCACCTATGATCTCTTTCAGTTAAAAGTTTTAATGATAGTATAGGACAAGATTGAACATTAAGATTGTCATCATAAAAATTACGAAGAGAAAAGTTTTTGAACCAAGAAAACTATTATTTTTAAAACATCAATTTTGAAATTCTTCTTCAGAAATTTTGTGATTATAAGAAATATTTTAAGAAAAGTTTTGCTACACAGTATAGTATATGAGTATATTTTGTAAAAAAAACAAAATACATTAAAAATAATTTTTAAAATAATTGGTTGCGTAGTTGCAAAACTCATGAAGGATGTAAATAATGATTCATTGACTTAAGCAAAACAAAATCATTGGTGTATAATTCCAGCAATTGGAATTTTTTACATTTCACAAAAATAAACATTTGCAACATTCGACTCAAATAATTTAATATGATAATTGATATTTAAACGGTTTTTGAAATTCGAAGGATTTAAAACCCCATAAACTATAAAAGCACTTGTACCACTTGCTAATTTATTAACCCATTCACGAATAAAATGATCAAGTTGACCGATCCACTTCTTGCGTTTTCCCCTTTTGTGTGTTCTTCCTCGTACAAATCTTGTCAGGGGTAATCAAATGTTAATTTGTTCGAGGTGCAATATAAATAGGTAGTATTAAAATCAGGTGCGTTTTACCGCTCTTCACGATTATTTGTCAACAAACAATTTAAATATATAAATTTATAGTCAAGATTATGATCTTAATCGCAAGCAAATTATGCACCTACGTAGATTGTTACTATTTGTATTGAGAAACGGTTTGTACAAGCTATAAATCGGTCGTGGTAATAGTAACAATTTAAATACAATAACATTACAACAAAAATTCTTCACTTTGAATATAAGGTGCTATTGAAATGATGGATATTTTCCACCCTTGTTTCTCTCTTTACTAAGTCAATGATTGTTATACAACTTAGGTACTCGTACTTATACTTAAAAATAATATATACAAATTGTTCATAAATTTTAACATAGATTATTACTTATTTAGGTTATAGCATTGGTGTTTTAGAAACTATTGGAACAATTTGATTTTGACACTCAATATTTGGGTTAATAAATTAACCCTTATTTAATTTTTGATGTGAAACAAGTAAAAACTTGTTTTCCACAGCCACCTACTGAATTGGAAAGACAAAAGGGCAACAAAAGGGGACACGAATGATAATTTTTTTTTTATTTTTTCAAATGGACATGGTTGAATGTTTCGGATAAAATAAAATCCAGGATGGGTGCGTTCCCGGGAGATAAACGATCGTGCATTACAAACTAAAGCGGCCGCGACGCGCCCTCTATAACTTTCATTATTAATTTATTAAATTTTCTTCATACGACTATTTTGAATTTCTTGAGAGGAATCGACCGGAAATGACATTTCACTGACCATCGGACAGCGTGAGAGAGATGCATATCAAAATAATAAAAAAAAAAATTCGCTACCTCTTTTTTCACATAATATGATTATAAATTTTCTAACCCAAAAAGAACGAATCAAGGAGCCGTCTATCCTCGAACAATCTCGTTAGGCACAATGACGCATCAATTTGTTCGTATTATTGTTTTGTTTATGAAACAAAAGCTAAAGATTTTCGAAACCATAACCTCCTACACTTAGCCATCACATTACGACCAAAGCTGTCAATTCGATTCACAACAAGACGCCAGAAAGTCTTAAAAAAACCGATTCTCACGACGTCGTCGCCACCAATTTTAAATTTAGCCCAATCGAAAAATGGCTCTTACGATTTTAAGAGAGTTGTCATTATAATTTAATGTAAAAGCGCAGCAAACCTAAAAAAAATAGTAATTAAAACAGTAGTCGGTAAAATGTTCAAAGACCCGAGAGTGTGTATCGGAATGGAAGCGTGAAAGAGTACGAAATACACGTTTGGCGTAACAGAGAGCGAAGAGATTGTTGCATTGCAGCTAGTCAGAAATAACCAAGTTAATTAACCCAGGGTTTTGGTCCCGGTTGAGTCCCCCCGGTGCAAAATTAAATTCGCTGAATATAAAATTCTGTATACGTATGTATACAAACATACAAAGATAAAAGTTTTTTTGATTAATGTAAAACACAATTAAGAAATGCATTTTTTCAGTTGTATTTTCCAGTAATCACAATTAAAAATTTGGATTCAACTCTAAATGTCTAAGTGTTTTGATCAAATCTCATCAATTACTTTTTGAAATAGTTTTTAGTCGACAGTTTAAGGTCACGAATAACGATTATTGAATGATAATGCTAAGAAAAAAATAGTTTTTTGGTTATGTAGTTAATATCAGTACTATAATCAGAGCCGGCTCATAACAAACATTTTTGGAGAGAAACATATTTTTGCACCATAATTTTACGGTCATATGACGAGATAATTTTCTAAAATACATTGAGTCAATTTTCTTCCTTAAAATTAATATTGGTAGTATTCAAAGGCATTTAAACTTTGGTAGGATACAAAAACGGCCTAAACTAATTCAAAGAACAAGTGCGTCAAAAATTATGTATTGACACAAAATAGTACCTAAATACGCAGTCCTGCAGTGTAAGCTGGAATTTCTCCCCTGTATTTGATGGCAAAAGAACGAAAAAGGGTACATGAGAAGTAGGAACTTACCAAGCCAAGTAGCTGGACATTTATGAAATAAACAGAATTGGGCATTTGGATTTGGAAGTGAAATAACTTATGGCGTCAGTGCTTAGGTTAACTTTACATCTTATTAATAATTTTTGGTTTAAATTTTTTTAAATTTCTTTTAAATTTCGATTCGATACTTTTAAATTTAAATTTTTTAAAAAGTTTGTTAGAATTTGATTAGCTACTGACTAAATAAACAATTTGTTTTATAACTAACACTGGCTAGTAATTCTAAACCAGTCTCCGACCATATGATTTGAAGCTGAGTATCCACTAAGCTCCGAGGCACATCAAATACAAAATTTTTATTTTTTATTTTTTAAACCACCACGTTTGCCTATCATAAATAATTACATATTGCAAATAAAGTTTTATAAAAATTTTTTTTAAAAAAATGGTATTTATATCGGCGGTGAAAAGTTGAGATTCACTAGATGCTGTAAATTAGTTTATTACATTATCTGATAAATACTTTATCCTAATTGTTGAGATGGAAAAGGATTGTGTAAGTAATCTTAAAAAAATGTTGGAAAGGCAAAAGTTTGAAAAGAGATCACTCTAAATGAAGGGTTACAATTTCGTACTACCTTTTCACTAAATAATTTTTAATAATAATAGTAATTTTTTTCAAAGTTAAAACTTTATCTCGCTTTTATCGTGCGGCATCTTTATGATTCGGCCCCTGGTGCTGAAGCACCACTTGCATCACTGCTACGACTCTTTTTATATCTACAGTATCTATATAAAATTATGATACTTATTCTCTGCTTCTTTGTTGATCAACGCCTTCTCATTTTATAGTAACAAGGAATGATCAACACTAAATGTATTCACTACTCTTGGTTTGCACTATACGTCAGCGTTAAAACTTCCCTTAGTTATGTTGTAACGGAAGTTATTAGTTAATACAAGTCCAATATTGTACTAAATCAAATAGTTAATTTTTTTTAAATTAATTTCTAAATCCCATTAGTTCAATCTATTTTTAAGGAGAGAATCTTTAAGCAGTTGTTACGATATACCTACTTCAATAAGCTTTGGCAAGTGCATAAAAAGAAGGCTTCCGAAGGCGACATTTAACGGAGTTCCATTCGTTTGTTTTATCAAAGTGTGTCAGAAAAAAACATTGTCAAACGATCACAACAATGTCAACGAACGAGACGCAACAATCGAACGATTTACGTCCGACAACGAAACGTTTTACGCGGCGGTAAAAGATCAAAGTCGGTCGCGAGAATGTCTTTGGCATGATGTGCCATTGTTTTCACACAACGTACCGCGAATCCCAACCGGGTAAAAAAATTCGCAAGAAAAAATATATATAAGCAAATTCCCTCTTTTTCTCTCTCACTTGAATCCCGAGGATAAATAAAACACGTCATACAAGATTTTTTGATTTGTCTTTCTCGTTCAAGTACTCTATACAACCCTCTGCCGTTAGTAGCGAGTAAATGGGCAACATTTCCGTATTGCATTCTCGTATTTCATTGCATTCCGTGTGATGAACGTGAAAAAATTAAGAGAAAAAAATCGCTGGTTCGCTCCCCACGATTCATTTGAAGGAGGCTGCCTTTCGAAAGAATTGATGGAAAAATCAAAAGTCTTTCTTTTTCTTTTAAATTCTTTAATGAAATGATAGAGGGATCTTTATAAAAATTAGTACATACGCATTACACATATAAGTATCTGAAAGGTCTCGTCTACCAACTGTCTTATAATAAATAAGAATCGTGATTACTGATTATTTTTTACCATTTTTGGAAAGTGAAAAAAAAAATTTGTTTGGCTCGTTAAAATTGTCATTTGAATAAATCGTCTTTTTAAGTTTTAATATTGATATAATTATTTTGATTATTTAAGTAGAGCAAATAACTTCCTGAATTTTTACCCGAAAACTAATTAACCAAGTTTAGTAATTTTTGGTTAAAAGTATTTATTTATTAGTTTATTATCAATAAACTAAACAATAGCAACTAAATTATTTTCGTAATTTAAAAATGTCGTATTTTGTAAAATCTACCATAATTAAGTCCGAAACAGAACAATCTTTAGAGGTGAAAAAGAACCATCAATAACAGTAAGGAAAGGAACTACAGTTTAATTCTCAAAGGTTCTAATTCTCAGGAGATAAGGTGCTACATAGATTACAGAATTCTGCTTTTGGTGAAACGCGTCCACAATCAATTTTCGAAAGAAGGGAACAATTTTTTTTCAAAAATTCGTTTTTTCTTATAGTTTTGCAATTTTCTCTTTTCTAGTTGATTCCTGAAAGGAATGTCATTTCTATTAAAGGAGAGCTGTTCGAAACTCTATAGATATTAAAGTGGTTTAAATTTAATAGTCCTATTTGAGCGACACTTAAGGGTAAGGGGAGAATACTGGTGAGCGCGCATAATAAATAATTAAAATACAATTATGATAAGAAATGAAATTTTTTTAGTCTTTGTTAAGGATGTTATTATGATGACTATTGTATAAAAAATTTAAAAAAAATCTTATATTATTGGAATATTTTGGTAGTTTAGGTTCAGATAAACGAAACGTATAGTACAGAGGCTTGAATGTGACTAACTTATTTATTGGTAAACTGTTATATATACAAAAGGTTGAGAATTGTTAACAATTAATTATATTTAAATTCTAACATATATTTTATTCTTTTACTTAAAAATTTTGAATGGATCATAACCATAGGTATCCAAATTCAAGATTTTCAAACCCATAAAAATTTAATATATCCAAAAAGATTAACTTTATCGTAAAAAGCCATAACTTTTTTTTATTCGTATTTCATGAATAAAATATTTTTAAAAAAATGTTTCATTTGAAAATAACAATTTCTTGCAATAGTAGGAAAATTTTTAGCAAAAAACTTGTGATGGAATAATTTTCGGTACTCATGCATCATTAATTCGTCCCAGACCAGTGGTTCTTAACCTGAATTCGACGAACCCCAAGAGTTCGGTGAATCAATCTCAGGGGTTCGGCGGTGGTCAAGACACACACCCGACTCATATAAGGTATATGGGCTATATAGGTAGGTACATCTACCTAAATTTTGAATTTGAAAAAATTTTAAAAACATTAGAAGGGTTCGGTGAATGCGGATATTGGTGAGGGTCGGTACCTCCAATAAGGTTAAGAACCACTGTCCTAGACTATATTGACGATAAATTATTGGCAGGATTGCTGATATTTTGTGAATCCATCTCATGAATAAAATTAAAAAAAAACTAAGCTTAGCTCAATATCAAAATTATCAGGCCAAAATTTCAAATGCAAGAAAAGTAGTTGTTTTCAGAAAAAAAGCACATATACCTATGGTATGTACTTTTTTTTTTAATTTTATCAAAAAGCTTTCTATAAAATTAAATGAATCACTATTGCTGATTTATTTATTTTATTTATTTATTTATTTATTTTACTTCTGGAGGTATTCTATAGAGATGGGTTACACCTGTGCATAGAAACCAGAAGGAATCCAAAAAATTATTAGAATCGTATAGATTTTTTTCAGTGATTGTATCTTCTATTTTAAGAATAAAATATTGTTTGCTTATTGTAGCTTTACATAATTACTAAGATCGTTACCACTAATTAAGTTTTTCCTCCGTTGATTTTATTTCTTTGAGTAGTTTTCCTACTCTCTATAAGCATATAACTTATTCAATAAATAAGATTATGATGCGCGTACATTATACCAACATTTATTTTTAAATCATTTAAATGCAATCATTATTTTTTTTTTTAATTGGTAAGTGAAAAAAGAGCTACACACAAAATTATCTCAGTTCGTTATTTGGAACTAGGGTATTCCTATATTATTAGACGAAATGTGTTAATATATTTAACACGAAAACGAATGCTTTAAATATGGGTGCCTCTAAAGATTTAATACAAAGACATAAGGCTAGTTATTTCTTATAATAAACAAAGAAAATGTAACTAAGTATGTAACTGAAGTATGTATTTTTTTTAAGTTAAACGATGGTATTTGCTTGGTTTTAAAAATAATACTCGAATTAAGATTTTAGATTGGGATATTGATTAAATACTGCATTTGAGTGTAAGTTAAGGAATTTCGGGATATCAAGCGTTGTGTTATAAGAAGTATGTTTTAACGAGATGTTAATTTCCCGCGGTCAAAGTTATCTGTATGAGATCAACGAGATTCATCCACATATCCTCTATTTTAATAAAAATGATCTACATACATAAAAGTTGATCTACATAATCAATAATTACATAGATCTAGAGAGAAATGATTATTATTTTCATCACCAGCTTTATACTATTCGACTATGAGTACATTCGTCATCGGAGATCATGTTTTTTTGAAATATTCTTAGCCGTAATCGATGCCGGTATATGTATAGGTATAGTGCTAGAGAGCGAACATTGCTGTCTCAGCCACTTTGTAGCCGGTTTTCAGATTTTCTGCGTTATCTCAGATTGTGATTTTCTCACTCAGATATGGGGCCGCGCACTTCACTCGTTAACGATTGACATCCTGTTTGATAAAATACTCAATCTAGGAATCTGTGGCAAGACGGTTTTTTTTTTCTTCTCAATTCAATTGCCTGTAGATCGAACGAAAAACGTGAGAAAGACGTAGATTTATTTACTTAGCTCTAACTTATCTAACTAGAAATATTACTTTACTCTTCTCATATTTTATGCTTTATTATTGAATAGGGTTTCCAACTTCTCCAAAGTTTTGTCAAGAGATTCCAGAAAATTTAAGCTTTCTTCATGACATGTTCATGACAAATAATCTTCAATCTTTTCAATTTCTATTGAAAAAATTACTTATCTTTTACAGATACTGAGTTGTTATGATAATTATATAGTATTAGTATATTTTGATAGATACTTCAGGATTAATCAAGTCAAATAGTTGGACAACTTTTTATAAGTCTTGTGCTTAAAACTTTGAATTGTAAATGAAATAACTTAAGAATACCATGCTTGACTTAAATTGACATTGAAGTATATATGTACATCTATCCCCCAATTTACACGGTACTTGTTTTACACGATTTTAAAATATGTTTCACAAAAATTTTCATTCAATAATTTTTTATTTCTATTCGTTTGATGATATTAACGTTTTTTTATTTATAAAAATGGTATTCATTATATGGTGTATAATCTATATGCTATATGATCTAGAGTCATAGATGCTCTATCCTATTGAGCACTAGATCAGTGTTTCCTAAACTTTAGACATATGTATCACCTTCTTTGATTTTTGTAAGCGTAAAAACTGCTCTAAGATGGTCCAAAAGAATCGTTTTGATACCCTAACGGTACGCTTAGGGTAGGTGTTTCTAATGTCAGGGCACACAAATATTATCTTTACAATCTCCTAAAAGTCTCTATTTGTTTTTTGAATGTATAGTAGTTCAATTTATTGCTGCGATTTAAACGCTGAGTTACGTAAACAAATTTTGAATTTGATATATAAAATAAATAAGAAATTTATCTACTAAATTAAAAAAAGTTTTACCCTCAAATTTAAATTATGATTATTTATTTAGTTTTGGTATCCCAAAGGATGACAGATCATATAAATTAGGAAAATTATTTTTAATTAACCGATCCTGATATAATTTAACTGTAATTTAACACAAGAAATAGTCCGATTGTTATGAATTTTAAATTTTAATTACTTACAATAATTAATTAACTACTTTTAATACACTTAAAATTATATATCTCAACTAATCAGCAATTAATTAATATATTAATGGCCTAGGAGTCAAATAACATATCATTGTTGAAATAAAAATAATATACCTATTTATTCAATAATTACGAAAGCCTATTATTTCTAATCGCATCAATTTTATTTCTTTAAACGCCACCTGTAAGTTTAAAAACTAACTTGTTATCCAGTTGAAGTGGATTACGAACTTGGCTAAGGCGATTGTACGATTCAAGTCTTCGCTAATCTCAGTGTCTTGTTCACGTTGACGCTAATTTAGAAATAAATTGTTCACGTTAATTGATTTTAATAGCTATAATTTGATTTCATTACATATTTAACGAATTCAAATTGTGATTAGTAAATTGTTTGTTGCTGTTATTATTATCATTATCGTTTATTATTATTATAACACCCGATTGATGTATCGTATTTAACTTGTCGAAATATTAATTTCCATTATTTGCGTTTATTTGTTCAGAAGGAAATTAAGTGGAGTAGTAATTGTTGTATTGTATATTATTTTTTGTTTAAGAAATGATTTTTCTATTGAGGTTTATGTTTTCGCTTTTAATTACTAAAAGTAATGGCAAACAATTTTTTTTTCAGCACATTTTTCGTAAGCACTATACAGCTAATTTTTTAGAACTATGTAATTGCAATAATGCATAATAATTTGTAATTGAACATTTATTAATTAACCAACTCATGTTTTTTCAATGTTTGTGATTTCTGCAGAGGTATTATTTGAATTGATTTTTAAGCAACTTGATCTATTTTAACTTGAAATCAAGTCAAGCATTTCAAGTTATTTAATTTAAAAGCCAAAATACTATGGAAAATATCTTTAAAAAAATGTCCCACTACTTTGTTATTTAAAGAAGTACTTACTTATAAGTAAACTTATGCGTTATTTGTAAGATAAATTCATTTTAAAATTACTATACCTACTAGGAAAATAGTCGAATATTTTTATATTTTAAATGATTTTGAAGAGTTGATAGGTATAAAGGAATTAATGATAATATTTGCAACTACCATAAATTTTGTCATACAGTAAGTTTTACATGCAATAAGAATGTATATATAAAATATAATATAATAATTAAACGAATATTTCTAACAAAAGCTCACTTTTTGATAAAATTTATCAACTGTTGATTTAAGAACAATATCCAATAACTTGATTATTGGATCAAGATTTTTAAACTCCTATATGTATATATGCTTAAATAAAAACTAAACAGGATGCCTAAACGACTGGCCCTAAAGGGTTGTTGTTGATGCGACTCAAGTCAGTACATACGTCTGATGAAGTCCTTAAAACTCTTATTTTTGCCCAATAAAATTATCATTATTCAACTCTATTAAAGTGTAAGTAATTATTTCTTATAGTCTTGCTTTTATTTTACTAGATACTATGATTTTATTAATATCTTATTACATGTTTTTTTACTTTTATAACATGATCATAAATTATTCTCTTCCATAAATTATTTAATAAAATATAAATAAAAAAAAAGAACAAATTTGCAACAAAGGCTTGCGATGCGCATAATTTTATTCATAAATGAATAAAACTAATTAAAGTTAAATTTTTTAATTACGACATCAACGTTTACAATATTTATATAGGATTATAAATTTATGAGGTATTCTATATTATAGAAAATAATATGAAAACAAAATAAATATTAGCACGTTGCAGGAAAAACAGTAATTAGTGAGGAAAAATGAAAGAAAATCAAGTGAGGAAGTTATCTTTTCTCACGTGTCTATTTTTCCATAACTCAAAAAGAGTCATCAATCATAGTAGAATTAAATGGAAAATGCTTTTTTCCGTTTACTATATTATATTTATGATAGAAAATATCAACACGGCATTGCATTAACTATTAGTAAAGAAAAAGGATATTTTTTCAATAACGAAATTAAACGTATCGTAAATTTCCACGGAATTATTATATGAGAGTAAAATCTGTTTTTATTCATCTAATTCAAAATTAAATTAATTGATAATAAAATTGATAATTAAATTAATTACTTTTTTTTCTAAATTTTTAAAAATACCAATAGCAATGAAAATAGTACTTCAGATGTACACGATCTCATAAATAGGTATAGGTATATACTAGTTCTCTTTTTAGACGATTTTAAATACGAATTTGATTTAAAACGAGTTAAAGAAGAAAAAAAATCTTTCTAACACAATTTTCAGTGTTATCCCGAGTCGAAATTTTAAACCTCTTTTGGCCCTAAAATGGATCTTTTACCCTCTTTTAAACCTACAAAGAGTAAAATGAACCTCTTTTGAACCTACAAAGAATAAAATGAACCTCTTTTGAATCTACAAAGAGTAAAATGAACCTCATCTCGACCAAAACGATATTCCATCGTCTTCATTTTAACCTACATGAAATTTTTATTATATTTTGTGAACATATCGTCTCGTCCTAAAAAAAGGTTTATGATCATATAACATAAAATAAGGTTGTAAATTTCCTTTTTTTTACAATACCTATTGCAAATATTATTTACTAATAACCCAAATTTTTGATCTCTCTCTTTCCTACACTTAGATGCTTAGTATAATATTGTGTATTCGTGTATCCATTACTGGTTTGATCCTTAATCCTGTTCAATCTGGTTCATTTTTACTCAGCTTTAGTCTTTTGTTAACCGTTCGAGTGCTACACGAGTTATTATACAACAATTGAATAAACGTATTTCACTATTTGATTATTTTTCAATATTGTCTATATCAAAAGGCTTAAAGGTGTAAATGTAAAAAATTTAAAAGTGAAAAAACCGAGTTTAAAAGAAAAAGTGTGAAAAAATTTGCATTAATGTATTATCTTAAAAGTAATCAGAGAGATGTTATAGAATTAAATAAAATTTCTAAAGAAATGCAAATGGTTGGGTATATTGTGGATTATAATAAAAGGAAATCCTGGAAAAAAATTATGACAATGGCGACAATAAAAGAGCTGGTAAACAAGGACAAGGAAATTAAGAACTGATATTTGTAATATTCTTATTACTTTTAAATTTATCGCTAATATTAATGAAACTTGTAGGTATATTTAATGAATAAAAAACCCAAAATATTAAAATAAAATGTTACTCTTTTTGAAAAAAACCCTACCAATAAAACAATAAAAGGGAGTAACAAAGAAAAGCTCATTTGAATTTTTTGCTGTAGACCTCTTTTGAGCCTAAACATGGTATTTTGTCCGATAAATGCCACTTGTAGGTTCAAAAGAGGTCTTAAATTCAAATGCAAATGGTCATGTTTCAATTTACTTGAACTTCTCAATAGCCCAGATTTTGAGGTCGAAAAGAGGTCTAAAATTTCGACTCGAGATAGGATTTCCATTTTTCTATCGATTTTTTCTATTTATCCAATTTTTAAACAAATTTTTTTGGGAGCGTATCTATCTTGTAAAAAGAAAATTAGGTGTTCTTAAAGTAACAGTCCTGTGATACTCTGACAGATACGCTGTAGAGTAAACCACTTTTTCTTGATTTTCTTGAGAGAACTGTAAATAGGCATATTTTTAAATGCCCTAAGCAGCTCAAAAAATGCCGAACATTTGTGCTTTTGAAATCTACTCTTAAGTCCATCAGTTTTTTCTAATAATAATAATATTGCAATTATTATTATACATGAAAATGTAAGGAAATTCTTTAAACTTTAAATATGTCGTTGATATGTTTAATTTGTGTAATAAGAGTCTCAAAAATTATCCTGTTCCTTGAAGTCCTTGAAGTTAGGTACTTTTACCGTATCTTTCTTTATAGACAAAGATTTATAATTTCAAGCCTGAAGTGTGTTTTTTATTTGATTTAATTTAAAGTGAAAACGGAGTCACTAGTAGGGAGATAAAAGAAGTAGAACTCTACCTTATACTGTTTTCTTTTTTTCAAAAGTTCATTCGGATTAATATGGGTGTTTGCTTAATTAGTAATTCAAATCGATTCACATATTTGTATATTAATTAATAAGTTTTGTTTCATTCATGGTTCCCACGAATCTTAGTCGGTCCATTTCATTCATTAACACACGATGAAGATAGTAATTAAAAAAAGAAGAGTGAAAAAATTATCATAATGACAGAGGATACAAACCTCCCTTTAATATCAGCTTATTTCTTTGATTCAAACAAAACGTTTTAAATCAGATGTTTTTTCGGGATGTTAGGATATGAAGATTTCATAAATAGTTTTCACCATCGTAATTCTAATCTATCGCTTTTTCTCTTATAAATATGCTACGAATGAAATGAAAAGACGAATGGTGAATTGCAAGTATCGAGTGGTATTTTCTTACTGTACATAATTCAAAATAGTAAGACCGAATGCGGCGGGGCCACCACGGGGGCCAAATGCTAAAGTCGGACAAAGCAGCCTGATCTCACTGATTACAGCCCTCTAACATGTACGATTTTCAGTGATGTATCTTACGATCAAGACAACATAATAGATGCCTTCGAGCCATCTAAGAAACGGACCCAAGTCTGCCAACAACTTGCTGCATAGACGGACAATCGATAGACTGACACCAACATACATGTAAAAAACTATTAATCTAACACGATTCTTATAAAAATAGAATTGGGATGATTTATAAGGGACTCAAACACCATACAACTATCAAATAATATGCTTGAAAAGTGACAAATTTCAACAAAACGTATACTTAGATTTAGTGTTAGTTTGATTCACTATTTAAAAAATTATAGATTATTTAATGGTTAAAAAAAATAATAAAAATGCATTTTCTACAAATTTATTTTCTATACGAGCTGCAATATCTAAAAAGTATAACTAACATGTAATATCAGAACTCTGGTAAAGTTTCTATTTGTTATGACAATGTATAGCAATTCTTTAGTCACATAATTTCTTGAAATGCAAAAGCTTATATAGTTACAATTAATTTATCTTTAATATGGTTTAAAAGAATTCAGCTTTTGTTAATAAGACCTGATAAAGTATAATAATATGCAGCTGATTTTCCAAAAAGAAATAACTAAAAGCTCTTTGATATTACAGTATTAGTTCATCATTGGTTATTTATCACAACATTATACCAATCAATATCAAATCAATTGTATATTTTTGAATATTTGATAACTAAAAATCATATGATTCTTTTTAAGACAAAATTATATTGAAGACTGGGGAGTAATTAAATTGTGAGCCCTGACAAAGGCAACAAATTTAATGAAATGTAGGTGATAAAATAAAGAATATTCTACAAATAGTGCTCTTGTTGCCCACTGCTTAACAATAGTATATGAAAGTAGTCTCTAACTAAATTCAATTCATTTGAACTGATTCAAGAAACAATGAAAAAAGGCTGAGCTTGCAGTTTTAAGTGAAAAAGCATTCTTTAAATACAATTTCTTACTCAAAAACAAAATTTTTTTATAGAAGTAAACATCGTTTTTGTGTACCATGCCCTCTTTGGTTCAATTGGCAGTTGTTACAAAAAGTTGTCAAGAAAAGTTTTACTTATTTTTCTACAGTTAAATACAACTACAACACATACTTTGAGTGAAGCTTTCAGAATGCAAAGATATTTACGTGCAGCAAATTAGCATCAATTTTAGATCTTCCATTCTTGACATATGATATGTTGACATGCATCGTTTTGTGCTTTCCTTCTATACATATAGTCCAGTCAAATAACTCTTTAAATCAACATTCATCCGAGCCGGCTGATTTTTTGATACAACATAAAGATGGTCATTCCTAATAAACTGCTAAAATATCAGCTCTTCAATTTTCCGGAAACTTTGGGAAAAATAGGTTTTCTTTCTAATTTTCTATATAATTAGAAAACGGCTCACAAATCGAGAAAAAGTTTCAAATAAAAGTTGTAGAACGAAGCATTTTACATAAAAAATGTTCAGTAACTAATTTCCGTGAAGTGGATAGTTTCCCCGCTACACGCTTGTAAAGCTTTTCGGCGCTCAAAAGTTTGCGGGACGACGTGACGTCATAAAAATGGTGGAAGAGAGTCGACCGTTTTTAGAGAGAGACAGCCGTTGCGCCGCATGAATATAAAGTATACATGTGTGTGTGTGCGTAACGTATTTTTTCATTATTACTTCAAATAATTCTCTCACAAAGTATATTACGAATTTGGAATTTCTACAATAATATTAGAGTTTTCGAGTTTTCACTTAGTCCAGAGGTGGACAACTGCTGGCTCGCGGGCCACATCCGGTCCGCTTTGACTTTACTCACCAAAATTACAGTTCATCGTAAAAATCGGGCATTTCACCTCTTCTTTTTTTGTAACTTCTGAGATAACATTAAAACAACTTTTACGCCTCTTCAAATCCAGAACTTTTTAAGGAATGTTCTGGATAATGCACAGAAACAACTCGGCCTTATAAAATACTAGCTAATCCTTGCCCGCTTTGCTGGACATAGCTAAATTGAACTGATTATCATAATTAATAGAAACCGTCAAAGCAAAATATAAAAAAGTCATTACAGTTATATTTACATAAAAAGATACTAAATTTTGTAAAGATGGGTAGATGAAAATTTTATTTTGGATAGGATTTGAGTAAAATCCGTTCTTATCACGCGTCTACATGGTAAGAGAAGTAACTATGTTGAATTTCAAGTCGATCGAACCTATAGTTTCCGAGATCTCGTGATAAGTCAGTGATTCAGTGAAGTCAAGCGAAAAACGATCACTGACTTATCACGAGATCTCGGAAACTATAGGTCCGATCGACTTGAAATTCAACATAGTTACTCCTTTTACCATGTAGACGCGTGCTAAGAACGGATTTTACTCAAATCCTATTTAAAATAAAATTTTGGATAGGATTATAACTTGGACATATTGGATAACTGGATTTAACTTGGATTATAACTTTGGATAGGATTTGTTATAACTTTTAACTTAAGCTTTTAACAGTTTTCTCAAAGTCTGTATCTCATTACATTTTTGAAATATAATGTTTTACTATCGAGCTCGTCCCTATTTCCCTAGCACGTTTCTGTGTGAGAAGTAATAAACACTTTATCATAATATATCTTCTTTACAGGAATGAATTTCTTCAGCATAAGAAACAGGATTTATATACAAAACAGTAACCTTACGAGTCGTTGTTTAAAAATTAAGAAAAACGTGGTAATAATTGAAGTTATATTTATACTCAGTATCATAGCTATTCGTTAATCGATTCAAAAAAAAATATTGAAATTCTCTAGGATAATGCGTTTTTCAGGATAAAATGTAGCCAATGGCCATCTGAAATAATGTACCTTTCTAACAAGAAAATATATTTAAAATCGGAGAAGTAGTTGTGGAGAACACTCCCAACATACAAGCATTTATACTATTTTATGATATTAGTATAGTTTATAGTTTAAAACAAGCCTTTAATTATTATAATCAGAATAATTTTGTTCTGCGGGAAATTCTATGCGCCAATCATCAAGTAATTGTTAGTTATAAAATTATTTTTACTCTGCAGCTTGAAAAACAATTTTGAAAGAAAAGCTAAAAGATAATGATTGACATAAGAAGCGTTATGAGTACATTAATAAGGTGATATCTATTTACAGAAACTCTTAAAATTTGTAACCATTATATTTTTGTGAAAAAACACCAACTTCAAAAGCGGAGCATTTTTTTTAAAATTTGTTGTCATCTTTTATATTATATGTAATCTATTATAACATTGGTAAATTTACTTAGTATTTTATAAATTCTGATTTTTAAATTTCCCCGTTATGTACCTGTCTGCAACAAAAAATATGATATAAATGTAATTTCTTAAAGTATTTCTAGGATGTCTTCCATGTAATTCAGTCATAAATCATTTTAACATCGTAGAAAAACGAGCGATTTGATTTGTAGTCGTTTGATGATGGTTACATGACATATTTATTGTGTAACACTAATTAATTGCATTTTTTTTCAATATAAATAAATTATGTGACTTTTATATGCATTCGTATCAATTAGAATCTAATTAAGAGATTTTTGCGATAACACTTTGTTTTTCATTGTATTGCCTTTAGTGTATACCTACATAAAATTAATTAGAGTGGATTGCACGAATACAAATAGGATTAAGAAAAATAATGCATGAATTAAATTTATTGAGAAAGAGAACAAATGTGTTAATCGATTTTTAATTGATTTGATTTGATTTATATTTAGACCTTTTTGCAAAAGTAAAAGAACTTGATATAATCAATCACATAGTCTACGAAAATAAATGGCTTCACATACAAATATAATTATAATGATATTAATTGTAATTTTGTGCATTTATCTTCATCATAATTTGCAATAGATTCGAGAAGATCATGACAGATATTTTTGTAAAGTTATGTTGGAAAAATAAATATAACATTTTTGATCACCTAATGGATATTAATAAAAGTAGTGAAGGCAACTTTTAAACCATAAAATTTTTTTAATTTCAATTTATAAGTAAATCGATTCAAAGAGTTGTTTAAATCAGAAACGGTATAAAAGAAAAAATTTGAAAAAATTAACCTTAAATAAAAAGAAAGGAATAATTAATAAAAATAAGGCTTGTCAAATGATATTTTGATAACTTTTCATAAATGGAGTTTTTATTTTTACTCGTATTTGCTTCTTAATGTATCATTCTTTATTATGGCTTTTTTATTAACTATATATTCACTTGATTATATTGACTTGATTTTTAAGCTAATTGGCTTAATTTTTAAGCACTTAAGTCATGCCTAATGTTAATATTTAAATACCATGTCAAGCATTAAATTTTCAATTTATTTCATTTTATAATAAGAATGTTAAGCTCAATTCATTGAACTTAATGTCTTAAAATTTGATTTGATGAATCCCTTGAATCCCTATTGTTTGTGTGTACATACACCTCTTACGTTATCATAAGTTCTTAATCGAGCAAAAAACATCGGTATAAAAATAAAAATAATTAATTTTCAGTTTAAGGAAGTAAAATAAAATTTCATAAGCTAATTGTAAGATGAAAAAATTTAAAAACATTTTGTCAAATAGCGAGCTTTAACGTTTCATCTTTTTAGTTCATTCACTAATCTCTATACCTATAGCAAATATCTACTTAATTGAAAGTTAAAGGATTTTTTAGTTTTATTTTCAAATCCTCTATTCAGATAGAATTGAAAACGTGCAAATTTTTGTTTGAAAAATAGTTAAGAACGGAAATTTTCTCACGTAATAACATTGAAGTCAACATGAAAAAATCCTAACACCTAATCTTGAAGAACGACAGCGACAGATCGTATAATATGTCTTCTATGCCACATAAACTGTTCTAGGAAATTTTAACATTGACTAAGAAAAAAATCAAGACGAATAATTATAAAGTATCGCATTCGTTATTTTTTCGTTTCGTCTTTTTCTCGTATTCTATTTAGTTTTTTTTTTCCTTTTGCGTTAGTTCAATATTTTTGTAAAGGTTGCATTTGTTGTATTGTAAACACGCGAAGATTTTCAACAAACTGGTTTATGTAAGATTCAGGAAAAGTGTAACGTCTTTCCTCTCTAAAAGTATAAGAAACCAACACCCTTATTATCGATGTAGGAATACTCGTACATTGAGAACAAAACGAAGTGAGGACTAAATTTTAGGGCTAAAAGTGACACGCTATTGAAATCAGATTTTACTTATTATTTTTAATCAAAATGAAAATGTTTCTTATCCTGAAAAAGGAATTAAATAATGCAACTCGTGGGCTTTTTTATTTAACAATAAATTATTTCCATACAAATGCCTTGTAACAAAAGTATATTGAGGCTAATAAATTATAATACTTAACCCTTTAAGGATTTGGTGACTATAATTAAAAAATGATACCTGCAAAAAGCTCAGAAATATTATATAGGTACCTACATGTAAACGATGAAATACATAATGGAGTTTTATTTCACTTTTATGTCCTATGCACTGTTTGTTGAACTAAATATATGTAGATTTAGTTTATCACCTTTGTAAATTTCATAATATCCCACTCAAATATTTCAAAAAAAAAAAAGGAAATAAATAAATCCTCAATAACCAAAGTTGTAGAAAATGATAATTAATTAAAGCTTAAAAGTAAGCGACAGCATGCGTCTTGTTTCTAAAGCCTTATTCTGGTAACCACTTGTTTCGATAACATTGCCAATTTATTTTGACAATATCACCCTGTGATAAGAACTGTTATTAGATGGAATGTGAGAAAATCATTGAATATCAAAATCATTTTATATTTATTTTCTGTCAGGATGCTATCTATTTTTTTTTTTTCTCATTTACAAAGATACTCTAATAATCGCAGTAGAAGCACACTCCAAAAATTGATTGAGAATTACACACCACTGCAGTAAAAATTATCAACTCGCGTGCGAAAAGCTATAACAAATGTGTCGTTTACAAATCATAGGAGAACCTGCGATTAACTTCAGTTTAAACTTTTAAAAAAATTTAATATCTAAAATAAACCTTTCAACTGTATAGATTAACAGATTTTTATTTTTCAAAAATTAGTTTACCAAAGTGATAATATTTTGTACCCTCTCAACGTGAATCAGTGAAAATTTACCATATTGCAATGCGTTGCAGTGAAGCTGTAATCACTTATTAATGTTGATTTATGTTTTTCAAACCGAATTTATGAAATTTCATTGTTATATTAAATCGGCTAGTCTTTCCTGTGAACGACTCAAACATAAATGTTTTTGATCTGTGCAAAAATTTATTTCAATTGTTTCCATTATCCAATATCTATCAGATTTCGTCAAATGGATTAAGTCTCTCAAAACTCACAAAGATGTGCATTATTGAGAGCATTATAGGATGTGAAGTATAACGAAGAACACTAAATTAAATTTATTAATTTGTTGTTAATGCTACCAATATTCATTGTTTATTATTAAAATACTAGGGATGTTGAGAACCTCGGTAACTGTAACCAAAATATTGGATATCCAAAATAAAAATCTATTCTTAATCACAACCGCTTCCGATATACACGTTTCATGTTGTTTCATATTATAGGGCGAGAAATTCACTTGTATTATAACTCTGCTATAATTACATTTTTAGTAGAAAACGTTTAAATTGAGCAGCTATAGTACATAATTATAATACTAATATAACTAAATTGAAATACTAAATGTTAACAACAAATAAAGTGAATAACTATTTGTGTTTCATTTTTACAATTTATTAAACATTAGTGCCCGTAGCCGAAACTATTTGAAACTAAGGATAATCCAAAATAATTTCATATCCGTAATCGTATCCGAAACTGGTATCATAATATTTTAATATCCGTATCCAGATCCAAAATTTCATATCCATTCAATATCCCTGTACAATTACTAATAATTATTATTAACAATATGTTTGTAGTTAAAATACCTTTTACAAGTATTTGAAATAAATACAAGCTTTGAATAAAGTTAAGAATGACCAGGTACTGGCAAATTAAAAATGTATATGCCACTTTTTCCTTATAACCAAGAAGAAATTGGTTGCAACGCTTTATGAGTTGTTCATCAAACGATTGTTCACCGTTTAAACTTTGAAATTATAGGGATTATAGGTATTTAATGCTTGTAAATAGTACCTACACGTAACGTGTCAAAATTTTTACAAAATCCACTGAAATTTCTGCTGATTCTTACAAAACAAAAACTTCCTAAATTATAGTTTGATATACTACTTGTAAGCTGTATTGCGTTGATGGTTGTAAATAAGATTTATATAACTTGCAGTATATACATACATTTATAAGAAGCTGCACTTTTTTGATACAAACATTTTAGTAGCAAAAATCATTTTTTAAATTATTCGCTAGACTTTTTTAACACAAATCAATTTTTGTTTCCTGCACAAAAAAAAAACAAAATCATGTATGAAATCTAAATGTTGATACCAAATGATGAAGCCAAAATTGTGGTAGTGTGAGAATCATGGTCTATCCTTGGTCTATTTCCTTCAGTTTTGGTATTGTTTTTTTCTTATTTATAATCACTGAAACTACTATGGTTTTAAGCAACCGGCAATAATGAAAATTTTGGTCTTTTATTGGGATTTAATTTTATAGGATCATTGGGATATATGGCGACAACCTATAGTGAACCACGCCACTAAGTTACTTACCTAATTAATTTTTATCTTGCATATTGAGATTTTATCTTACAATTAAGTAGTCTTATATATTAAGTAAATGTGATATTTAAAACATTTGTGCATTTACATGTTTATTTGTTAAAATGAGGGATCAAGAGAAAAGAAGTTAAATAACCAAGTAGACAACGAAGGTTTACATATACCAATATAAGTATTCAAACTTACATTATACCTAATAGGTATGTCAAAGCCTATGAGAGTAATTTTTGACCTAAATTTTATTTTTGTGATTAATAAGACCAATAATAAATGTGTATTCAACGCTTATCATTATTGTTATTCGCTTAGAAAGTTAGTAGAAAATGTTTCCTAGATGAACTAAAAGATACCACATAAAATTAAGTGAAAATAATTTAGTAGCTGACATAAGGGATTTTTATAATCAAAACGACTGCCTCACGAACAATTGACTTAAAAAAGCTCATACCATCAGCTCCCCAACTATATAAGTAGACATTATTAAAATGAATAATGAAAGAAAACTCCGCTATTTACGTCATCATTTTCATTAAATTTTCTTTAAAAAATCAAATAACTAGTTAAAGTTATACGAACAAAGTATGAGTTTGCATATATGAATTTCCAATGAAAGAAAATATGATGTTCAATTAATCTTTAATTTATCAATTTCAATGAACAAATAAATATCCTTCTTCTGCTATGTTATATAATTAAAATCTTGACTTAATCATCATTACGACTACGTAAATATGCATCTTTACGTTTCATATATAATGAGCGTTTCTTTGTAAAAATTCAATACTTTTTAATATTATTCATTTTGAATAATCATAGAAATTAATTCAATTAGAATAAGTTTAGCAAAACGATTTGAAGAAATATTATAAGGCATGCGGTTTTATACACGGTATTACGGTTATACAGGTATACACGTGGAGTCTAAAGATGATGGAAATGCCTTCAATTTTATAAAGATTAAGCTTTTGGTTTGTCTTAATGCACTTAAATTTCTTGGTTTGTTCAATTATGTTATTGTATGGCCATTGAATTATCTATTTGATATTAATGCTTGACTACCATAAAATATTTAAATACATTGTACTTGTAATTTAATAATTATTAAGGAGATATAATTTGTTATATAGCGTTATAAGTTGTGGTTTTTATTGATTTAACAATAAAAGATCAGTTGAAACCAAATACCTACCATATTTAAATAATTACTAATATCTAGTTTATTTAATGTATCTAAATAAGTAAATTGATAGGTTAATTTCTGAAATTTAAGACCGCATCATTGTTAAAATATATTCTAGAGTTAAATGATGTAACTCGAAACGCCGTACGCCGAGATACTTCTTGCAATGATTTATGAATCATTTTTCACATAAATACCGATTCTTGTATCAAAGGCAGAAAATATAATTATATGGATAAAATTCAACGAATGAAACAATAATTTTCAAGACGTGGCAAAAGATTTAAGGCTTAATCTTAAAAAAAGGATCGAGTTCTATGTTTGACTGGATACCACGAATCGAACCACTTGGTTTCCCTTTAATTATTTATTACACAGAAACAAAGCTTTCATCAAGAGTAAACCTTATGGATAAATATGTAATAAAAGTAGGTTCAATTAATAAAATGGAAACTCTTTTATAAACAAGAATAATTAATTGAACTTTTACGAAAATTTATTGATAAAACTGAAAATATATAGAAGTACCTACAATGGTTTACGTATTAACCATATTAGTTTACTTTCTTTGATTTGGGTGCAACGTAAATTTTCTCATTCAATTTCTAACAACCTAATTTAAATTAAAAACAATGAAAATTCGATTAGAGCAACATAAAAACGATAACCTAAAAAAAGTTGACCAGTTTCGATTACAATCTTACAGGTAGTTGTAAATTGGTCCAATTATTCGATCTAATCAATAAAATTAAGTTGTACAAACTTAGAAAGATCTCGTAATCAAAACGCGTATTTCACGTGTAGGTTCTTTATGTACAAGGCGTTAAAATCTTGATTTTCTTTTTATCTTCAACAATGAAAATGCTGGTGCGACGTAATGGCGTTCTACTTTAAATGTGGACCTGTAATATATTTTAGTTGAGCTGGAGAAAATAAAATGGTTGACGCGAACGTTGAGAAATGAAACGCGTTATGCAGAGGATAATCCATCCTTAGTGACCCTCGGGCTTTCGGAGCGTGGGTGTTTGCTTTTGGGAATATGGAAGAATGAATACAAGACGAGGGTGGACTGCCCTCATCAGCCAATAAGCGAATCGGCTTCAAGATCAAAATCTTGACATTTCAAATAAAATATATTACAATTTTTTTAAAATATTTTTTAAATGGGAAAATATGGCGGGTAATGATTGATATTATGCAAGTAGTTATAATTTTTCACTTAAGATTATATATCTTGAATAAGAAATACGAATTGGTTTATTCATAAGATAAATCCGTGTTATCACGATTGTGTTTAATTGTTATTTCTCCTTTACATAAAAATTATTTTTCACCTATAATATCATTTAAACGCACAATAAAGAAAAATAACTACATTTCTCTATTAATTAAAGATATAAAAATAAATTTTACCAGAAGAAGTCATTCAATCAACATTGCTTAAATTTATATCATTGAAAAAATTTATCTTGTAAAACCTATTTTTTTAAGAATTTTCATAATTGCCCCCAATATTTAATTCATAATGTATTTTCATATTAAGAATCTAGTGAAAATAAGCAGAAAAATTCATTTTTATTTTAACCTAATCGTGATACATAGGAATTTCTCAATCACCCAATAAGTCAGAATTGACCTTTTAACTTCAACGTATCGCTACGTGCCAATAAAACTAGAAACAATATGAAAAAATATTACATTTTCCTCATTTTATTCATGAACACGAATCGTTTCAAGCAAATCGACACACAATCGATACCTTATTCAAATTGAATTTTTCTGTTATTCAAATTTTCTCTGTCTTCGTTTTCCAACTATGGTTCGTTTCACCTGCTTCATCTGACCATATTAGTATATTAGTATAAGTAACCAGTGTATGAGTAATGTGGAAATAATATAAATTATTGCCTAACATTACAAGCACGGGTAGGTAAAACCTGCAGATGCAGAAGTCACCAAACAAAAATTAATTCAGTACCTAGGTACTTGCGCCTTGCCACTCTTTTTGTTGTTCTTAGATTAATTGTAATCAAGAAGTTAGATAAAACCAACAAGCCTACAAAATAATATTATCTTCAGTCAAATAATTTTATAAATGGGTGAATTAAAGTTTATCTACTTTTTATTAGGCTGCAATTAAAACAATTTACATAGATATTTTCAAATTATGAGTGAGGCAGTTTCATCACGCAATAGTTTAGCTTAGGAGAGAGCAATACCTACGGTATTTATAGCTAAGTTATAATTATTTTGCTTATACGCTTAACTTTTATTTACAAAATCACTTAAAACATGAGAAATTTCAATGTGATAAAAAAATTTCCTTTTAAAATCTTCTGGCTTATGCATTATTAAGAGCAGATTTGTGTTTTTCTAAACTTCCATTTCTTAAATGATTAGGATAACTTATAACTTAAATAATTTTAAATGATGATTTATTTTAATAAAAAATTAAGTTAAATCTTCTTACGCTGAAGTGGAGAGACAAAATTGGTTCGTGTTTAAACGATGTCTCTTTCAAAAAAATATACACACCTTAAGTGCGGTCTATACAGCATTTCTGTTTCGCTACATTTTTATCTACGAATTTTAAAGAAATAACTGATCCATACTAAAGAAAAACACATTAAAGTGCCTCTATTATAGCAGTAGTAAAGTTAAGAAACCAAATTATTCAATGAAATCTAAGTAGTATTACTTAAGTAATTTCTTAAAGGAGATAATAGTAGAATTTGAATCTCCAATCAACCCTCAGTCAACTGCCGCAAGGAGTATTCCTAATTCAGCCTTATTTGTCAGAAATCAGAATATGAAAACCCAACCTAAGTCCATTTCCTAATGTGTCTGTAAAACGTCAAAATGGACTTATATGATTTTTCTAAGGAGTCACAGATTTAAAATTCTTAAAACTGGTGCTTATAAAACCTCATTCTGTTGATGTAGTGCCTTCTATTTTAATATACGTGGTTAGAGGCTGTAGTTCTCTCCACTTCATGCGTCAAGTGGTAGGTACGGGTTTGATTCCCGTTGAATCCTAGACTTAAGATCTTAGAGACCTAAGAATAAAATTGACCAATAGAAATTTTCTGTGTTTAGACAGTCGTGATATAACCTTAGATGTTAAAGCGACTTAAAACACCAAAAAAAAAAAAAATGTTGCTGAAAATATTTATTGTATATGGAAAGCAATGTAAAATTCTTTTCTTAAACAACATTCGTTTATAGATTTGGAAAGCTCCTCTTTCAAGTTAAAACTGTATAATTTAATGATAGTATAGTTGTATATTTACAGATTGCAGTCTTCAAAATCTGTTAAAGACAAGTTTTTGTCGCTCAGAACGATGCAAAAAAACCACTTAAAATTTGAAGACTGTGACATTAGGTAAATTTTACAGAATGTTTTAAAAATGTGTATCCAAGTGTTGCTGTCCACTTAATGACGCAACATTACCCATACAAAGTCGCCGTTAATGACAAAAGCCCCGTTTATCGGCCCATGTCTGGCTATCAACGCTCGGCCTATTAATGGGAATTTGTTAATGGGCCATATCTGGTTAATTGCCGGTCGCCGTCTATTCGATCATCATTCAATATTCGTTCGTCGGCCAACGATAGGCCAAAGTCTGGCTAAATAATTTTTTGCTCACGCACAAATAATTAAAAGTCAGATGACTTACTATAAACCTTAAATACTTTGAGGGGGCCCTAAGTCACCCTGAGTTCCCTGAGTTATTCATCACTTTGAGTCTATTATATTTGACTTATGTTTAAGGTGATTTGTGTTTTAAGATTTATTGAGCATCAACGTTCAGAATAATTGTACCTACAATGTCAAATAAACGCGTAAAAAAATTTCGACAATTAAAAAAACTTGTCAGTAGTGTAGATTTTATAAATAATGTGGATAGTGACAATAGTAAACAGCGACAAAGCGATACATCTTTAATTTGAAACATACATTTCAAATGAATTTTTCTTCTGTGCAATTGCGTCAATTATTTTTAAATATTCGCACCATATAAATACTTTCCAAATGTATTACAAAATTAACCAATGAACGCAAAGTATGAATATATCCTTCATTTAAGTGCTACCTGGTGGTAAATTATTATACTTTTAACGGTAGAACAGGGGCAAGAGGATTCGTTTCGCTAACACAGAAATTGTCGTTAAACAATAGTCGCATGGTAAAGTGTTTAAAGTGTATTATTGTATTTCAGAATAGTTCGTCTATTACTATATCGCCTGTTGATAACCAGTCTATTAAAGTCTCTGACTAAAGTAAGTAGTTCTATTTAATAATTGAATAATAATACATTCTCTCGAATTAAACTATAGATAATTTATATTTATTTACCTGATAATCTAATAGTTTTCTCATAGTGTGAAATAATCAAATAAAAAAATATTAATAGTTAAATTTAATGTTACAGATGGAAGGATTTTAATGGCATATTACTTTGTAAATATCCACCGGCTGATGAGTATCCTAAAGTTGATAAGTTTGCTGCAGACTTAAGCGATGCAAATGAAAATTGGGATAAATATCTAGTCGAAATTCTTTATTATGCAGGTGAGTTAGTTAGTTATTTTTCTAGAGAATTTTTTCTCATCTTAAAATTGGTTTTACAAATAAAAATTTTTTTTCATACCTTTATGAAAATAAATCTTCTTTTTTCACCTCTTATACTATTTTAGTTCTAACTCTTTCACTCACACATATTGTGTCTTAAATCAAGTTTATTTATAATTGATTTTGCATATTCTAGATGTTGTAACTGAAAAGTTTGGGGATGCAGAGGAATCTAAAAATTTCGCTGGCATTGTAGTCCGATGGTTTTCTGGTTGGGTGGATCGTGAGAATGGGCGATAAGAAAGAGGATCTTCATTATAAACCACCAAAAATTCCCTTTTGATTTTAGAGTGTGTATTAAGTACGCCAGGTTTAAAATTCTACTTTTATATTAATTATTGATGTTGTCTGATTTTTTATTAAGATTTTATGTATTATAAAGTGAATAAATGATTGTATCATAATAATCGTTGAGCTGATTTTATATCATTTTTTTCAATATTTAAGTAGTTTTATTAATTTATAATATTTGCCATTAACGGTCCATTAATTTTTACTGCAGTCGGCCGATTGTTGGTTTCTATTAACGGCCCTGTAACCTTTGCTTCAGTCGGCCGATTGTTAATTGCCATTAACGGCCCGGTAACTTTTACTGCAGTCGGCCGATAGTCGACTGCCATTAGCGGCCCGGGGTTATCATCCAGCCGGCAACCGTACTTGGGCCGTTAACAGTTGCCGATGTTGGGCCAACAACTAGCATCTCTGGCTAAGCAATGGGCCATTAATGGCCCTGTCGCCAAACTTTGTATGGGTAGATCTGTTTGACCTCCATGCCATGTAATAAGAATACTTTCATAAAGGGATAACTAACTGTATTAATAACAAATTAATAGATTAGAATGAAATTCACCTAGAAACATTACTTGGAAAGTTTATTCTTTCATTGTTTTGTGATAAAACTGGGAAAAAAAAACCAACTGTTAGTTTGGTGAAAACATTTATTTAAATATTTAATTTGTTTTTACATTTAGATTGCAAATATATCTCTTTTTACCCTCGAAGCTGTAAAAAACATTTTGAGAAAGTCTGCTTGTAGGTATCCACATTATAAAGAGAAACATACAGATAACGGCGGTCCCATCAATGGTAACAATATTTTTTACCTTTTTTCATATTCAATACGTATTTATTCCTTTCTCTTTCCATCCACATACATATAATTTTGATAATTGCAGTTTCGAGCCCATCGAGAAGACGAAAGGCTTCGTGCAGTGAAGCCAGAACGAAGCACAACCAGCCGACATCTATTTGTTGCATTCGAATAGGAAAAAATTTATATGTCTGTCTGTCTGTCGAGCCCGTTAATCTGTATGTGGCTATATGTCAGCTTTAGAGCCCATGTGTTTCCGCCCCATGGCACCATCCGCTCTGTTATATCCTCGGGCGTTCGTCCTGAAAAAATAAGGAAACAGTTCTGTTACTCTCGACTTTTTTAATTGAGGTATACCTCTGAAAGAAAAAAAATTGATAATGATAAGGTTATGGATGTAATATAGTTCAAATCTTGTTGGTGTGTAGAAGTTCGATTTGGGAACAGACTTACAAACGATTCAGTTTATTTATTTACCAAAATTTTTTCATATTTTTATAATATATTAATATTATCTACTTATATATTATAGTAATATACGGTAACTAAAAGGAATTTTTTAATTTCCATCTCTTGCAAGATATTGCATAAAATATCTAATGTAAAAATAGAAATTCTTTAAAAACATGTTTTTTTTCACATTGAAAGAGAATATTGAATAGGTACTATTTTATTTAGAATTGATGAAACCAAGTCGTAATCATGGATTGTGAATGTGAAGATAATAAAAAATATTATATATATATGTATGTGAGTAGGTACAATATATATTTTAAAAAATCATCTTAAAAAAGTTTGCGATGAATACTAATAAATTGACTATTTTTTCTAAGTTTTATAATACCAGTTATGTAAATAAGGCAGATTGTGATCTTATGTAAGTCGTCAACTTGATAGATTTTATAGTGGTCACTGAAAGTTGAAATATAAAAAAAAATTTTAAACGCAACTCTCGAGAAGCAAAAAGAAGATGAAAACAATCTATTATTTCATTTTACCAACACCTAGTTCTTTGTTTGCAAATGCACATTTTCCGAATTTTCCAAGTCGTGCACCAGTCACTTAAGCCAGTTTCACCCTTCTCTGGCCTTCAAGAGCATTTTCAATCACGCTTATACGAGCCACGAGAAAAAACTATACGAAAAAAAAATATCGAGACCAATTATTTACCGACAAAAATATTGAAACAAATTACAGAGTAAAGAACTTCACACACAAAATTATTATTATTAACATATTTTAATAAGTATGCACTCTGCGCGGGGGAGGAGGATCTTGGGGTCAAGGTTATCTTCGTTAAATAAACATCGCACACTTCGACACTCTAATAAACGTGCTATTATATTCGTTAATCGGAGCTCCCTTTGAAAAATTGATAAATATTAATTATTTGATTTAAAGGTTGTTAATTGATGTCTAATTAAGATATTAATTGAACAGGCCCCCTTCGGGGATTTTGACTAATTTAAATCAAATAACAACCGGTGTGTGTAAGATAAAATATACTCCTATAGGTATATTGTTTTCGATTTAATTATTTTTTCCAGTCTCTTGTTGCATTTGAAATAGTAATGAAACTTGCCCCGAACTACTTGACATAAACCCATAATTAGAATGCCAATCATGAATGACGCGAGCGAGTGATGCAGTTTTTGTTGCACATTCAAGTGCACAAGATTTGAAATGGAGATTTTTTGTGTTTAAAAATGTATTTCTCTAGTTTAATGTGCGATTTGTTTATTTTATAATTTATTCTGAAGGCTAGACTAATTTTTCATGTTGGCCAATTTGTCGATCACGCAAAGAAATTTACGAAAGAAAGAGATTTGCCTTTGGTTAGTTTTGGAATCGTGAAAAAATGTTCTCTGTACTTTTTTTGTTTCGGTTTGAAATTTTGAACTTTAGATACTTATGTAGCGGCTTATGATCTGATTTTTTATTTTTAACTTAATCCAATTGGGTACTGTGATTGAAAAAGTAATGGTCTAAATTTTTTTCTGATTTGAGGTGATAACATTTTACGAGTTACTACTTCAATATGGTGTTCATAGTATTTTTTTTATCTGTTATATCTCACATGCCCTAGTCCGAGTTCTAGGCTTGTTCTAAGGGTTATCAATTTATCACGCCTATGAAAAAATCCTTAAGTCTCTCCTTTTCCTATTTTTTATTCTTTTTTACTAAAAAAAATGACTTTAGGCCACACCTGTACATTGCGTGATGCATACAGCATTCACGAAGTTCTACGATAACTTCACCGACATGTTTTTGTGTTGTGTTTTCTTTTTATCACGGATTTTTTTCCATTTTTCCCCTTTTACAACACAAATAACATTATCGGAGAGAATACAAAATGTCGGAGTTCTTAGAAATGTCAGGCAGCCATTATTTGTAAAGTCACCTACTTTGTTTTTCTTTGATTCTAGAAAAAGACCACCATCCCGTCAATAATGCTTCAATATACACGTCTCATGTTTCCAAGAAAAAAAAAATAAATAAGCATTTGCCGATCTAAAAACGTGATATGCATTACATTTTTTTATTCTTGCACTTTCAACGCTTTCAATTCTCACTGTAGTTAATGTAAAGGATTTTTTTCTTCTTTAATCATCAAAGCTAATGTGATTCTTTGTTGTGATAAAAACGGTGTCGATTTCAATGATGAGATGTAAAAAATGCACTAATGGCGCAATGGTGGTTCAGGGTTTTAAAAAAAAGTACGAGAGCTTTTCATGTGTGTGAATATGCTGGGTGCATCCTAAATGGGAAACGGAAGGAGAAATATAACTTTGTCGTTTCATTCCCGTCATTACTAGGTAGGTTGAATTCACAATGTCTTAATGACTTCGAATTTCTTGAAGTGGAACTTGAACGACTTAATTTATTAAATAAAATAATAATTTCATAGAAAAATTATTAATGCTGAATGATCTCGTTAAAACTACCTATATCTAATGTTCATCTTGCATATTATACATAAACATGTTAATCAGGATACATTTTGTAGCTTCTATCAAATATACAAAAGTAAGTATCCTATAAATAGTAAGTTTTACGTATAATTAACATTATCTGCTCGAAGCAAACTTTTCCTTGTAAAAATCTTCATTAATATAGGTGAACGTTAATCGAAAATATAATTTCATACCAAGGTTTGAATATCAAACTTAACAGAGATGATTTTTGGTCTATTTAATTAAATTACGGTAATTAGAAGCGATAAAATTTAATTTTTGCATACAAACTATGACAGTCTAAAAAAATTTATTTACAAAATCTTATTTTGAAATCTTCAAAAAAGCCAAAAACTCAATAATTCATAATGAAGGAAATTTATAGAAAAAATGTAAATTCAAAAAACCAGACTTCATTTCCGTTATTTTTTACACGTCAATTTCCCAAATAAACCAATTTAAATGTAAAAATAAAACTGAAATTTTCTAAACACAAATCACCAAAGTGAGATTTCTTATCATCAACATAATGTGATTACAAGTAAATTTATGCATTGTTTAGTTTTTTGTTTTCTTCTAATCTTGTTCTTGAGGTTTTGTTTATAGGGATTTCAAAATTATAACGTTAGCGTTCCTATTTCAAATGTAATTTCTTCAAAAATAAAATATATCCGGTGTGGATTTCACAAGTAATTTCAATATAATTATTAGTTTCTGCAGATCTAAGAAATGTTTTTTTTTCCACTTTGGATATTATATTTTTCGAAAAAAGCTATAGGTAAGTGCTTTCGTCGTCAGTCGCAGCCATGTTTATAGTTACGAAAAAAATTGAAATAATAAAAATATTTTTCCTGAACGAAGCCAATCCATCATGCACGTAATTATCGACGTGTGACAGTTTGATTTAAATGTAAATGACTTTATGAAAGGCGTAAGCGATCGATCGATCGAAAAAGGATCAAAGTGAGATCGCGCACTCGATCTCTGGAGGCCGTACCGCTAAGACAAAATGGAAATATGAAATAATAAATTAGACTTTGTTGCGATCGCATCCCATAAAGTCAAGACGATCATGTGCTGGATCAGATGTCGTAATAAATATTATTTATAAGAAAAAGAATTTTAAGGCGCGCAAACGATCGATCGATCTAACAAACGAACGTTCAATCTATCGTTTTATTTTTTTATTTTTTTATGGATCTAGGGCATTGAGGGGTGTTGGGCTACAGAAACTATCTGCTAGAATGGAAAATACCTATACATATATCGATCAAATAAATCTTTATGTTAAATCAAAATTTGATGCTATTGGCTTTAGATATTTCTTAGTGAAAGACACTTTTTTCCTTTAATTCGGAGCATTTTTTTATTAGATCTTTTTGCTAGTTTAGATATCATCACCATAACCAGTGGGAGTTATTTAGTTTTCTTAAATATCTAAATCAGACAAAATTATCTATTCAAATTATATGCTTTGGACGTAATATAAAAATTTAGATCTTTGTTATAGATCCATAGATCTTAACTTAATTAAATTTGTAATTCAGTCAAAATTAAGTAGGCATGATTATTTCTCTGAAATTCATTTTTTAATTAATAAATTAATATTATTACTATAAATACCTTAGATTAAATTAAATTTTAATAACATTTTCTTGTGAATCATTAAAAACCACTTTCTTTTCAAAAAATGTAAACATTTTTCATTTTTCATTTTTCCATGATTACTTATTTTATTATTTCTTAAAAAGTTTGATTCCTTCATAGTTGTATATTTTCTGGCCGTGGTGTAGTATATTAAAAGAGGGGTAATAAATAATAATTTTTTGATATATAAAATATACGTTTACCGTATCAAAGTTTGACACCTGTATTTTTATAAAAAGTGATTTATGACTCGTTTTCGAGCGCAAGCGACCGACTATAACCTCGCTTAACCAACCTCCGCATCAAAGATCATCCCATATTATTTATTTATTAACTTTATGACTTTTATATAAGCTAAATGGATATGAATGTGCGCCATTTATCTAAATCATTTTTTTTTTCGAAGCTCAACAAGAAAACATTTGCTTGTGAACAATTCTTTTGAAAAACTTTGTAACGTATTTTCTGCTAGAAAAAGATTGAATTTATTAATTATTTAATATCCTTTAAATTGAATAATCATATTCCCATATAAAAAGTAGAAATGTGACATCATAAAATTTAGCTAACTTTAGAATAAGGAGCTAACCATTTACTGGACCTTTATTGATAAATGAAAAGATTACTTATGGATTTTCTATGGAAGTAGGTTCCAAGCCTGCAGTTTTTAATTAAAAAGATATTGTAAAACGTTCCAGGTGCTATATTTTGTATTTAATTCATAACTACCAACTTCATGCTTCTTCAGATGCTAAACCTTTAACTTGAGAATAATAATTACAAAATTTACTCGTAGACCAAATAGGCACTATTATGTGAGTCAACATTAAGTCCATTAAGTCAGGATTCAGTAGACCAATTAAACAATTTTTTTTTAAATTTACGACGTTTCGTCGGTGTGATTCTGACTTCATCAAGCACCTTGAAATATTTTAATAAACAGATATAGCCTGATGAAGCAAAATTTCCTTTCTAAATTTTAACTCTTGTTTATATTTTATAATGTCAGGCGTAATAATTTTGCATCATCAGACATGGGTATGTGTTTATTGAAATATTTCAAGGTGCCTGATGAAGTTGGAATCACACCGACGAAACGTCGCAAATTGAATTAATAAAAAAAACATTGATTAATTGGTCTACTGAATCCTGACTTATTTATATCATTAATTAATGTAGACTTGAAAAAAATGGAGATTATGTTCATTATTATAGTCGCTATTTGTTTAAGATTTAGATTAAGTTAAGAGGATGTTCAACTAACATTTGGTAAGAAAAGGACATAATTTTTTAAAGTTTGTTAAATTAATTATTTATTATTATAACAACAGAATAAATTAACAGACAAACTGGTAGAAAAAAGTAGCATTAAAAATGTGTGTTGGAAATCTAAAATTATAAGTAGCACAAAAATCCAATGATGAAGAATCATCACAATGAATGATCACAAAGCAAGACCTCCATTTCCAACTTAATTTTGCCAAACTTCATTAGATATTAAGAAAAAATTGCTAAGTTATCACCAATGACGATAAAATTGTGTAGCAATGTCACCATTTTCCTGAACAAAAATTCATATTTATGATGCACACTTTAATCACTGTTTGATGCACCAGTTTGTCTGTTAATATTTCTGTTGTTATATAAGTAAATAATTAATTTAACAAACATTAAAAAATTATGTTCTTTTCTTACCAAATAAGCATACAAAAAGTCATATTTCGAAAAAGGTTACATTTAATTTTGAAAGTTCACTTAATAAAGCGTATACTTGGGATGGACACTTGTTTTTAGGTACGTATTTATTCAGCACCTTAAGTAGTTATTGCTAATTGAAAATGAAAATGTTGAATGTAAAGCGCCATGCTTAAAAATAAAGCTATAGGTATATATATATAAACTTATAATTTTAGCCAAATGGGCCCGACGTTTTTAGTTTTAAAATACTTTAGTTTTATTAAGAGTGTGCATCTTCATAATGGACACAAGAGTCAAACAAAAGCAGATTCGGTACAGTCCAGAGAAGGAAGCAGTACCCTACCAGCACCACCTAGGGAAAAAAGTTATTTTCTTCTTTTTAGTACACTTTAAACGTGGTATCTTAAAAGGTTTTTTTTATATTTTATTTCCTACTTTTTAGTTCACTGGAAAAACGTGGTATATTAAAAAGTCTTTATTAAATTGAATTATTTAATTTAGAATTATTTTTATTCTTATTAAGTTTATTCTGGTACGTTATTTTTATGATTTTATCATAGCGTTATTTTCAGTCATGTTTTATATATACAACATTTTCAATTAGTAGTAACTGCTTAAGTAAACTTAATAAGTATACGTAAGTAAAAAGTTTGCTTCTAGCAGTTCGTATTATTGGCTGTATGTACTTTTATTATTCATCAATAAAACATTTAAGTGCAAATCTAAATACCTAAAGGTTTATCAACTCGTAATATGTCATAAGTCTAAAAATTGAACTTCAGACCCAAATGAAAGTTTTGTTGAAAAAATGTATGTATAGACCACAAATACATCAGAAGTAGGTATTCAAAAATATAAATTATGATTTTTTTGGTATTACAAATGTCGTTTTACTTTCTTGACTGCAGTATAGTAATTACCGTTTTTATTTTCTTAATTATGAATGGGAATGATAAAAATTTGAGTAGGCGAGGTTGTAAGAACGCCTGATTTTCGCACCCTAACTAAATTTTTACAATTACTGGTTCAACCACAAAAATTATTCGTGCGTCGAAAATGACATGTAACTTTAGGACCCCTTCTTGAACCAAACCACACGTGTCCCTTTTCACCTCCAACAAAATAACATTTCAATCAAAAATTTTCTTTTCTCATAGCATCATAGTATCACAGATATTATGGACTTTTCGCCATAAAGCGCATTGGTGTTCACATTTGACTTCATATATCGCTAAGATTCTGGGCGTATACATTACAATACCCAAGTCAAGGCGTTTTCTCGTTTCTCGTTCTGTTTCTCTATTTCTTTTCAGGTTTCGAACTTCGTTCTTCGTATTCTTCAGGTAGGTTTCATTTCAAATGTGAATACGACTATGTTTGATTGGTTCATAAGCCGCCACATACCGTAGGCGGCCAATCCTCGCGTAACCGACCAAACCGGCCAGAACTAACCACCCAAACTTGCTCGTTTTTGCCGCGATGTCTCCATTTCAATACGATTTCACAATTGAATTCAAATAAAACGGCTTTATCTAATCAATTTTTTCAACAAAGCATACCTAAACAAATTATAGATGTGAAAAAACAAATATCCACCATTTTGTAAAATTTGCTCAAAAACCTTGACGTTTTAATCATAAAATAAAGGGGGAGAATATAATTACGAGTATCTACGTTTAATTAACTGCAATGACATTGCATTGACTATATTATTGTGTAAGACTAATTAAAAATTAAAAGTAAGAGATGGAATAAATTGATCATGGAAAATATATAGGTATGGATTACGTTTTCAATCTAGGACATCAATATATTCGTTTGTACCTAATTACTTTGACTAACCTTCGATATAGAAGCTACAAAATGAAGGATATTATCAAGAATAAAGCTATGAAGATAAAAAAAAATCTTAATTAAATCAATAACATGAAGGAAAGTTTCCACAAAAATTATTGAAATACCTTAAAGTAAATTTGAGCTCCAAATATAATTAAACGAAAACCATATATTGCTACCAATAACTCTTCTTAATTAAGTAACTTACAGTAGGTACCAACATAAAATTAAGAGTACCTAAATGGAGATTAGAGATTTACAAGTTAAAAAACTGGACATTTTATGCAACTAAACGAGTTAAAAAATTTAATTTATAAAACAAAACTTTCAAATTTAATGCTTGACTTAACATGATTTTTAAAGTTATTTACCTACAGTTATTTGAGTAAAGTTTGACTAGATTTTAAACTAAATTTAGGTCGAGCAGCATGAAAATCAAGCCAAGTATAGCTTAAAATTCAAGTCAAGTATAGTGAATTCCTAAAGGAAACTAAAACTTTGTTACATTATCAAATAAAAATAAAACCGTACATGTGGGTGCGACCTAAGAAATGCTTGAACGTAGTTTAAATTATCAAAAAATTAGTAACTCCCATTTATATAGATAACCATTTTAAGCGCTCTTAACAATGCTCTAGGCAGCTTCTGTTGTTAATTTTCCATTTAAATACCAAATGAAATTTTTATATTTATTTTGGAATGTCCATAACTTTGGAACAGCTAACATTATAACAAAAATCTGAAGAAAAAAAATTTAAAAGCACAAAGTTCCTCAGATTAATTGTTTCAAAGATATAACAGAGTTCGAAAATTTGTTAAATATGAAGGATTTTTTATGCTTCTACTACCTATAAGAAGACTATAACCCATGAGAAATTCCATATTTATAGATAAATTCAAAATGCTTATATGTTCTAAAGATAAAATATAAAATGATGTTTTATAAGTAGGTAGATATAGGTATTAAAGTAGGTAGGTACTTTAACATAATATCAAATTTTAAAAATTAACAAATTCACGAAAATTAAAGTTAGTATTCGTATTCTAACAATTATGTTTTGCAAAATTGAAAATAATAGGAAAACCTTTGTAAATTACTCAATTTAACAATTATTTAGAGATCAAATGATCTAATCTAATAAAAAAATTGTTAATACAAAATGTGAACGAACAAAAAACACAATGGAATCATTGTAAGAAAGGCGAACACAAGATTTTGTGTTTGTCAGGTGACGACAACATTTAGGTAGGTGGATATATCTAAAACAAAAGAAGGAAAGGAATGACAAATGATTGACGCGTGTTTCTTTTGTATTCCTATTTTATCTTCATATAGAAAATTTCGAGACTGAAGGCTTGGTTTTGAGAATTTAGTTTTCACAATTCTAATGTTCTTGTTAACATCTTACAAGCCTTTCTTTCCAACTACCAATAAAAATAAGTATACACAATATAAGTATTAAAATCTAAATTGAAAATGTAAAAAATCTCAAGTATTCAAAGTACACATTCAACATTCACTCACACGCGTTAAGGTTTCATCTCATACGAGCTAATGGAATGTAAATTCCAATACTATGATCGTTCAGTAGGTAGATAATAATGATAATAACCAAATAAAAATAGTGTGGTTAATATGAGAGATTGTGTAATGATTTATCTCTCTGGACAAGAAACCAATACTGAAATGTATATGTAAATCTTTATATCGATAGAAAAAAAAAAACTGTTCTATGTGTAGTAATATCTATGTACATATAAATATAATATACGAAAATAAAACGCGCATATGAGTAATGAAATCTAACCGCACACACGAGAAAATATCTTCATGTGAAATTTTTTATATTAAATATGGTTGGATTGATTTATGCTTTTTGATCGAAAAAAAGAAACCAAATAGAAAAATTAAAGTTGGAAAAAATTAAATAATTGTGGCTACAATTATGATTGAAACGAGAAATAAAAAAGTACGTGGAGCAAGTAGAAAAACTCTCATTTGTATAAATATACGTAATAAAACCACTTTTTTCAACTTCAGTTGTTTTTTTGATAAAATTTGGTTCATAAGATTTAATATATTAAATATTACATTATAAAAGTGGCAAAATGTGAATAAGTATCAAATAAAACAAAAAAGTGATGCCAGCCCTTTTGAGTTTTTGGGAAAGGAACTCAATAATAATTTAAATGGGTACTTAATTCAGTCTATAAAAATAAAGCGTAGTTTATGTTTTAATCAACCTTCTATTGTATCATTCCAAAAATAATATTGCCCAAGTTGTGAAAAATTACAACATGCGAAAAATAGTATTTTTTTACATTTTCTTCTCATGTTCCAAAACTATACTCTATCTTCATAAGTATCGTTGAATAATTTTACTAGTTAAAAATAAAAATGCTCTTAAAAATGCTTTTTAAGAGCTTTAAGAGCTTTTGATTATGTTTCTCTGAACGTTTTTCTTTTAAATTGTCTTAATAAAATAGAAGAATTTTCATTGAGGCGTACCTTATCTTATAAAGTTTAATTTTATTTCAAATAGGATTACCTACTGAACTTCATATCATTCCCTTTCTAGGTAAACTGCATATTGGAACTTGGGTTAATTGTTTTTTTTTTAAACTGAGAATTTTGGCAGAACATATTGTCGAGTACCTACCTACTCCAATAAAGTTTTAAAAAACTTAAAAAACAATTATCATAATGATGGTAGAAATTTTCTTAAAGATTTTTTTAGTTCTCTTGAATCTATACATTTTCTGATTCTTCTGATTCAAAAATCGCAAATTATTTTTCATGTATACCTATATAAAAGTAATTTTTAATGATTTCTCAAAAATTACGATTTTGTAGTTATGAAGTTTTTCCAGAACGAAGACGATATGTTACCCAAAATAGTTGGTCCTTATAATCTCGAATCTTTAAATTCATAATATTAAAAAAAAATGACTGTACTTTTTTCTATTTTTTCACAAAAGCACATTCCCATTTATATTATAGAAAATTGTTTTAGAAATTCAAATCTCAACTTCCATCCTTAAGTTTCTATTCTAAGGAAATAAATTTCATAAATTCCCTTACATAAAAATATAACGAAGTTTACCAAGCAAGTTACTTGACTTGGTGTCTATAAATTCTAACTACTTATAACACATTTTTAAATGCATTTTGTTTAAAATTTTGACTTGTAAATGAAATAACTTACCGTCAGTTAATGCTAGACTTGATTTTTTATTCAAATCTTACTTATATTATAAACGTGAAAGTTTGTAAGAATGGATGTTTGTTTGCTCTTTCACTCAAAAAGTACTAAATGGATCTGGATGAAATTTGGTATAGATATAGATTATAATCCAACTTAACATATTGTATACTTTATATCCAGGAAAAATGTACGGTTCCCGTGGGATAGATATTTTTTTGTTATCTATCATCTTTTTCTGTCAAAATAGATTAATTTTTATATTTCGCTATGAACGTAAGGAATCTTTTAATCAATCAGTTAAATTTAGACACACTCAGCGAAGCGAGCGGGTATCAGCTAGTATCATATAACTTGAGTTTGACTTTATTTCAAATCAAATTTAAGGCAAGTAGGTACCTTGAAGCCCAAATAGAGAGTCGGACGTTTATATTACAATAATATTAATCAATTAGTAGACAATTTTTCTCATTTCTGAAAAAATCTAGAAAAACAATGTTTTTCTAGTATTACTCGTCTTGCTTGACTTGATTTAAAGTCAAATTGAGGTCAAGTAGCTTTAAAATTAAGTCAATTAGTGAATCCTTGTAAATAAAGGAGCATATATAGGTACCTACTTTCTTCAAAGCTTCCAATAGATAGACGTGAGCTATTTCAAATAGGTATAAAGTATATATTAGTATATGAAAGTACATGCTTTCAAGATGTAGCTCTAAGTATAAGCATATTCTTATGTTTTTAGCTTAATATAAAATAATATAAAACTGACACAAAATATTCAAGATAAAATCGTGTGTTAAATTAAAATGATCGAGATTATCACCTTTAACAGCATTTAGCGCCATTATTAAGATACCTATACTAATTATGTAATCATGTCCCGCGTTTGGAAAATAGAGACATTTTAGTAGTTTGCATAGCTTTAAAAACTATGACTTGGCTTAGAAAAAGAAACGCTTTTGTTAATAAAAATTACTTCTTAAATCATGTATTAAGAACTTACAAATACTAATGAAAGAAAAAACTACATCTTGGTTGTGTTTCTCATAAAAAAGTAAATCACAGTTTTAATCGTTAAAGATTTTTTTTATCTTTTATTTTACTTATCCATTTTTCTTAGCTCTCGTCCTAGTAATTTACACGTACGATTTTATTTCCAAATTAATTTATTATATAATCTCTATCTGTCCAATGTACACACATAGTCATACATAATATAAATCTTGAACAAATTTTTCGTTGCTTCTTTAACACAATGATTAAGGTGTAGTAACTTGATCAAAATGTACGCGCGAGAATCGAGGGAAATTATGGTTTTCTGGTCATGATTTATGTGTGAAATATAAACATATAAACATGGTGGATAGTTTTGTGAACGACGAAAATACCCACTGCCCGTCCACTGATTTCAAACCCAGACTGTAAATGAAAAAAATTTCAACTGGCACAAGTGGAAGAGAGACACAAAAATGAGAGGCGCGATCCACAGCGGCTGCGATAAATTAATGAAGATTTAAGCATTTTTAATTATAATAATTATTTAATAGAGTACTAGCAGAAAAAAACGAGAAAAATTAGATTACTTAAGAGAATCAAATTTTTAGCAAAACGAGGGAAATTTCGCATGAATTTGCGCTATTATTTTAAAATAGACGAGTCAATTAATTTCAAAAAAATATTATAATAAAGGTAAGTACTAAGTATAAATAACAATCTTTCACACCTTTCGTGCGAATATTTTTTACACCTAATAACGATCCAATGTATTCCGATGCCTTGAATTCATCCATCTTAACCTACTAAATATTACTTGTATAATTTCCATCATGAACATTCAAAAGCATAAACTCGCTCATTAAAATTCAATTTTTCAAATATTTCTTTCCTCTCATTAATTTTAATATTTTAAATAGAGGGTCATGAATAAATTATTACCCTAAAATGAGCTATATTTAAACGTTTAATTACTGTTTAACAAAAAAAAATCCTTTAATTGATAAATAATTTTAAGGTAATCGATGGCTATTAGTAGAAATTTTTAATATAATCGAACAGATGTAATACGTTAATAGTTATTGTAATGGGGAGGAGTAATGAAACTTGCACATTCTATCATATTTGCACGCATATGAAAATCTCTAATAATGTTGAATATTAGAATAAGTAAACGTTATTAACTGACGATCCTAATTGAAACACCCCCTTGACTTTTACACCACAAAAATATTTTAATACGAAATTTCCAATATTTAAATAGATGCAAGTTTGATGCGTCTTGAGTGTTGTTCTTCTAAAAAGATCATTGGTAAAATTATTGGTCTTATAAATTTCATTAAATTTGCATTTTTACATAATTATAATTGACTAATGACCACGATATACGCAAGTATTGTAGATTTTCATAATTCAATTTGCCATTTTCTGAAAGTCTGATTCGTTTGGACAGAGCCAAATGGGGAACGTCAAATTAATTTATTTTCAGTCACGACTTGAGGCTATTTGTAAATATGAAAACGGAAAAACCTCCCTCGCATTTGTATTTGTTGATGGTATTCTATCGGTGTATTTCATTTAGGAACGGAATTCCGACGAAACGAACACTACTATCCTAATTTCCAAACGAATTCAAATAAAATGAGAATATTTCCGGACAGTAAACAATCGATTTCAATTCTAATCAAGAGTTAAAGTAAATATTTTACCTAGAACTTATCAGACTAGATTTTTTTCTGCTAGCACGACAATGAATATTCGAATATATACGTTTTGAATATGTAGTATGTAAATTAGAAAAAAAGAGGTCAAATAACGGCTGCTGATTTCTAAGAAACACACGTGTTTATTAATGAATTATCCTCATAAATCCAGATAAGCTACATTAGAAATTTGCAAACGTATAAATCACTTTTGTAAAAGTGTAAAAATCTTAATTTCACTAATAAATCTAATCGATTTGATAACATCTTAAATTATAAGTTCTTCATTTCTCATTCACTATTTTGATGAAATTATAGTTTGTATTAATGTAAGTACCATTTACATAAGGAGACCAAACATTATTTTGATTCTTTTTTATTTGTGAATTATTAATTTTCAATAACAGTGAAAATTATTAAAATATGTATTGAACAGAATTTTTTTATCTATTTTTATTAGTTTAAAAAAAACGACAAAACTTTCCTTTAATAAATACGTGTAGATATTACAAAAATTTACGTAATCCGTTGTTCATTGAAACCAAAATTAAAACAATGTTTACTAGCTATTAGTTTAGTTAATTAAAGGGCAGTTACAGTTAATAAACAAACCCTACATTTCCGTACATGAACAGCAAAATAGCGTTCCACATAATCTATGACTGTTGTCTGGACGGGTGAGTTTGTGTACTAGATGAACTTTTGATTTTTTATTATAGAAACCTAAGCTAGTAATACCAGTATTTGGTTTCGAGCAGGTATCGTTTGAAAACGCCCAAAACTAATCTTAGGGTAGATACGTAACAAAGTAACTACATACAATAATTTTATTGCCAAATCAAGTCAAACGCAAACTAATTGTTAATATTCAAATATCAAGTCAAGTAAAACATTGAATTTGCAACTTATTTCATTTCGAAGAATTATAAAGCTATAATAAACTATAGTAAACTTATAAAGTTTACTTAACTTTGAGCTTGAGGTTTGTATATCCAGACCTAAATCTCGTTCAGGAATTCATCAGAAAAAAAGTTTTAGGAGTTTTTTAAATAAATTGTTTCTGCTTTTTTTACGTGTTAATAGCATAATATACAAATTCAATGCTTGATATAATTTAACTTTTAAAAATATTAACATTTGAGTCAGATTTGACGCGATTGGAAGTAAAATTTAAAACAAGTTGTCTGAAAATCAAGTAAAAAAGAAATCCCTAATCTGGCTAGTTAATTTTATGTTAGGTATATTTATAAAAACCTTTAGTAGGCAGTTAGCTCTAACAGTGAACAGATTCAATTTTTTTAGAACCCTAAATTCCATTTTAAACCAAATTTGAGACACTTTTTGCCATTTATTCTTGCATTTAGCCTGCCATTAATCGTTTTATTTAAGTTATAAAAAAATTAAAGTTATAGCAATTATAAGAAAAATCTATATGTATAGTTTTAGTATATGTTACTGTAAGTAAAGAAAACGTTTTTAGCTTCAATTAAGCAACGATAATTAGTTAAAAGATTAATCTATAAGCATGTAAAAATAATTAAACCACACTTTTAACTTTAACCGATATAAAGTATCACAAACTCTTATATAACCTACTACATCCTTATCTTATTAAGTATCAACCTACTTCATCAACAAACATTTAAATTATTCTTTTTAAAATTATACCATTTTCATTGTAAATTTCAAAAAAACGATAACTTGATAAATAAAATATTAATTTTATAACTAAGCTTCGATTATTTTCTGTACAAAACCATTTTTGTTAAAGACTATCCGGATATAGACAAATAAAGAAATCAATTGATCATTATAAGATATCTTAAACATTCGTAATCCATGATTCATTTTATAACAAGATGGTCAAGAAAACCACAATTTTTTCCCAACTTTTTTCCTTGAAACCATTTGAATTTGAAAAACTAAATTACCACTAATCAAATTAATTTTTTTAACTTCTAATTTCACTTTTTTCTAGGTTTACGTTATCTATTGAAAAAAATTTGTAATAAAACCGCACCCTATCTAGTCCCTTTGAAGTAAGTCTTACGTAAAGAGTTGAGGGTTAATTTTATCAGGGATGGAGATTGGGGTGCGATTTGATGTGGTAAGGCAGTTATAGTTTGTTTGCATGCAATAGGCGCTCTTGGTGGCAGGAAAAGGAACTAGAAAGCCTCACCATTTCCGGTTGCGTTCCACTCACCATCATCATCGGACAAATATTCCTCCTTATACCCTACATATCATACCACCTTTTCCTACCCTTGCTAACTGAGCCTACAATAAACACCCTAAGAGATTATAATATGTTTTCTCGAATAGAATTAACATCAAAGTTATGATGGTAGATCATGATTGAGATTATTTCCAAAAAGGATTATAATGATCATTATATCGATCGCGTTTTCAAATTTGGCATTTCAACGAATTTTTTTCACCGGTAGGTCTTCACTTGGACATAGAGCGAAAGAGATTTTATTTATTTATTTATTTTTTTCGAAGAATGATTTCGTGTTTTGTATTTATGCTGTAGCGGTACCTTTACATTTCAAATAATTATATGTTGAAGAAGATGGCTCCGGACAGATGTGGACGGGAAAAACACGGATCGGACTCGTCCGTCGTGGGTCAGACTCGCTCGCATGGCCTTCCATCAAAAAATACAACACACAAACATAAACTTACACTCACATATATAACATATCTATAAAGTTTAAAAAAATATATATATACGTATTTATAGATAGACACGTCGAAGAAGTTTTTTTTCTCTCCTCCATGTCGCTCCTCCTAAAAAATTGCCTCGGGTAAGGATATCTCAAACATCAAACAAAAGCCACATCATGAAATCATATGTATTTTTGATAATTTTCCTAGATTTCGTGACTTTTATCAAAAAAAAAAACAAAAATATCTTTGAAATCTCTGGCTGATCAATTTTTACACTTCGAGTCAGAAAAAAAAATGGAAATTTTGTTTTTTTAAAAATAAGCTGAGCGAGGTGAAAAAACATTAAAACATATAAAGGTAGTTTTAGTTTTTTTTTTCAAACACTTGCTGATTTAATGAAATAATTGCTGAGACCACTAAAGAAAATCGAAATTAAACTGCAATTAAAGAGCATTCCCTTAATCGTCAATTAATTCAAACATAGTAGAAAAAGTACATAACAAGGTATTATAAAAATTAGTTAAAATTACCTTTAACGTTTACAAATCACATTTAATCTACTTAATAAATCAAATGTTTTTCTTATTAGTAAAAAGTTGATTAATACTGATTCATAAATTGAACGAAATGAGTATCGCCATCTATGAATTATACGAGAAGCTTATTATCATTGACATAAACCTGTAACCCAATATAACGCCGTGTAATAGCTATAATGCTATAATAGCTATAATTGACTATAATCTCTCTGCCTTTAATATCTCTTATACAAAAAAATTAATTTCTTGATTTCAATTAAAAGAAGATATGACATAAGGTTAATTTTTAGGGGTTATAGTGAAGACCAACAAAATTGATTTGCAAGAATTTCTTTGACGGGGATAACTAAGTAAAATGGGGATTGCGTGTTTTTATTTTATAACGTGTTTATAAAATATAGTTTTAAAACATTTTTACTGAAAATTATTAATAGTTTCAAAGTTATCAATATTGCAGCTGTAAAGTCCATACAAAAATGCTTCCTCTATGATCGCATCGATTTCTCGAAAACGGGTTAATTGACAAAAAAAAATCAAAGTTTGTTGTAATTTATATAAATGTTGTTATCATTGTAGTTAGCCGATTTTACAAGATCTTTAAGAAAATAGGAAGGTTACAAAAATATGCTCTAAAAAGACATGAAAATGTATTTTATCGAATTTTAAGAGATTGTTTTTAAGGGGTGAAGTTTTTTCTCGATATTTTTATCATGAAATAATTATACTCGAGAGTTTAATTTAAGAAATTAAATTCATCTCCACTTCCCTATTTCATCCACGAACAATTATTAATCATAATTAATTTTTCTATTTTTAAAGGGTTATATATATAAAAGAAGATTATTATCAAAATTTATTTTATTTTTATAAAACGATAATTATCAAAGTAATTAAAGTATGAATATCATTATATTCTTCATCAAATAAAACTCCACTGAGCTTTGAAATAATTTCTAATTTAAATTTTAATTATTGTAGCCATTAAATTATTATTTCAAACGAATAGGCTTTATATTTTAATTTATTAAATGAAGAACAGTAACAATGTATAAATGATTACGCAATTTTACATTCGACCTGATACATGTGTTCACTATGTAAGTAATGTGTATGTTTAAATAGTTTTGCTATTTTTTAAGGGATAGAGTTTTGTTTAGAATTAAAGACGCGTAATAAAATACCATAGGACATGTATTCTAACCAATCATTTTCTTTACAGTATACAATTCGATTAATTTAATAATGATAAGTTTCATTGAAAAAATATAAAAAATATAATGAATTGAAATGAAAATATTAACTTTTCATGTGCATATATCTATAATTTTTCTTTCACAAAAAATACACAAACAAATAATGACTATAAACACGGCCGACGCTGCTAAGTTATGTTTAGTTCCGCCATCTCGTTTGGTGTTATGACGATATTGTCATTCATTTTCTACAAGTACTTCTTATTTTGATGGGCGGAAAGGATCCTTCAGATCCGGGGTTAACTCAATTTCAATTGTTACGTCCATCCAACCAATAGACATACAAATAAATAACGCCAAACAGACAAAAAAATCCAATTGTTCCACAGACACAGGGGTGAGCTACCTAATATACAACTTTCTGCCCTTTTGACTCGTCCACTATCATTATTATGATTTTATGAAATTCATCTATTTTTTCCTACGTCCTCCTCTTCCTCTTGTCAAAAACGTTACAAAGTTTCTCTTGTTAAATCCGACAAGATAATGCATAGAACTTGAAAGTGATATTTAACCTTATTTGGTTTACCTTTGTTTCGACGTTTTCAGTATACGTGAAGAAGGGAAGTCGTTCATTTCACTATCAATAGGGGTAAAAAACGTTTAAGCCTTGTCCGACGGTTCAATGCCTCGCCTTTTATTCTCAAACGCGTTATTTGTCCAAAAGAAAAGTTATAACATTTTAACACTATAATTCTTAAAATACAAAGAAAAAATAAATGGGAAACATTGCATACACGTGAAAACTGGCTAACCAAGTAAGCTGTTTATCTATAATATACCAAGTCTTTAAAAATATTACATTTTAATTACTGGTTATAATGAAAAACGAGACAAAAACAATAAAAGTAGTTTATAATTGGTAGCTAGAACGTTTATAATAATTTTTGTTTAAGTTTTTTGTTTTAAAAATAGGTGAAAATCAGAAGTTAACTTAAAAGCTTACATAACAACCTGTAATCTCAATTTTAGATAACTTACTGTATAAGCTTTCATTAATGAGTGCAATTGAAGTTTTATTTTGCTTCGTTTAAATTCAAAAGTCAAGTTTTGTTTCAGATATAAAATTGATCATTGATTGTACATTTTATAATAGTTAAATAGAAAGCTGAGCTTACATCAAAATTGTTAAAAAGCTCTTGATATTTCCAAATATATTTAGGATATAATTGGAGCTTAAAATATAAATACGTATAAATAAATGAACTTCGATTAGTGACAATTTTAGCTAACCATAACATTGTAACTTTGTTCCAGTGCTTATACTTCGGGAAAAAACATTTATGAGGAGGCAAATTTTTTACATTGATTTATTTTTACATTCGAAAAAATATAACATTTTAACTACCCCTTGTAATGAAAGCGGAAAAAAAACAATATTAAATGTTTTAATTAGTGGTTAGAACATTTTTAATATTTTTCGCCCAATTTTTATTTTATAAAATAGGTTAAGATCAGAAATTAACTTAAAAGCTTATAAAACAACCTATGTCCTATAATCTTAATTTTAGATAACTACCTACGTAAGCTTTTATTAATGGTTAGAATAGACGTTTCATTTTGCATTGTTCAAATTCAAATGTCATGTTTTGTTCCAGATATGAAAATTCGTAGATTGTACATTGTTTAGTAATTAATTAGAAAGCTGAACTTAAATCAAAGCTGTTAAGAAAGCCCTTAGTAGTATTAAATATGTGTAAGATGTACCTTATTGGAGTTTTACACATGTATTAAAAATTGAACCACAATTGGTGCCAGTGTTAGTTACCATTGATAATGTAGCTTCGGTCCAGTGGTTGTTTAGGAAACAAAATTTGTAAAAAGGCAAAATTTTTACATCGTACAGTTTTACGGCTATCAAAGACCTGATATCAATAAACGTGTGTTAAATTTTGTTTGGGCAAACACTGCCTCTTTTGCCTCCATAGGCGAGCCGTCACTGATTGTTTCTGAATTAGTTAGGAAGCAGAGATGTTTTGAATATGAAATTTCAAATCTGGATACAGATACGGATATGAAATTATTTCGAATTATCTCTTACTTTTGGTTTGAACTTTGGATTTTTAGTAAATTGTAAAAGTAAAACACGAATAGGTACAAATTGACTAAGTTATTTGGTATTACAGTCAGCAAATAGCCACCCAATATTAAGTTCAAAATTTGTATAGGAACCATCCGAATCTTTTTCGGATGGTTACGTATTCTATTACGGATAAATTTTTATTTCCAATATTCGATAGCTTCGTTTACGGTTAAGGAGCTCTTTAGCATCCGTGTTTAGAAGTATAGTAAAAATAGTCAAATATTACAACACATTTGAAAGGTCTACTAAATATGCTACGTGCGTCTAAAAGAAAAAAAAAAGTTCCAAAGCAGCTTTTATTTTAAGAAATAAAAGCTAAATAAATCAAATTTATTTATGGAATTTTTTTAATTAGTTTTAAGAACAACACTTAAAAAAGCCTGAATATATGGATTTCACATTCAAATGAAAAAAAAAAAAAAGAATAATTTTCTATAATTTCACAATCAATATTTAAATAATAATTTTTTTGGCGTTTTAGTTGAATTATAAAAAGATGATTAGCTATCAAGACTGATTTTTTTATTAAATTTTCCTCTGAATGTTGTACTTTTGGTTACCCAAATAGTGCCCAACAAGTAATTACTTATTTTAAAATCTGTAAATATTATAACAACAGATGCACAACAAACTAAACCTATGAAAGAAATAATAACGCAAAAAGTTGCCTTTTTACGTTTTGAATTTAGTTTTGTTGTTATAAAAAATGTTCAACGCAAGACCATTTTAAAAACTATAGGTAAACGGTTTTGTTTTTAAACATAATTCACCACAAAACTTAAATTCAATTATAGCCTAAACAATTCGTGTAAAAAGCCTTTTACATGGTAGATTGGTTCAAAGAATTGTTAGAAAAACGTAAATCGTTTGAAAATCGTAAGCAATACTTTTAAAAAAGAAAATCTTAATCAACCATAAAGATATTTAAAAAAAATTATATTATATAATGTCTATTAGTGTATTTAAATAAAAGAATCAATGTTCTATTGATTAAAATATTCGAAACTTTTTTACAGTTAAGTAGCAGTAATTATTTAATTTGATATATTAAAGAAATAACATTATTATTTCTTCGCCTCCATCTTTCAACTTTGTTCTCAAATAAATTAAAAATCAGAAGTCATCCCCGAGGGTTTCGCGTCGAATTATACAGTAGCCCGCCACAATTTGATTGAACTTACAAATATACAATTACGTATGTAAATTTGGCTTTAATTAATATTTTTTAATTTGATTTCACTTGATATTCATTATGACCATTCTGACCGACCAAGAAACTACTACACAAAGATTTTTCTCAAACCAATTCATGACCTAATCTCATTTTTGTTTCAATGCTATAAATTCTGACTAATTTCGAGATGATAATCTCAAAAATTCAGAGAAACTAGATCTCCGTTTTAACAGCAGTGTTAAGCTTCCTGAATTAACGAAAGAACTTCGTAGAGACGAAAAATATTTTTATTTTTAAATTACATAATAATTAGAATCTCCCTCAGGAGTTTCTTAATCCTCGTCGCCACATTAGATTTGAAAAAAAAAATCCTTTCAGTCGTGTCTCGAACATTCATCAAAAAGGTCTGAGTTAAATATCAAAATTTTGCGTTTCATAATCCAAAAATCCCCGAAAATAATCACCATAATGATAATAATAACAATACAACTGTCATAATAATAGGGCAGATCGTAGCTATAGGTATATATTTGGTGTTTTTTTCTTGAAAGTCCCTTGGGTCTATTCGTAAGGTAGAGCGATATGTGCTTAGACCGTCGGATGGATGAATCGGGCGGGCGTAAGCAACACCAGTTAAAAACAGTAGAGGGTAAAAAGCGGGCCAGAGGGCCCTCTGGCAACAGCCGCCAACTTGGGGTTATAAAAATAATTGTAGTGTACGTGGAGCGCCCTAGGAGTTTGCTGCTCCTCTTCGGCGCCGTGCCTTCAGACATTAAAAACTCAACCGCACCGCAAATATAACAACATTATCGTTAAAATTTTTTAAACATAAGTGAACTAAGTCCCAATAAATGATCACAATTTTCAGCATCGAAAAACATGCTTTGTAACTAACAACCTTGCTTATACCGAAAAAATAATTATTCAAGGCAAATATTCGGTCTAATTTGTTACAATGAAGCACCAAACCAAATATGTAAGACGATGTTGCAGTTCTAATAAAAAAATGTAATTAAATAATAACAGACCCATTAACAGGTAATTACCTTGACCTTACTATTATAAAATTCAATCAAATAATTTTCAATCAGTATAACTAAACTTTTATAAAAAAAAAAAACTATAAAATAATAATATTCCTGATGAAGTTAGTTAAAATATCTTTCAACTAAGTGAATATTTTAAAGGTGCAATACTTTTTTTTAATACTTAAGGTGACATTAACTACCACTATTATTAACAACCGGCAAATCTCAAAATCTATGAAAAAAATTTTGGGATTTCATAGGGATTTGACACTGGGACCATTGGCGACAATCTAATCAACCAAAGTGGCTTATAATAATTTAATGACAGTAATAAGTATTTGTTTAGAGCTTTTAAAGAAATTTAAGAATAGAACCTCTGTTTTACACATCGTCTTAAACATTTTCTGGAATGTAATATTATTTTAAAATATACATTACCTATAATTTATTTTTAGGTAGTATATCAAAAATTTATCACTTACGTAATTTTAAACTTTATGAGTAATTTTGATTAACACCTGAAATTAAAATTACTAGCATAAATTAACAAAGTAATGAAATCGCATTTTCATTAACATAATAAATCAAATAAAAGTTTTTCAAAAAAATTTTATCAGTTATATATTGTTAGTTAATGTAAGAAAACTAGCTAAACCTATAAAAATTACCCAAGCTCTTATAACCCGTATTAAATAAAATATTACATAAAATAAAACCTGTCTTAGAGTAAACTAAATCAACTGATTAAATATTGACAGAATACCATAGTAAATGTACGTATATTGTTCATAAATACGATAATTAGGCAAATTCGTGCGTTATATTTAATGTTACATATTATACTTCACACTTTTAGAATACCTATAGAAATATTTTAAAGAATTAAAATTTTAAATTAAATAATGAAATATGATTATTTATCTGTTACTATTTCAGCAGTCATTTAATCAATCCATTTCGAATGCAACGGAATAACCAAATAATTAAAAATTAGTTGGTCGATGATACGTCTCACCGAAATCAGGTGTCCAAGTAGCACTAAACCCTAAACAAAATACTGTGTTTGTCGCTATTAAGTAAAGTTTGAACTAAAAATAAATATTTTCCATCAAAATAATACTTCCAATTGTTATCAAACGAATTTTATGCTATAATAATGAGTTTATTTTCAGAAGATATATTTTTTCACATTTCACTAATTTTATAGAAGAAATAAATATTTTATTTCATTGCAATGCATTCCATAAAAGAACTATTTCGTTTTGATAAAAATGGTAGGTAAACTTGGATGATTACCAAAATAAAATAGACACAATTTAATTTAATTGAAGTTAATAGACATTCAACAGACAGAGCTTTTGATTCAACATGTCTAACAAAAATAATTCTCTTTCGCAACACGATTTATTTTAATCTAAAACAATTTAGTACTAAATTTTTATGCGATTATTGCCAGAAAAGGGCATCTAACTAAAAAGTATAAAGTATTTTGTTAATTCTTTGCATGTTTGCAATAAAATGTGACATGAAAACTTATAGTATGTTGTGCTATTTTGTGTTTATTTATTTTTTATTAAGACCCTTTCAATTGCTTAAGACTTTAAGTCATTTATAGGTATCCGAGAAGCCACGATAAAAATTCTAAGGTTCATTGTGGTTCAACTGGATTTGGACCTGCTTACTTATTTTCTAGAATTGGAATTTTCATTTTTCCATCAGTAGCAGGTAATGAAGGTAAGGAAGACAATGAATCTTTAATGATAAACTAAGCCTAATCTATATAAAACAAATTAGAATATTTTTACTTTTATTCTACAAGATTTAAGTACAGAAATATTTTTTTAACACAACCGTAACACTTCTAAATGAAACTTGCTCTCCCAAAAGTTTTTTTCACGAACCTTAAAGTATTTTCCATTGATGCAATATATTTTTACTAAAATACTTCAGAAGCATAGGCATTCTATAGTAGAAAAACAAAATTCAATGATTCTTCAATGTTCTTTTTTGAGAAAAAAATCTTTTTGGATTTTTAATCTTTGTCCTAAACTAGGAATATGGACATTAAGAAGGTATGAAATTTGTATTTTAAACTATAAATTAAAGAATTAATTAAACAAATAATTTTTACTTCTGAGATTTAAAATGTTGGTAAACATTTTTTATCTGATATAGTATTCATATATTCTTTATGAAACAATGACGTCAAAGTCATTTCAGCTAAAACGTTTCAATATTTAATGTTTTCAAAATATTTGTTACATTGAAAATAGAAAATATTTCTTTACTATGTTCTATTCTATTTCATGCTATGTTGAAAACATCTAAACAGTTCTTAACTCTTTCAATAAAAGCTTGAAATTTTAAAATTTATGTTTAATAACTTGTACACTATTAGAAGGGTATTTATTATGGAAAAAATCGTTTACATTTAGAAAATCCATTTCTTTTAACCTCCCTTCATTATTTACACCTTTAACCTTAAAAAAACTTACTAATAGTCATTGGTATATAATATAAAAATTTATTGAGTACTCGCAGTTTTAGAGGTCCATATTCTCTACCACTTGAAAATAAGACACTATTCAATGCTGTTTTTCTTGTTAATTAAGATTGTACTAATATTAATGAAGCGTCAGTTTTAAATAGTTTTAAAGTTATCAAAATTTAATATTAAGAATCCATTAAGAATGGATCAACTATCCGAAAAATTTATCTCTGAAAAAAGACTACCTATATTTAAAGCTTGTACTTTATTATTTTCATGAAATGTGTCTAGCTAATTTTTTGCTACTATAAAACATTTTAATACTTTGTACTTTGGTGCTCTGTATGGCTTAAAACTTTTTAGATCAATTGTGGCACGTGTAGGATATTGATGTGAAACAACAGTTTAAAGTCCAGAAATTTTCATTCGTCCATAACTGGTTTCTGAAGAACGCCAGATAATTTAAAACATAAATATTTTGAAGATTTCAAAATTAAATTATTTTATTGAGAGATACGGATAAAAAGCTGACACGTGACGCAAATTAATAACTTCTTGAAATAAATATTTGACAAAGAGATAAATCTACTAAACTTTAGCAAAACATAAGAAAACAATTGTAAATCTATTTTTAATTGCTTGGAACTCTAGAAAAAGTTTTCACATACTATTGCTTTTTGTTACAGTGGAAACCTTGAATGACATTCGTAAAAAATATAGAAATTTTCAATTTTATCAGTTGTACCTATCATATAAATAATTTCTACATCACACCACCATTTCATTTATATATAATATGTAGACAAAGGTGCCAAAACACGAAACCTCCCGTCATTCTTGTATCACACGTACTAACTAATTTATGTTTAATTATTCGAACGAAACGAAATATTTTATAAATAAATAAATTATGCACACATTCAGACAGTGCGTTTATATCGTATATGCCTATATGGCAACACGATATAAGTATACGGCCATGATAATATAATATTAATATTCTCTGATACGACAATGAAATATGAGCCCCACGTCGGGCATAGCTTTCAAAAAACTCAAATCCATATATCATTTTCCGCCAGTTTATGATACCACATATTTATTACGAAATGAAAATAATGAGAGGATAAAGAAAAAAACACATTTATATATGATACACCTATGAATAAAACGGGTGGTAGATTCGCTCTAGGCGTACACATTAAATAATAAGTTAATGGTTTCAATGTACACACCCCACAGTTACTGAATGCTTGTTGAAAAATCTGTAAAGGACCTCCTTCCTTATTTCAAAAGAAATCCAAAAAAAATAAACTCAAGACAAAACGACCTCTGTACATATGAAACACGTACAAAAAACCCGCTGGGCATTGCTAATGTTTTCGGCTGCCCCCCAAAAATATATTTATTTGTAAATAATTACTACTTAAAACCACATAAAACCCTTTTTTCGGTAAAAAAAAATAAACGAACTGAATGATGTCAAGTTTGTAGTGAGTATTTGGATCAAATCCTGATTCAGAGAGAATAAAAAGCATTCGGATGAATTTGAAAAAGAAAGTGGATGGCACTAAACTAGTAATTAAAAGGCCGAAACGCTAATTACTACTTACAATTCAAGAAGCTTCGGCCTTGTTCTTTCTATATTAATATATTATGTCTTTCAAGAGCCCAAGTCGTTCTTTTTGTGTTTCTACTTCTGTTAAATATTAATTTTCGTTTTCTATTAAATGATAAAAAGAAGAAAAAGAATTGACTCATAATATTGTAGGTATCATTTATTTGTTTTTAGTTTAGGGTCACATCAACTACTATGGTTATAATCAACCGGGAATCCGAAAACCGTAGAAAAAATGCTGGGTTCTCATTGATATTCGAACCTAGGACAACTGGCGTAAACGACAACAGTTACTTATCTATAAATTAAAATTGTTGAAAAAAATTAAGCCAGCTTCTTTGACTTTAGATTATAGTATATTCATAGCTAAACAAATATGGAGCGTTTACAAATATTCTAAAATTTGTTGTTAATAATAGTAAAATTGTATATCCATAATGATTGTGAGGCTTCAGCTTATGTGCTTCAACCTTCGTGGTTTACTATTTAAGTACCCACGCAAGTCAGTGTCTGACCGGTCTAACTCGTGGGTCATAGATTCGCCATATCTCACATACGCACGAAGAACTCGGAAGAAAAACGGTATAACTGCATTTTTTAAAGGTTTCTTGGAAAGCCAAAAAAAGACAAAGTTTTCTAAAAAATATATAAACCTAAAATAATAAACGTTCATACAATGTGTCTAATTACAATGGACAACAAAGTAATGGGGGTTTTTGTCTGCCTATGTTCAAATTTAAAAAAATCGACGACTTTTCCCACATTTTCTTCATTCGAAAGATTATTTCCTTTTAATTAGCACCTTCTTTAGACTGTTTTTATTAGGAAAACGTAAAGGTATTTGTTATTCAGTCTAGCTTTTTAGGCATTACAAGTTGGCTTTTACATGAAACCCGTTGTTGATTAAAAAAGGACATTAATAAAACCCACTTGAGTGAGTTAAAATAAAAAGTGAAGTAAAATGTTCCGTGATTTTAACCGATAGGCTTCGCTAGTACCTAAGCATAAATTATAATTTTTTAAACAAACTCCTGCTCTATTTATACAAATTTTTCCAAGAAAAAGTTTCAAATTAAAGTTGCTAGCTTTAATGAGTTTAATAACTATAAAAAGTTGAAAGAAGATCATTGGAACAGTTTTCGAAAAAAGTATACAAAACCCGAATATCTATATAATAATGTGGGACTTCCTGCCAGCCGATTTCAACAAAAAGTTTCACGTCACAACTAAATGTAATATAAAGACAAAAGTCCAAGTTTGGTGAATTTGGGATAAAACTTTTAATACGATATTGCTGTCACACATAGCCACACATACATTTTCTAAAAACCTTGTAATTCTGGTAAAAATTTGACCCGATTACAATACGTCCTTTAGTATGAAGTATAGTTAAAGAAAGTAAAAATGGAGTATTCCGTTTTCGAGCTCCTCATATTATTATACTATGCATGTATCTACGGTCGCTCCATCTGTAACTCTACGTATAAATTTTGGGCGCCATATTTAAACACAAGAGCAAATGCAACTTGAGCACAGTAAGCTTCATAACCACCAGCCTCCCCCCACCAATTAACAAACACTGCCGTTAAAGATGCACACAAAAAGCCTTCTATGTTAAGATGAACAAAATAAACTCACATCACTATACAAGACCACTGCTATCTTAGTTGAGCTCTAATCTTAAAAATTTCATAATGAACTAAATTTTAACGCCTAGCAAGGAAGTTTAGATACGTACCATCGGACATATTGTATATCCAACCACATTACAACACGCCATTCACAATCATCCACGACATGTACATTGAATATACCTCACGAAGATTTTTTCACACAACCCTTATATATTCTTAAGAAAATCTTATCCTGAATGCACATTTTTCGGTTGCACTAAAAAGGTGTGGTTACTTGTGTACTGTTTATAAGCAACTGATGTGAGTATAATAATAATAAACTGTGTGGAGCGCCGGTGAAGGAAACGACCAACTCGGCGAAACCAATTTAGTGACGAAATTGGTTAAAATTATAAAATTATATTGCTCAGTTGAAATTACTAGTGGCTCTGTGTGTTCGAAACGCCGTGCTTCCCATCGTATATCATGATAATAATGAGCGGTGTTATTAGCTAGGAAATTACCTCTCTCTGCTCTTAGTTCGTTCAAGAAGAGGAGTCTTTCCGAACTCCTTTGGTTTTATCGAAAAATACCCCTTTCGATATAAGATAACCGTAGCGAAACTATTTAGTCCTAGTTAGGAATTTTCATTGGATTTTCCACCCTTTTTATTAGGAACGAAAAAGTTTTTCCAAAATCGAGAGTCCATGATCTCATTCTGTTAGGTAATTATAGTATACGATTAAATAGATTAAAGACCTTTTAAAATAAGCGAAACCATCACAAGACCAATTTTCTGTAATTATATTATTAAAATTGTTATATATATATATACGTTTGTAACTATTTTTTTAAATTATAATTTGAATTTTTAATGAAATAATTAGTTTGAAAGAAGTTTTTACTTCAAATTTTCCATTGGAAAAAGGAAAAAATAACGTTAAATTAAAAAAAAATGTGGTTATTTACTGTATGATACAAAAAATGCAACTGATTTTGTGTATTGGGTATGTATCTTAAGGTGTTATAAAACGAATCAATTTATTCATAATACATAATTAATTAATCAATTATTACCATGTTCTCTTAAAAGTACTATTGTTGTTTAGTTTTATAATTTTTATGTACTGTATTTTCATGTACGACCGTTTTTTCTACATTAAGATAAGACAAAAATTGTAATTATCAATAAATTTTAACGTTGCATGTAATTAACACAATGAATCGAGAATCAATTGCATCAACACATACATAAATTTTGATAAGGAAGGGAGTATCACGATGACATAAAAAAAATTATATTCATTACTGCAAGTACCATTAAATTAAGCAAACGCTATAATCTTTCTTTTATCATTTTAACGAAAATAAATTTTTAAATAACATCATTAAAAACGTTCTTAAATTAAATCATAAAAAATATAATATGATAATATTATCATAAAAATCTTAAAGCTCGATTTTTTTTTAGTTTTAATATTTTAGTCATGTCCTGTTTGTATTCGTGTTCCGAACGTGGAGCAATACATAATATAAAATTTATTCAATTTCTGGAAGGTTACTTTACGGAATATTTGTCCGGTTTGGTTCGTTTTGTAGACAAGCCGAGGTAAACTAAGCCGAGAGCCTCACGGTCCCCTTATGCATATTTCAACGGGTATTAAAATATGTATTCTCTGTATCAAATATGAATAATATTGAATTGCCCACAGCACCATACAGTTGCTCAGTTCAACATAGAGACTATTTTCGTTCTTGTACTAACAAAGTATACTCATTTCTCAAATTCAATCTGATTTTTTTGATATTTTTTTCGGTGAAAATACCAAGGATTTGTTAGTTTGTTAGTTTTTCAAAAAAAAATTTTTTAAATAAATATTTAGTGGAAAATTTGGAAAGGCAATAGTATGATCTGGGTGACTGGTTTTATTATAACTTACGCTATTTAAAACAGTAGCCGGTATGAAATATTGAGAAGGCCATGCAAGCTATAATTACATATTAAAATTATAATGATTATCTTATATGTGTTTGAAGCAGCAAATAAAAGCAACGACCACTATCCGACACACACATTCAAAATTTTTTATTACATGAATATAACGCCCGGTCTATGGAGATGGATGAATGTAGAGAACTACCAAAAAATATTCATATAATATAATGTCGCTAGTATAACGTACCTACAACATATACTCGTAATATATAATACGGGTGTGTAAATTCTTCGAAGCTTTGAATCGCTGTTGGGGCCCGGGAGTGAAACGTTGGGATGGTCGCTCGTCGAGAGATTAGCCCACGTAAACGTTTTATCAGAAAACCACTTCTTGTTTTTAGTAATACGCCTTTTCAGATTGTAAATAAATTACCTTAGTTTACAATATCAACCCGCAGCCATCCATAATATAAAGTAGGTGCACATATACATGAACAGTGCGCGTATTGCCTCTAAAAGTAAATATTTATTATGAATAAGACCTGCATCTGGATATGATAATATGTGGAAATTAAATGCTACTATACTTAACAGACACGTGGGAATTATAAATATTAAGTAGTTTTAGCTACCAGTTTACACCAAAGCTAATCCAATGACAATCGTGTAAAATGTAATGAAGTCGAGACGTTGCATTAAATAAAAAGCACAGGAAAGAATCCAAAATTATTATTTTTTAATATCAAAATTGATGAGTTCATATTTAGAATTCTCAAAAACTTATCCTATTTAAAAAAAAAAAGTTTGAGAATTACAAAAAACTATTGTAAATAAAGAGTTAAAGAGTTCTTGAGGATCTTCAAAAAAATTTATCTATTGTATAAAACCACTGTAAAATTTAGCATTGATTTATTATTGAAATTATTTTTTCTTTTAAATTTACTGTTTACGTCCAAATATTTTAAGCATTGTACTATATTTCTAAATATTTATAAAGTACGTATGAATTGTTAATACATGAATAATTACTATAAAAACATTATCATTATCGTATAGTCATTACAGAGTAATAAATCTTATGGATAATTACTTGATAAGTCGCAGGCGTTACATTACCTATTAACTAAAGCAAAGAAACAAATATTTATAACAAACTTTAATCAATAAAAATAAACTCGACGTAGTTAATACAGTACTGAAATATGTCTGTAATAATAAAAAGTTTACAAAATAAAAAATTGCAAACGTTAGATTTATTTGTATAATAACTATTGTGATGTAAATATCCGTTACTTTATAGTTTTGAAATTAAAAACATTAAAATTTAAAATAACTAATACAATCCAATATCTATAAGTTCATTATCCTCTACAAATGCAAAAATGCAATCTAATCAGAAAAAAGACTTGAACAAACTGCCTGTCTTAATCCTGAATTATTAACGCCTATTGCTTGAAATCAAGCAAAAAAAATGAATTGAAATTACTATAGACTTAAACAGACTTTGAAACCCCTTACGGGTAGAATTTTGAAAAAAAAACGTAGTGGGTGCTAACATTTTTGTTTCTATCCAGTATCGAGTATTGATAAGCTGTTGTAGAGATTTGTAAATAGATTTGTTTTGAAAGGAGTATCAAGTGTTGAAGTATCAATTTTAATTTTTTGTACACGAAAGTCTATCATTGAGTTATCGCTATATTTTTTTGATGGAATTTTTAACAGTTGTCTTATTTAAAGAGGTGGTTCCCCTCTTTATTTACAAAGTATTATTTTTTAAGACTGGGATGCGTTAAATTTTTTTGCTAAATTTTACATGAACGAAATAATGCGTAGCGCTGCTAAGTAGTATGTATATACCTAAAAGAATATTGACTGACTATAATAGGCACGCTTGAGGCTAAGCAACTGAAGATAAAAACATGAATTTTGAAAGCGGGACTTCTGGAAGCACTGTAACCATTACAAAGGAAGAATTTTTCGAAATTTTGTTTCAAAGTGGTTCAAAGTTGGAGTAAAGTTATGATTTTGGAATTATGAATCTGCATTCATATGTAAAAACCTCTGTTTTTGTCGTTTCTTAATTCGTTCATTAAAGGTCGAAAAAATATGTACCTAAGTCCACTTTCACTTAACATAAGTGAATGTTAATAACGAACATATTTAATATAACATAATTTCATAATTTATTCCTTCAAGGGTTTATTTTCCTTAGTTCGAATTGTGTTTACTTATTTTCTAAAACTTTGCATGAATGATTAAGGATCACAAGTATTCATTAGTTAATTAGTGTGTTTATAGCTCGAGAGTAAAATCACTAAATGTTTTTAGTAATTTTTGGTATTAATAATGATTTCGTAAACAACGGCGTAACATTTTTTCAAATTTTTGTTTTATTTACCTCATTGGAGCTTTTGATTAAGGAATTAAACTTTTGTTTTTTCATTAAGGAATGTAAGCGAGACATACACATTAACAGTATAGTACATTATAGTAGCATAAAGAAATAAGTGTAGGTACAGATGCATTGTAGGGGTTCAAAAGTAGCTTGCGATATAAAGAAAACCCAGATGATGCAAAATAAGGTACGTACTGCGGTTTATGCTGGTACACCTTGATATTTACAAAACGGTACAACATGATAACCTGAAGATATCACGCATGCCACAGTGATAACAAAGGCTTATGTCGGTATGTCCGCGTGCAGTTAAATTTGAAGGATCATGAAATGGTAAGAGACACAACCAGTGGCGGATTTACACATTTACTGCCAATGGGCTGTTCAAATTTTGCCACCCTTACGTAAGTACCTCTACAATTCGATACTCTAATTACAATTTACTACAATTTGTTAATTATAAATTAACATTTGTTGCCAATGATATTGAAATCTTATGATTTGTATTTAAATTATTGGCGCAAAATTTGCCATTCCTAAAATCTGCCGACCTATATAGGCTTCAATCCGCCACAGGATACAAGACCTCTGGAATTAAGACTATAGTACAAAAACAGACAGTAAATGAAACAAAGAGCTTACGTTCTTTTGTACCCTCTAATTATTCAAAATATCCAACTATAGAGAAATATGTGGATTAAAGAGTATTTAACTACTTGCACAGGTGTTTTAAATATATAAATTAATAATTTATTTAATTATTATTGGTTGATTTATTGAAACGAAAAAGTCCGAAAACGTATTATAGTATATATTTGGTACCGGTGGATAATTGGCGCCCAGAGCGAGATTTCGATATTGTATCATTTTATTGTAAGATCAAAAACAAAAATAGCTATTCCAACAAACATTTTTATAACAAATTCCGAAAGCAAAAAAAAGACGTTCTCAAGTAACCCTTTGAGATGTAATTTTTTTCTCAAAACTTAAAATTTTGTTAAGAAGTACATAACTTACTAAAGTACTTTCTTTTGTATTTTTATTAAATATCATCATAAATAATAGCTTCCATTTCGTCCATTCATTTTGCGAATTAAATCAGATTCATTTTATTCAGACTTCCTTGTCAATAGAGCCGTATTATCTTGATTCTATAACTCATAATTTTCTCGTGCAATAAAACTTTTACTATTACAATCGTTGTTAATGTACAAGAAATATCACTTATGCAGTAGGTACATTAATATTTAAACATGCATACACCTATATACCGATATAACGTTTCATTGAATCCTGAAACAGCTTATAACTTAAGGAAATAGATCAGTATCACAATGAAAATATAAACATAAGTAAGTAAATGCAAAAGTCATAATAGTAAAAGGCACTTACCTTGAGATAAATATTGCACTTATTAAGTCCAACTTAAATAGAAAGATTTTTCTTTCACTTGATTGATGATGCTGATAAAATATAAGTAATGTTCACTTTATAATATCTTTACCAATAGTTGGGTACCGAGCCTAGTAAAAACACGAGCAACTAATAAGTACTTGTAATTAGTATATGTGGTATGTATAAAAAAATACTAATACATACTTAAATAAAATAATAAAAGCTCATATTGTGGGGGACAAATATTTTATTTGTTCACGAAGACAATCAAGTTTTTAACTTTTTTTTTGTATAAATACCCACTCTTGTACATTTATATACGATAGTATTATACTCAAATTAATTAAGAAGTAAAATTAAATGAGGACATATATTGTTAAATTAACTATTCTTTGATACCTATGTATGTAAATGTTGAATAATCTTACTAATATTATAAACGTGAAAGTTTGTAAGAATGGATGTTTGTTGCTCTTTCACTAAAAAAGAACTGAATAGATCTGGATGAAATTAGGCATAGATATAGATTATAATCCGGTTTAACATATGGTATACTTTATATCCAGAAAAAATGTACGGTTCCCGTGGGATAGATTTTTTTTTGTTTTTTTTACAGAGCAAAAGATTAACTTTTTTTTGTAATGTGGTAGTTTAGGAATCAGAAAATGATATAGATTACTTCTCATACCGGAATAACAAACAGTTCCCATGGGATAGCAAAACAAGTATGTATTCTATAAGAACCATGTATTTAAAAGCAGTTTCATTAAAATCTACGAAGTAGGATCTTAACTCATTTTCCTTAAGAAGATTTGATCTACTTTTTACTCAGGAGAGATGTATATCAATCCTGTGGGATAGATATGTTTTTTATTTATCACAGAGTTAAAGATTGATATGATTTTTGCAATGTGGTAGTTTGGGGAAGAATAATATAGCTTGCTTTTAAGGTTAGAATAATAAAGTTCCCATGGGATGGCAAAAAATAATATCCTACAGGAACCGCACATTTAAAAAGTTTCGGTAAGTTCGTAAAATAGAATTTTGACGCATTTTCTTAGAATCGAAGCGAGCGGGTATCAGCTAGTAATAAAATAATTTACAAAATAGTTATTGTAAAATAAAAAGCAGGTAACAAGAATATTTATATAGGTAGATAGAAGAAATTTTGTTTATTACAAAAAAAGAAATTAAAAAATAAAAAATAAAAATATCGCATCACAGTGTTAAAACGATCAGTGAAAACTAACTGGTAATAATAGTGAAAAGGCATTCGCCTTTAAGTGCATAAGTGCCGGAACAATCTTATGAAAAATCCTGTGTATAGCCAAGGGCTGGTCCGGGAAAAAAAAAACTTATTAAAAAAAATTGTTTAAGACACTTTGTTAATGATATTTCCAAAAAAAAAGTATTTTAGTAAGAAGTATTTCAGTTGTACCTTGTGTATAAAATGAATACGATAAATTAATTATTTCAGTGGTTTTTGAGAAGTTCCTTAAAATGTAGTCACTTATTAAGCTTATGATACTTATGAATGCACTACTTTCTTACGAAAGGTTTTTCCTCTTGTCCATTTGATGATGTTCAAACACGTCCACGAATGACAAAGAGCAAGACAACATTGACCAAGAGACAAGAGTGAGTGATAAATATAAAGCAAGAACATCCCCCTACTTTTCAACCGGTTTTGCGGTATTTAAAAACCTCCAAATCAGTGTCGAAATACGCAATTGTCACGAAAACGTACGTACATAGCTCGACTCTCGGGCTAATGCGGCCAAGCGGCTGAGGGCTGAAACATTTCTTCACTCACTCTTGTCTCTTGGTCAGTGTGCCTTGCTCTTTGTCTTTCGTGGGCGTGTTTGGCTTCAACGTATGGAACAAACCTGAATTCACATGAATTTGTACGGATTTGTACGACTTTGTTCACATAGCTATGATGTAGGTATACGCTATCATCTATAAATAGCTATGAATACGTCCTTTTCTTAGTAGAATGTGTATCAAAGTTGTTAATTATTTGAATGTGATTTGTAAAAACTGAAATGAACCCTGAAATAACCCCGGGATGCGGGGGGCCCGAAAATTTTGAGAAAATTAGTACTATAGTGGTGCTGCAGAGGGGGTGCAGTAAAAAAAAGAAATTGAAAAAGGAACAGGAACGTTTAGCAAAAATACCAAAATTATCTCGTTTTCTTAAATCGGTTGCTATGATCACAAAAAATCAAAGTACTTATAAAGATGAACAGGTGTTTGAATAAGTTTATAGCTATACAAAATGAATCCAACTGACTTAAATCTAAAAAATCAATGTAGGTACTACACCTAGAGATGAAGGGCAATTTGATCAATCATGTTGATAGCAGAATCAGTACGGCAATTGATTTGAATAACGATGAAAATATCATAGATTTCGACCAAGATGTTACGAGTAAGGATATTAAGAAACTGTCGTTATTCTTAACGGACAATGCCAATTTTCAAAACAAAATATAACACCTGATATGAAAAAAATGATAATATCTGCCTACTCCTCTAGACCTCAAGGGCCTTTTTAAGAAGGACCTTTTGCAAGAAAATCGGTGCTAAATTAAAATATAGGACGCTTGATACGAAAAGCAAAAATTCATATAAGGTAGAGGACCGATCTAATTTTTTTGCGGGGGGCCTAAAATTTGTAGTTCCGCCACTATCTAGTATTCAACAATATTGTAACTTTGAAAAGGTTAACTATAATTTATCAGTATAAAACCCAATGGAGTGAAGACTCAGTTAAAAAGTTTTCAGTCAAGTATCAAAAATTTGATAGGTACATATAATGAATTTTTATGTGTATCCATTCCATTTTTGCTCTAAGCTTCACCCCTATTTCCTTAAGGGGGTATTCTAGTCTAGAGGCCCGAATTTCGAGCGTTTTTTGGGAATTGATAAAAAAAAAGCATTTGATATTTTTACCATCCATGTTTTTATCATTTGCTTATTCATATTCAGATAGTACACAAAATTAATTTCAAAACAAAAAAAAAATTTTTCATTGAGTTATGCGTCTCTGAAGTAGAGGGGAAAAAAAAGACCGTGTCCTCGTCGCCATGATTTCTACCTTTGTGGTCATTTACAAAATTAAACAATGATGGATTCTTGATAAGTATAAATGTCGCTATCGCATGAACCTCCAAAACTGAAAAAAAAATTTTTTTTTCATAAAATGGCGGCTACTCAAAAATAAAGGTCGATTTTTTCACTCATTTTTTAACTTTGTCGAATTTTTAAAAAATATTACAAATTTAAAATTTTCATTTTTTGTTGGTTCATGCGATAGAGAGATATTTAAAGAATATTCATGACAAATTTCAAGTAAATCGGCTGATTAGAACTTGAGATATTATGGCGACCGCATCGAAAAAAGTAGTTTCGAGAAAAACGCATTTAAAGTTTTACGTTAAGTCTCAACCGGTCCAGTTGGCACGACACTAAAACGGCTATAACTTCGGAAATAATTTGAATTTTGAAAAATCCTTTTAGGGAGATATTTTTGAATATATAAACTATCGAATTATGAAAAACATTTTTTTTCAAAATCCTAGACTAGAATATCCCCTTAAGTTCATAAAGGTACTAATTTAGCAACTGTATTAGTATTTGAGTTATTTGTATTTTAACAACTTTAAACAATGAATTCTAACACAGTTTTTACTTACGTTAAGTTTAAAGTAAAAAAGTATTTGAAAAATGTATTTTTTTATTTACATAATACCTACATACATTACAAAAGTGTTTTACTGAATGTTTCCTTTCACTTTTAAGATAACATAGGCAACAATTATTAAAGAACATAAATAAAAAAAAAATATCGTAAGGGATCCAAATATATTTCAGTTTTTCACTACATTAAAGGCTTAAGGCGCTTAAGGTTTTAAAGCCACGGGTGCCATTAAAACCTTAAATCGGTATTACAGTGACATCTATTTGAGGATCATGATGCTAAACCTCTGAAAGAATCAGAAAGAATAGTAGATGTCAGGGTTTTCTGAACTGTCACAATTTGAAAAGTATCGCAATAATTTTAAGGTTATAAAAACAACAATTAGTTATCCTAAAAAATAAAGTATTAAGATTTTACATAAAATATAAATTATGTTTCCTGTAAGTAGCCAAAGAAAATTTTGGATGTATCGAGATGAAAATGAGCTAAGTCAACTTAGAGATAAAGTTAACTACGATTATATTTGTAAACATGGAAGGAACTTAACTGTTTGTATTTTGATAATATTCTGTTGAATTGTATTTAAAGCAATATTTTTATCTTTAGGATAAACAACAAGCCGAATACTTTTTGAATCCATCCGAAGAACGACTTATGGTACGAAAATTTGAGTTACAACTACGTGAATTTTGTCGTAAATTCGTACCGCAAATGCCACAATGTGTAATCGGAACAGCATTTCATTATTTAAAACGGTTTTATATTAAAAATTCAGTAATGGATTATCATCCGAAAGAAATAATGTAACATTACAGCATTTTCTCAGTTTTTTTTAGACCTAAGTTCTTTTTTGTTTTAGGGTTACATGTGTATATTTAGCTTCAAAAGTTGAAGAATTTAATGTTTCACTGTCACAGTTTGTCGCTAATGTAAAAGGAGACCGAGAAAAGGCGTCTGATATAATCATAAACAATGAATTGCAATTAATGGAACAACTAAATTTTCAGTTAGCTGTTCATAATCCCTATCGACCTGTTGAAGGGTTGTTGATTGATATAAAAACGCGTGGTTCAATGGCTAATCCTGAAAAACTACGTGCGGGAATCGAAAACTTCCTCGAAATGGTTTTCTTTACAGACGCCTGTTTAATTTATGCTCCGAGTCAAATAGCATTAGCTGCTATTTTACATGCGGCTAGTAAAGTTCAAGAAAATCTTGATAGTTATGTTACAGAAATTTTATTTGGAAAAGAAGGTCAACATCGGTTGGCTGATTTGATTGAAGCAGTTCGAAGTATGTGACTTCTTTAAAAAAAAATTGGTTATCTTATACTTGTTTGTTTGTAGAAATTCGTTCAATGGTGAAAACGGTAGATGCGATTCCAAAAGATATTTTACGAACGGTGGATAAGAAATTAGATAAATGCAGAAATCAAGAACATAACCCGGATAGTGAAATGTAAGACGATTTTAATTTTATTATTGTTTATCAGTGAAATTGGCGTTTAGCGCAGGAAATTATTTGCTGGCATAAAGAGTTTGTTATCAAAATAGTGACCATTTGTTATCTCTAAGTTCTATAATTCTATTTTATGTAACATGAATGTTCTCAGTTCAAAATATAAATCAGTTATAATTCTTATATCATTGCTAATATATAATAGGCCCATTTGTTAAGATTCTCATATTGTAGTGATTATTCTTTAGCACTTAAAATCCCCTCTACACCAAAAACTAAGGGATTTATGGAAAAAATTTACTCTCACTTTTCGTTTTGTTTTCTCAAAATCTATAGGAAATTAAATCAAATATTGCCGAAAATCGAAAAATATTAGAATATAGAACATATTAGAATTCCGGCGCATTTATGCTTTATAGTGAGAACATGCATGTTATTGATGTAGCTCAAGAGCTAGTGACGCATATTTTATGAAGTGTTTGATGCAAGTTGAAATTTTGTATAGTAGTATCTATCGGATAAATTAAAGCAGGTATCTCGAAACGGGGGCTAAAGAAAAAAAAATGGCTCTTGGTTACATTAAAGTTAATAAAACTTATAACAAGTTTGCCCTCAAAAGTTAGATCCCGCAGTTAAGGGAGAACACCACTGTGACGGCTGAAAAAAAAGTGATTTTTGGAAATTTTTTTGAGGTGAAAAATCTAGGACTTTGGGTATCGCGATTTCTTTTTTTCTTTAATTTTATTAAGTGTCCATTAAAGACTGTTACCTCAAATTTTTATTAAAAAATATTAATTAGTAAAAAATTTATAAACCATCTCGTGGACGATTGAAAAATTTTCCCCGCCATAGTCGCATCGATTTCTCAAAAACAGTTAATCTGAAATTAAAAATTCAAATTGCTTCTTAATCTGTATAGATCATTGCGGGGATTTTGAAAAGTTTTATTTGAAAAAAAAAATGGCGACCCATTGAAATTTTTTTCATAATTTTCATTCATTTTTTGTTTGTTTCAAATCGACACAAAACATCTTAAAAATTAAAATTTTCAATATCCTTACGTGCAACGATAACTACATCTAAAAAGATTAAGAAGCAATTTTAATTTCTTATTTCAAATAATCCGTTTTTGAGAAATCGAGGCGACCGTGGAGGGGTAAATTTTTACAATCGTCCACAAGATTGCTTATAACTTTTTTACTAATTAATATTTTTTAATTAAAATTTAGGGTAACGGTCATTAATGTGCACTTAATAAAATGAAAAAACTTGATCCCCAAATTTCTAGATTTTTCTCCTCAAAAAAATTGCCCAAAATCACTTTTTTTTCGGCCGTCACAGTGATGTTCCCCCTTAAAAATTATCTTTAAGGAAGTATACAGTAAGTATACAGTAGAAGACACAAATGGTCGCCATTTTGTCAGCCAAATAGATTGTTTATACGTGTAAATAATTTCCTACGTTGGGGATTCCTTCTGACAATAGGTCCTTTGGAACCCTGTAAGTTCCAAATATCTTCGGTTTTTATCTTTTAAACTATTTGTAATTTAGAATGTTGATTTGGGTGAAACTTGCATGATTTCGGAACTCGGTTAGCACCGAGACTGTACTAATCCGCCCTACTTAAATTAAGGCGTTTGGTCTCTATTTCTCATAGCTAGTAAAACAATTTTAATTTAAAAAACAGTGTTAAATTCTTCTCCGATTATAAAAGCAAAAATTCACACTACTACAAAATCACTTAGAATGGTCGCTTCTTAAACTACATGTGGCATGTAGTTCTTATTGAACCCAGTAGGTGGTCTTTTTCTATAGGTTTTAATTCAAGTACAAAAAATTGGATTATCATGTTGCGATAGTAAGAACAGAAAACTCTCTTTAAGTCAAACTCATAGATAAGTTTTTCCGGTTCCAATACATCCTGAAAATGATTGTTTCTTCTTTTTTCTGGCTGCTCCCAACTTATGAAACTTTGAGGCGGCCCAAAGAGGACCTCAGACGAAAGGTCTGAGGAACCAGTTTGTTTATATATATTTCATGTGATAATAGTTTTTCATTTAAAAATGTAGCTAAAATTCATCCAACAAGGGGCAGATATTTTTTTCTTACAACCCAACACTAACACTAATTTTGGGTAACCCTAGAAATTATTAGTAAAATATGTTGAAAATAAACCAAATAGTCCTTAAATGACGATTAAAATTTTAATCAAATAAATAATGGTTAAAAATCTATTAATCATATTTACATTTTAAAGATACAAAAAACGAATGGCTCAAATGTCTGACGACGAGGAAGAAACTTACGGTAAAATACTCCAAGCTAGCAACGCCAACGATATTTCTCTTCTAGGAACAACTTTACATTAAAAGAACCCTTTATTAATACTTAACATAAATAAAATACATTTTTGTACTTGATTATTTACCAAAAAAATAATAATAATTTTAAATTAAAGACAAAAAAAAAATAAAAAATTTATTCTATGTTATTCTAGTCTTAAATAAAAATTCATATAATATATCCTTTATGGTGACTCCAAACTTCGTCCTATACTTTCCAGCTGCGCTATTGGGCATGGTGTGTTCGAATTTTCTGGTTGTGTTTCATTAAATCGTATATAGGGTGGTAAAATTTGCATCGATGGCGATGGAATATTTGGTTGATAAATTGGTGGATGTGGAAAGTTAGACTCGGGCGGTAAGATATTATTATGGGCATTCATTGGTGAATAATTTGAGGGAAATGGAGGTAAAGCGGGAGTTGGTTGTCCTTGATAATTGAAAAACCTATAAATAAAAAAAAGTTTTAACCTATTTGTGCAATAAGTTCATGTTAAAAGCACAGAACATAGATAATACTAGAAGTTCCACTTTGTGTCGGTATCTTCATTTACTGTGCCTCAAATACTGTGAGAATGGAAATTTTTTGCTAAAGTACTAAAAATGCTTTATCATTGTAATTAAAACAATTAAAAATATAACAATTAAATATAAGGTATACTAAGATTCATCAGTTCAAGTAACTGGTCATATTACGAAATTAATTTAGCTTGATGTTATGGCTTTAAAATGAAATATTTTACTAAGTCAATGCTTCATTTGCATTGATGTATACGGGTACTTAAACCAGCGATCAGAGAACTTTTTTAACCATTACCCCAAAATATATTTGCGTAAGTCGATATTACCCCCTCGTTTTGAGAAGGAGGCAATCAATATAAATGTAAATTAAACATTTACTGAATTATTTACAAGGAAAATGAAACATTTGCTTGAAAATAGTAAGTATGTAAGTAATAGAAAAATAAAATTGTCATATTGGAACAAAAAAAACAAAAATTGGTTGAAATCTTTCCCCTTCAGGTTTTGGAGAACTTCAAAATTGGGGCTTTTTGATTTAAGTTTAAAGGTTTGTAAAAATCCTAACACTTTTAAAAAATAGCAAAGTAAAAAAACGTCCCTTGTCCTCCCAAAAATTTCATTTTTACCGCATTTGGGGTAATTTACCCCGGTTCCCCGACCGGTGACTTAAACAATAGAAGTTGGCTAAAGTTTGATGTGATTTCAATTTAAGTCAAGTGGCTTAAAATAAAGTGAAGAAGTGAACCCGTAATGCCAAATAAAGTAAAATTTCCGCGCCACTAATTTGCGAGTGCCAACAATGACCATCGAAAACTCAGGGTGGACCTTCTGTATGTATTTATATTTTGTGTTAAATTTGCCATCTCAGAAGCATATATCATAATGGCATCATATCAAATTTAAGAATCGAAAGTGAAAAATAGTGATTTACTGATATTTACAAGTTTTGTATACCTAGTTAATTTCTTTCACTTCTTAAATTTAATAATGGTTCATTTATTAAAGCATTATCTTTGTTGTTATCATACCATAAGCGATCTCCAAGAAAAATTGGCCTGGGCGCCATTATTCCCATTGCATTGTAATACTGTTGCGCCAATAATTCAACGTCGTTAGTATATTTTCGTTTCCATTTTGTACGACGATTTTGAAACCAAATTTTTATCTAAAAACAAAATAAATAACTTAATAAATTCTTGAAAGTTGTTGTTAATTTGAAATTAACCTGAGTCTCAGTAAGTTTTAAGCTTTTGGAAAGCTGCAAACGCTTCGCAACTGATAGATACTTGTTCTTTTCAAATTCAGCTTCTAACGACTTAATTTGAGCCGCGGTGAAAGCAGTGCGTGGTCTTTTTTTCCTCTCGTCCAAATTCATGAACCGATCACCCAAATCACTTGAAGATGAGCTGTCGTTCTGCTTAAATTCTGAAAGAATAAAGGACTTGTGAAATTCTCAACTCTTTTCCAACATTTAAATTGACCATTTATTTCATAAAAGAATGTCTTTGACAACAAATTAGCTTCGTAAATTATTTTTATCTGACGTGCTTCTTTCTTTTGGGAGAGATCTGGGGAGTGTAGTACTCGCGTAAGCGCCCGTTTCCAGAAATAGTTTCGTCGTGAGTGCGATGAAAATATTTCTGTATGTTTTTCTGGCAATGACAGATGTGCCATGCGGTAATTAGAGAGCGTTTAGTGTCACTATTTGTCTGTTGTGAACTACTCTATGTCAATTATCGTGTGATATACAGCATTCATTTCGCTCGCCTTTTATTCACAGATTTATGTCGTTGGAGTATTTTCACGTTGGAAACTTATAAAAAACTTATTTTTTCCGGTACAACTGCGATAATCATAGAAAAAAAGCGAGTGATTGAAAGAAGTTTTCCGCTCTTAATAGTCGCTTATTGCAGACTTGCTTTAAGTTAATGTTTCCCAAGAAAAATTACAATTTCAAAACCTAAAATTGCGATGATTCTTAATAAAGTGAAAGTATGAAACAGGTTCATCCCAACTAATTTTGTCTGTTAGAAAAACAGCCAGATTGAATGGAATGTATTTAGTATAAGATTATAAAGTGTTTAGCCGACATTCTTACATGTGGTGGAAATGTTGGTCGCGGGTAATTTGCATCAGTGACAGAATTAGCTTCTAAAACACTTAACGAGCTTTGCTCGCCATGAAAAGCCCTTGCGTCCAACGACAAGACAAATATCCGTTTTTCTTTTTTACTTTTACGATGCGATACCCGCGTGGAGCGTCTTTTTCTCACATTAGTTACGAGTGAAAAAATTTTCAAAACGCATATATAATTGCTTTATTACCAGACAAATGACAGATTAAAGAGTTGTCTTTTTTTCATAATCTTAAATTTGTCGACTGAGATATTTATTTAACTTGAAAATGTCTACTGATCTTAATCTAACGTCGTAATCACATCGCGTTTTCCTTTCATTCGGCCTGCTATATTTGTTTTAAATTGAGCTAATAAATTTTTCAAGATTTTCTGATTTTTATCAAACTTGAGCAATTATATGACAGGATGTTTCGGACTGTTATGAGACTGAATTGTTGCTTGAAATATTTATTTGAATGTATTATTGTTATCATATGTATGTTTACTTAAAACTGTAACTTGATTGTCAAATCGCAACATTCATATATAAGACACTTTAATAGCTTTCTATTTCGATTAAATGCCGATTAATATGGCTTTTGTATCGCTATGCTTTACTATTTCAATAAACATATTTTATAATTCAAAAATTGTCTTGTAATTAGTTATAAAGTAATAAATTTTCTATACTGGGAATATCAAAATAAATCACATGTTTATAGTTGCGTAAATTTAAGAACTTACAACAGCTATCATTTACTATTTCTTAATTATAATTATATCTTTTCAGCAAAGAAATATAGCCATTAATAAATAAGATTTACAACAGGTATAAAAATATCAATGTACCTTAGCGACAAAATATAATTTTTGAAGCATTAATTTTTTAAGACGCAATTTTCAAATCTTTTTGAATATTTTCAAGTGAGATGTTCCTTTTATAAATCAAATGAAGCCCTTTTTATAGGAGTTTAAATTCTTTCTATAGCAAATAATACTTCTTCCTAATCAACTGCAACCTATTTATGTAATTTTACCGTTTTTATTCCATTTGAATGGATCAAAAAAGAAACTGATTTTGTCATCTTATAGCCTCTAAAAATTTGAACTGAATTGTTCAAAGGTTTCCGAGGAAAAAAAAGGTAACTTTCACAGCTATTTCTAAAATGAAAAAGAACTGGTGCTCACGAGAAGAAACTGTTAGCTTAATTTTTATCGGAAAAATTGAGAGTTACCGTTTCCTTTGCCGTTGAGGATGCATCAGTCAATTATCTGACTATATGCTATGAAATGAATTAAGCTTGATATTACGACTTTAAAATTAAATGATTTGCGAAACCAATTCTTGGCTTCTTTGATATTTACATACAGTTGACACTCAATAATTTGAAATTAGGAGAGCCGATGTAATGCGTTCGATATATTAATTAAAATTAAATAAAATTCCATTATATATAAAAAATTCTTCAGAATAACGGAGATTGAGTTCATGAGAATATCGAACGCTTCGGGATGACTGTTCTTATTTTCTCATCTTTTTCTACTGCTTAAATCACTTTTTCTGATATTTTTAGCATATATTTTAAGCATTATTTCTTAATATTATCCATGACGTTTATTTCGTGTGATGAGGTAATACTGAGGTGGAAAGACACGCAGAGACAATTTGTATGAATAGATCGGTAGAGTAGTTACTAACTGTTCGAATATTCGAAATTTATGTAAGATAACTACGAGTTATCGACTTTTTTTTGCTATTTCGCTACAAACTACTTAGCCACAAAATTTAATTCGAATTATTAAGTGGACGAAAATGTACTTGAATGCTTAAAATATTTGAATTTTTTAGGGGCTTAGCATATTATTATTATTATTATGCTTTCATTTATTAAGAGATTCGTGTTATCAAAGGTTTGAATAAACGAGCGTCGATTGTTTTCACATATACATTTAGATTAATTTGATTTCAAGTCAAAATTAAATCAAATAGCCCCCGTAGGTATTCAATGTTATTAGGCTCATTTTAAACTTTTTTGTTGTAAGCTAATTGAAAACAAAGGGACATATTTTTTACTATCCTTGTTTGAAACCTTCTGAAAAATGAAGTTATATAATTTTTCCTTGAGTTGTTCATTTAAATTATGAAGTATCTGCAAAGTTCCAAACATTCACAGAAGTTACAGAAGGAATGGTTGGAACTGAAAACTGCTTTTCCAGTTTTTTTATTAACACAAACTAAATTAAATTACAAAAAAAAAATGGACAGTTGGTTGTCTCTGCAAAAAGACTTATAGAAAAGATGAGTGGCTTAATACAGTACCTACCACTACCATCCATCTTTTAACTTTTTTAAAATCAATCATAACCAGCTAAAACTGCTCTATACAAAATCATTTGAGATTTTCACTAACCTTGAAAATGATTGTGACTAAATCCTTGTTTCAAATTTTTACACCTCGTTTGTGTGTAATCTTACCCTGGTTGAGGAGTAATAAGTATGCAAACTTTGCAATAATAAAGGTTGATCTCAGTATTAGAGTATTAGAAATGTTAAATAATCCTATAGAGTGGAGCACATAATGGCTTTACGCCAAAACGATGATATGTTACTTATTGTTTTCTGTTATATTCATATCTTGATTTTCAAAACATTTTATTTTATCCGTTTATTCCGAAATTTCAACATTTAACCTATCGTTGTGAAAATAAGAAATGTAATTTTTTTAATAACAACTAATGAAACGAAATGTCGTCACGAAAATGTAGACTGATTTTGACCGTAGACCGATTTTATTAACATTTTCAATAAAAACAACGCCTAAAAAATCAATGATTTGTATCAATGAATCCGTAGTTAGATTTTTTCCAACACCCTTCAATTTCCCGAAAATTTCTGAAAAACTTCATCGCCACACAAAAAAAAGGTATTAATCCAAATATTTTCTGAAAACTAAAGAATGCTGGGAAGAACTGATCGCTGATTTGTGTTCAGCTTCCAAAAGTACACCAAAAACTATATATTGTGTGTGAATAGCAAGTGATACACATTAACTTTGATTTTTGGAAAGTTTTTCAGCGATTTTCTGAAAATTGAAGGGTGCTGGAGAAAAACTAACGACAGATTCGTTCTCAGCGCCGCGAAAAAACACACCGGAAACCATATGCGTTGCATCTCTGGCTCAGAATTTCATACTTTTTGTCAGTGTTTTTAAAGGTTTAAAATAGAATGGAAATAGTAGAAATTGAAGAAGTTTAGAACCGGTTTCAGCTAAAATGTAGGAATTCATCAGGTCAAGTGGATATGTTTTTTCTTAACAATTGAGCTATTACCTTTATAATGGAATTGCTTAGGCCGCGTTCAGACGGATCAACTAAACTCGCCCGACTCTTTTCAATCTTGTAGACTGTAGCAGGGTAAGCGAGCAAATTGAGCAGAATTGACAGAAAACTCATCAACAAAACTCGTTCAACAAAAGTTTGATTCAGTCAATCTTTTGTTGAACGAGTTTAGTTGATCAGTTTTATTTCAATTTGCTTCCCTTTTAACTCGCTTGTACTTCACTTCTCGCGTCGCTTACCCTGCTACAGTCTACAAGATTGAAAATAGTCGGGCGAGTTTAGTTGATCCGTCTGAACGCGGCCTTACACATTTTTTGCTTGACTTAACTTGATATTTGAATAAGTACATTAACATTTGACTTGATTTTAATTTAATTTTTGTAAAATTTAAGTAAAGTGAATTGAAAATAGAGTCGAGAAGTGAATTTCTACTCATATGGAAAGTACTATACGTTTGATTTGTAAAAAGTCACTTGCAAAAAGTTCAAACTTTGGGAATGAATATTTTCAGTGAAATATTAACTACTAATTTTGAAATTTCTTTAAATATTTGAACTGAATTGTTTATTTTGAGAATATTATTTGTAGTAGAAAGTTAAACCTTAAATGTTAAATATTTTGAGATAAAATTTTATTTTAATTTACCTCCTACGTGGCGATAGGTAATTTTATATCGTACTGAAGCTTCACTTCTTAAAAATATCTTCGTTTTTGAAACTATAAATTATCTGTTTACGTTCTAAAAACATTTCACAACGATTTATTTACTTTTATTCGAACTTTCCTAGTGACTTTCTTAAAAAATTTCTTTAAAATTGTGTAAATTAAGCAAGTAAGTACCTAGTACATAAATCAATTGAAAGAAACTACATTTTGATTTGAATTAAGCTCGCGTTTGAACATCATGACATTTATTGGTAGTAAATGGTTCTAATAAACGTTTGACGGCAACTTAAGCTGAAACCAAAGAAAAATCTTGATCGTAACGAGAGAAACGGCCATGAAAAGCAGATGAAGAGGAAGACGCGAATATATTATTTAGACAACATTTGAGTTTGTTTGTCAAAATATTTTGCAATAAAAATCCGTCGTAAATGTTTGTTGTGATTTTCACGTTCGAGAAACATTGTGTAAAAGCCGATATTCGGGAAAGCGAGCGTCGGCCGCCTCGGCAGCTTAAGTCACATCAAACGACAACATAATTCTTGCGTCGCAACTCATATATTTGAGGATGCGACGCTCTGTTGTGACATTTGGTGTCATGTACGACCAATTAGTGACAGCTACAATCATTCTTGGATCGAATAACATACGAAATGGGCGTTAGAAAGCTCTAACGAAACGATGCGTACTCTCCAAATTATTGTGTTCGCATTGAAATTAATTATCGACGGATTTTTTTACGACGTCTATGTTAATAATGAATCATCTCGGTGCAAGAATATCTTACTCTCGAGTTTCAGTCGTTTATCTTTTTTATTTAAATTTTTTACGCTTTAAATTTTGAGACAAATCACAAAGAAATGGGTTTTAAGTGAATTGTAAACTTATCTCAACATTTTGTTTGTTTTGCTTAAATTCCTATTTAAAAAACAACTTAAACATTTTAGAAACATTTAGATATTATATAGATATCTTAAATTATTATACGATTTTTTCGAACTTCTTAAGCATACGATTTGCTTTAGCGAATATTAAAATAATATAAAGAATTAGAATAGTTATTAAATTAAATGTAAATATTATTTTAAGTACACGAAATCCACTCAAAAGTCTTGTAATTAAGTTTGGAGAAGCACCTGAAGAAGTCCCAACCCGAGGACGAAACGTTATGTGATACAACATTGACATAAGTGGCGTTTTATTCAAAAACTTGTCCACATCTTTATGGGCGCGTTCAGACGGATCAACTAAACTCGCCCGACTATTTTCAATCTTGTAGACTGTAGCAGGGTAAGCGACGCGAGAAGTGAAGCACAAGCGAGTTGAATGGGAAGCAAATTGAGCAGAATTGAAAGAAAACTCATCAACAAAACTCGTTCAACAAAAGTTTGATTCAGTCAATCTTTTGTTGAGCGAGTTTAGTTGATCAGTTTTCTTTCAATTTGCTTCCCTTTCAACTCGCTTGTACTTCACTTCTCGCGTCGCTTACCCTGCTACAGTCTACAAGATTGAAAATAGTCGGGCTAGTTTAGTTGATCCGTCTGAACGCGCCCTATGTACTCCTCATCAAGTTTAATTGTTATAATAGTCCTTAACCCCAACATTTATTATTTACAACTATTCTCTAATATTATAATTCAGATTTTATTTCTTCTTTAAACCTAGTTAAAAGTCCATATTTCTCTGAAGAACTGTGAAATATCCAGTTCCAAAATAATTCCAATTCCATAAAATACTCAGTCTTAACTTCATTTATATAACTACAAATAGCTTCCTGGCAATAATTGCAATGTGTCTACGGATACACTCTTGAATTGGTTGTGTCTATTGACACAACTCAATTTCTTTTATTCATTCTTGTTATGTCTACTTAAAATTATTGGTCAACTCCAGAATAGTGGGTCTTCTAAACAGATATAGTAAAGTTATTTTGAAGTAAACAAAAGATAGACCTAATATTTTCTTTCTCTTTCAATAGAAGAAAATATTAAGATGGTGCTCTTTCTTTTAACTTGAAGTTTACGTAAATATTAAAAATCAAATTTAATGAAGAGGTAATTATCTTTCTTAATATATCGATTGAATCTATGAAAACTGCATAAATACACCGATATAAAATAAAAATTGTTTAAAATAAATATAGGTACTTATATATAATATGTTTTTTTCACCAACTTTTAGTATTGTATTTGAATCTAAATAAATTGCTGCAGCAACACGTCTCAGAGTTTTCTTTACTTAAGTCCACTACCTAAGTATTTCAAAAATAGTCATTTGATAGCCAATTTATGGTGATGTTGGTGACATAACTTATACTTTGAATTGAAATATTGAAATTAATGTGTATTTAAATTACCCAAAGAAAAAAGATGGTCAAAACAAACAAAGAAGCTTTAAAGAAGGATTTTTTCTAAATAATCCAACTTTAAGCCAACCAACATTGTTTGAACACTTAGCACTTATTGTTTAATTTAAAGCATTAAATAATTATAATATTCTCTCAAACATCGTAATTGAACTATTAGAATCAATGCATATAGGTATATATGTGAATGATAACCATCAACATTCGCATTCGTATAAATGATGCGAATATTTGGCGAATACGAATATCCTACCAGGCATGACATAGGAAAAAAGAACATCTTATTTATGACCCGATGAGAAGTTCACATATGGACAAAAAAGGATCAAATTACTATATTTCATATATAAGTTAAGACTTTTAAAATTTGATAACTAATTGTGTGTTTATTTTGATTGAAAGAAACTTAATTAAAATGACGATAAAAACCAAAGTAAAATACTTTTTTGGCTTTTCTTACATTTCGCATCTAAGCATTCCCGAATATCTAAGCTATGTCATTTATAATATCATTAGACCTAATCAAACAAGCAAAACCTTCAAAGCTAGGAAATGACCAATATTTCCAACTCAAAGCTTTTTTTACATTGTTTCGAAGTTTATACTTCTACAGTTCTGTTAGCTTTCTTACACAAAATACACTGGACCGTAACTATGACAGGAACAAAAACGGTTCTTGCTGAGAGCTCAGATCGAAAGAGAGCCTATAAAAAACCCTTAAAAATTGAAATCAGTAATTTCTTTGCTTACTTTGGTTTTCATAATATTATATTAGTGTTAATTCACTATAAGGTTATTTATATTTTGCCTATCTCTCTTATAGTTCCTACACACTAAGCTATTCATTTTAGCTAAAATAAATATTGTTTCACTTAAGCTTATTTAATGCTCAATTTTAAATTTCTTGCTCAGGGTTTACAAAAATCTACTTACAAGATAGCTACTACGAAGGGCGACGGATTAACATTTAATAATCCTTCTCTTCAATTTTGACCGTTCAGAAATTACGATAGTAAATAATATGAATAATGTGCCCAAAAAATTTAAATGTGCTCAGTTTTATCTTGTATAGTTTTGATTGTTCATTCGTCCTCTATGCTCTAAACTATTTTCAACCTGATGAGTACATAGAAGTTACTACTTCATGCTTTTGAGAAATATGGAGAGAGTAGGGGAAAGTGGGGTATTTGAGAACAATAAACTTTAAATTATCCTAATTAATAATATAAAATAACAATTTTAGTAAACTTTTGCTATAACATAAACTTTAACTTATCTACTTTAATAATTTGATCAAAAAACTTTTTTTAAACTAACATTAGAATAACAAAATATAGAATATAAAAACTATTGCCATTTCTATTTCCCCGGTAGTGTGTGGGGTAATTAAACTCAATCCACGGGGGAAATAGAAACTGCATTGGGTAGTAGTATGTGGACTGTCATGACTGTCAGCAGTGTTAAATTTATCAATAAAAGGCATATTTGCGAAGCATTCGTTAAACTTGTCCGTATCGATGGGATAAATTCCAGCCACTCTAAAACCATTGATCGCTTTGCTTATGTTGGCTGTCGTGTTGTACGCATTAGTAAACAGCTCGGCCACTTTGTATTGGGTGATCCGTTTGCCAGGATTGTTAACCATGTAGAGCTCACACTGTCGATTGTATGCACATTTCAGTGCACTGAAAAAAGTTAAGTCCAGCGGTTGCATTTTATGTGATACATGAGGCGGTAAGGAAAGAACATGAAGGTTGTGTTCTCGAAAAAGCTCTTCTATGGTATGCCCCCAAGCTAATGTGACTTTCATGATTATCTAGTATTATCAAGACTGGCTCGTCCTCGGTAGGTTTAACAAAATTAATGAAGTGCTGTAGGTATTCAACGAATATGGACTCATTTATCCAACCAGAATCAGAAACCGTGCCAATCATATCGTTATTAACGCCATTCAGCAACAGGTCACACATACGCCTTCTTTTGAAGATAAACATTGGAGGTACATATATACCGTTTGCACTTATCGCACAAACAACGGTAGTGGTGATACCGCGCTCAGCACTTGTCGCTTTTCCAACTTGCTTCAAACCTTTCGGCGCCAATATTTTCGAATTACGTTGAACAGTGTTGATACCGGTTTCATCAATGTTGAATATACGGTGACTAGGAAAATTGTATTTGCGTTGGAGGGCTTCTAGTTGATCGAAAAACAATTTAATTTCGGTGGCATTGAACGCTTGAATTCGGTTAAGTGACGTTGCTTCTGGAGTTCGTAGACTGATGGAGGGATGTCGAGACATGAATGAATAGTACCAGTCTTTACCAGCCATCTGAGATTCTTGGTTAAATTTATGGCTCAATTTGTTGGTTTCAGCAAATGTAAAGGCAATCTTTCGTAGTGATCTAGGTGTGATGCCGTAAAAAGACTCGCAACAATCGAGGATGTATTTTTCCAATTGATTTTCGTGACTATGATTGAAGACAGGGTGTCGTCCTTTTTTCGGTTTCTTAAATTCTTCTAGATGCACTTGTCGAAATAATGTTGATTTTGGTACTCCGTATTTGGTTGCTGCTTTGCTTAAAGAAAGTCGTCGACATCTCACATCATGTCTCGCGCGTTGGAGATTTTCAATTGTGTACCGCGGTGTTGTTTTTCTTGTGTAATTTCTGGGCATCTAAAGAGAGAATTTTTTTTTTCCGTAGAACAATCATAATTATTGGAAACAACAGCACAAAATAAAATTGATCCAAACAAATTGATCAAACAAAACAACAACAATAACAAGTCAACAAAACGAAACGTTGCATCAGAGTTTAAAATAAGAAAATTCTTCGACAAAATTGTAAAATAATTAATTTCTTACATATTAATAAGAAACGTCCACATTTACCCCGCGAAAATCGTTCCAAATTACCCGATTTAGGCAATTCATATTAAAATGCTCGATACTTAAAATATTTTCTTCATTTAACTTAAATAGCCACATAAAACTAATAAATAAATTGTAAATGAAAGATAATAACAAAAAAATACGCACTAAAGGTCAAGAAATAATTTTTCAAAGATTTTTACATACGGCAAAAATTGTAACAAAAGATCAAATTTTAATTATTTATTTACCGTGACAGTATGCGAACGCCAATTTAAATATTTTTTTCTGTCAGGAACGATAAAGCACACACTTGTCAATTCAAGCACTAATAAACATTTTTTTAAATACAGAAATAATTAAAATTTAACTGTTTTTAATTAGCCGCTGTTCTCAAATACCCAACTTTCCCCTATTAAGAATAGAAATAATTCTGCCTTGATGAAGAAGTAAAAAATAAGGTTAACAATTTCTTGAAGATGAAGCTATTACAACGTGAAATTCTAAGATTGCCAAAATGTTTATATTCTTAACTGTAATTATGTTTATATTCCTTAATCAAAATTGTAGTTGCACAAAAATAGCTGTCTGAGCCTTTAAACAATGTGAGTAAATTTGGTAAAATATAAATATTTGGACTTTCCAATATCAATCCATATTTTTTGTTTTTTCTTTTTTATTCTTCGAGGTTAAAGTTATTAATTAAAGCTAAAGAATATTGGTAATCATAAGTCTTGACAGGTATGACCATTTAAACTTTAATTAATGAAAATATTGTCTATGCTCTCTAATTATATAAATTATAAACTTAAAATTAATATTTTTTTAACAAAAAATAGTTCGTTCAATTGGTTTTTAAATATTTAAATGTATGTACAGAATCCTTGGTATTAATAATTCTTTAAAATGTTACGATTGATTTTTTTTTATATATTTGAGAACAACAAATCATTTTATATTGATCATCACATTGCTGTTTATTAAAATAAGTTAACTATTATCTTAGGAATTAATATCAAGCTTAAATATGACTTAAGGACCTACGTATGGTTTATGCGAAAAAAAAAGTTAACCATTAAAGAGTTAAATACAGAAAAGGAACACGTAAAATATTTTGAATCCATTTAAGAAAATGTAATTTTTGTTCAAAGAATAGGTGATTAAATTAAACATTTGAAAAATGTAAGGTTTAAACGTAAATACCTGAACTAAATCCTTCATTTGAAGTTGAAACCACTTCTTGTTGTTTCATCCCCGATCTACCAAAACCACCAATCTTCTCATCTTTCACTTCAAACACAAGTCGATGATTTGTAAATTTTTCACTTCTTTCCGATCCATTTTCATCGGCCAAATCTTCATCTTCATCAATATCATCGTCACTCGGAATCAATTCATCGTCTCCTACAATATCCTCACATCCTTCTTCCGTCTGAAATTTACTTTTATTAAAATCAACTACCGAACTGCTTGAATCCGCACTGGCCGAAATCAAAACAGAGCTTTTCTGCTCGGCCGATTTTGTAAATTTCTGCTGCGAATACGAGAATCGCGGATCATTGATTCGTTGCAAAAAATAGTTACTAGAATTAGGATAGAAATTGGTCCCTGAGGGATACGAATTCGCTAGTGTGGGAAATGGAAGTATTGGCGTTGGAAAAGGTGCCACTGATCGTTGTGAATTGGAACTTTTGTCAGCTAAGAGATTATCGATTGAAAATCGACTGGACTTCAGTGGGATTTGAGTAATTGATGATATTTGATTATTTTCTGCGTTTTCTTGTTTTAAATTCGATTTTTCACACTCGGCCATTTTTTCACTTGACTAATCCCGTGTTGTTAATACGGGCATTTAGAGTTAACTAAACGATTTAAATAGAAAAATATTTCCCATTCACACGAACAAGTCCCGATAATTGGCCCATCATTGGATTTGGAATGCTAAAGATAATCTCCCAGTCAAAATTCAACTCAACAGCTATTAAGCATAGGGCCAGAATCGCGTATTCTCAGCGATCCCGTCTTCCCGTATCCCGCTAACTTTCACACACATTTATTTAAGATACATTTTGTATCGTTAGGCGTGACAAAGTGTCGCACATTTAATTTAAGCATCTCTCAAGCTCGAAATTATAAAAAGGAGAGAAAATACTTCGGCTTCGAAAAACTATATTTTTCTTTTTTATTTAGGAATGACATCCCGAAAGATAGTTTTAATGTGACACATATGCTAATTGCTGCTTACTGCATCTTTCTCCATTCTGTTATTAGGATAATTTGTCATTCCCGTTTTTCGAGGAGGCGGAGTCTGGATTTTGACAGGGTTTGACAGAGTATGACAAGTAAGTTGGGAATGATTTCTTAGACATTCCCAAAGTTAATTAGGGAATAACTCGACGATTTTTTGAGTTTAATTTTTGAAAGATAAAAAAAACTTTTTTTTAAATGGTTTCAATTAGCAAAATGTTTAAATCTGAAAACGCTTACAAATAAATCAATTAATTTTGAAAATTTCAATGGTTCCAATATGGGCATATAATGCATGCCTTTACGGTTCACGTCACGTGTTTTTCATTAAAAATTCTCACTTTTATGGACGATCGCTGAAAAAAGGACGTTTAATATTTTAAAACGAGCGTTAAAAAGACGTAAAACGCATCGTTAACGATCGTATTCCATTTTAATTAATGAGATCCAATTCAGACCAATTAAAAATTTGGTTTGTCATTTTAATTAAAACGGGATAAATTATGATTCATTTGATTCGTCTAAAAAAAAAAGATAAATCTACTATCCATTCTCTCGGATTTCATAATTTTTTAGAATTACTTCAACACGATTCCAGTTGATTTGGTTTAAGGTTTTTGTTTCAAGCGGATATTATGACGCCAGAATGGCGCTAAATTGGAGCTCAAAAGAATGAAAACAATCTTAAAAATTTGAAAGAAAACTTTGGTAAATAATCGCGAAATATTTTTCATATCTTATTACAAATATTTGAATTTTTATCTAAAACTATTCGGGGTTTTATTGGAAGTGAATAACAAAGAGAAAAAATTGCGAACATGTTGAAATGAGGTGTTTTTGTCTTTTTCTTTTAAATATGTTGAAACTTTAAAATTTCTTAATTGGGAGGGTATTGCAATAGAAATTCAAATATCTTGACTAGGGCTAATTGCTGGCGCCTAACTTCCCTAAATTTTAACACCCATAACTTAAATGACACATGTTTTAATATTTGCTTTGACACCTTCAAGCATTATTTAATAATTTTTTTAAAGAAACAAAATATTTTTAAGTTAATTTTTAAAATCTGATATCAATAAAAAATGAGAAGAGGAAAGTTAAACACCGTAATTATTTTATTAGAAAAAATTTATTTAAGTTTAAATAGAAAATTGATATAAAAAAATCTTAGTTTTAAAATTAAGCTTTTCCATTTCCATAAGCAGTAGCGTGGCTGGTTGCTTGCCCTCCTTTTCCTGAACTGAAACTGTTGGCAATGGCCATAACTCCGGGATGAGAACCAGCACCTCCTTCAGCGTTGCGAACACCGGCAAATCCAGCGAAATGCATTGGGAAGTATGCATTGTAAATGGGAGCACCTCCTTGAGGAGCTTTAAATTCTGGTTCGGCTTGTGGAACAAGCTTAGAACCAGATTCAGGTGCTAAAGCAGCTTCAGGGTCTGATGCCGCACCCACTGGAACTTCATCATTTTGTGGCTGATCTAAGGGTTGACCAGGAGCGGCAAATTCAGCTCCCATTCCCATTACTCCCATAACACCGGCCGAACGAAAAGCACGAATGTGTGCTGGAAGATCCATTGGAACTTCTTCCAATAGAATGATTCCTATATAAAAAATAAAGACAAAGTTAAATAAATCGTTTAAAAAAATATGTCAAAAGTTCAAACCATTATCTAAAGGATGGCCATTGGAAAATCCAATGCAAACGAAAGCCAAAAGAACACAAGCGGCGAGAAAAGATTTCATGATTTTGCTTTTTTGAGATAATGTTCTACCTTTGAATTGTTTCCAACGAATGTTGCGAATTTGAAAATTTGCGTTAAATTTATATCGAATTACTCTAACGGTAGATGCCGGTAAGTATGTAATTTTTCTAATCCCCTCTACAGTTTATCGATTTACGGAATTGATTGTTTTTAAAAGAAAAGAAACAAAAATAGATGATAATTGTATGTGACATTCTGGCGGATCTTAGGAGGTATTAATTATGTATTGATCAAGCCAAACATTGAGTCATGCAGTGAATATAACATCCGATCATAATGTCTTTAGACTTGTAAGATAAGATGATATAAAGCCGTTTCAAACATTTTTAAATGTGTTTCAATAAAATCAAAAGATATTTCATAGATTGGTTTTTAGTAATACTTTCAATTTTTGAAAAAAATTCATAATTTGTTCGATTTGAATGATTTAAAAATCACAATTTTATATGGCCAGGATTTGAACGTCTACCAATCTGTAAAGAAATTACCATAACGAGACATACGTGGGACCACAAATTCAAAATTGATTGATGTGCAAGACCAACCGCCGCCGTCTTACGCCAAGCAAAAATTCGGCAAAAGGGTTGGCCAAAATCGGAAGTCATAAATTACTCAAAAACGGCTGGGATAATGATTGATTTGCGCGGGAGGAGAAACGATCAGATTTTAATTATTCGCAATTTCGCTTCATTAGATACTGTTGCAGATTTTAATAGACCATACCTAAATGTCTGTCTGTAATTGTTATTCAGGCGTTATTCCCAATCAAGAAGTAGACGAGTCGCATTGAAATCATGAATGACTCATTTCATTTTTCATTCAAATATATGGGAAGCAACTAAGATGAACTTGTCAATACAAATATATCTTTATACATTAGCGAAAAACATCGCTATCGTAAATTTACATTTTCCAAAGAAATACGTGTTTTTATAAATAGATGCATATTTATGATTCTATCGAAATCCCCTTTGTTTCTTAATTAATAACAAATCAACCACCGACTTCTTCAAAAATATTAAATTAAAATACTTGTACATACATACTTTTTGAGTTAAGTTGAATTAACCTTAAGTCTATGATATTTATTTGTTAAACTTGTTAATAAGAGGTGAAAATAGTAGATAATACTTCATTTATTAGTCAGTAATCCAGGATATAGGGAGAAGTGGATTAGCTGTTTTTTAGCACCAAGAAGGGTGTACGTCAGATATAAATCAGTTTTTTAAAGTTCCAAATATGTACATAGGTATATATAACTAGTTGATATCAACACTGGGGTAAGTCATTAGCTTTGGTAAAGCATAATAGAGAAAGTCTTTTTAGTTAACAAGTATTTCTTCTGAGAAAAATTCGTGCATATCACGTTTTTATGCTTATTTGAGACCTTAATGGGATCCTCATAAAATAGCATTGAAATAGCTTGATTTCTAAATCCACAATAAAGGCAAGGTGTAAGATCGGAGCGGTTTTTGATAAGTTTGACTTTACCATTTATTTTTAATACTATGTTTCAAATATTAAACATTATGTTGGTATCATCGTAAAGTGCAACTAACACTCTTTCAGATTGCATTGACATAAACACACAATTGTACTGAAAATTACAACTTTTATGAAAAATCAAAAACATTTTGTAGCTACTCCGGTTTTGCCCCATGACGGGGCAAGACCGTAAGCAGCCGTTTAAAGCTCATTGAAATCAATGTTCATACGTTATATGACAAAATCGGAATTCAATTCATTCACCATTTATAGAATGATTTTTACTAGATTAAAATCGGTTGTTTAATATCAAAGTTATATAGATACTCATAAAGAAGTTTTGAGAAGAGTTTGTTTGTACTTAGTTAGTTAGGTACCTTCAATACACATTCGCCATATGCTTTGAACTTGCCCCGTGCACTAATATTTTTAGGGCAACACCGGAGTAGTGATTTGATCAAAACATTCGAAACAATTAATAGATAGAATTTATTCATTTAAAATGAACTTTAAGCATTTTTCTTAATACCTACCAAAAATAATCGCTCAGGATAAAAGATTTGTTGCAATATCACGGCACTTATCTTGTCAGTTCTAACTTGAAAGTGAACTTCAAAATGATTGAGAATTTCCATTGGTTATAAAAACAGAAAACTTACTTCTGAACGAGCGAAATATAGTTTGATGACTGCATAATAATCAAATACAGGTTTCTACTCCTTAGTCTATATAATGTAATGGATATTAGAATAGATTTAAGGCGTTAACGATCTTACCCCGTTTACGATCTTACCCCACTCCACCTTATTACATTTTGGTTCATTGGGACGTTGTACGTTGGCACGAAGATACCTATCTGTGTTAAATCAGGTTAAATTATTGAAAAAAAAATGTGATTTACAAAACTATTAGATAGGTACCTTTATCTAATAAAATAATTGTTCTTGGGATTTTGGATATAAAATAAAAATCTTATTCTTGTTATTAATGACTTTTATTGATCGTGAAATTAATTTAATTTAAATTAAAAACTGGCGTATAATCATTATGAAAATAAAATATATGATAAATAAATAATCATATTTCTGTGACAATTAATCATTTGTTTGCGATTAAGTAGGTACTTTTAAAGTCTCGAAAGAGACGAAATGTTGTGTTGAACGAAAATAAAAAAAAATATTAACAAGAAGAATAAGATTTTAATTTAATATCTAAAATCCTATGAACAATTATTAAATTATGTAATTACGGATTTGAGTCATGTTAATTTATAAACTTTATCCTTATCTTTATCTTTATCCTTCATATATAAAAGTACAAAAAAAATTCTGTTTAGTCATACAAAATCAATAATGCTAACCCATAAACTAATCTACTATAGTTCAATAATAATTAAATATATAGGTCCAATTTTAATTAATTTTCATCTAAATTTTAAGTTATTTTTACCATTTGTAACTTTCCCGAAAGATCAAAACTTTTTTTTCAACTGGTTTCTGGGTAACTGATGAGTCACCTTTATTATATGACACGATTATTATGATCGGTGTGTCTTATGAATTATGAATATGAAGCTTTTTAATGGTAGTTACAAAATGCATAAGAATTTAAGAACCAATTCAAACAAATTACGTGCCGGATTGAACGTGGTAATTAACATAGGTATACCATCACTCAAGAAACAATCATAGATAGAGATTCATCAATTTAAATACGTACTTAGATATGTTTTGTAAGTTTTTCTAGTTTTGTAACATGTTTTGTAGTGGGTATAATGATGAAAAAAATAAGGCGAATTTTGGACTGCAAAACTAAAAGCCCTCGCCACATTTGATTAGCAAGTTTAAGAAGGACAGATTTACATTTCGTCCGTACCACAGACGAACAAAGGCGAATATATTTGATTTTTCATTGTTCATTTGTATTTTGTTACTTATATAGTTATATATGTACCTATTTGTAAATATATTATAAAAAATATAATGACAATTATATAGAAGCTTTTATTTACCAAGTTATTAATAAAATCATATATCATAAAGATCTTAGAATGGAATCCAACGTTACTTTAATAAAAATTTCAAGTTTTTTAATTAATATAAGAACCTATGATATGTAAATACAAATAATTTGAGTAATAATCATCACAAATTGTCGCTAAGGACAGAAATGTTGACGCGACATTAAAGAAAAAATATCTGGTGCGAGGCGTCACACAACTTTATTTTACTTTCATTCATGAAAATACTCGCTGTTAGTTAAAAGAAATATAAGCACTTTGTAACAATACATATAAACAGTACTGTATGAATACAACCTATAGGGCTATATATGTACATATATACACGACTTCCCAACCTTCATCCCAGAACCGCCCTTATTCGAATTTTCTCAGGAAAAAGTTTTTAATAAAAGTTGTAGCCATTAATGAGTCTAAAAACTATAGAAAGTTTAAAGAAAATCGTTGGAGCCGTTTTCGAAAAAAATTGAAAAAGCTCAAAAACGCCTAGAGTAAAATAGAGCTTTCGGTTAACCGATTTTAACCAAAAGCTTCGCGGCACAACTAGGTATAATATAGAGGCCAGATTTCAAGTTTGGTGAAATTCGGATAAAGTTTTCGATAAGATATGGCCGTCACACATAGACATGTTTCTAAAAACCACTATTTTGGACTCAGGGGACCTCAAAACATGTATTTCCGTTGAAAGCTTGAATTCGAAAATTCGATCCAATTACAATACTGCCTTTACTATTAAGTAGTAAAAGAAAGTAATATGTATACACTATACAGCTTATATGTACATAGGTATAGGTATACGAATTCCGAACTTTCACTCCAGAACCGCCCTTATTCGAATTTTCCCAGGAAAAAGTTTCAAATAAAAGTTGTAGCCACTAATGAGTCTAAAAACTATAGAAAGTTTAAAGAAAATCGTTGGAGCCGTTTTCGAACAAAATTGAAAAAGCTCAAAAACGCCAAGAGTAAAGTAGAGCTTTCGGTTAACCTATTTCAACCAAAAGCTTCGCGGCACAACAAGGTATAATAGGGAAGTCAAATACCAAGTTTGACGAAATTCGGATAAAGCTTTCGATACGATATGGCTGTCACACACAGACACACACACAGACATGTTTCTAAAAACCACTTTTTTGGACTCAGGGGACCTTAAAACATGTATTTCCGGTGAAAGCTCGAATTCGAAAATTCGACCCGATTACAATACTTCCTTTACTATCTATATAGTAGTAAAAGAAAGTAAAATATCTGGTGCGAGGCGTCACACTACTTTCTTTTACTTTCATTTATGAAAATACTCGCTGTTAGTTAAAAGAAATTTTGTAACAATACATATAAACAGTACTATATGCATACAATCTATAGGGCTATATGTATATACACGAATTCCCAACCTTCATCCCAGAACCGCCCTTACTCGAATTTTCCCAGGAAATAGTTTCAAATAAAAGTTGTAGCCATTAATGAGTCTAACAACTATAGAAAGTTTAAAGAAAATCTTTGGAGCTATTTTCGAAAAAAAATTGAAAAAGCTCAAAAACGCCAGGAGTAAAGTAGAGCTTTTGGTTAACCGATTTCAACCAAAAGCTTCGCGGCACAACTAGGTATAATATGGAAGCTAGATTCCAAGTTTGGTGAAATTCGGATAAAGCTTTTGATAAGATATGGCTGTCACACACAGACATGTTTCTAAAAACCACTATCTTGGACTCAGGGGACCTCAAAACATGTATTTCTGTTGAAAGCTCAAATTCGAAAATTTGATCCAATTACAACGCTTCCTTTACTATTAAGTAGTAAAAGAAAGTAATATGTATACACTATACAGCTTATACGTACATAGGTATAGGTATACGAATTCCGAACCTTCACCCCAGAACCGCCCTTATTCGAATTTTCCCAGGAAAAAGTTTCAAATAAAAGTTGTAGCCACTAATGAGTCTACAAACTATAGAAAGTTTAAAGAAAATCGTTGGAGCCGTTTTCGAAAAAAATTGAAAAAGCTTAAAAACCTCTAGAATAAAGTGGAGCTTTCGGTTACCCGATTTCAACCAAAAGCTTCGCGGCACAACTAGGTATAATAGGGAGATCAAATACCAAGTTTGGTGAAATTCGGATAAAGCTTTCGATACGATATGGCTGTCACACACAGACACACAGACACACAGACACACAGACACACAGACACACACACAGACATGTTTCTAAAAACCACTTTTTTGGACTCAGGGGACCTCAAAACATGTATTTCCGGTGAAATCTCGAATTCAAAAATTCGACCCGATTACAATACTTCCTTTACTATCTATATAGTAGTAAAAGAAAGTAAAAATCATTATAAACTTGCACGTGGTGTTACATTGTACAACCCTCGACATAAGATTTAAAATTTTAAAATTATGCACATTGTTAACAATCATTGACGAGAAAATAAGTTAGAACAAACCATGTTTCTGATAGATTGGATATACGAGTACGTTTCTTTTCTATTTGGTCTTTGCGTAATTATTTGTTTGTCTTAATCTTAAGCAATTACAAAAAAAAATTAATTAATTTCAAAATGTTTAAAGGAAAAATAACAACTGCTTGTTTATTGATAAAGACTTTCTACCAAAGCTTCAAGTAATTAATCTTAAAGTTAATTAAAAGTATTTTAAAAAACAATTTTTGTTTTAAAATACTTCATTAAAGTTCCTTTTACTTGTTCTGATAATATTTAGTTATCATTTTCTACTTTCAAGCAAGCAATAATCTTTTTTATATTAAGTATACAACTTTGCTTCTGTTGTTTTTTTTTTTTTTAATTTAAACTTTATTGTAAAAACCGGATTATACATTTATGTTTTAAAGTATTGGCCATCATTTCATCATTTGCCACTACTTTCTCCCATATTTTCGATAGCAATCGGATCCCACGTTGAAAGAACTGGTCATCTTTTGAAGCGATTCACGAATCGATCCAATTTTGGACTTCTTCATAAGACCAGAAGTGCTGGTCCTTCAGAACATCGATCAAAACAGGTGATATTAAGAAGGAACAACGTCTAGAGATGGGGTTAGACTTCCCATTTCAATGTTTCTGAGTACATTTTTACAACTTTTGCAATATGAGATCGAGCATTGTCATTTTGCAAAATAAATTTTTCATGTCTTTCGAGGTATTGTGGCCGTTTTTCTTGCAACGCTCGGCTCAAACGCATTAGTTGCGTTCGATAACGATCCCCTGTGATGGTTTTAGCAGCTCATAATATACTACACCGAACGGGCCTCACCAAATACAGAGCATAACCGTAGCATATTCGGTATATATATATATTATATTCGATATTCGGTTTAGCCGTCGGCGCACAAGCGTGGCCGGGATATCTCGATACATTTCGGCGCTTGGGGTTACCGTAATTTACCCAATTTTCATCACCTGTTACAATGCGATACAAAAATCCTTTCCGTTTTTGATTTTGAGCCATTGTTCACAAGTAGAGAAGCGCTTTTCAACATCTTTCGGCTTCAACTCGTATGGCACCCAACATGCTTCTGGAACATTTACGGGTTCTTTAGGCGTTTTGAAACTGCTTGTTGACTCACTCCCAATGATCTTGCCAACTCCTATTGAGTTTGACACGAGTCTTCATCGAGCAAATACTTTAATTGTTCATCTTAAAAACTTTTGATCTTCCACCACTATGTCGGTCTTTTACGTGAAAATCACCGATCTTGAAAAGTTGATATTACTCACGACATGTTCTTTTATTTATAGCAGCTTTCACTCGGTGAAGACTGCACTACATTCGCTGAGGCTCAGCCGCAGATTTTCTAACATTAAAAAATATATTAACACCTCCCGCAAATGACGAAAATTTGGCTCATAAACTGACATTTTTACTTGGCAATAATTATATGATGCAAACACAAATCAACTATTGGTGCTATCGGGTTATGTTCACAAGATACTAAAGAGTATTACAAGTCAGCTATAATGTTCGACGCCTACTTTTCGGTAACGCCGTGTATAGAAAAACGGCGGAACCAACGTTGTACACATAGCGTCATGTGGGGCAAGAGTGCGCAGCGGGTAAGTGTGCGCAGGCTTATTATTTCCGAAACGGTTTAGATAAAAGAAGGAAAACAAACTGCCCTAAGTGCTCACTTTGGTGTTAGAAAAAAAGATTTTAGGCTTTTCCGGCGAGGATACGTAGTTTTGTTTAAATTGGTAAATAAAAGTTTTGGTTAAAAATCTTACGATATTTTCTAATTTTCAATTAAAAACCTTTTATATTTGTGTTACGGTAGTTATTGCTTATTGGATACCAAAATGTTCATCAATGTATCTAGTTTAATGTTCTATCACGAAAAACTTTATAAAATGACGCAATAACGTATAATTTTAAATTAATTTCATACGGGGCACTAGGGTTAATTGTGCGCATTCGTTTGTGGAATAAGCGTGCGTATATTTCAATGCGTACTTTTACGCTGGCTATGATCGTTTTTTGAATATTGATTGGAATAAATATTTTGAAATTAAGTTGAAGATTTACGTTCTATAAAAACACAATGCCTCGAAATTATAAGTGTAAGAGCTCCACACAGATGCGTAGCTATGAAAGATCAGTTTGATGCTGTTGAGCTATTAATCACTGAAAGTTTAAGTCAAAAGAAAGCAGTAGAACAAGTTGGAATGAAAGAGAGTACTCTGAGATAACGGTTAAAATTTAACTTAATAGCAGTTCAATTAGGAAAATTATTGCTAACATTCACTAATGAACAAGAAAATTGTATATAGGTACAATTATTTAAATATGTGAGATGATCTTTTTTATGATTTCAATAGGTATGACTAAACTACGTACACTAATCTACGAGTATGCTGAAAAAAGCATATTCCCAATCTAAAGACATAGAAGATATAGAATTTAGACATAGAAATGTTGATCTGTTGAAGCAATAAATATGTATAAATTTCGATAGGTAATAGACATGAAAGAATACGTATATTTAGTAAATAAACGCTATAAAATGAATACATATATATGAATGAATTATTTAATTTTTATAGTTAAATTAAATTAAACTATAATTGAATCAACTAAATTCCCTGTTGTTACAAATGCGCACACTTACCCGGACTACTGCGCACACATGCCCCTATGTTGGGGTAAGTGTACGCATTCTGACTAAGATTTATTTTAATTATTTTCCAGAAGTACATGTAAGTAAATTTGATTTAGTTTTTTGTAATTGTTAAAATAGTAAAGCTTTAGCATAATTTACTTTGTTTTATTTTATTTCACTTAAAATTTTTAATTTTATAACGGCTTAAAGAAAAAATGCTCACTCTTGCCCCACAAGACTCTACCTAATATTATCATATTTTATTTTTTTTAATTTTAGTGTCGCATTAACACTCCTAAGAAGAAAAATATTACGAAACTTATCTTATACTTTTTTCTAAGCCCTGAATTTACTATTTCGATTTACTCATATCATTAAAATGCAATAGACAGCATAAAGGATTTAAATCAAAGATCTAAGATTTTTAAGAGGCTATGTGATTTGACTGCGGACATTGTCTTAATGATTTTTGACTGCAATCAATAATAATACTATGAATATACATATGTCCGTGTCAACAGTAGGTATTGCTTCAAAGACACCATCATTTTCGACTAAAATTAAAATAAAGACTTCGACGTTCCGGTCTGGTTCATTAAATTTTGAGACACGTGCTCTCCAAAGCCCTAACAGTAAATCAGACTTCTATCCGCGTTACTCAACTGATTTTTTTCAACAATTGTCTCAGGTTGAATCCAATACGCATATATCGTTCTTTCATATCCGTGTTCACGGTGAGGATCGATCGTATGATTGTTTTATTTTTAGATTTATTTTTATAATTACTCACTCAATTTTATTTGAATATTTAAATCATTTCCATGAATACATTTTTCGACATTTTTCTTCTTTGTTTGATAAAAATTTATAGTAAGTACCTATGTAGATTTTGTTCAATGAATATTTGATGAACTTAAAGTTTTGTTTGATTTTCTTTAAACAGTCGCTATATCGATCGATTAATCAATGATAATTATTAAGGACACGTGTTGAACAGTGCATAAACTGCGAATGAATGGATTTCCTTATTGATAGCCATGGAATTCATTGATGCGATCGCGGAAAATTCAACAATTGGGAATAAATTACAATTGAAAACCATTTTTGTTTGTAAAATTATTTTAAAATTATCTCGATTTTTTAAAAAGATATTATAAGTATACGTGATACGAGGTTTTTAACTGTAAATTAATTTCACGTTTATTTATAAAATATTACGCAAAACTAAGAAATAAGGACATTAAGTATATAGCTGAAATGCAAAGATTTTTTCTATGTTTCTTTTTGAAAGTGTGAAAATAGATCAGTGAGTTTTTAAGCATATTTTTATCTAACCGACAATGGAATATAGTATTTTCATATATGTAACTTGGGTAAGTATTGAGACTACTCAAAGCAAAAATTGGTTCCAAACCAGGAGTAATACGATTGTTGAAATTTAAATATTCACGAATGCAAATATTTAGAATGCGAAAAGGCTAAAAAGCACTTACTTTTGGTTTTAATCGTTATATTATTTTAATTTGTGTATAAGTTGATTATTGTGGTTCTTAGACCTTAAGGCTATAAAGATTTCCTCTATTTGTTGTAGCTTGTATGATATTTGCATTAATTGCGAAATATTCGCATCTTTTTATGTGAGTATTATCCCTGTTCTAAACGCAAACCAAGATTCAATACTTATACGATTACCACGTTCTGCAAATCAAAATAATAAAATATTTTCAACTCAAAAGTTAATTTGGAAATAATACAGCAAATAAGGAATTATCATCCACTTTTAACACTATCCGCAGTGAAGTAAGTATGCAAATTAATGATCAAGTCAATCATTAAAATATATCCTATTCATTGAATATCATGATAGTCTCCGGACTATCTCTGGACCATTAAACTTAGCACAAGAGGAAATCTAAAATGGAAGCAAAAGTATTCGAGGATTTCTTGTGATTGTTCTGAATTTCTTAAATTTTCTGTTTTATCTATAGAATTAAAATTATTCAACGGACGATGATAAATCAAAAATTTTTCTTGGTCTCACTACCAGGTTGTTATACATTTTGTCTTTTTATGCTTTGATTATGAAAAAACTGGCAAAAGATTCACATTTTAACGACCCCGAAATCAATAGAACCAAGAATCAATAGAAAATTGTAGAACAAAGATAACTTCTTATATAAGGCTTAATCTTACAAAATTCACTTTATAGTAAGAATGCTTCGAAAGTTAATGATTATCAAAATTTACATAATTTGAAACGCACATAGGATCTTTATGGACCTATGTCCTATGATTATTATGCATGCAATTACATTTTTTTCATATTTCGTACTTCGGTTAGTTGCACGAAAATGATCGAATGATCAAACTCGGAAACTTAAGTGCTATATAGTGCTATATATACCTATAACTCAAATTAAAATCCAGGAAGCAAGATATTTAAAAAAGGTTAGTTAACGTTTTTTTTTTTGAAAACTTGATGAGAAAATATAATAATAGAAATACGACACTTTCAGTAATTGGCGTTAAAAAAACATTAAAGTCGGATTAGGTTTGACCTATTCCAAAACAATGTATATGTAGGTAATTTTTGAATATAATAATTTATTGTGTACAATAAACTATTCATTAAAACTACCTTACATCATAAATTTTTATTTGTAATATGCAGAGTATACATACTTACAAGTGTTGCGTACAAAAATTCTCAAAAAGATACATAAGCATTAGGAATACAGTTGTCAGTTGCGTTTAGGAGAACTGATTTGGGTCTTGATCTTGAGTAGAATCAACATTAGTTCAAAAACGCTATTGGTAATCTATCTTATCGATATTTATGCTAAATAATGGACCATTATTTATAGTAACAACAGAAACCAAAACCAGATAACAGTCCAAATAAGAAATAGATTAATAATATATTGGGATCTATTTTTTCTACGATTAAATAAATTTAAAATAAAAGCAATTTGATTATCAATTGGTTTTACTTCTAAATGAGATTAAAATTTAATTTATTTTTAGTACTATATGATAACTATGAACATTATCTTCCTGAAGCTTTTTGGTAAGGTAGGTACATTTATTTACTAAACGAGAATTTAAAGAAGAATATATTAATTTTATTGACTGATAATATTATACAATATTAATTACAATTATTTATTTGAATTAAATTTAAAGATGAATTTTTGAAATACAATAACTAATATTTGATAGATATAATAAATTTATTAGAAGACAATTAAGCTGGAGTTGGAGCACCACCATGGGCTGTCGCGTGGCTTACAGAGGATCCTCGTTTACCACTACTAAAACTGTTAGCAATGGCTAAAGAGCTGGGAACCGATTTACCAAAGCTGATCGGAAAATACGTGTTGTAAATTCCGTTAGAAGCTTTTGATTCTGGAGCAATATTTTCATTTCCGTTTCCGTTGGTAGCGATGTCAGTTTTAAGAACTGGGGGCTCTTGTCCTAAAATTGGTTCGTCGTTAGCTGCGGCTGGTTCTAAATCAGTGGTAGGTAATCCAGCATCGTCAGCGATTGGTTCATCAATAGGCAGTTCTTGTGCTTGAAATCTAACTCCAGTATTTACTCGCATCATAACTGGATACATGGATCCAGCTGAACGGTAATCTCGAACGTATTTCATCAACCCAGCTGGAACATCTTCAGAAAAAGAAGCCCCTGAAAAAGTTATTTATTTTAAAATATTCTTATTTAAACAATTTAAATACATACGTCGAGTTAAAGCGTTGGAAACGTGAGAAGCCACAGCCATAAGTGCAACAATAAGTAAAACTTTGAAAGATGCCATTTTTGTGAAATGAGAATTTTTAAACAACTAGCTCTGTTTTTTCAGACTCTTAGTCGTTTTGAAGTTGTTGAGGATTTGATGCAGTAACCAGATTAAATCGATGCATTTATATTGAAAACAAATCCCCAAATCTTACAAACTTGGTCCTTCCTCTCACTACGTTTACCAAATTTAAATCCTGTATTCTACGAATAATTACAATTATTTTCTTACAAAAATAACAATATTTAACATATAAGACGCTACTTGTGTACCCTTGGTTTGTGTTTGTGAATTGAATAGGAAATTTTCTAAGCCGTCGAAGGTTAGCTTGATTCAATCGTACGTTTAGAGGGAATGTCAAAGATCTTGTTCAAGATTTTTTCTTATATTTTCTTTTACAAATCAGATTCAGATTTATTCAGATTGAAAAATGATTATTTTCATATTATCTTAGATCAATATCGATCAATGATTTATATCGATCAAATCATTTTTGTTCTTTTACAAATTTGCATACGGTGCGATGCATTAAAATTCTGCGCAAACAATTGTGGTTACGTGATAGAACGAAGTAACAGTTTCATTATTTAGATAGAAGAAATAAATTAATGGCCAATAAAAATGAGAATTTTAAGAAAAATGGGATGATCTAAACGGATTTAGACTTCTTTATGGGGTTTAAATTAAAATGTGACATTAAAACCAATAAAATATTAAATTAAATTGCGATATCAAACAAAAATTGGCTAAGAGTCAAAATTAAAATAACGTCCCGGATATACCTATGCTTTGTAATTTTTTTCCTATTGCGTACTTTATATATTATAACTTCTAGATTTTTTAAGCTTTTCAGAGCACTGAAAAACATTACAGACACAATTAAGTTATAGAAACCTGTAACGGCTATGGCAATTTTTAAAATTTAAACCGTTATACGAATTAAAATTAGCTTTCAACTGAAAATATTTGTGTTCATTATATACTGTCAGTCCCCTTCCCACTGGGCACTCTGGGCATATGCTCAGGAACCTCAGGACCCTGCGACCGATAGGGCCCCCCTAGCTCCTGCAAGATCACCAAAGTGAAAAGAATTCAAAAATTCTAAATTAAAAAGAATTAAAAATGAATTAGCTAGTAAATTTTTAATAATGCTTTGATGTGTCTATACTTTATAGTCTACATTATACTGGATAAGCCCACTTAAAGATCTTGTCGAGAGCAGTTTCAACACAGTTGACATACCTAACCAGAAATTTGCTCAAGCAATGCTACTTTGCCTAAAAGCAAACTTATCAGGCAGTATAGATATTTTATAACAGTAGTTCCCAACTTTTTTCATGTGACAATCCCTTGAAAACTCCAAGCACTATGTGCAGTCCCTTTGAAAATAAAACCATAAAATTGTGTATGAACGGAATATTTTGAAGATGTTTCATACGCAAGTATATAACCAGAAACATAGTGATAGATAACTTTGGCCTCCCTACATAGACTAATTAGTATGAGAAAATTTAGTAGCTGCTAACCATAAGAAACTAACATAGACATAATTTCCTCCACTTTTCTCTCGTCTACTTAGCTTAAGACATTTAAACTAATTGTAAGAACCAATCAGCAGCATTTAAATTATTTTGGTGCTAGTTGGCTAGTTGTTACTATGGTAAGATATAGCTGGATGTTGGTAGCTTGTTTTTCTCCTTCAGACAAAGAAGAAAATTTGATAAATACATTGAAATGCAGACCCTAGTACTGGGATCCATCGCGGACCTCTTACGATAGTCCACAAACTATAACTGGGGAACCAATATTTTATACAGTTTAAACTATACAAATAAACGTTTTATACTTAACTACTTTCAAAATAAATATATCTAGTACCTAATACGAGTAGATTCTGATTTAGTAATACGTAAACAGAAACTAATTTAGTGTTTTGATTTTTTTTAACATTTAATTATTGATTACTGCTATAAATACTATAACATTCAATTGAATTTAGTCAATTTTAGACTGATAAAATTTTTCAACCATATTAAATTGATAAAAAAAAACCGCGTTCGAACTTGGTAAACGATTATATTTTTGGAAAATTTATATTTTATAAATTAGAAGAAAAATCTACCCTAGAATTTTTCCAACATCAGAAAAATACGTAAAATAAAATTGGTTAATATTCATTTCCATTACAAAAACGACTGAAGACAAATCAAAAATTGACACGAAAAGTTTATTTTACGTAACATGACTTTTTTCATTCATTCATTAGCCGAACACATCGAAAATTCATAAAAACATGGCTTGTCTGTCTTGAATAAGAATCAGTCGCCTCTAAATTCAAATCTAACGAATCGAATTTGAATTCTAATTACTTGCCGTAACAATTGTATGCAATACACAATCGAGGGCCAAGGGTAACTGACAATTGGCTCCCATTAATTATTTTCACTAAAAATAAAATAAAAATTGTCATTTTAGAAGAGATTTCATTTTGGTCTTGGATGGAGGGGGATTTGAATCCTTTGAGTTTTGTTAAAAGATATTTTTTTATTGATAATATTGATTGGGGCAAATTTGTATAAATAGTTGCAATCTGCCAAGTTGCAAGCATCTTCAACTCAGTCTCCAACGGCTTCAAAACTAGCTACTTTAGAATCTGCAAATCAGAGCTAAAGACTCCAAAATGAAAGTTTGCATTGCATTGTTCGTTCTTTTGGCTATGGCTTACGCCAATCCTTTGCCAGGTAAGTGTTAAATTTAATTTTAATTTTGATATTATTTTAACTTTAATTATTTTTCTTAGTTTTCATTGAGGAAATGCCAGTTGCCCTCGTCAAGTTAGTTCGTCCGGTACGTTCTCCAGGAAATTATCCTGTTATGATGACTCTTAATCCACGGCTTCAGAAACAAGAGTTGCCAACCGAAGAAGGTATTCCCAACGAAGTTGGTGCTCCATTAGGACCTGAGGCTGATGTAACCCCAATTGAAGAACCTGCATTGAAAAAAGGTTCCGAAGACGACGACGACGATGATGATGATGATACTGACGCCATTGGAGCAATCAAACCGGGCACCGGAGGAGTCTATAACGCCTTTTTCCCAATGACTTTTGCTCGTGGACATAGCGGCACTTTGGCTATCGCTAACAGTTTCAGCAGCGGCCGAAAAGGTGTTGCAACTAGCCATGCAACTGCGCATGGATCGAAACAATAAAAACGAATTATATAATGATATCATAATAAAAATTAATTCACAAAAAGTAATATATTTTTTGTAAAATAGTATTTTAAATAAAAATTCATCAAATATTTTTATTAAATATCTTCTATTGAGTTCATTATAATTCCTTCGACCATGTTCCATTCTCAGTTATTCGTGGCTCAAATTTTCACGTAATCTTTACAAACGCTTTTTCTCTCTTATTAGCATTATATTTAAAATGTTTGTTAGATATCTACACATGATATGACTCATTACGTTCAAATAAAATCCAATGCTATCCCATCAAGACAATTGATATGTTTAGCATACAAACATGACAAATATACTAAACAATATATCAAACACGTGTAGACAAAAATTAAAATCATAATAATAGTATTTTTAGGTAGGTTCAAAAAATACTTGATAAAAAATTAAGGCTTTGAGGTATCAAATACGAAGAAAATACTACGGTTAACGAGTATATAAGAGAATAGAGAGTTATAGCATATCCAATAGCACTTCCTATATAGGATCAAGAAGAGCAATTATGTGGCTACGATATAGATTTTCCTTAAACAGTCGTTTAACTTTAAAAATTAAGGAGGCTCTAACAAACATTAAGAGTGAAACCATAATTACACTATATAATAAGAATTTTTCGCAATAGACACATTCGGTATACTTACAGAAATAATACTTATGAGACGATCATGATTTTACCAACTTATTTAGCTACTTAATTGTGTGTCCATGTTTAAATACTACTATATTTTTGGAATTGTAGATTAACTTCTAAAAGTTCTATTTAATTTTTTCACATAAATATCGAAGTTTATCCCTTATAGCGTAAGATTAGCTGTTTAAGATTAGCTATTCTTTAGCTGTGGGAACAAAAAAAATGAGATCTCAATAATTTTGTATGCACATAATACATCTGCTAGGACTTGTCCTTCCCTAGACCATAAACTGGGTACGCCTATATAGTAATTCTCATCCCAAAATTTGTCTATTTTAATTATTTTACACATAAATCCTCCCAAAACATCATTTTTAATTAAGTTTCTTCTACTTAGATTGTATGTTTGGGACAAAAAAATGAAAACTTTTAGTTTTGCTTTGTAAAGACTAAAAGATATTTATTCAAATTATATATATTAAAATTATAAAATATTTATTACAAAAGAATCAAACATCTTGGAGTTTATTATAAACATATATTTTTTTAAATTTCAGCTTTAGAATCTTCTGAAAACATGTACTTAATAAAATTAGTTTTTCTAAATATGTTTTTTTTCAAATTCGTTTAAGTTGTCAATTTCACGTGAAACATTGAAGATATCTTCAGATGGATAAAGGGCAGTGGCGGCTCGTCCTTAAGGGCTGCTGGGCTATAAGCTGCAGCCCCTCCAGTATTAATTGAAAAATTTTGTTTTAATATTTATTAATTTTATGATCTATAATAATACTATAATAAGTACCCAATATTCCATAATAAGAACAAAATGCGATTTATTCTAGTGTAAGGTTAAATTAAAATCTCAAATTACACCAAAAACAGTAGGCATTTTGATTTTTCGGGCTGAAATTTACACAGCCCGCAGAACTTGTGTTTAGATACCAATTAAGTGTATAAAGTGTAGTGGGGGTAACGCAAGAAATAACGTGGACTTTGGGCTAAAAAGCCAACAGCCCATTAACCAACAGCGTTTAATTAATAAGTTGAACAAAAATAAAATAAGTACCTATCTATTGCTTGGAACATTCCATTTAATAATAATTATATTACAAGGGGGATTCTCGCAGATGCATTCCTAAATCTTATTATTTTAGTGTCAGCATTAAAATAATAGCTTGAATCAGTCAATTAAATTTAGATACGCTCAGAGAAGTGAGCAGGCGTACCTGTTAGTGCCTGTTAGTTGTAATAAATTATTTTGGTCCCAACAAATGCTATAATATTTAGTTTTATTTTTATAACGAAACAAATATTGCTTCACTTGTTTTTTAAAGTAAAGCATGGTCGCTAACTATATCTAATTAGCCGTAATTAGCCTTTTTCCTCGGAAGATTTAAAAAAGACCCGCTAGGGGCAGCACCAGTGGCGCGGTAAATATATTTTGAATTCTCTATTGACAATAACGTCAAACGTATAGAATTATAATGGAATTAACGGAAGACAATGTACCTGGAGCAAAATTGAATTTCGTAAAAGTGCAAGATCATCTTGTCAGGGATTTAAAACGATGACTTGCATGTCGTGGCTTAACCGTGTCAGGTAATAAAAATTTCCTAGTTGAAAGGTTAGTTGGTTCATAAATTTTCTCGTATATGTCATTGTGTTTTTGAAAATTTTATTATTTTAAATAAACTTATTTTTTTTTTTGAGAATTGAAGAATGCATTGCAAACGGTAATGATAAAAAAAATTTCGTTGGAATTGATTGTGGTAAACGTCTAGCGGATAAACAGCAACGCATGAAATTACTCAACCCTACTTTACCAAGTTCAATATCATACAGTTTTCCTACTACAAACTGGGAAAATTTTCCATCCCAAGCTATTCCTCGTTCTTTTTGCTATGCTATAATGTATAGTTATATTACTATCGGTCCTATTGATACTTTAGATTTGAATGCTACTTTATCTGACGATGACGAACAGTTTCTAAATTGCGGTAACTCGAAAGCACTTCAAAGGGGAAGACAATTTTTTTTTTGTGTTTATAGTCGCTTTAACATCTATGGTCATATCACGACTGTCTTACACACAGAAATATTCTGTAGGTCTTGAATCTTAATTTTTAATCTTATATCTAGGGATTCGATGGGGATCGAACCCAGAACCACTGGCGCATGTAGCAGAGAGAGCAGTTGCTCTAACCACTGCGCCATCAAGTGGGTGGAAGACAATATTGTTTGAGTGACTTTGTGTTAAATATGAAGATAATGAAGATAATAATAATAAGATTTTTTTTTTCGTCAACTTTTGGTTTTATAAAAGGTGCACCATCCTGCTTGTATCGACTATCAGACGTACAATAAGCGAATACACAATGTTGTGTAAGCATTAAAAATTTTTTTATCACAATATTTATTTATTCTAATAATAAACAGACGTATGTACGTTTGACGTTATTATCAATAGAGAATTCAAAATATATGTACCGCCCCACCGGTGCTGCCCCTAGCGGATCTTTTTTAAATCTTCCGAGGAAAAAGGCTAATTAATGCCATTAACTGAATATAATTAACAAAAAAAGTAAATTAATTAATTGATTAAATACGTAGGTACCTATGACATTTTTGAGAAAATGTAGATTTTCTGTTTTTATCTTGTACAAAAATAATCAAGTCAAAAAGTCCTTTATTATTGATATCTATTGTGAAAATATATTTCGATTCTTTCAATTTCGTTTTATCATCTTCCACTGTTACTACGTTTCTAAACATCCTCTCCGACTTAACATACATATACAATGTTCCAATGAATTTTATTGTATATAACACTGGTCATCAGTGATTTTGTTGCCCTTGATATAATAGCTTAATAGCTAGCAACGTTTTCGAGAGAGTATTTTAGGTCGGCCAGTTTTTATATATGTTATCTCTCGCACTATCCCGGACATCATACGGGTTGTCTGGCAGTCGGGAGGGGTTGCGTTTATTAGTGCGCATCGCACCTGTACAGGTAAAAAATTGAAACTTTCAGAAAAAAGAAAAAGTTTCAGATGAAACTTGCAGCGAGTAAACTAGCAACTTTACGAAAATTAGTCACTGGACATTTTTGATGTGAAATGTAAAAATTCTACAAATTTCATTTGAAACTTTTTCTTTTTTCTGAAAATTTCAATATTTTACCTGTCATAGGATAGTGCGAGAGATAACATATATAAAAACTGGCCGATCTAAAATTCTTTTTTTTTCGATGTCGCTAGCTCTCGTACTATAAGATTCATTTTTAATATACTTATGCTCACAATTAATGAAACTATCAATGACTTTGGAAGATTTGCTCATAATGTGAATTTTATTTTTTAAATAGTAATAAAAATTATTATGCATCGAAGTAAAGAGACAGGAAAATGTTGAAAACTCATGTTATACTTCAGTGAAACGCCTATAATAAGATGTTCTTCTATAATTTTTTAGGGGACAATCTCTTTTTAAAGACCAGAAGTAATCTGCCATCATGTGGCGGTCCCATCTACCTTGATACCTTTTCTCCATTACTTTAAGATCCTTGTGGAAGCGTTCTCAATGTTCCTCACTATAATTTCCCAAATTATCAGAAAATCTATCCATATGACTGTGGAGAAAGTGCAACTTTATACGTTTATACTTTATATATTTTGCTCCTAAATTCTTGAAGCTTATCAACATTTTTGCACAATTTATTTATAATTTGGTACTTTATAATTACCAAAAAAGTTTTCTTATATATAAAATTTATCAAGCTTCACTTTCCGGAACTGTTATAACTTTGATAAATATACATTTTTCATCAATTGCCATCAATTGAGGACCATCAAATATTTCGCATTCTAATTTATATGATGAGCTATTCTACAATTACATTAATTTTCTACAAATATTTCTTTTTTTTATTTTTTTTAAATATGTAATCGTGGAAGTATGATTTTGTCTCTGTTTAATAGCAATTACAAAAAAAAATTTTTTTTGTACACCTGTGTAATATGTGCAAAAGTATTATTTATTGTTAGACTTTTTTTAAATGTAACTCATGCAATTTTATACTCTTAAATATAAAGGCTATTATTCTAGTTGTAGCACAATAGGTTTTTCTATTTTAGTTATTTTACTTTTGGCTTATATTAAGAAAAATTAGTTAGCAGTTAAGATCTCATTTAAATTCTTGGCAGTTGAATGAGCAGAAAGAAAATTTAATTTTTTATCAACTAAACAACCAACGTCAACGCATAATGTTGGTAGTTTAAATTTAAGATTTTGAACAAATTTCGTAAATGTAAAAGGTAATTATCTGATATATCTGCGAATGCGAATGGATGTCCGTATATTTTTTCTGTTAGCGATGAGAGATTGAAATTGTTGTAACACGAACATTTTCCTTGTCTTTGTTTTTGTCCAATTTAATGTGATATATTATTGTAATGAGACACAAGAGAAATTAAATTACTTGTATTTATTTATTTATTTGTTTATTATAGTTAAATGTAAACGCTCATTTATCACGTCTTCCGGATTGAACAGAGTGTGAAAGCTGCCAAGTTTTTCCTAAGCAAATTTCTCAATTACCTTCATTTATCTTATGAGTCGTTCCGTATAATAAATACAAAACAACATTTACCCAATTTTAAATATATTATAGGTGAATTATAGGTGTTTTCTAACTTAACGATTTTTTTAAGTGTTTTTTATTTTTATTTTTGTTTGTTATAAGGACGTAATACTGATTAAACAAGTTATTTCCCAAATAGACAAAAATCAATCTTAAGGGTATTTAATATTCCGAGACTGAATACAAATTTTGAGATAAAGAATACTTTGCAGTTAATAAGTTGGCCTAAGCGACTACAATTGAAGACTGGACATCAACAACGGGCTAAGTACCAAAAAATATTGAGTTAGACCCGAAAAATAAGGAGACCATATTTTTTTATTTAAAATCCGGGACGGCAACTTGTAGCGGGGGGGGGGATAAGTTATACATTATACATTACAAATACTATTTAAGGATATAATAAAAATCGATGATTGTTTTTAACAGAATCAAATTTTTTTAATCAGAATTACTGAGCACAAAACATATTTTTTTGAACTATGGATCTTTTTCAGTAGGTCTTTTTCGCTTTGAAGGATTCAAATGATAAATATGAATATAACATTTTGTACAATTTTCTTCAGAATTAATTTTAGTAGGTAATATTGCTTTTAGTGTGTCTATTTCAAATCGAGTCTTGTCACTTGTCCAAAAGCTTTCCATTAAAGAAAATATTCTTTCCGTAGAAGCATTTGTGCAAGGCAGACAGAAAAGGAACTCTGCTAATTTTCGTAAATTTGAAAATGTATGTTCACGATTATTAAAGTGAGAGACCATTTCAACCTGCCTTTGGATTGATGCATTTCAGTTATTTTCATAATTCAAAAATTCGGGACAATCCGGGACAAAAAGCCTCACAAATATTGCTTCTAGAAAAATCCGGGACTGTCCCGGCCAATCCGGGACGTATGGTCACCTTACCGAAAAAGGCTAAGTGCCATTGCCAACAGCGAGCTAAACGCTAAATGCTTAATGATCATTGCTGACATTACATTGCCGCTTTTTACATTTTTGGCAATGGCACTTTAGCTTGCTTTTTTGGGTCTAACTGAATTTTTTTTTTTGGCACTTAGCCTGTTATTGATGTCCAGTCTTCAATTACTTTCAACGAAAACCAAAGACTGAATTCTTTTTTAAGGTAAATTCAATAAAAAAGTATACAAATGGTTGCATATAGTAAACATAATTACTTACTATGTTTAAATTAATATTATATTATAGGTACATACTTCGTTATACTCTAATATTTAAGGATTTATCCAATCAAGTAATTGAGCGTTTTCCACAATAAATCTTTACTTTTTAAACATTTTTACTTTGAAATGTCAAAATTTACTAATTCAATGCTTCTTTACTTAATATTTAAATACGATGAACGACGAAGATGCAACTTTTGATCCCAAAAGAAGTTTAACTGTTTTCAACTGACAATTCAATAGAATATATAATAGTGAATATCTTAATATAGCAAAACATTTATTGTAATCTGTAATCGAAAGCAGGAGTCAGATTCAAACAAAAACTTTCGAATTCGTAGAAAATTTATTAATATAATTGCAAATAACACAGCTCTCATACAAAACTAAAAATAAAAAAATGTATACATTCAAATAAATTTATATTTTTCCCCGTAATTATTTAAAGACATTATCGACATTACGATTGCTGATATAAGTACAACAATTGACTGGATAGATTTCTTATTTTAAGTATTAAAATCGCCTTTTTAAATATAGTATCCAAATTTATTTTGTTTTCTTACAAAAAGAAAAATAGTAATTATTTTTTTAAAAATGCAAAACAACCAGTCAAATTAAAATTTAAAAGAAAAATTATTCTCTCTAATTATAAGTATGACTTAACAACAGATATGTGGTTTTAGTGAATCGGCATGGGCAATACTGTCAATACTCCAGCTAGCTGTTTCCGTTTGTCCAACGTCGGTCACTTTTATATCGTTTGTTGGCGTCGATACTCCGTTTTCGTCCGTATCATAGAAATGTAAAGTGGATTTTTCCAAATCTTCACCGGCTAATCTAATTAAACTAATCGCTACTTGAAAAAATACCTGTTCGATACCCTAAAAAAGAATTTATTGATTTAATTATTTAGTAAGTTCATGTTTCAAGGTGAGTTACATATGATTTCCTAAAAAAAGATTAATAGGTTCTAGTGAAACAAAAAATATACAGGGTGCTATATTGGAAAAACATGATTATTTTTTTAACACTCTGAACAATAAGTCGATCTGAAAGGAAAGGGGTCGGTGACAATTGGGCGGGAGACAATTGGGCGGGGACAATTGGGCGGGGGACAATTGGGCGGGCGCAGGTTGACCTCATTCATTTTTGTCCATTTATTCATAAAATTGTTTTCATCACATTTTGTGAGTTTCATCGTCGTTGAAATTTCTTACAAAATTAAATTGCTTGTTGTTTGCCTTCTTATGACGCGTTTTTGGGACACTGAGCGCGGTGGCCGAAAACTGCTTTACGATGGTCATGCTTATGTAAAAGAAGCAGAGAATACATTAAAAACACACTGGAAATGTGAAAAGAAACGAATTTGCAAAGCTCGCTTGCATACAATTTTGAATCCGATGCCCGGTGCTGATGTAGAAATACGTTCAGAACATACTCATCCTCCTGATCCGACTTTGTATGAGGTAAAATAAGAAGGCAAACAACAAGCAATTTAGTTTTGTAAGAAATTTCAACGACGATGAAACTCACAAAATGTGATGAAAACAATTTTATGAATGAATGGACAAAAATGAATGACCTAGGTCAACCTGCGCCCGCCCAATCGTCACCCGCCCAATTGTCCCCCGCCCAATTGTCTCCCGCCCAATTGTCCCCGCCCAAATGACACCCGCCCAGTTGACGCCCGCCCAATTGTCCGGATCCCAAAGGAAAGGTCCCGCGATAAGCATTACTACAGAGTGAGATCCATCTTTGTCTCATGATAGGACTTTCCACTTATCCTATTTCCATAATATATGGCCCATTCTCTCATCAAGAACAGCAGTTCAGAAGGATACGGGTTTGCAAAACGTGAAACTCCCTGGAGCTAAACATCAATGATATGTTTTAGAATGAATTGTGTTTGATATTTGATTTGGAAATGAAACTATAACTATATATAACTTGCGAAAAATTGACTTGATTTAATTTTTGAGTCAAGTTTGACTCGATTTCAAGTCCAATTTAAACCAAGTAGCTTGAAAAGCAAATCAAGTAGTGTTGAAAAAAAGTCAAGTAGTGATTCAAACAACATCATAAACATGCATTTGTCGCATTTTCTTAAGTAGTTAATTTGTAGTGCAATACATCAATAGAAGGAGAAAAATAGAGGCGTATTTTTAAAGTGATTAAATTGTAGAATAAAACGATTTTTTTTTATTATTTTTAGTTTAAAGCTAAAATAACTCTGCAAGTAGTATATAAGTGTAAAATTATTTTCTTTTATATATTTAAAGATTCATCCGAAAATTTTGATTTTTATACAAAACATGTTACTGGCCTCAGTTCCGAATTCGTTACATATCGGGCCTTGATGTATAACAGTAAGAAGTACAAACATGAACTAGTCCTACCCACTCGCAAAATTGTCTGCATCCTTCTTTGTAGCACCCTGTATACTAGGGATTTATCTCATATTTATAAAAATTTAATTTTATAATATTAATCATATTTTTAATTTTCTATTTTAACGATTATTAGAGAAATACACATTATAATTTGAATTTGTTTGAAATACTCTTCATTTCAAAAATAACTTATAACGTAAATGGTAAATCTTTTCGTGACTATTGTAAATTTTCTAATCGTTTAAAAATTATACTTTTGAAAGCATATGCAACAACGCCAGTTATATTTACTTGGTCATGTAAAGCTGAAGATTCAAAATATGAAGCTCCAATACTATTCGAATAAGCTAAGGCTTCTTCACGTTGAACCTAAAATAATCCATGATAATTATAATTAAAAATCATATCTAATTTAAATACAAACCACTCGTTTTTCTTGTAAATCAGTTTTATTTCCTACTACACATAAAATTAGCGGAGATTCGACGTTTCGTTTCAATTCTCGTACCCACATTTTGACTGATTCAAATGAGCTATACATTGTGATATCGAATACTAATAATGCTGCGTTCGCATTTCTATAATACATTGGAGTCATAGCCTTAAAACGTTCTTGTCCAGCCGTATCCCACACCTAAAATTCCATTCGGAAAATGTTTGAAAATCAAGTAATTAGTGAGGGAAAAAACGAAAATGTACCTGTAGTTTAACTCGTACATCGTCAATATTTATTTTACATGTGAAAAATGAAGCGCCCACCGTTGGAGCGACGTGCGGGCTGAACACTTTGCCCACGTATCGCACTATCATACTGGTTTTTCCGACACCTGAAATAGAATGTTTAATCAAATATATAATTATTTTTTGCATTTTTGTTAATGATCGATATCTAAAAATCAGAAATCTATATTTTCATTTAACAAAAACATACTAATAAGTATAACCTATAATGAAAACTGTTAGATCAAATAACATGTACAAATATTTTTCTTGAAAACTGGTTTTTGAACAAGAAAATAAATAATCCAACATAAAAAAATTTATCTAAAAATCCGACCTACCTCAAGATTTTTTAAATTATGAATGCAAATATGGGAACGTGTGAAATATTTAAGTCATAATTAAGAATGTTAAGTATTGCAAAAATTAAAATATGAATACAATTAGAGTTTTAAGAATATGATTCTTAGTCACCTTGAACTGCCAGAACTATTAAGATATTAGTAATTATTATATTATGTACCTTGCGAACCCAAAACAACTATTTTACTATCAATAGTTTTCATGTTGTCTTGTGAAATGATAAGACACTAATAACTTAAACATTGGTTTTATAATAAATTTTTAAAAAATCTTTTTTTTTATCTTTTATTTAGATCACTTTCCTCCGTATTTTGACAATCATTTTGCACGAGTGTTTTGTTTACAAGACTTTACCGAGTTACGAATAGTTTGATGAAGTTAGGAACGAGTTATTGAGAATAGAAAAGAATAAGTGAGATTTGGTAATGCAACTTACGCAAGAGTAAGAAAGATAAACAGTTTGGCCAATTTGGAGGATTTGGAAGACCAGAGACATCTGTGTTAAAATAAAATAACAAGTTTCTACTTTTGGTTCATTTCTATAATTCGACTAGCCAATGCTAATGATGCTAATCACGCTAATGCCACAGGTTATTGCATTATTGAGTTTGATAATAATAGTTGATGATCTAAAATCGTTTTGATTTATTAACGATTGAGGTTATAGCGATTATAATAATTCATATATGAATTGCTAACAAAAAGATTTAAGAAAAGTTAAGCCAAGTGAAAAGCCTAATGGCCTATTGAAGTTAAGACCTATACCTATCAGAAAACCCAGTTCAAGTGGTTTAAGTTATTAGAGCCAAAAAGGTACGAATTATAGTTAAATAATTAAATTAGAACATCCAATGTATAAAGTTTTTTTTTCACTGATTTTTTAATGTCGCGTCAACATTTCTGTCCTTAGCGACAAAATGTACAAAGTCTTTTTGGTTTTATTATCAGATTTTGTGAAAACTTCTAACTCTTGTTGTCTCTGATATAATTTCATATTTCAATATAATACTAGCCGCCGGCTTCGCTATGTATACCTATCTAAATTAAATTATTTATTCCTAAAAATCTGCATACCAAAAAATAGCATTCCTTTCTGCTGAGAAGAACTTATTGAATATAATTTGTAGACAATTTAATTAGCTTTAAATTAACTGCAAAGCGGGACCTGTAAGCCTCGTAGTTCTCTCAAAATTTTAGAGAACCCATATAAGGAAAAATCGAATTTTGCTGGGTACTCCAGTATTAGTGGAACGTCAAGGTTTATTTGAGGCTAGTCACCGTCGTCCTCTTCATTGTAGTTTTGAACATTTCCCCAGAGCAGATAGTACACATCGGAGAACATCTAAGCCCTGCTTTCAGGCAACTGCAGCTACCACCCAGCACCCTTTCTTGAATTTACAAGTGAGGTGTGTTAGTAGCTCTCCGGGGGCAGGATCTTGCCGACTGGCAATGTGAATGAGCACAGCCAGGGTCATACATGCTTAAAAATCACTTAATTAGAGTTGCAAACTTGAGAATACATAGCCCTAATGGGTCCAAACAACATACTAAAAAATCAGAAATACATCATGTTTTGCGAATTTAGTTATTTTTTATGTCAATTTTGACTGGTCTATATAATAAAGGGAGTACTTATTGTAATCGGGACAAATTTTCGAATTCGAGTTTTCACCGGAAATACATGTTTTGAGGTCCTTTGAGTTCAAAAAAGTGGTTTTTAGAAACATGTCTGTGTATCTATGTGCCTGTGTTTGACAGCTATATCGTATCGAAAGCTTTATCGGAATTTCACGAAACTTGGAATTTGGCCTTCATATTATACCTTGTTGTGCCGCGAAGCTTTCGGTTGGACTCGGTTAGTCAAAAGCTCCACTTTATTCTAGGAATTTTGGAGCTTTTTCATTTTTTTTTTTTCGAAAACGGCTCCACCGTTTTTCGTTAAACTTTCTACAGTTCAGACTCATTGATGCCTACAACTTTTATTTGAAACTTTTTATTATTATAAATAATATTACCGCCCTTATTATTATTAATAATAAGGGCGGTTCCGAGGTGAAAGTTGGGAATCCGTAAATCCATATGTATATAGGCGCTGTGCATATACAGTAGTTCTGTTTATATGTACAGTTATAAAGTACTTATAGTTTTTTTAACCAACAGTGTGTTTCATAAATTAAAGTAAAAGAAAGTACTGTGACGCCTAGCAGCAGATATTTTTTTTTGTAGAGCTGTGTTATACTCAGTCTTATCTTTTAAAAATGCATTAGTAATAAAATAAAAAAAGACTTCCTTATTCAAAATTATCCTAAACTTTCACATTGGACTCGGTTAGGGTTTCAAATAGATTTTTATTTCGGATATCCGATAGTTTATGTTACAATTACGATTTACGGAGCTCCTTAGCATCAAAATGGCTGCAGGTATAAATGGGCTAAAATTTAAAATCTAGACCGCTTAGATCTTTCCAAAAAGCTTGGTGAAATTTGTTAATTAAGTCGTTTTTTTTGTCTATTTGTCAAATTTTTGAAAAATTTCGCTAACTAATACAATAACATTTTCCTTGATTGAGTATTTATTAAATGTTGTATTTTGTTATTAACATTAAACTTAAAACCGTTGAAATCTATATTGGACAGACAAGAAACAGAATTGAACATAATGGCGTTTACAAAATATCAAATATTTTTAGTGCTTCTTTTAATTGTTACTGGGTCAATTAATTCTCTAACTACGAAATGGGCTGATTTGTCGGAGTCGCTCGATTCAGATGGCAAAGTACGACATTTTCAGCATCCTTATGTTCAGACTTTTGTGATGTTTATGGGTGAATTGTATTGCATCGCGATTTATAAATTGATTCTTCTATATAATCAATGCACACAAAAACATTCAGATGATGCGAGTAATGTGGGTGTTATGCAAAGTTCTAAATTTAACCGATTTGTATTGTGTATTCCTGCCTTGTTTGATTTGCTCTCGACGTCAACCATGTATGTTGGATTGACCTTAACATATGTGTCCAGTTTCCAAATGCTTCGTGGTTCTGTGATCATTTTTGTTGGGCTGCTCAGTATGAAATTTCTGCAGAGGAAACTTGGAAAAAAGAAGTGGCTCGGAATATTCTTTACGATTTTAGGCTTAGTTGTAGTTGGATTCTCCGACGCCTTTTTCAAATCTGAAGATGGTTCATTCAATCGAACTAATATAATAATTGGAGATGTACTTATTATACTAGCCCAAATAATGGCGTCAATACAAATGGTTACGGAAGAAAAATTCGTTGTTGGCTTAGATATCCATCCGTTACAAGCCGTTGGTTGGGAAGGATTATTTGGTGGTCTTATTCTTATCGTTTTATTAATTGCATTTTATTTTACTCCGGTTGGTTCTCCATTTACAAACAATCCTCGTGGGGTTTTAGAAGATGTACCCGACGCATTGGTTCAAATGGGAAACAACAAGCTAATTATCTTTGCAACGGTTGGTACTTTTTTAAGTATTGGCATATTTAATTTTGCTGGAGTTTCCGTAACAAAGGAAGTTTCAGCTACGACTCGAATGGTTATGGACAGTGTTCGATCTCTAGTTATATGGGTAGTGTCCTTATCATTGAAATGGCAAAAATTTCACTGGCTCCAGTTACTTGGATTTCTAATTCTCATATTCGGAAATTGTTTATACAACGACATTATTTGTTGAGATGCTTGATAAAAACAAGTTTCAAATTGAAAAATATAGGATTTTATAGCTTAGTGTATAGTATAGTAGTATAATGGCATATTGTAGTTAATAATGATGTTAAGTTTTGATTAAAATAAAATATGAAAATAAATAACAACTTGCAAAACTGATCCGTGAATTTTATGCTCGTCCTTAAGTAAGAGCTAAAACAAACAAAAGTTTATAATAACTTATTAGTATACAGAAATTTAAAATGATCTTAAATCATTAAGAACTGATCGTTCGTATACTTTTCTTCACTTCAAATTTTAAGATCTCTAGTTGGTCTTCAAACATCGTATTTCGAAAAATTTTATAAGCAAGGTCCTGAAGTTTACGTGAACGAAGTCCCGAGTATAGCTTATATGTTTATGTATTGTATAACCATTTAAATAATGTTTCCGATGTTTTTAATTTTTTTCTCAACAACCATTTCATGAATATTAATCAAATCTTTCAATTCGTTTTTATACTTCAAATTATATTATGTACTTGAAAATTTGAAATATTAACCATTTGTTTTACGTTAGTTTATATAAATTTAACAATTGAGTTAACAAATTTTCATAAAAGCACATTCCAAAATATGTTTTTTTAACTGTAAGGTGTAGGCAGATGACTTTTGAATCATGGTTTCGTTAAAATTTTAACAATAGATTTGGGATTAATTAAGAAATATATTTGTGTATTTTTGTTTGAATGTCATCATTTTGATTTACCTCTCAAAAGTCTTTAAAAATAGGAAACAATTTTATGCTGGTTTTTCTACACTATAAGTAGGTAAAATAAAAGGTTTAAGCTATGTTTTCCAAATCAGGCGCAACGTCACCAAGATCTGAGTGGCTTAATTTAATTTGTTCCAAATGAAATAAAAGCGTGCATTACTTATCTATACAAATTATGAGCAATTTTTATTGCTCATATTAAGCAATCATAATTATAGCTACTTTTTTAGTAGCTATAATTTCACATTGTGCACGACTCGTAATGTACAATGCATGGTCTTATTTTCATTGGGAACAAACCTTAGAGTAAACCATTGGGAAAAAGTCTTTCTAACCAATATTAAAGTCATTCAGAAAAAGCGATGACAATAAAAGATCCCATTACAAACACATCATTTTTTAAACTTGTTCAAACTTAACTAAAAACAGCAGAAGATAAAATCTCAATGAGTCCTTGATCTGTAAAAACGAAAGCAATCTCGGTAATTGTTCAAATTTCAATAGAGATAGTAGTAGATAGTCTAAATCGACATAAAAAATAGCTAAATTCGCAAAACATGATGTATCTCTGATTTTTTAGTATGTTGTTTGGACCCATTACGGCTATGTATTTTTAAGTTTGCAACTCTCAAAAGTTGTGGAAACATTTTTATAGAGGAAAAACCGTGAAATTTTTCAACTTGTTTCAGATTCTGCTCGGTATCTCCTATTTCATGTGTTTTTCTTCAAAAGCTATTCGGTACGTTTTTTAAGACCATTAAATTTTATACAAATAAAGCCCAACCGGAGCTTTTCAGGTTAATGGGTTATCGAGTTACGGCTTTTTGAAAATAGGCCAGTTTTTTGAAAAATTAAACTATTTAGTTTTAGACCTTTTTTGGATCGAAGTTGCGTCGAAACTATGGCGCTGGTCACAAAAGAAGATTTTTCATACAAATTATATGATGCAATACTAGTTTATCACCTAGCACCAAGCCTGTTCAACCAAATTAAAAAATAAAGAAACCCTTAAGTAAATAGGTAATAAACCACCTAGTGGCTAGAGCAATTGCTCTCTCCACTTCATACGTCAAGTGGTACTGGGTTCGATCCCCGCTGAATCCTAGACTTAAGATCCTAGACCTAAGATATAATTAACCAACAGAAATTCTCTGTGTTGTGTATTTAAAACACCAAAAAAAAGGTAACAGAAAGAAAACAGGTTATTTGTATGTTAAGGGTAAAGTTAGATAAGCGATCAAACCTAGGTTTGCTCAGATAAGCTCCGTTACAGTCAGAAAACACGGATAAAGTCCAAAATACGAGTATATTTGAAATAGTACTTCGGGATTTACCCGGGTTAACCGTGTTGTTACAAACTGTGTTAAACTTTTAAAATTTTTATTTGTTTTCCTGGGGTCTTTAACGCCTATACTTCTAATATTAATGTATACAATATGCATTCATCATGTGTACATCAATACTAATGAATAAAACTGTCTGCTTATAGGTGTTATTAAGTAGTCCCTATCGAAGATTCATAAAAATATTGTTATATAAGTATTATAATTATAATATTAATTATACCTTATTATAATATTTTCTTTTTTTTCTTTTTAAGAGTTATAACGCTTTATTTTCATGTGCTTATTTTTACTCAACTGTACTTGTTCATAAAAACATGTTTGGAATACAATATGTTCATTCTAAGAACAATTTTCATTCAAAAATTGTTGGTACCAACTAATTGTAAGTGAAAAGTTAAAAAAGAAACTCGAATGATTTTTAAATTTAAAATTAAATTTGGTTTCATTCGAAAAAACGACGATTATTTGATTATCTTTTGATGAATCTCCCAATTACATATAATACAATAATAAACTAAGCGATGTGAAAGACGAGATAGAACCTAAACAAATAAAATTAGCAATGGGTTCTGAATGGAACGCGAACGAACGTTACACGAATGGAGTGAGTAAAAAGGGACCACAGAGAGAGTTGTACCTACTAATTTAACTGGCTGATATTCCTATACCAAACGAATTTTTTACTCAAATGTCATTATTCTAATTTAGCTAATTTCCAATTCTTTGTTATTTTTGCTGTGCGAGCCAATCATTGTCTTCGCTCGTTTAAAAATCAATGAAACAATAATAACAAGCAATTGTTTGCCAATTTAATTACACGATGCTTTCGAGCATGAAAAGTAGCGATTGAAAACGAGTTTGATGTATTAACGTTTGTCTGAAACTCATCCCATAGCAATTGGAACGGAATATGGGATGCTGTTGCGCCCGTCGTACCCAGTCTACGGGTGTTGATGTTGTTTTGTTAAACAGTTGCATTACTTCCGTTTACTTCGCCACGTTCGCTGTTGATGCGCTCTTATCATTCTCTTCTTACCCTCAAACATCCTTGGATAAAACGGGAGCGTCCTAAAATGTATTTGAAATGAAAAAGTTTCCATTGCTTAGTCACAAGAAAATTCAAAACAATTAATTTGTGACTTTCATATAAATGGAAAAGGGCACTTTCAAGAGTTTATATACTTTTTTATAGGGTGTATCGGGGCCAATTGGCGAGCTTTTTCTGAAGATGGGAGATTTGGTTTCGCCGCATATTTAAGGATTGTTTTAACAAAGTTTCCAGATGAGTGGTTCGCGTCGTTGTCTTGCGATCTGAATCAAATGCCACGGTTTCGTTGTTCCCGTTTGCGTTTGGTAGCTGATTGGTAATTGGTCGAGATTGCCTCGGGCGTTCCATATCGACCAATCGCCGCCTGGATGGTTCCCGACCGGGTTGGGGAGCTTAGTAGCTCGCTAACGGTGTCATAGTTGCTTCACTGAGCTGCCATCCATCGCACCCGTCCAGAATATCAATGTCCATTAGCGGCTTCATCCCCAATCTATATATACTTTTCAAATGGATCAAATCAACTAATAACGAGCTCCATTGTATACTTTAACTTTTTCTTCCAGTCTTTCCATTCCCTAGAATTTTTTGTCTCTTTCACATCAGATATTTTCAAGGCATTCAAAATTGGTAATTCCCCAGAGAGAAAATTTAATTTTTAAAATTAATTCTAGTTATTGTTTTTAATTAAAACGAATCTTTTGCTGGGAGAATATTTTATGACATATTAACGTTTTTTTTCGACTCGTGTTGTGTTTTTAATGAAGAATCGTAGAGGTAATTCGTAGCTGTAGCAGCAGCAGTATCATTACACGCGAACAAGCAATAAAACGGGTACGATATTTAAATAATGAAATGATTTGCATTAATTAAACACGGCGAACCGCAGAGCGCCGTGCCGAGAATCACATGGCTGTATAAAATTTAATCAACGGTTTGCCAACACCGTTTATACATGCTAATATGCAATTTGTGAAACTCAAAAGTGTGTGTATTCGTTTTATGAGTGTTTGCGCATGCCCACATAAGCTATATGTAAATGAATTTTCAATGAGGGAAGAAAATTAGGGATGATTTCTTAAGACTTTACAAATGAAGAATACTAATATGTAATTGCATCTTATCTTAAAATTAAAACAAATATAAAACCTTCGATTTGGTATAGCTTTTAAAGAATCTTTTTAGTTTTGAAAACATTATTGTACCTATACTTAACTATAATGTTTTTAACTTTGAAAGGTATAAAATACTTAAGATAATTAATAAGCTGAATTTTTGCATAAAGCTTCATTTTGTGTTTCTTAACTACATATCAAAAGTTACCGACGATACGGGTTATATATAATTTATATAATTTTTTTCAAATATATAATCATAAATTTTACGCAAGGTCAAAGGTTACGATAAACGAGTTTTCACCAAAATCTTGCTAATGGTAACTTTTATCGAAAAAATACTTGTTATCAAATTTAAAGTTTAGGAAAAAATCTACAAAAAATATATTGTTACTTTTTTTCGTAAGACTAACAGTTTTTGTTAAAATTCGATTCAAAAAGTTGTAACGTTCAGTATGCACATGGTATCTGTATGTCGAATGTTATATTTGTAATTAAACGTTAAAAGTGACTTTAAATATTGGAAAATTTATTTTCGTGAAACTTTCAAAGCCCACAATAATGCAAACTAACGCATATGTACTGCACAATAGTGTCTCGTTTATCGTAACCTTTTACCCTGCGTAAAATTTTTAGCGGTTTATGTATTGTCGGGGACTTTTGAAATGCTGTTTAAAATCCCAAAAGGAATCTTCATGCAAATTCAGCTTTCTCTTAATTTTTTAAAGGGAGGGTATATCAACTAGTACTTATATTTAGTTTAAAAAGATCTTTCCATTGCATCTTTAAAAGCTTACGAAAAATGTAATGTAATATGTTTTTCTAAATCCTCTAAATCCTAAATCCTTCTCAATCGAGCTTACGTGGAAAATTTGTAGATATCTTCAAATAGTCATGAAAGGAAAACATGCGCATTTCATACTTTTACTTTTTTATTTCTGTACACTGAAGTCCTCAATGACTAATCAAATCTTTTTTTTTTATAGAAATTTTAAAGTTTGAAAAATATCTGCAATTATTGTCAATTCAATTTTAAATCCAATTAAAGTGAACTTTTTTTTGACCTTTTACACATTTTCATGAAAGAAATGAGAAATGTTTTGTCCCGAGTTTCACTCAATTTTGAATAATAGGTATTATTTGGATTAGTAGTAGCTTCCCGTAAAATATTCACGACCGTAAGCTTAAAATTGCAATTAAAATAAAAATAACGAATGCGGAATTTTTTTTTAAGACTTCTCAAATGTGAGAACGTCTCTTTAATCGCTGGGCCACAAAAACAACAGTGGAAATATAACAAAGTATTAATACAAACCGTTTCTACATTTCTACGTATCGTCATAGGTACTTACATTTCCGTATTAGGCTATTATTATTATGATTCCACTTTATAAAATGGTTTTTAAAGGAGATTCTTGCAGTTTTTTAAACCTTATCATGATATTGTCAGTACGAGTATTAACATAACAACGTGAAGTTCGATATTTGTTTAGAGAGAAATATCTTTATTAGAACGAAAAGTAGAAAGAAATGCAGGCTTTTTTGGGTTAATGGAGAAAATTAAAAGTCAAAGAACTATAAAGAAAGGCTCCCAGCAGTTGATAATTTGATTTCAAGACTCCTAAATGTATTTTAACCAAAGTTGATGCATGCATTTACTTTTGATAGTTTCTCCTATGAATGAATCAATTAACGAGAATGAGATGAATCAATTTTAAATCGTGGCTGAAGTCTAATTTTTAAGGACTGTACTCTGATTTTTAACGGCACTCTGACTAGTGTTTGATGCCATAATAAACACAACTTGTTCAAAATTGGATTTTTTGCTGCCCAAATTGTGGTTAAATTAAGTAGATACTTAATTTAATTTAATGTTAAAATATGAAAAAGCACAGAAGTTTTTGAGGTTTTTACATAAGTGTTCTTTTTTTTACAATTTTAAATACTTATCTTAGAATGTTTTATTTCAACAAAATTTCTAAATATGGAAAATATCTGCATTTGTCTTCAATTTCATTTTTATTCCGATGAAAATGAACTTGTTTACGACAAGTCTTAAACTTGACCAACCTTGGCTAAATCTTCATCGAAGAAATGAGACGTTTTGTTTTGTATTTTAATGAATTTTTAAAAATACATTTTAATCGGATCACTTCATTGAATAAAAATGAACATTTAGGGGAGTTTCTGCAGATTTTTTCTTCAATTTTATCAAGTTATTGTTAGTATTTTTAAAAGCTAAGGGCTTGCGCTGAAGAGTTTTTCCGCCTAATATTCAGTTTCTTCAAGGGAACATATTTTTACACACATGTTTTCATTTTTTTTTCTGAAGGGAAAACATTATTTGTTTAAAATTATAATTTGATAATTTTGTCTTTTAAGATATTGTTATTAGTGAAATTGACTTGAATCAGCCGTGCGATGTTTGCAGTGACTGCGCGAGATTTTCTTTTAATCCTTAGCGGTGAGTGAAATATTTTTTAAGCTCTTAAGTGAAACTTTGTTACGTTATGCTCATTACAGTCCTAGATCTCAATTAAAAAAAATGTCCACGACTCATTATTTAAGTATATCTATTAGGTTTACATAAAAATGTTGTAAGCCCCAAAATATGCTACTTATAAAGGTAAGAATATATTAATAGATTTAAGAAAAGATTACGGATCCTTGAATTACCTATGTATGTCTTCTATATTATTGTACTATACGATACGATGTTTAACATTACATATAATTTTTTTAAGATTTGTTAATAACAGAATATAATTACGTAATAATTTACTTAGCAATGGAATACCTATTCTATAAAATGAATTTTACTACGAAAACATAATTCTCACTTTTTAATTTAATTAAGGTATGTTTATAGTGAAGGGACGGGTAATAGTTAGCGGCAAATAAATTCAGAATATTATAAGGTATAGTATTAGGTGTGACTTAAAATTTTTAAAATATTCAAAAAATAGTAAAGTAGATATATTCATTCATTCCAAAATAAAGAAAAAAAATCTAAGAATTGATTTAAAATCAGTTTATATTAAAGCTTTGGCAGAATAGTAATAAATGGAAATTATATTTTCCATAAATTTGTATATAGCCTTTAATGGCGACAGTAACAATTTTTTACTGAAACCAATATCCAAGGAAATATAACCTTAAAGCACATATTCAATAATATTAAAATAAAATAAACAAATCGATTACATTTGATAAGTGATTTTCGGCAATAAATTTTATTTATATGCGCGCAAATCTTTTTCTTTTACCCGTTGTAGTATAATGTGTATGTATATTGAGGGTGAGAGAGAGATGATATTCGACGAGAAGCAATGAGGGATGAGATCGAGGATCGAACGATATGTGATTATGGAGGCTGGATGGGGGTGTAGTCCGTTTCAATTTGCTAAAAGGCAAAACGGTGGATGATTTTGCGGTGTTCCAGTGCGCTTAGTTGCGCATTTGATCTTGTACTATCATGTTTTTATGTATGAGTAGCTTTTGTACAGTCAACGCCATCGTTTTTTCAAACAATGTTCCTTTAAAAGGCAAAACTGATAAATTCAGCTCATTTTTTAAATTAACAATCTTAATCGTAAAGTTATATTAAACATGTCTCACGTTTATTTTTACCTTAAGAACATACAAATAGCTGAAATGACTTCGGTTGAGAAAAACTTTGTTGGTAAAGTTTTGCTTTTTGATTGAGCTGTACCCAACTTGGGGGTGGTTTAGAGTGGCTATAAATTAAGAGTCGGAAAGACGGCAAAGATGGGGCTCTAAGATGGCCAAGATTGTTTCCAATCTTAAACTTTCTTGAACGAATTAGATGATATTACGACAGCCATATCTACTCGGAATCACCATCCTCATTCTCCGACCGCTCTCACGACTTTCTTATGACGAAATTCTCCTAAAGCTTGCCTTTTCTATCACCTTCTATCAGATTCAATGTTAGTTTACTTATCTTTGTCGTTTTGAAATCAAGTTTTTTGAATTTAATATTACGAAATTCGAATTGATAACCTCTCGTTCATTCCCCTAATTCCTTTAAATTTATTTTCATTTATAAATTTGAACCCCATTAAAATTCGCCGTGTTCTCTGCTTTTTTTCTTATTGCAAGAAAAAACGTCTTGGCTTGGCGCCAAAGTTTTGTTTTCCAACACGAGACGAGAAGAAAGAAAGATTTGGGGAAGAAAACTGCGCGTTTGGCTATAACTTCGGAGAGCTTTCAGCGGAATGTCCGTTTTGATAAAATGCTTTTAATTTGTCATTTCTATGCAGGCATTGTAGAGCAATTTCTCCATTTTGCCTTCCGAGAGAAAACAACTTAGGACATTAGAACATAGTTTTATTGTTCACTTCGTAAATATTAAATGGATGTATATATTTTATCTACACATAGTTTTGCTAAGGCAAATCGAGAAAATGGAGACATTTGTTGTATTTGACTCCTATTTCTCGTATTTCAGAGCTGTAAATATTGGTAATAATTTATATTGTTGTAGCCAAGAGTTATGAAAGTTCCAAAAAAATATTTTTTCGTGTTCTCGGTGAATGCATTTAGAATAGAAACGAGGAATAAATAAGCACGTAAATAAATATAATGTAACAGCGTTAGTTGGAGATTTAGAGCAACATAATATATGTTGAAACGATGTTTACTAGAGTTAGCTTTAATTTTTTTGATTGTTTCTGGGATTTTTAAATAAAAATAAAACAAATATCATCTAATTTTAGTTTTCAGTTTTAAATTCGTGTAAATTTATAGTGCTATTTTTTTCAAAAACATTGAATAACTGAATAAAAAAATATTTAACATAACTGTATTTCTCCAAATTCGTTGATATATAAAATATAAGATCATATACCTACCTCTAGAATATCCCGAGTCGAAATTTTAGACCTATTTTGGTCCTAAAATGCATCTTTTACCCTCATTTTAACCTACAAAGAGTAAAATGAACCTCATCTCAACCTAAACGATATTCCATCGTACTCATTTTAACCTAAATGAAATTTTTATTGTATTTTGTGAACCTAGTTTCGTCCTAAAAAAAGTTTTATCATCATAAAACATAAAACTTGGTTGTAAACCTGCTTTTTTTTACAAAATTGCAAATATTATTTACTAATAACCCTAATTTTTGATCTCTCTTTTTCCTATGTTGGATGCTTAATATAATATTGTGTAGCCTCTACTAGCATAGAATTTATTGTGTCTCTGGATATGATCCATTACTGGTTTGTTCCTTAATCCTGTCCAGTCTTATTCATTTTTACTCAGCTTTAGTCTCTTGTCGTCAACCGTTCGAGTCAGTTCGAGTCGCTACAACTTCCGTTAGTCATTATACAACAATTGAATAAACTTATTTCACTACTTATTTGATTTATTTTTTAATATTGTCTATATTAAAAAGCCTAAAAGTGTAAATGTAAAAAATGTAAAGGTGAAAAAACCGAGTTTAAAGAAAAAGTGTGAAGAAATTTTCTTTAATTTATTATATTGAAAGTAAGCAGAGAGATGTTACAAAATTAAATAAAATTTCTAAAGTAATGCACTTGGTTGGGAATATTGTGGATTATAATAAAAAGAAATCCTGAAAAAAAATGATGGCAATGGTGACAATAAAGGAGCTGGTAAACGAGGACAAGGAAATTAAGAACTTAGAACTGATATTTGTAATATTCTTATTACTTTTAAATTTATCGCTAATACTAATGAAACTTGTATATTTAATGAATAAAAAAAACAAAATATTAAAATAAAAATGTGTGTGTGAGAGAGAGAGAGATAGAGAGTAAATAAATAAAAATTTGAACCTCATTTTAACCTAAACATTGTATTTTGTCCGATAAATGCTACTTGTAGGTTCAAATGAGGTCCAAAATTCAAATGCAAATGGTCCTCTTGTCAATCTACTTGAACCTCTGAATAGCCTAGATTTTGAGGGCGAAAATAAGTCTAAAATTTCGACTCGGGTTGCCTGTAAATTTTGTTTTTAAATTTTCATAACTTTGGAACAATTTATCGTAACAACAATCTGAAAGTTTGAAAATATTAAAAAATTTTAACTAGTGTAACTTTGAGCTCTAATATCTTAGAAACGGTTGATCTGGAGAACTTCGTTCAAATTTGTTAAATCTTTTTTTTTATATTGTTGTTACAATGAATTGTTCCAAAATTATGAAAATTCAAAAAAAAATTAATAAAAACCCTGTGTTATTTAAACGAAAAATGAAAAATGGATTGAGGCGAACCTTAGTATAACCTTAAGAGCTTGTTTTTGCCAACAAAATTCTTGTTGAAATATAAACTATCAACTTTTGGACACCATAATGAAGTTTTTAACACCCAAGTGGCCTAGTTCATACTTACTGGCTTGAAGTATAATATTCAATCATGAACGAAAACTGTGGAACTTAGTTATATTGCCATTTGCCACTATGTCTTGACATGTTGACACATTGTGACACATGGCTTGACTATTTAGCTACTTTACAACAAATACTAAGTTAGGTATAAACATAAAATTTTTTTTAAAAATAAGTTATCTTTTTTAAATTTATTTTTATTGACCATCAGAACAATGGTCCTTAATGACCTTAGTTGACACAACCAATTCAAGGATGTATCCGTAGACACAGTGCAATTGCCAAGAGGCAGATTGTGCAAAAAATTTGTTACAAAAAAATGAAATTATTCTGAAATTAAAATTATAATTCAAACAAAGGTGATTTTTTTCATTGTTTTTTTTTTATTGTATAGAACCATAATATAAATTTTAAATGACTTATATGTAGGTAAATTGTATTAGGCAGAACTATTTTGTTTGAAATTGGTCTCAATTATTAAGACTATAGTCATGTAATTTTTAGTTATTATATTTTCAATTATTTTTGTGGTCAATTATTAAGTGACACTTTTTACTTTTGTCTAGGACCTAGGTACTACAATAACAAGGTATTAGGTAGGTACTACTATAACAAAGAAGTATTCTAATCGGGTCGATTTTTTGATTTCGATTTTTCACCGCAATACACGTTTTGAGATTCCCTGAGTCTGAAAAAATAGTTTTTAGAAAAATGTTTATGTTTATGTTTTGTCAACCAACGACGGGTTTCATGTAAAAAAAAGTTTTGTGACGCGTCGTAGAAAATATTTTAATGGAATATGGTAAGCTACTTGATATCCCTATATATGCGATAGTACCAACATGTGCAGTTATGGAGAAATTTTATGAAATTAAATGTTGTGAAGATGTTAGAGATGCTAACATAAGACTTATGCATTATTGTAATTTTTACTTATTCCTTATGGCAAACCAATCTTTATTATGTTTTTTTTCCGTAATTTTTCAGGATTATAAAAGAAAATAACCTGTAAAATAAAACTAGGAATAACCCCACAGTTAAAACTACAAACAAATTAAACATACTTAGGTGGACGATGATATTAGAGTTTTCTTAACTGATTGTGAAACATCAATTTTTACAAAATCTACCACTATTTTCAACGTCACGTTTACATGGGTATTTAACTAAATAATTTTTCTTTTAAGTTCTTAATTAATGATTTTCATATTCAGAGCTTAAAAAAAGATTTTTTTAATGCTTCATAACTGCCAGTATAGGTAAAGTGATAAGTAGATATATTTAAGATGTGATGATTAAAAAATCCCTTATAACTATTCAAAAAGTTCAAATTTCAATTTCCTTAAAATTTACCACAGGAAATTGTTGTAGTTATAACTTCGTTTGTTTTTATTATTTTTTTTTGGGAACACGACAGTCAAAATTTTCTTAACAGTTTACATACTGTTCTTCTAATGCAGTGCAATCCATATGAATGAAGCCATAACTTAGACGATATCAATTCTTATATAATAACTGAAAGATGTGAGTAAATCAGTCACAGTCAAAATCTAATATGCCTTTTTATAACTTGTAACATAGTTTTCATTTCTTTATCGAATTTTTTTTTTTTATATTTTTATATTTTTAAAAACTGTTTCAATTTAAAAAAAATCGTATCTTTCAATCCATCCAGAAAAAATACTTTATAAGCTTCTCCTAATGTACATACCTACTTGTAAAATAATTTTTTTATTTTTACACCAATATTTTACTTTTTGGAAACGGGGAATATTTTGAAAGTATAACGATATCTTCATAAAACTTACCTACAATGTTGATAAGAATTTCAATCAAAAATTTCAATTCAACTGTGATCCTAAGTAAGCATAGCTCTTCTGATTACAAACCAAACATTTAAACAAAGAATACTTGCGAGAAAAGGCGTATTTTATTATGAAACCCAATCGATCTCATCCATCTGAAAGTTTAAGGAAAAGTAGACAAACAAAAATGCAAACAGTTTTCATAAAATTTTTTTTATTTCATATAGGAACTGACAAGATTTTCAATTTATTCTTTCGAATTTTTACATTTTGTAATTTACAATACTTTTGATAATACAATGTGGTTTTTGAGGTAGAGGACACTACATTTATAAATTTAATTCCTTTCAAATTTCATTATAAATTTTTGTTTATTTTTTTAAATTTAAATACATGGATTTTATACATGGATTTATGAGACACAAAAATTAGAGACCAAATATACTTAGGATAAGAGGCATTACAATTATATTATATTATGTATAGTATATTATTATATATGAGATCATCAAACTTAAAAAATGAAGATAATCTTAAATTAAAAAGTTTAAGTTAATAGGAAAGCTCAATGTTTTTTTTTTTTTTAATTTTTCGCTCAGTACGAAGTTTATAATATTATACTAAATTTTGAAAACATTTCTTAAAGTAATATTTACACTTTAGACACTATCAATATTATAATTGTTTCTGTTTAATTTACGTTTATACGACATAAGGCCTGTAAAGGGGTTCGGGTGCGTCTGAGACATTTCGATTTCCATTGGCGTTGATAACGACTTGAATAGGGGCGTGCGGCGAACTTGTGGCATCACCTAAGCTGTGAAGATTACCATTATTGGCACACACCGTATCCACTTTAAGGTTGTGTGGTGGTGTCGGGTTCAAATTGTGCTGTTGTATGACTGGATTTTGTCGTTTGTCGATTGGTGAGTTATTGTTGGAAGAATTACTGCTATCGTGATTGTGATGATGATGGTTATTACTATTGCTATTGTTATTGTTATTGTTGCCGTTGTGATGGTGACTCGAACTATTGCTATTGTGATTGGAACTAACGTTCGAACTGTCTTTAGCTTTCGTTTCCTGTTGAGCTTTTTTACTACGTTTCCATTTCATTCGACGATTTTGAAACCAAATTTTCACCTATGGAAATAAAAAAAAAATGTATTTATAAATATACCTATTTTATAATTATATATCTAAGTAATAAGTAAGTGATATTACGAATTATGATTAAGATATTTGAGTAAGATCTGTAAATATGTAAAATATAAGAAATATGAAAGATAGAGTACTGTAACTGATATGCTACTTGTATGAACGAGCTAATTTCAAATACGAAAATTTTCGTGCCCTTATAAAAACCATTTTTTATCGTGTTTACTGTGTCTGATCAGACATTAAGTTTTTAGTTATTTAAAAATTAAGTTTTTATCTTGGATTTCAAAAAAGTTTTAATTTCATTTAGTTTGATCAATTTATCTTGAATAACTTCTAACTGAACTTATATTAAACACCGTAGTATCACACAGTAGTATCCTGCTATTTCACCCGCGTAAATAGTAATATTAGTATGTGTATTTGCTTGATTAGAAGTACCTAATAACCAAAATAAATACTTAGTTAAAAAAGAAATTTTTATTAAAATTGCAAAAAATTAACTTAACAGTAGATTAAATGACTGTATTAACTATAACTCAAACAAGAAACAATGTTATGCTAGTTTACACCACCTTGTAAGAAAGTAGAATAAAATATTAATGATTAGTTTTTCAAATAAGAGGTCTGTCATTAGTCATAACTAGGCATAAAAATCATGGTCTGATTTTGTTCCTATTGTTTACAGGTATTAACATCTTTCACGGTAAAAATTATGTTTAGCAAAACAACGACTATTTTAAACCTTAACACCATTAAAACTGAACTAAACTAAAATCCAAGCAGGAGATAAAATTTCAAAAATTATTTTTTCACCTAAGGGATGTAAATAAGTTTACATTTTTTCGTTCAAAAGTGTTAAAAATATACATTGCCTAAAATAAATTGATGCGTAATTTAATTAAAGCTTATTTGGAATAGACAGGGCTTAAGTTAACAAAATAAGAAATGTTAGTTTCGAAATCGACGTCGAAAATTTAAATATTAAATACTCATAGCTTCAAGCCTAGCTAGACGTAGTAAAGATGACGCAATAGTATTTATAAGGTCTCAAATTTTAGAATCTGAGATTACCCTAGTCAAAGAATTAACCTTTTATTTTTAACATCAGTGCTAATTTTAAGCATACTTTTTAACACTAAAGTCGTTCATCGACACAAGAAAGATACAAAAAGACTACTATCGTCAATTGAACTTTAATCTTAGCTTGGTTAACTTAAAGAAAATTATAAAATAAGTAGGATGGTAACCATAGTCTTTCTTTTGATTATAGCTTACATATTAGTGTTCATGATTTAAACACCGTTAACTTTAAAAACAGAATCAGACTATAGTAGGTATTCAAACTTTGTAATGATGGACCTATAATTTTAAAACGTAAAAGCTCTTAGGTATTTCTCTTGCTTGCATGATGGTGCAAACTTAAATACGAACAATAACAATGTGAATGTGTTTTCCAATTTAATGCACCTACTGTTAATTGTTTATTTAGAAAAAAAATCTTTTCCTGTTAATCTTGATCAGTATTTACTTATCAAATAAATACACACCAACATTACTATTTAAAGCGAGTAAAATAGTAGGGTACTGTTGGTTTGTAAATAAAATTATTACGTCTAATTATTGTATGTTTTTCTTTTTCGTAGGTACTTATTTTTAGTGTAAGCTCGTTGGAAGTGCAAAACTAAAATTAAACAAATATCTCCACCGACAATTTCAAGAATTCTCATATTTTTGGTTTTATGGATAGATTTATACGCTATTGTTATTATTATAACTACAATGGAAAGCTGAAACGTAAATAAAACGTAAATAGAAATGACAGAGACGATATATTTCAAGATTATGGAGAAAACCGCTAGATGTTTCGCTTAACTGTCGCTCATATTTGCGTTTATTTCTTTCTCTTGTGTCTCGTATTTTATCTCGTAATTTACTCAATGGACGAATGGAATGGGCTAGAATGATATATTAGATTTGAAGCATCAGCGTGCAAATTGAGAAAATGAAAAATTACCTGTGTTTCAGTTAGCATGAGACTTGTGGCGACCTCGAAACGTTTCGGTCGAGACAAGTACTTATTTTGACGGAATTGCTTTTCGAGTTCGAGTAGTTGTTGGGATGTGAAAGCAGTTCGAGGTCTTCTCGTTTTGCCTAGCAAAGCATGTCCAGGTCCACATCCTGAAAATAAAATAACATTTTTTATTATTTTTATACAGATTACCTCCCGATTACAGTTAAAAGGTTTCATTCATGTTCTTGCGTTGAAATCTCCTATAACTAAATCAAATTTTCTTGATTTGTTGACCGATTTTTTCCGTTTCATAAAAAAATTATCAAACCGAGAGTGATCGATAAAATTAATCCCGGTTTTTCCTTTTTAATTTTATTTAGGGGATGTAAATCTTTTACACCCCATGCGGTCCCAATGTTGTAATCACTTCAATAAAATATAATCGTTGCAAATAGCGTACCATATGTAAAAATAAACCGGGACCGAAAGTGGCAATAAATTAGCCGAGGCAGGTTTCCGATGTGCGCCACCAAAACAACCCCTAAATGATAAATATGTTAGTGCTCCATCAACTCCAATATCCTTTCTCCCTTTGGTCCCGCGCCACTTTCGCTCCTGGCCGTATTCAATATAATTAGAGACACGAACCCATTGGGTTGCTGGGTTGGTGCAGTTCGCCACTTTCGAGGGGTTGCTTTGGTGACATATTTAACCATCCCTAACACCAAACATCTGTGACGTTTCGTGTGGCATTTAATTCCACCCCTTTGCAAATTGTGATCATAATCATTTGATTTTTATCTTGTGTGCAGAAACGCAAAAAAAAATCAACAAACAAAGAGAGAGAAACAGTCCGCAATACTGATGGATAAAGTTGTTCTTTTCCGAATTAAAAATCAACATTCAGTAATTTGAATGTGATGCAATTACCAATTAATTTTCCTGTTGTTCAAACACAATTAAGTGATTATCATATAAACTTTATTTCAAAATAAAACGAAAAATAACAAAAAAGATTCAAATTGATAGAAAAAATTTAACTAAAAAATCTTCTTTAATTTGGATGTGTTCCAATCATATTTTGGTCTAATAGGAAGCCGCGTTTTTAATACCTACCTACCTCATATTTACTTCCAATTAAAAAGAAATAATTGATTACTAATTGTGGAACAAAATCGACCATAAGTTCTAATGGTCGAGTAATTTGAAAAATGATAAATTGTTTGCAAAAATTGTAGGACAGCATTTACCTATATCAGTTCGATATTTGTAGTTATAATATTACTAAACATTTATCCCTTAATACCCTATACCTAATTAGTTTTGACGTTTATTCTATTCTTAGATCTTTGCAAAAGTCTTATAAGCGATTCATGTTCAATCAAAAACTAAATGTTATGTACATTAAGTACTTATTGTATTATATGTTTTGTTTTCAAAGCAATTTAAAACATTGACGGTTAATGATAAATATGAGAAGTTTCATAGATATGGACAAACATGTTAGGTACACTTTGAACAGACTTTACTAATTAAATTTTTAATGTTATGATTTAAGATTTGAAAAGTATACTTTTCAAAACCTCTTGAATACATACACTTACTTGATTTTATTCAATATATGAATCCGTTGATTTTTATTTTGAAATTTTGAAGGATAATAAGGGTAAGCTTTCATATAGTGTGTAGTGAAACATCCTATGTAAGACGACCCCTGGTATTTATTTAAAAATTGCTGTCATTCACAAATATGTTGCATAAAACTCTTAGCTATATAGCTTTCAAGAAAAAGATCAGTATTCATGTAGTATTCCCTGTTACGAGTATTCCACCCTCAGTAGTAGGCTATTTAATACCGCAAGACCTTCGAGCTTAGATTTTATTTGACTTACAAAATTGTCCTTACATCTTAAAATAAAACAGCATATGTAAACGTTACTCGTGATTATAAAACGACAGATTATTATTGGTTAAACTTTTATTTGACTGCATTTGACTATTGTAAGATTTTTTTCTTTCCCAAGGCTCTTAAAACTAAGTGGTGTAGATTTCTGACATTCGGGACAAATTATAAATTTTCATTCTTTATTTCCACAAATAGACAACATTTTCCAATTATCTGGAATACTCTGCCGTTGTTTCAAAGAACAACGCAAAATAAACTTTCTTTCTAAAATAAAATTTTGATAATTTTAACATTTATTCGTGTCTACTTGTTCTATTGTTAAAATAACTCTTAACTATTAAAGCTTTTTTTTAAGTTTCAGTAATTATCTATTTATCTTACCAGAAAATATTTTTTTTAAATTGTTTTTGTGTATTTGTATTCCCGTTGCTAAAATTTGTTTCCCCAATATGGCTTGGAGGCTCAAAAGATGTACTTAGTTCTTTACGCATCTTGAACGTACTTTGTTTACGTTTTATTGCTGCAATTTTTGCGTGGTCAGCATAATAAAGGTAATGATGTCATTGATAACGTTTTCGATACAACACAACGATCGTAGTTCTCATAATAAACGGCTGGATGAAATTTTCTAAGCTGGTGTCCAACCATTTCTAACGTTGTTACCATGTAGTGGAACATAGCTTTTAAAGTCTTGTTTACGGATTTTTCTCATTTTTAACTAATTGTCATCGTCTGATTTTCCGGACACGATTAGTTAAGTTAACTGATTCTTCCCGCCCCTACTCTAAGAAACATAATTTTCATTTTTCGCTGGAAATAATGAATCCAAATTGTTTATACGTCATTGTTTCATGAAGAATAAAAATATACTAAATTCATATTTTAGATAAGAAAACAGTTAGTTAACAAAGGCATTTTCAACGTTAATTTAAAAGCAATTGAATACACAGTAGAAAGCATTAACATGCTCATGCTTAACATGAAAGTTTAACGGGTCATTCTACTTTTTAGTGCAGGTTTTTGTGTCCCCGCGTACACAGTAACACAGTTGTCTTTTAAATGTGATTTAGCAGACTTAATTAAAAATAATATCTAATTTTAATTATGAAAGAGAAAGATTAATGTTACTAAAATACGTTTTGTTAATTATTTGTTTGTAATGAGTGACTTAAGGTACTCAATAAAAATATTTTAATTGGCAACAAAGTGGTATGATTTTTTTACCTTGGTTGACAAAACCTTTATTATCAAAAAAAAAAATATGTGCAAAATTCACTGCTGGCAATTAATTGCAATTGTGTAGGTATAATTACGCATAAATACAATTAAATTACTTCATTTATCTTTAACCATTTAATTTTTGAAACCTATTTTTATCAGTGCCAAAAACCTGCACTAAGAATGACCCTAACTCTAAATTATATGGTAGTCTCAACATATACTTTCAATGATCTACGAAAAATATAAAATAATCACCAAGAATTGTTATAGGAAACAAATAACATTTGGTTCTAAACAGCCATTAATTTTTGAATAAAAAGCTTCTGCTTTGAAGATCACTTCGCCACATATTTGTATCTTACAAAAGCTTATATTTAATTAAGATAAGTATTATTATATTATTGATTTTGCCATTTAGATCCATTTAATTTTAATAAATAAAATACTAAATTCAGGCTTTACTGGCCAATATATTTTTACGCTGATTTTTATTCAATTCTGCAACGCTCCCTAACACCATGGCTTCCTCCGGCATCTACAAAACATTATATCGCTCCGTTTTTTCTTTTTTTTAGAAAGTATTATTTAACAATACATAAACTGATAAATACAATAAATACTTAGAATTAATGAGTGTCAACATTATATTAAAATTCTAGGCCCACGACCCATCAATTTTTTGCTTTGATAGATCTCTGTTAAAATAGTTCGATATTGAATTCATTAAGTTTTTGGGATTATACGTGAGTATAGAGTTTTTAGCATAATGTAGCAATAATGAATTCAAGGTATTTATTGCATTTATTAGTTTTTAATTTGTTGTTAAATATTTTGTAAAAACATGTTTAAAAAAGTTTTATATGTTGTTTTAGAGATGCCTGATGAAGCCACGACCAGTGGTGAAACGTTGCAGAATTGAATAAAAACCAACATAAATATTTGTTGTTCTGTAAAACCTACAGTTTGTATTTTATTTACTAGTTATTGTATTGATGACTAAGAAAAACGTGTCAAAATCTATACCGGAAAACTAAGTGAGTCAAATGTTAGATAGGTAACTTTCAAATATCAACTTACTTACATCAACTTAATTTTATTTCATGTTACTATTGAAATAATAATTATGAATTTATAAATTTTCCTTATAACTATCTCAAATTTTAAGTGTTATGATAAAAGTATCACCAATAAATTAATTTATTAGAAGATTGAACGAATCATCTTTTGTGAGAGATTAACAATGAAAATTTTATTGACCATATATCGTTAACCACATCACTCTCACACACATCGATACCAATTTGCCTCTATATTTATGTACATAAATCTACCACCCTTCGCATAGCAAATGGCCGTAAAACACCCTCTTAATTAGAGGCATTATATAATCCAATGATGACGCTTATACTGACGACAATAACGATGATGGAACATTCAACACGAACCAATTATGACCGTGTCATAACAACAAAGCACTCTCATAAAATATATACTCCTATATTTTACAAGCGACGATTAAAATTAACGGCCAACATCTAAAAAATATTACCGTAATTATATAGCGATTTTATTCGAATAATTTACAATTAATGAAACTCATCGACTTTTGAAATCTATTTCTTCGACAGGAACAATTCAGGTCGTAAAAGGGCAAGATATAAAGCTCAAAGCTGTGAGGATATTCCCGTTTGCTTCTCCTTAAGTTAACCTCTCGACCAATCACGTACAACCGAAACATTGTCGAAAATTTAATTAAATACATCGGTCCCTCGACTGGATTACATTTAATTATTCTCGAATCGTTATCGAATTTGGCTAAATACCAAATTTTCTCATCCCATCTACAAGCTCAGAGAAAATTGACCTTAAATTAAATGAGATATTAGTAAATCTTTTCACACTAGACCACGTTATTATTATCACTACAAACCTTTAATACGAGTATTAACACATTTTTCTTATAAAATGGTATTTATTTAAATGAACCTCTGTGTAAACTTTTCCAAGTTTGTCATCACAAAAATCAATATTTATTAATTTAATTATGCAATCACGTAATCCAATAAGGCGCAAATATTCAAGCTTAATCATTAGAAATTTGGTTCAATTTTATTCATTGAATTCTCACCCTTGCTTACTCGAAAATGTATATATACGAAATAAATGCGATCAATGTAATTGAGTTAAACGCGACATGTGAGCAAACAACACGCAATAAAAATAAAAGTCTTGCAAAAAAGTTCGATATTGGACGATAAATAGTCCAAACGAGAAAAAAGGGGAATGGTCGAGGGAAACAATTTGGATCGCAATCATGAAAGGGATGATTTGTATATTTACAACGTCAAGCGAAGCGACATGGGCCGGGATTTTTATTCTAAATGGCAAATAAATTTTACAAAAAATACAGTTTTTGTGCATCCTATTGTAACTCTTAATTGTCGATAAATGGTAAAGTGTTTTTTATTAGCTTTTCCCGTTTAATTTATTATATTATTTAAAAAAGCAAACATTTTTCCTATACGAGTAAAAAAAATTAAATTAGTTACTGAGAAATTAAAAGGAAAACAAACATAACAAGTAAAATTAAAAGTTTAATTCAAAGTATTTCTCTTTCAAATAATCAAATAAATAAAAGAAATTAAAGCCAATAAAAACAAATTTTTGCACAGATGTGAGCAATAAATTCATCCCTTCGTAAACATATGAATCGAATCGAAACCGCTAACTTTAACACGCTAATATCAAAGCGAGACAGCGGCACAAATTAGAAAGAGCTTAAAAGCTGCAAAACACATTTATAACCTGCTGTGATCATCGCCAATGGGGCATTAAATAGACCTGCTTAACACGCACTCTAATCAAATGAGCAAATATTAAGTTTTAAATAATAATAAGCACAAAAATTAGGGGGGACGATTATTATTATTACTATAACCATTATTATTTTTATTAGTTGTCAGTGCGACTTATCCAAGTACGTGATGAGTGAATGAGGGTTGAGGGTGCGAGATAAAGGCTTTAAACAGGTTCTCAATGACAGAGCGAGATAGTAAGTACTGTTAAATACTTTCAATTGTCGCAAGTGTTTACATTCAACAAAAAGCCACCCCAATTCATTTAATTGTGCTAATGTTAGTTAACGAAATTGGCTTTAAAAAAATGAATTTTTTCGATCAGTTGAAATCGCTTCCCTTATTATTGAAACTTGTTCGAATGAAAATCGTAAAATTATACAAGCGTGGCGATGTAAACATGGTCAATAGTCATACAAATCGTCAATTATCAAATGCTCCCTCGTATCATCATCCCGTTTAGCTTCAAACCATTGATTCGGTCTCTCCAAAAATTACACCAATTTTCCGAGAGTTTTCTGCTAACTTCTCTGCAATCCCCTGTCCAATCCTGCCGAATTGCTAATGCAATCATACTAAAAGATCATTTGGATATATTTACAATAAATTTTCAAGGCAGCCAATCCCTCGTACATACACTTAACACAATGTGGAAATACTTCGCCGAATGAAATGAAGCACAACAAAATAAACACTAAATTCAGTATTTATTTTCATAATTTTTCAATTTGTTAGAATAACATTTTTGCCATTAATATTTTCGATAACAATTTAGACACTTGCTTTCAAATTACGTATTATAGAAAACAATTCCTATTCCTTATATTTATATATATTTTTTAATGTTTTAAGTCGCTTTAACATCTAAAGTCTATCATGACTGTCTAACACACAGAAAATTTCTGTAGGTCTTAGGTATATCTTAGATCATCAGTCTCTTAAATCTAGGGATTCGAACCCAGTACCACTGACGCATGTACCAATTAATTCCAAACCAAACTATTCTAACCACTGCGCCACTAAGTGGACTAAGTGGAAAGTCTTAATCTCAATACCAAAAGTAAAGTAATAATCAGAAAGAAATGTGTATTCACTTCTTTTCGATTCTGAATTTACTTTTTTATAATGTGTATTAAGACTAAAACTTTGCATCGCTTTTTAGAGCTTAATTTGAATAAAAATATCACTCTGAGTATAAAAAACATAGTCTAAAGCTTTCTTAAATTAAACTTTTTTACTCGTATTAATATTACCTTCCTGAGCTGATTTTAATTGCCATAATTTGTCTTCTTTATTTAAGATAATTTTATAATATCTTAAGAAAAGGAAACTTGGAAAAAGTATTTTCATAATTTTTCTATAATTTCTCAGGTTCCCAATCTTAGAGATGTATAAGAGATACCATCAGGAAAAAAAGTTATTGAACACGTATACATAAATATTTATTGTTCTTAGTTTGCCACGAAGTAAATAAATAATTTCAGTAGTAAAAAGGTATAGGTACATAAAGCTCATTATTCTTGATTGAAATAATAGTCCAGGGAATCTGGTCCAATATCTGGTAGGCAAAGTGTCGGGTATTTTTTTTTCATGTTTTTATACTGTCATACCTAACCTTTTAAATCCAAGTTTTGAACCATATACTGGGCATGTGCTCGTTACGAATTACCACAAAATCATAAAAAAAACTTACTTCGTCTATGAATTAGTTGAATATCTCTTAAATGGTTGGTTTTATAGAAAAATTTATTTTTACTTAGTTTATAGTAAAGTAATATTCCTACAATTTGAAGCTAAAATGAGTTTTGTAGCTTAAATATTGATTGAGGTAGGCTTTTCAAATTTTATGAGTTGTTTAAAAAGTTTCGAAATTAATGATTTTGTTAAAGTTTTTACGCAATATCTTCTAAACATCCGTGTTTAGACCAATTTTCATTAAAATCAATTTTAAAGGTGAGCTAATTATCTATAAAAAAGTGCTATTTGATGTTACTACGATAAATACTTTTATATTTGGAGCAAATCAAAAGAAATATTAAACGATTCACAGATTCAACTATCAATATAATAGAGTGTCATCTGCTTCAATGTCTTCAATTAGCAGCAAATTGAAACTAGCCCACGTACAGCCTATACACAGGTCTTACGGGTGCTAATTTTCAAAATTTGCTCATTTTGGTATCAATTTCCTATTAACGTCTCTTTATCATTGATCAATCGTAAAATTTCTTCGTGCATATTGCTTTGAATGCAGCCGTGCAACAAAGAGTCATTTTGACTATTTTGAAAATGCCACGTCGGTCGGTCGCGTTACAGTTTATGAGGGATGTGTCGTCACACACAGCCTACGTCCGTGTTTGCAATGAGGGTGGCTGTTTATTTTTCCGCAGTCTGCCCGGAATCGTTCGTTCAATGTGCTTAAGCATCGGTTAAATGGATTAACATTAGTGTATTGCGACATCCATAAACATTGTGCTTAACTAACTGAATCAATAACAACGAACCTTTTAAACGCTCAAAATATGGGGGAAAAGTGAGCTGAAAAGCCAACCTCCAAGAAACGCACACTTTTTGAACAGCTCTTCATTTTAAAAGCAAGCCGTAAATTACTAGCTCGTAATAAGATTTTAAATGAATTTTAATGAGATACAATTTTAATTATCATATTTATAATCTCAATTAAGCTGATAAACATTATAATTATTTTCATTTTAAAATTGGACTACAAATTTTTGATGTCTTCACATTCTGATTCAAGTGTTTTTTTTTGTATCATTATCTTAAGCTTCTAAATTAATTAATTTCTTATTTAGTTTTACCCTTTGTTTGAAACTAAACTCATTATGTTCGATATGTAAGTTTTATTCATGTTAATAAATCTAAAAGATAATAAATTAGATTAAATTCTGGCAAATACACTTAGGATACAATAAACAGTGAACCTTTTTTATATGTCTCAGTATTTGTTGTGAATACTAATTAAGTTAGATTTTTACAGAATGATGAAATTACTAAAAAAATATTCAGATATTTAAAATCAAATTATAAACAAAAATGTTGCTTTTAAAATATAAAAACGAATAAACTTGAAAAGCTTGTCTTAAAAACATGCAATCAAGGTAAAATTCGAATAAAAAAACATGAAAAATTTTCCAATAAACAACCTTTAGTTTAAGATTGCATGTGTTGGTGTACGTCTGGATATGGACTCGGATATGTGTGGGAATGGAATATCAGTTTGAAAGATGCATGGAACGAAGAAGAAAATGGTTACAAGACATGTTTAAAGCTCTCTGGTGGTAAAGCCCACGCACGTCTCCTCACACTGATTTACGATGACAATAACTCTGCCTAATGCTTACAAATAGCTCGTATTATGCCCATTCGTTCGTTTTCAAACCCCCATCCTCTTCATCATTGTCTAACTCTCAGACAAACGCGCGCTATGAAATTGATTTTGTACCATTTCTATAATAGAATATTCACGTATGGTTCTATTTTTCGGTTTCGATGTAGATATCAATAAAAATTTCAATTTGCAAAAAATTAATGGCGATTATTTTATTTTTATTGACAAGTTTTATTGATTTTATTGATTGATTTATCTGTTGAATTATCATCTACTTCAAATTTGTAGGGTAAAAACATAAAAGAAGAAATCAAATCAGAAGTATTTAATTTTTCATTGGTTCTCAATAATAGGGTTGCAGATTTTGTAAATATTAATTTGAATTTATTTATAATGCTTCTTGCACTTTATGACTTTTAGTTAATTACAAATAACGTGTAGTCGTTCAAACATATGTAATATAATACCTGATTTAAGAACCTACATAAAAAAAGAAAAGTCAGTTTCCATTCACATAGAAAATATGTAATATTAAAAAAAATATTTTTTTAAGGTAACATATATAGGATCTCGAATCGGACTTGTAAAAGTTGCTCACATCCCTTTTTCAACTAAACATAAGCTAATGAACCTTAAATAACTGAATTTTTTTTGAATCTTAACAAAGAGCACTCTCGAACAAGTTATCTTTCAAACAAAAAAAAAAAAAAGAAAAGAAAAGAAAAGAAAAAAACAACTGAAACAAATAAAGTTAAGTGACAAATGATACTGGGTTTATTCCCCTTTGAATCCTATAGAAATTAGAATGACCTAGTATAAAAATAACTAATAGAACTTTTCTGTTGGTTATATGACCTTTGATGTTAAAGCGCCTTAAAACACCAAAAAAAAAAGAAGCAAACTGGATTTATCCATTCGGGTCCTACGATACTACAGACATATGATACAATCATTCCTTAGCACCCAGAGAATTTGCTAAGTCAGTAGAAGCCCATTAAGAATAAATATCTATATTCTATATTGGTATGTTCTAGAAAAAATGGTTACAATCTTCGAATAATGTCGTGTGTGCATCTAAAATGCTAAACACAAAATAAATATGAATTTTTCGTCAAAGCTTACATTTTTCTTATGTTAGTTGTTCTTAACCTGGGTTCGATCGAACCCCAGGGGTTCGGTGAGTCAATCTCAGGGGTTCGGCGGAGGCCAAGACACATTCCCGACTAATATAAGGTATATGGAGATATATGTAGGTCCCATACCTATGCTTTGAGTTTGAAATTTTTTTTTCTAATTAAGAAGGGTTCGGTGAATGCGCATATGAAACTGGTGGGGGTCAGTACCTCCAACAAGATTAAGAACCACTGTCTTATGTAATGAACTCTACGAAAAAATTTTATTGAAGAAACTTAGTTATTGCTGTTAAATACCTTAGTAATTGATTTAATTGCAACACATGAATCGTATCATATAAAAACTTTAAGAAAGTGTCTCGTTTTTATACGACACTCTGTATTTAAGCTTGACCAGTAAATGTTAAAAGTATAAAGTTTCTTTTTACTTAACTATGTTTAGCTAATCAGATTATTGGGGAGTTGTAAAGAAAATATTATTGTAGCACTTACATCTGCTACAATAATATAAACATTAAAATAGGTTTGCATTACATTAAAATATGAATTACTTAGTATAATTTTTATGAGATTCTCTAAATTAAAATTTTCGGTAACCAACAATGCGATTAGTGTAGCTTTTTGAGTTAAAATCAAAATAACCAAAAGCTCATTAAATTTAGGTCTTCGAAATCTTGAAAAATCTAAAAATAAAAATCGATCAAAGATTTTTATTTTTAGAAAAACTGCTGAAAATTTTGTTTTGAATAAAATAAAATTGTCAATATTTGTTATTAAGAGAACATCTTTTAAAACAGTAGGCATATTGACCGTTTTGCAATAATTTATCGTTATGATATAAAGTTTTTCTTTGTTCAAACGATTACCTATACCTACATATATAGACTAATATGTTTCATATAGTCACCCTCTATACATAAACGCAAGTCGAATTTGTCGAATCGTCGAGAGAAAGGATCTTCTAAATTGAGTTAGTTAATTGCGGAGGTACAATCCCAACGATTTTCCACTTATATTTGTCATATCTTTCCCCGCCTTTCTCGTTATTTGTTTTTGACTTACATCGGCACAAGTGAGAGACACAATCATAAAACTTGGCATCTATTAGTTTTTCCGAGTGTTTCATCCTTCTCCATTCCATGTTAAGAAACACGTCGAAGAAAACTCGAGCTCGTTTCTTGCTACCAAATGACGTAATGATGTTGAGACAAGAGAACGAGAGAGATAAATAGAGTCTAATCATCGGTCGAAAGGAAAGCAAAACGGGGGTGGTTGAAGGTGTCTCTGATCTCGAGGATAAATTCCTCTGGATGGAGTATAGAAAGCTTCCTAATCTACTCCTGATAATGTTAAGATTGTGTTTGTCTTACCAATTTGAAATTTTCTTCTCTTCTATTCCATCATTCTCTTTCGTCTTGTTCTTATCTAAATTACGTTACGACGGCGATATCTTCTTACTACGATAAACTTTATTTCTTATTTTTATTTTCGTACCTTCAAAACATCTTATATGGAATATTGATTTCTTTAACGATCGAATTCTTTTAAAAAAAATCATATTTTACCTTCCATCTTTTACTTGTTCCATACACTACGTCATCATTAAATACAGGAGCAATGGGATACGTTTGGATGTTCCCTTGGGAGAATAACAAATGAACGCTAATCACATCAACGTAGCGTCTCCCGTCTACCATCATCAGCGATGGTAGTTATATCTACATCCCACTGGAGCTTCGTTCCACCACATTCTGTTGTCACCCCACTCAAACATCGTTCTCATCCCTTCCTTCCCTCGTATATATACAGACAACAATTATTAAATTAGTGTCAATTTGGTAGCGCATCTAAAACCTATCTAAACTTGAGCATCAAGCCAGAACGAGAGACAAAGTGTCACGCGTAGGATGGCAAAAAGGAAAGCTTGCTACATATGAAAAGCTCGTCCAATTCGTTTCAGAATGAGGAAATATGGCCGGAGGGGCTGAAACAAAGAGATATATGTACGAGCTACCTACCTACAAAATGGCTGACTAATGAGCAGACATTTTATTTGCTCTTTGGTTTTTTCGACTAGTTCGTTTTGTATTTCTTGTTTTTTGTTTTATTGATTGTTCTCTCTTTCACGATTTGCTGTTAATTGTTAGGCTTATAAAAAACGTGAATGAATTGTGCCGACAGTTGACGAATGAATAATTGAGCCAATTACTGCTTAGATACATAAAAAAAGATACTGGATCGATAATTGTTTTTAATTTCAGTAGTAATTAAGTTAGAACCTACAAATAACATGAACATTACAGTTTGTTCTACACGTCCTTCATATCTCCTTTCTCATACTTATATTTTCTTGTAGTTTTCGCAATCGTTAGCGATGTATACAAGTGTATATACTATATGTATGTGTATATACGATCCAATTTGTCGTCGCAATTTTGCGTAATTAGCACACAATAATTTACGTCTGAATGTTTGCTTTTGAAAAGTTTTCGAAGCGACAAAACGAGAGACTACGATTACAACACTTGGCAATGTACGAGCAAGAGACAACTGCATGAAAATACGAAAATTAATTGGTTACCTCTTTCTTTAAAATATAAAATAAAAAGCTGTTCATATTAGAAGTTGTTTGCAGGAAATTTCTGATTTTATAATGAATAAAATATATTTTTCGTTTATTATAAAAAACTCAGAAACTAAACAATCAAAAGATAATTAGTAAGATGATACTTAGTGTAATTGCTATTTTTATAATTAGTTTCAGTTTTTACTAAAATGTAAAAATACTCATTAATGAGCATATGGTTCAGATATATTCAGTTGTAATATCGTTTTAAATTTTTTTTAGGCTTTTTAGTTGTTCCAGGCTTATTGGTAAACCGATTATTTTTTAAATATGTATACATTACAATTTGCATGTATCAATTTAGTAATCAATATGCAATATGCTTAGTCAGAACATAAGTATGAGACCTTACACATGTCTTTTGAAGATATAATAAGTAGCATCGTTGCTTTTCAGTAACTGAAAATGAGAAGTCTTAAAATTCTTAAACATTGAAGATACAATGTTAGTTTTAATGTACGACCGCGGCGCGGCGTATATATTAATTTTCAAACTATGGACTCTTAAAGAGGTGACGAAATATGAAACAGAGCTTACTTGAAAGCTTTTCTTGAATTAACGAACCAAAAATTGAATATGGTGTCTTGTGAAAAAAATAAAAGTTGATTATAATTTATTGTGTAACTATTAATTATTGTTCTTACAGATTTAAGTATCTATGTTTTTTTCGTAGGTACGGAAAATCTAAAGTCAACATTGCAAAATCAATGTTTATTGTTAAGTGGTTTTGACAGTTTTTAAATTTTTTTTTTTTTTTGGTTTATTTAAGGTCGCATTAACTACTTTGGTCATTAGCGACCGTCGAATCCGAAAACCCAGGAAAAACATCTTAGGTTTTCATTGGGATTCGAACCCAGGACCACTGGCGTATAAAGCAACTATCTAGTCCACCACGTCACTAAGTGATCTGTCTTTAAATTAAATTGTTCAAATTTAAAAAAAATTTAATATTTGTAGCCATCATATCAAAATGTTCAATTTTTTTTTTAAATAAAAATTCAATAATTTTATAGAAATATACTTTCTAAAAGCCAATTTGCGCATGAGCTTTTTGGTTTTTCTTAATTTCACATTCTTCATTCCCTTTATATGTGAATTATTTATTTTGTTGTTCGGTTCATTATATTAAATGTCCCAACAAGGGACATTTAATTCAGTTTTAGAATCTGCTTGCCTAATTTCACCTTGTCATAACCAGAGCTAATTTCATGAAAGTTTTACGAAAACAACATACAATCGAATCATTAGAATCAATAATATCCTCAAAAGAAACCGGCCAAGTGTGACAAAAATCACAGTAGAAGGATTTCGAACAACTATTGCTCTGTTTGCAATATTTTGTTTTACTGAAACCAAATTTGTTAAGAGGTTTGGAAAATAATAGTGACGATTAAACCCAAAATAAAAATCCTAAATTTTGAAAATCCATTGGTTAACATAACTTTTTGCGACAAGTATGTCTATTTGAAACGGAAAATTTTAAATTCTAATTATTTGCTTTCAAATATTTTAAAGAAGGTAAAATGTTATTAAATGAATAATTAAAAAAAAAAGTCTAATACAAAATATAATTACTGATAATAATCGATATGAGCAAATAAATAATACTGCTTGTTGCTTGTATTTGTTTTAAACACAGTGGTGAAAAAAATTAATATTTACAGACATAAATATTTAGATACATATATTTACGGGCTTGGAAATGTTGTTCTATTTTTCCTATAAACTAAAAATAACCGTAAGAACCGTAAAATAATATAATGAAAACAATAAATACAGGTGTCTTTAAGAGAAAAAAAATGTAAGAAGAAGAAAATGTAATAAGATAAGAAATACTATTCAATTAAAAAGAACCAAATTAGTTTAATGTTAAAATTAAGAAAAGAAACCATGAACTTTAAATTTATTGCATTTTTATCAAGACAATATCTTACTTAAAAAAATAGTTATTGTGACTTATGTGCCAATACGAGCCGTCAACATGGTATGAAAGGCATTTATGAGACAACGAGATTTGAACTTTTGGAACATATTTTATAGATTTTAGGATGTTTTTTTAGGCTCATCGTCAGTTAATGTTTTAGAAATAAAGAAGTAATAGAGAAATGCACATGGTGCATTTTGCTTATGCTTTTTAATTTTTAACTTCAATCCCCAAAAGTATCTTTCACAATCAGTGTTTGCGTTTTTGATAAATATTTATCATGTCTTCGCCAAACTAATTTAACGTAAGTATTTAAAACAAATTTTAAAAAACTTTAGAGAAGATCTAATCAAATATCGATTTTATATAAACACGATATCGATCATATTAATTCCACTATACATACTTAATTAGTTTTAATGAAAAAAAAAATGCCATACTATCATTATTTTATTCTATTTTATGTAATTACGAGTAGATATTTAAAGTGTTTTAGTAAAATACCTATTACATAACACTTAAAGGTTGGATAAAATTGAGATTTGATCTAAAAGATTTGGATTCGGTGCACATAAATAGTCAAAAATTTAGAATTTGAATCGTTAATAACTTAATTGCAATACATTGTTAAGCTACATATTGATAATTGCTTTAAAACAATTTTCAGAAAAAAATGTATAAAAAACTTTTTTTAATAAAATTAAATAGGCATTTTTTTCTCAGCCAAGGACGTACATATGCACCTAGGTATTACAAATTTCATTGATACGAAATAATTATAAAAGACAGGTGCCTATACAATATTATCAAGTTGTATAATTTTGGAAAGATTTTGTTATCTTTATAACTACCTAGATATTATGTATTTTCAACACTAACGATATAATAAATCGAAATCACAAATACTTAACATTGATTTTAATAATTATCTTAATTATTATCGAATTTTGAGTAATTCAAACATAAAATTAAATTTTCTTGAAAAAATATTACTTCTCTCATTGATAATATTTTATTTATCATATTTTAATAAAGAAATTAATCTGTGCATACTTATTTTTTAATCAGAAAATAAAGAATTAATAATGTATTCCATGCTTTTGACGCGCAGCTAAATCAAATCTTATCGTTGTGAGAAAATAATTTATTATTTTATTATTACTTTACCAAACACGTATTAATTGAATTTCAATAATAGTGGTGGACTTTGCATCGATCAGTCAGCGATAAAATTTTAATAATTTTTTGATTGATTTCGTTTGAAAATTATTGATTATAAATTGGCATAAAGCCATATGCATAAGTGAATAATTCACTTTGCAACTGATTTAAATTGTAATGTTTCTAATATTAGTCATATTGGGAAGTCAAGCAGTAAAAATCAATTATTTCACCAATTTTAATTAAAATTTAGAAGTGTAATATTTCAGTTATTATTTAAATTAGATAACCATTAAATTAATGTAATTTCAACACATTTATAACATTGAAGAAAAGTACGTAGGTTGTCTTGTTAATACCTTTTCCCTCCTTAATTTCATTTTCTATTCAAATAAAATCAATTTGGCGATAATCTTAAACATATGTCATTTGATTTTTAAATTATTTCAATAGTAATAAAAAATATTAATAGCACGCAATAGTGATTTATTTTGTGTGTGTTTTTAATTTTTTTTTTTTTTGCAAAACATGTAATAATCTCAACGTAAATATTATACGATCATTTCAATCACTTGTTTAATAAATATAGGCAAAAGTACAAACGAGGAAGAAATATTTGAATTTGATCGATTAAAGAGAGACGGGGCATTAAAAAAAATATTTTGTAATAATATACAATCAAAATTGTAATATCTGTCTATCGCAGATTGATCCATCTTTAATTAAAAACGATCATTTGTTTAAATATGTCAAATATTTATAATCGTGATCCTTTGATAAATAAAACGGGATTTTTATGATGGAAGATACTAAAAAATTGTGGCGTAAGGGTGTTGGGAGAGAAAAAATTGAAGAGTTCGATAATTTATGTTTTTTTTTTTAAACATTATCAATCCCTTTCAATATTTATCGGTAATTATTTAACTTTTTATTGGACAGATTACTTTCGATTTATCCGCATTTATCTCCCTATTTATTTTTAATTTTTTGCAATATTATACATATTATACAGTTTTTTAACAGTGAATTTATGTTTTTGATTCATAATAAGCGTAAAACAATTCTATTAAAAAAGAGCAAACTATAAGTTTTATTGAAAATTCATTTTGTCAATTTTCAATTTTTGTAATGCAACAAGGATTATAGTTTGAAAATTGCTAACAAATAACTAAAATTTTTTTTCAGATTAAAATTAAAATGATTTGATAATTTCAAAGTTCATAAAACGATTAAGTCTCGATTAAGAACATACAATTCTTTTATCGTTGCGTTAACGTACATGAGATGTTGAAAAGAATGAACCTAATATGTGTCTGTGACTGTAAACGTTTTGGCGAACCCGAACCGAGTCAAACAAACTTTTTTGCGACAAAACCAAAACTCCCAAGAATCTTCTCAACCAGAGATTAGGGATTCTCTGATTGACTTAATTTTTTAAGTATTTGGCTTGATTTTCAAACTTCTTGACTTTAATTTGGCTTAAAATCAAGTTAAACTCAAGTCAAAAAATTGACCTTGAATTTTGATTTTTACTAACAATCAGTCGAGTCTTGAATTGAACTACATACTCAAATCATTGAACAAGACAAATAATAAATTTGAAAGTTATTTTAGTTCAAAGTTCAAACATTAAAATTAATTAAAAGGTGTCAGAGGTCATCCAATAAGATTATAAGAGGCTACACTCAATATTTGCTGATCATGAAAATTCGACGATAACCTCCCTAAATTCAGCGCTGCTAGTGGCCAAAGAGGTAAGACGACTAAAGAGGAAAAGGAAAGTGGATTTCCTGGAATAAATTAAAAATGAAATAAGGCAGAGATGAGTAAATCAGGCAATTATGTATTTACAATATACAAGTTTCATACTAATTAAACTTACAGTTTACTATTGCGGAAATATCATTACTATATACTGTTTAAGCACCAAGTAACCAAAATTTATATTATAAATAATAATCAGAATTTTAGTTTTAACCATTATTGAGTCTGGTATCTCAATGAAATACTTATTAAACTTAACAAAAAAGTATCTTCTAAAACCTATTTTGGTATTCGCCTTATTCGTACTTTGATCAGTAATTGTCTACCTATTTTCAACCTTTAACGCAAAAAGAGGGGTGTTGGGTACTATTTTAAAAACTTCATATTGTATTCATAATCTATGATACATAAATATGTTGGTACGTGTTTATAATGAGGATACTAATGAAAATTGACGTGGAACGAAGACGATGTAAGAAATTACCATGAAGTAAAAATATTTAAATTGGTTAGGTTTAGATGTCTTAACCACCACTATCGATAATTATGGTAGTTTCTTAGTTGCGGGTATACCTGAACGTTTAGTTATGTGTTCGGAGTTAAAGGGAAAGTTTAAAGGAAAGTTTTATGAGTAGGTACATTAAAATTAGTTATTTGTCGCTGGTCAAGCAATACTACTTACTTCATTAGTAAATAGTTACCGAAAAATTAAAAGTGTGTTTACTTCTTATTTCCAGTTACTTTTTAGACGAGATAAATATAAAAAGAAATTATATAATTTATTTAGATATTTACATTAAATTCTTTCTTGAGCGTTGAAACAATTAAATGATTCAACCGATGAATTTGATTGAGATTGATTAAAACTGTATGATATTTTTTATTTATATCTCATGAATAATCAAACACGTCATAAATCGTACACTTTCCTTGTGATTTCTCTGCATAATAACAAGAAGCATTACAATTAGACTCGGTGAGACATTGCAAATTTTCGCGTAAATGTCAAACGTTCCGTTAACGTTTTCATCTATGTACTTAACGAATTTAAATCTGAATAATATTATATATAATAATGTTACATTGAATATAACACAATCGTTACATCATCCCTTACGTTCCTTTCCCATTCCCACTTTCAGCATTTAACGTTTAACGCTCTCACAAATTCCATAGTTAAATGAATGAATGAATTTGCAAATTGGCTGATGCATTGAAATATAATTGCCGAGGTGTGAAATATACGTAATTGTTTATGCAGATTTACTCTCCTCTTTGTTCCCCTAGATCACTCCTCCCCATCACAGTTCAGGTGTTGAAACAAGGGGATGTTTGATCCTGTTAAATATTTGTAGGAAATGGATCTTGATCATTTTAACAATTGGGAATCATTGAGTAGATGTTATTATAAGAAATATTCAGTGTACAATTTAAATATAGTTTGAGTTTTTATCAGTGCTTTGTCCAGGGTATACAAGTACCAATTTTTTTATTTGTTACTTTTAAATTAAGAACTTCAAAATTCAAAAAAAAATCAATAAAGAACATTTATTGATAGAAAATTTTACTGTTTTATTGAAACTATATGAATAATTCCTATTTTTTAAAATTAAATATTGATTGATTGAGAAATCAAATTTTCTGTGTTTGTTAAACAAATTTCGTTTTTAACTGCTGAAAAATTAAATTTCTTCAATCGTTGAATAAAATATTGCATAATAATTACAAAAATTATTGAATTTAAATTAAATTCAATCAACTGGATAGTTTTCTAATTGAATAATCGTACAACATTTTAATTTTTGATTGGACGCAATTGATTTGATTATTTTCATTAAATTTTTGTATAATATTTATTATTAAATCACACCCATTTCTATACATTATTCTCCTTATTCTGTTTCGTATTCAAATTGAAAATCTATCAAAAGTACAATTAAGTAATTTTTATATTTTTATTACCTTACAGCGAGGAATAGCATCAAATCATAATAACTACTCCTATAAATTATTTTTATAATTTGTTGAGTGACCAAGTTGTTGAAGCGACTTTAAATAAAAAAATATAAAAAAAAATATTTTTGGAGAAAAATATCAAAAACCTTTTTTTAAAACGAAAAATTATAATGAATGTACCTTCATTAATTAAATATTTAACGAAATAGTCAGAACATTAGGAGAATTTAAGGCATGAGTATCGATAATTATTAAGTAAATGTTGATTTTTCTATTTTGAATTAATAAGTAAATAATAAAAACTAATTAATGTGCCTTCTTGTTTATTATTTGACTTTTCGTGGTCATTTTGGTAGCTCAACAGTGATAAGTAAATGAAAATTGTTCTAAATGAGTCGGAAAAAATAATTATGATGAACAATACTTCATTATTTAAACTTTTGTCTATGAATCAATGTATAGGTACTAGGTACCTACATAAAATGGAATAACTGAAATCAACATTTGCTGTTTCTTAATAAAAACTTATTTATATATTGAATTTATATTTCAAAATAAGATTTAATTTCAAATTAAAAAAAATGTGATTTATAATAAAATGGTTACTTAAAATTTTAACAAAATGGAAATATGAATTTGAAAATTACAATTTAAATTGAATAATCTAAAAATCAACGCGTTAAAGCGTATTTATATGTTTTATATTACTCTGAAATGTATATTTTTAGTTAAATAATTAATTTAGTGCTAAAAAATCTTTTAAGATCAAACTAGTATACAAAATGTATTATTATTCTTTTTAATATAAATTGTGTCTTTATTTTGACCGTCTAATGTCAGAAACATAGTAACTTTTAATGATTTATTACTTATCATTAGCTTGATTAGCAAGCCAAGACCTTAGTCCTGCAGTCAAGTCCAACTTGGATTAAGTATAACTATCCTAATTTAAAATCAAGTCAAGCTTTGTATTTAAATATAAGGTATTTCATTGAGGTACAAGTCAAAACCATGCATAATTCGTTTTAAAAAATGGTCAGATTGACTTGAATGAATTCCTAGTGGTTTTTATTTAAACTAGTTTATCGTAAACTTTTAGCCCTTAGTTAAAGTATATGTATCGTATAAATATTTACTAAGCGAAATTTTATAGAATTGTTGAAAAGGTCCTTTTAGGTATTTATAACTATTCATAGGCTTATAAAAAGTGGATTTATCGTATATTATTATAACAAATTTTGCCATTTATATTGAATTGAGAGTTAAAATGTGTGGTTTTAACAGAATATAAATGTCCCAAACCTAATGCTTTGCAACCTTACCAGTCAATATTTTATTAGATGACATAAATATCCAATTACTATCATCTGTCTTACATAGTGTAGAAATCTTATGATGCTTAAGACTATTTATAATACTTACTTAAAGCTTAAAGTCACTTACATGGAATGCACTAATCTTTTACACCAACACTTTCAACTTTATATAAACTATTTTTGTCATCCATAATAATCCTCAGAAGGATAATTAGGCGTTTTAAAAACTAGCATTTTTTTCGTAAGCTATGAATTTTTTTTTTTCGTGTTTATTATTATTATTACTTTTTTAAGTTTGAGGAAAAATATGAGCCTGTGGCTATTTATTTTTCCCATTATTGTTAGCAATCAGTGGCGAAACTACCATATCGCTAGACCCCGCGACGCGGGGAGCCCGAAAATTTTGAGAAAGTTAGTACTAGTGGTGCTGCAGAGAGGATGCAGTAAAAAAGAGAAATTGAAAAAGGAACAGGAACGTTTAGTAAAAATACCAAAACTATCCCGTTTTCTTAAATCGTTTGCTACGATCACAGAAAAACAAAGTACTTCTAAAAACGAACAGGTGTTTGAACAAGTTTATAGCGAAAAATTAACCCAACTGACTTAAAACTAAAAAATCAAGGTACTGCATCTAGAGATGAAGGGCAATTGTTGATGAACATGTTGATAGCAAAATCAGAACGACAATTGATTTGAATAACTATGGAAATACCATGGATTTCGACCAAGATGTTACGAATAAGGATATTAAGAAACTGTCGTTATTCTTAACGGACAATGCTAATTTTCAAAACAAAATATTACACCTGATATAAAAAAAATGATAATATATGCAAACTCCTCTAGACCTCAAGGGCCTTTTAAGAAGGACCTTTCGCAAAAAAATCGGTGCTAAATTAAAATATGGGACGCTAGATACGAAAAGCAAAAATTGATATCAGGTTGGGAGTCGATCTAATTTTTTGCGGGGGAGCCTAAAATTTGTAGTTCCGCTCCTGTTAGCAATTATGCACCAAAATTATTATACGTAGGTGAAACCGTGGAGTATATTACTTAGTCACACATTAGTCATAAAAATTATACAATTAGTACCTACCTACGCTTTAAAGCCATTTTTCTTTTTAAGTTTTCTCAAACTGAGATAATAACGCATATTGGTAACATTAAAAAAGAATAATACAGACTAAAATAGTCTTCAAAACGAGAACCATTAAGTAAAGATTTACTATCAAAGCTTTAGAGAAGTGTTATGTGATGTTACCTTTCATTGAGTCATTGCGATATTATGTGCCGAATGACAACATTTATTAAAGAAATCAAACATTTTTTACATTAATATCAGTTCTATTGGAACATCTTTTAATATTAAAAAATTAAAACTCTTAAAAATTGTTAATCTTACACAGATGTTTAGTTTAGTTGGTAAAAAATTTCGTTTGGATTTGTTTCTTCTTCTTTAGGCCTTCAATTTAATAGTTTGAATTAGTTCTGAACACAAATATACCGACCTATGATTTAAATAATTTTGTTATTAGTTACTTATTAAGTTTTAAGTTTTGAATTATTTTAATAATAGTAATAATAATAATAATAATAATTTTCACTGAAAATCATATATTTGATGACAAATTATTAGGACTATAATTTTTATCTTATTTAGTTTTCTTTTGATGTAGTAACTTAAAAAAAGTAAACAATAGTGATAAAATCAATAGTGAAAATGTAAACCAAGGAACTAACTATTAAAAAAATATAAAAACTACAATCTAAAACTCATTGTCATTAGTAGCTAATAACTAAGTAGTTGATGTGACTTTAATCAAACGAAATTATAATAGTTTTCTTTTAAGAAGAAATATTGGTTTTGTTTACGTGACTGTGGACCAAAAACTTCTGAAATAAGAGGTCTGTTCGAGATACAAGTAAAATCGAACAATTTCAAAAATGGTTAAGAAGTTAGTTATGAGCAGTATAAAATTGTGACCAATTTTTTTATTTTAAATTATTTATTTTATCCACGGTTTATTTTCATCTGGAAAAAACCTTTTACGTCAACCAACTCGAATTACAACTCTATTCTGCCGTCCATTACTTAATTACTTATTGACAGTTATAAAAATTTGATTTTTTAGAAATGTGAAGAATTTTTTGCCAAAAAAAGATAGAGATTACATAATCGAAAATGTTTGAATGAAAACTATAGACCAAGTAAACTTCCGTAAATACGAGACTTATCATTCCTGAAATTTTAAATCATCCTCTATGAAACCACTAATAGTAGTTTTGCCTCTGATTTGTAGCAGAATTATTGCATATTGATTGTGGATTGTGATTAAAACGCATTGGATTAAAAAAAAATTATTATTATCTTACATCCCTATAATCAAAAAACTTAAGAAATCACTTGGGTGGATCTCTCAATGAAATTGCTACCAAATATCACAATATACTTAACTTTGTAAAAGTCATAAAATCTTACACAATATAAGTACAAAACTGTTGATTGTGCTATATGATGACGAGTTAGAGCTTTTTCATTACGTTATCAAAGTTCACCCTATTAAAGAATATCTTATATTGAAACCTCTGAATCAATCACCCACCTGAAAAATCTAACCATAGAATTTTAAACCAGCCTTCTAAAATAACTCTAAAAGGATTAACCATGGCAATTTAGCGTAGAAACTTTGAAATACTATAAGTGATATCCTACGAGATACCTACTTAGATGTTTTTCAATGTTATGATTAAAACCAATTTTTTTAAGATCCATGAGTGTTTTTTGTAAAAAACTTGATTTTGAACATAACAATGGTATTTAGATTTATAGTACATAGGTAATTATGTTCAGATAGCCAATCAATGAAACTGTGGAAGGTTTATTTGATTAGATTACTAATTATGATTTTAATCGACCGGTTTCCTGAGAAAAATTGATTTGCAATTAGTCATTGGACTAAAGTATTGTTTGTGTCTTCGACAATCATTTAACTGTGTTTACATTTGTATACTCAGTCGTTTTGAAATGTCAGATTTGATATTCCCAATCTGGGTATTTAATGAGGAGTTTCCTTTGTCGATAAAAAGGAAATAATTCAGCATAATATCACATTTAAAACAAAATTATATTGTAAAAATCGAATAAAAAGTAAAAATCTGTAGGTAATTTAAAAAAAATAGAAAAATAAAAATTTGATTTTCACTAAAAATTAAAGTTTTTGAAAATAACCTTTTTTAAAATGTTTTTATTGTTTTTTGTAAATGCTGAAATAAAGTGATAGCAACTTAAAACTCGTAATTGATCAATAATACTATACTGTTATAGTTTTGTTGTTTTTTTTTTTTTAGGAATTATATTCAACGACATTTTTTAGAAACTTTTACTTTGTTTGTTTTTTATTTTATATTTGGTAATTGACTCTTAATTCCTACTTGAAAAATGTACACGTTTTTTTACTTAAGTCTTCCAAAAAGACCTTTCACTTTTAAAGAAAAATCAAATGTTCTTACCGGTCAAATCAGGTAAGCGAGGATAAAACATCCCCGTTCGAGCTAACCATTCCAGTTGCATATGATGCAATTGTCCTGGATTAATAGTAGTCATCGTGGGCTTTTGATGGGGCCCCATAGGACTTCCATCCAGAGGATGAAACGCTGACGTCTGTGCCGCCAATAAATGAGCCGTTGTCGCCGGTGGATAGCCATAGATCGTCGCACCTCCATTCGCTGGAAAATTGTGATGCATCAATCCCGGTCGAGGAATAAACCTCGTTGGGGTTTCACTTCCAGGACTTATTGGAGGACTTGACGCACTGCTCGACAATGGGCTCGGACTACGACTTGGACTGCGCGAAACCATTTGTTGCGGCGGACTTCCGCGACTTAACGTTGGACTTTGCGATTTGTTTCTACCCAAAAGGGCATCGATACAAAATGAGCCTTTTGTTTGATTCATTGTGTTTTCATTCTGTATTAAATTTGTACTGTGCGAATGATTGGTTTCGATCATTAATTGATTTTGATAAGCTACTAAATTTGCCGCCGAGGGCGTTCGTGGTACGATCGGCATATTGTTGCCCGTAGGACTTGGAGAGCCAGGTTCAGACTTAGTGATCATATAGTTCAAAGGACTTGACATCGTTTTTTTCAATCAAAACAATACACAAAACACTTCCACTTTAAAACAAAATTAAGAAGAAAATAACCAATAGTTAAAAACTTAATATTCAAAACTTTATTAAGAACTAGGTCCATAAAGTTTTTTTTTTAAAACTGGGATCGTTCTTTTGTCATTATTGGGCACTAATGTCAAACTCGAGAGTGTCACGGCTGTAATGACGGTATCAACAACCTGTTTCGTTCAACAACAATGTTGATTTGGAACTAACACGAAGATAAGCGTCACAAAATTCGCTATCTATTACAACACTCACACATTCAAATCATCTAACTATATACTGATATAAGTGTATGTCGACATATAAGCACACGTATATTAATAGATAGCACTATACGATGCTGTGGAAGAGTGAGGGCAACAATAGCACGTTATATTTAATGCATCACGGTCTTTCTCTCGCGCTTTCAATCGTTAAAGAACCCTATGCAACTCCTATGCGATTGGTTGAAAAAGTTTCAACCACGCCCTCTACCCCAATTTCCAAACGCTACCCCAAAGGGTAGCTGTGAACGTTCACTCCAAACAAAAGCTAGCGCTACTATTCAATTATATAAAGATGAAATTCGCTTGATGAATTTCTTGTTTTTTTTTCTTACTGTTTTTTTCATATTTCATCCCCTATTATAGTAGATATCAACTCAGGGATGGAATAAAGTAAAAAACTAAATGAGTCAAGCCTGTCGTAATTGTCACAATGGAAAAGCACTTATATTTATTTGTATCATAAAGACTGTTTCGTGTGAAAAAAAACCCTTTTAACTTTGGAAATATACTTTTTGAAATATTTTCGTTAAATTTTTTGTTAAAAATATTGAAATGTACTATACAAAAAATTAAATAATATTTTATATATTATTATAATTATAATTATATATATAATAATTTCAACCCTTAAAAGTTTTAAAAGAAACATTTAAATTATGAACTTCTAATCAATTTTGATATTTCGATAGTAGTGAAATACTTACCTCATTTTTACTTCTATGGTAAAAGTAAATAAACTAGTACACTCGGTCCTCTTTTAATCCGTAATATTTTTATGCTGTTTTGAAGTTATGCGGTTTTTATTTCAAGAAAAATTTTTTTTAAATAACTATTCTAGACCTATTTTGGACCATTTTGACATGTTAAAAGGGTAAGAACTTCGGAAAATTTTTTCTTCGGATGTGAAGTTACAACGCGAGCTTCAGAATTGCATTTCTGAATATCAGAAATTGTACAAAAAATTAGCAAAGCCATCGCAAAGTTTAATCACTGATTATATTGTCAAAAGGAAAAAAATCAGCATGCGACTATATTTACTTGTGAAGAATTATCTTCACATTATCTTCGGTACATAGATCTGATATGCTGACTACCTCTTCTAGTGATGAAAGTGATTTAGTAAATCAACAAAAAATTGAAAAATTTAACGAAACACAAATGCAATCATTGACAATTGCAAATATTTTTTAACTGTTGATGAATTTCATAAAGTCGATTTTAATAAGTTAATCATGCTTTTATCTGACTGATTATAAAATAAACAGTCAACTGAATTCAATTCCCAAAATTTACAATTCCAAATAATACTCAAAACTAAACATCAACAATTGAAGAAAATAGACATTTTTAAATTTTTGGTCAAATGTTATTATTAAACAAAACTTTAACGAATATTTTATACGATCATTGACATTGGTTTATTTTATTCATATAAATTTAGCACTATTTAATTCTACTATAATTAAGTAGAATTGAATATTATGAGTGATAAATATTGAATTATAAGGGTAAGCAAGCAAATATAAAAAAATTCAGAGAATTTGGACGATGGGAAATGCTTAAAAAATCGATCTCAAAACCTAGACCCGGACAAACAAGAAAGCAAGTTAAGAAAAACTTGGTAAAATGGATTGAGACAACCCTCAATATTAATCTTAATAGCTCGTTTTCGCACTAAAATTTGTATTATACTATGTATATATGTACCTATTATTAATTTTTGGACAAAATAAGAAAACAAAAAAAAAATTTTTTTAAACACTCTAATGGTACATAGCAGGGATGTTAAGGAGCTCCGTAGACCGTAACTGAAATTATCGAATATCTGAAATAAAGTTTCAGATAATTTTCCATGGTTTCTATAAAAATTTTGTCTAATATAATAGAAAAACAAGTACTTACCTAATTTTTTTGTTTGTAAAAGGTACTTAATTATCATAGCATCATATTACATTTTTAGGTAAGTATAAAGTAACCCTTAAAATTGAGTAGCTATAAGTGTTCTCCTTGATTGAATATTTTTTGGGAAATCTTATTCCAACAATCGTTATTATCAATACAGAGACCAAATCCACCATTTTAAACTATTTTATGAGCAATGTCCTGAAGCTCACGTGAACAAAGTCGTGGGTGCAATTACTTAATTATATAACTAATTGTAGTACCTACCAAATAATAACATAGTCAAATTATTTTTTTTTTTGCGTTTCACTTTTACAAATTCTTAAAATTCTGTTATCTGTTACCGAAATTATCTGAAACTAAGACATAATCCGGTATAATTTCATACCAATAACCACAGTAGAAACCGCTATAACATTATCTCTATCAGTATATCCATATCCAGATCCAAAATTTCATATTCATAGCATCTCTGGTATATAAGTAATATAAATTATAATATAAGTAAAAGGTTATCAACTTCTAGGTCTTGATAATAAACTACATCAAGATAAGAAATAGGACAATATCGATAAAAATATTTGGGACAAAAAACAGATACTTCCCCCTACTGCACCCACTTATTTAATAAGAAAATATACAAATAATTTCGTGATTTGTAATCCATTTTGGTTTTTCTTTTAAATGAACGCTTTTTTATAGATTGTGTAATTTTTCCCAGCTCAACGAATAAATCGGTAAAATAAGATAGCCACATTTCTGAGACTACAAGTTAAAACAAGACCGATAAACTGAGCTTTCAAGCAGTAAAAAGAGATAACATTTCGTTGCTAATATTAAGAGATAGCCACATCCATAAGAGGAATCTTTATTTGGAAAGCTCCTGTCTTGATCTTGACTAATGAATTAAACATTTTGTCTGTCTGTTTTCTCTGTCTGAACAAGGGTGTTTGTAAAGCTCATGACACGCTTCATCATCCCTCCAAATCAGCTTCGGAAATCATCTCACTCTCCTCCGTGCGACATAAATCCTTCGTCTCGTTTTTATATATTATTGTAATTGGAAAAAGTAATTATTTATATGAACTTGATCGAATCGAAACGAAATGGAACGAATTAGGGTCCCAAAAATATTTAAATAAGGTTGATTTAATTTCTTAAGTGCTTTCGTTTTATGATTCCATTTCTCTTATTTTTCCAAGAAAATAGAATTTGTCGTTATTTCTTCTCATTTTTACTTCTACTTGACTGAAATAAAACGAATTGTAGCGTTTATTATTATTTTAATAGTGTATTTCAAATCAGATTTATATGCGTGTGTTAGTGTTTTTTACACTTCTGTATTGACTAACGTCATCATTAATGCACGATCATTTACAATTATTGATGTTTAAATTAAATTTCCGACACAAACAATGAATGTTTAAATGCAATTTAATGTTTGCAACACTAATATATCTCTACATAATAAACGTATAGTGTTAGTATCGGTTCGTTTTGCTATTGAGACTATTTATACAATCAAAGCTTTACTACGTTATTACAGTTGTAAACAAAAGACATTCAAAGCTGTTTTGAAAAAAAAACTTATGTTTCTTTGACTTCTATAAATTAGTATTATTAACTTTTTAAAGTTCATAGCTATCTAAATTGAAGCAACAATGTGAAAAGTTGCAATTATTTTTTTTTAATTTTGATTTTATTTAGGCCTACTAATTAGTAATCAAACTTTCAAATAGCTTGCGAGTGAGATGCAGCTATTTTGACATGGAAGTGTTGTTAATTTCTTAATATATTGATTGTTCGTCGGATTTTTTTGGATAATGAATAATGAATTAATAATAAATAATAAATATTCATTATTTTATTTTAATAATGAATGTACATCAATTTTAGATTAATAAAAATTTCATATCTTGTTGGAAGTTAATGATTTGCGATTGTACTTAAAATCTTAAAAGTCATTAAAAAAATAAGAATTAAATTACTATCGAAAAAAACCCATGCACAATCAATATATAAAGTAGGTATTTATGGATTTGAATCATGTTAATTTGTTGATGATTACTTTCATGTTTATCCGCAATGTCTAATTATTCATAAAATTAATAACCTAGGAGCCGACTGCATGATTGTTTCACCCATAACGTAGTTTCATCATTTATAATATATCAAATTAAAGCTTTTTTTTTCTGTAGGTACATGATGATATAAGGGTATCAATTAAAATTGCCCCGAAATGAGCATTAAAATAGCTGTTAAAGATGCTATAAAATAAAGATAAAGTGAGAGAACGCGTGATGTTATTTTTCAAACAAGCAAAGTGAAAATTAGTCTAGCGAGTTTTTAAACCTTTTAGATCGAGACCAATAGATCGAGACACACCACCCAGATAAAACTTGTAGCGCAAACACTCGTTGTTCTCGTCTGACAAATGTCGCGGCGCGTTAACTCTTCCTCACTTTATCTCATCTTCAACAGCTATTTTGCTTATTTCTGGGCAATTTTTAACTGGCGCCCTTAGATCAATATGCACAGACAAATAGCTTTAATTTGATATATAAATGATGAAACTACATTATGGGTGTAGCAATCATGCAGTGGGCTCTAAGCTACAAGTAACTGCAATGGATTAAGCTTAAATTTTAAACTTTGAAATGAAATAACTTACAAATGCAATTGTTGACTTTAGGTACTAGATATTATATTTCAACCATTTGATTTGAGTTTGATTTGATTTTAAGGCAAATTTAAGTAGCTTGAAAATCAAGTCAAGTAGTGAATCCATATAAATAATAAGTTTGTTAAGTTTTAAAGCTAAAAAATGAATTATCGGTTTTACCAGTTTGCTTTGTGTTATGTTTTCTATCTCAAAATATGAAATTAGGCAGCAATCCAAGTGGGCATATTTGTAGCTGCTTCATAGTCCAAAATGCATGGACAAAGCTAATTACACAGCCCCACAAAATATAAAAGTATCTGACTCAGAGTTGCTAAAAATGGTTTCCGGTGTATTTTTTCAAGTTGAAAACGAATCCGTGGTCATTTTTTCTCGAGTACTCCTCAATTATTAAACAATCGCGGAATAACATTTTATGAACACAGTTTAATTCAGAGGTTATCGAAAAACTGTAGGGTGCGGGAGAAAAACAGATAACTGATTTGTGTTTAGCTTCCAAAACTACACTGAAAACTATATACCCCATGCGAATAACATGCGATGGGCTTTTATTAATAACCTGAAAGTTTGTAACCGATTTTCAAAAAATTGAAGAGTACAACCACTGACTGAACTGAAAAATATACTAAAAATCATATATCGCATCTCTGGATCGGAAACTTTTTTTATGTGACTAGGTGATATCAAGTTCAAGTCTTCAACTACCTTATACCTTATATCTGTATAAAAGAATAAATTATTATGAATTCACTTATCATAACTATACTTGTATGAAACTTGTATTAATGTATCTTTGTTGGTGTATATTCTTCTCTTTCAAAAAGTATTTTGTATAGTTTAATGACATTATTTTGGAGTATTTATTAAAGGTAATTGATTTTATTTATATAAAATATAGATTTCTTCTTGTTTTGTATTAAAATTATAGTTTTTAAACACTATTTTTGCGTAATACTTTGTTTATATTGTTGAATCTTGCCTTAATAAATTTCAATCCCGACAGCGATATAATTAGTATTTAATAAAATATTATTATAAGTATACACTCAATAGCAATCAAAATCTTTTATAGTATTTAAATACTTTATATCGTAAACAGTGGCGATAAATATCAAAGACAATTTAGTTATATTAAACATGATATAAATCACCTTTAAATTATGAAGTTTTATCTGTTAATCTGCCAACAAAGATATCTTCTCGTAAGGACTAATATGAATTTTTACCTACCTATATCTGTTAGTTATTATATAAGGTTATTTAAAATAAAAATCGATATGAAATTCATCAAGCCTTATCTACTTAATTAAGAAATTGATCGTGTTTATGGCTTTCAAATTATAAATTAAAAAATTTCTTAGGAAAATTATTTCTAGTTATCATATTAAAAAACACATAACCGGATTAAAAACATCCTTCTTTTTTGTTTTTAAAAATACTGCAGGTCTAAGCATAAGACTGTCTCTGTTATTCACGTGCAGTAGCACTTAAAAAAGAACCTTTTATAAAAAAATATTATCATCCCAAAAAATTAAAACATGATAAAGATATAATTTATCAAGTGATTAACGAAAAGTATTTCTAATTAACAGCGAGCTATATTGAAATATAGCGTACTTACTTATAAAAAAACTGAGGCTACTTAATCAAAAAGAAAAAATAATTAAAATTAGGTATGTTATCTTTTACTAAACAAAATTGTAGAATTTTTAAATGTTTCTTGTAGGTTTTAAAGGAACGTGACTGATAAAAAATTTGAGTACATCAAGATTTCGTAATTACTTTGATTTCTACTACAACCTGCTTCAAAAGTTGGTTTGCAATTTGTATAATAGAATAATTTTATTACTTATACAATGTACTCTGTGTTTATAAATTGTAAGGATTTAAAACAGAGCGGGATTTAACCTTTATGTCACCCCTGGTCTCTATAAAAAATTTTACCTCATCGCCAAAGTTTTGCATAAAATAAATAAAGTTACAATATACAATTTTTAAATATATAAAATTACTAAAAATAAAACGACACATTTGAGCGGTGAGCTGCTCAGTGCACACATCGATTAACTCCACTTTTACAAATTTTCATGTTAAAAATCTTGGTTGCCTCCTAACTTTATAGGTATATCCGAAAAAAAATTCTAATATTTAAATAATAACAGCTTTAAATGACAATTTGCTTTTTAGTTTTTCCATAGGACACAATGTCTTTCAGAAGTCTACTCGTATTTTATCAATTTACTCAACTTTTTGCATTACGGAGTTAATCGATGTAAACGGCTCATTTATAGGAGTAAATTTATTGTAAATAGGTTAATTATAACAACAAAAAAAAATGATTTTGTACTATAGATTATGATAACTCAGAAATTGCGATAAAAATTCCAATTTTCAGAGGTAGACGTGTAAGACTTTTTGATTTGCAAAGTCAATAAAATCTTCAGAATTTAAGCGTTGAAGTACATCTAATTCGAAATTAAAATTGCTAAACTTTTTAGTACATTTTGACTTATTGCAGACGTAGGTAATTTTTAAGAAATGAATTGCTAAAAATGCATTGTTCACGATCCTAGCAGTATAAAAAAAAAACATGAAAAATAGTGATCTATAAATTTTGCAGCGCACAATTTATAAAATTCACAACACTGACAACTTCTTTCTCAACTTTGTGGTTGAAAGTGTTGAAACTATACAAAATTTATAATATTGAACATACTCTTTTTTTTTGTTATAATTTGAGTATGTCTTCTGTACGATTACATTTTAAGGCATTTTCGATAACACAAATAACATTTTTTTTATAACAAATTTGACACCTTGGTCACTAGCTCTGAGTGCCCCTAATGTAAATCTAGCGCTGATTTAAAGTACAATGTATAGGTCTTGGTTTACTATATATAATTTTAAAAAATGTATTGACTCAGCGAGAAGAACTATCTGAACTATTTTTATTTACAAGTATTGTTCATCGTAGTTAACAAAAAAAGTAACCAGGATTAATCTAAGGAAAGAGAAAACTGCTGAAACCGTTTTCAAAATTAGGGACAATCTAAATAAAATGCAAAGCTCTTGTAACATTATTTTATTTAAAGATTTAAACTATATCGAAAAGTCGTCCTTCAGGCTATTTTAAGCTGTCTTGTAAATTTATTTTAGTTATCTCTATTCTTTAACTATTTTTAGCATAAAAAAGAAATATCCATCTAAAATATGTGGCTATTATTTTGTAAGGAAAAAGAACATTAGCTTAGGCAAGTATTTGATAATGAAGCAGTATATAAATTGAACGGGGTTTTAAACTTCAAGTTTAAAACATTTGAACACTACATCATTGTTTGATGGGTGGAACAATGTGTAGGTATTGTTATTATAATTGTTCTTACTGTCTGCTTTACTTGCATAAAACTTGTAGACCATTTGAAAACGTTTTTTATTTTCAAAACCATAGAAACCGTTAACTATTTTCAAGGCATTAATATCCAGACTACTCTTAGTACTAGGATTACGGCGCGGCGGTATAAAAGTTTGGAGTTCCTTCTTTTAGAGCACTGGTACTGGTTCTTTTTATTATTTCGTATGTCAAGCTTATTCCCCCAGTTTATGCTTAGTTTTTCGCAAATCTGGCGACGGTAAATTTTCCGTGATCGAATCGAACTGAAATTTATCAGGAAGATTCGTTGTCGATGATAATGCATTCTATTAAAATTTCAGCTCGGGTGAAATTTAAGTACCTACTATAGTTTACTTTTTTTTAAATCAATTCAGTCACCCATCCCTATGGAGAAATGCTACTTAACCGTCGAAAACACTTTTAACTATTTTGCGATTTTACGTTATCTCAAATATTTCATAGCATTACGCATGCGTATCAATTTCGAGAGAAAGAGAGAAAGTAGAAAAGAGAGAGATAGAGAGAGTTTTAAGAACTTTGTTTTTAGGGGTTAGTATTTTAAATAAGGATTTTGAAAAAAAAAAAACATTCGGTATTTGTTTAGTGTCGCATAACGTCTTTGTTCTTAGCGACAACATTAGGTTTTATTTAGACATTTTCGAGGATTCCCAGGGACTCAAATTATTTTCTAATAATCTCGAAATTTTCGTAGTTGTTGAGGGTCACTTTATTCTGACTTCTTCATGTTCTTCATAATGGATTATCATTGAGCACTCACTCAAAGCGTGGAACACCGTAAGCTGACCGTCGATCTTCGGGTGCGTTTTTGTGTTCGTCCTTTCTAGGAAGTGTCGATGCAAGAATGGAGTGCACCTTAAGTTAAGTCTAAAGAAACATTGGCTGGCACTTATCCATGGGACTAGCTGCCAGACGTTATCTCGAATCCGTCATCGTATTCTTGTCCATTTATCATTACTGAGCTTCTCGATATAAATTACTGTTTTGAAATTCTTGTTTGTAATGGGCACGTTTGTCCGGTCTTAAAATAGTTGATTTAGTTTGTTTTTTTCGAGATTTTCGACTTAAACGGTGTTCTTATTAAATTTCAGATTCTACTAATTTTAAGGAGCAATTTGAATATATTTTTACAATATATGAATGAGGTATTCAAATATACTTATTGTTCAAGTACACAAACACATAATAAATGGAGTTGCATCCATGTTATATTATAATACATAATTAGTAATTACATGTACATATGTTACATATCGAAAATTAAAATCAATTAACAAATTAAATAACAATTCTGAAATTTACTGGCTTATATTTAATTACATTGCAGGAAGAAAATTAAAAATATTATTATTTATTAAATAAATCTGTAACTTGTTTCTAAAAGGGCCAATGTCCAAAATTGGAGAAATTGTGTTATGCAAACAAATGAACTCCATACATGAAGTGCTAATAAATAGTGCAAAAAAGGCCAATGTCCTGGAATAAATACATTACGAGAAACATAAACCTAATAGAGGCCAATCTCATTATAACCTTGGTGCAAAAAAGGCCAATATGCACAATAAATTGGTATTTTCTGGGAATGGTAAAAATGGACCATGACCCTTTTAGAACCGAGGTACAGAAATACTAATTCAAATTTTAAAATGTTTATTAATGCATTTTGTATAACTATCATGAGACACGACTAACTATGCAAACACTTAGACCGTATTGGCATCCTACCAATCTTGACTCCAATCTGTTCCCTCTGCAATGGGGAACCCATAAACGCCATGCATCTGGTAACTGTCCTGCCCGTGCAGACGTCAGGGAGATAAACGAAAACAACCAAACCAACTGCTCTCCAACCTCTACTAGACGGCGCAGCACCAAATGGCAGAAATGTCAAGTGTGGGCGTTGGATAAGAAGAAGAAGAAGCTTTTTGTCAATTTGGGGAGAATAAGTTATTCATATATATTATATATTATATTTTATATAATTATAGTAATTATATTAAAAATTGATTGCATCTACAACTACGTAGACACATTCTTATTTCTAAATGTTTCATAAACAAATATGGCTTTTACGTATTATTGAATTTATCTAACTACAAATATGATTCAGTCATACCAATTTTTTGTCTGCAAAACAATTCAACTGGACTTTATTATTTACTGAATAACCTTACAGTTTACTTAATCTGTACTTAACATTTCATCATAATTAAAAACCTTAACATAGTTATCAAATCAAACTCATTAGGTAGTAATAAATTTAAAAAAAAACGATTAAACGTACACATGTTAGTTATAATACAGAGTATTCATGACAAATAACCAAATCATGTTTATACATATAATATAGGCAGCAAATCTAATCAAAATATTTAAGGTACAGATTAGATAAATTTTTTATTGCACCTAGAAATGAGTACGAGTGTATCAATAATTTACGGCAAATTAAAGCCACATTAAATTCAACTGTAAATATAATTGCTTAATTAGTTGATTAAAATAAAATCTTACAGTTGAACACTTAAACAAATATTGATAAAAATTTGATTCAAAATAAAAGTTCGATTTATTTAAAATAATATACCAACAAGTGGGCGATTTAAACTTGCCTAAGAAGAAAAAAATATTGAAATTGATTTTAAATAAGTTTTTTTAATGTATAAATGAAACGTTTTTATATGTTATAAAACCGTGAAGGCAAGACAAAGATTTACATGTATGTATTTAAGTTGAAGTTGAAGATATTTCCTTTTATTATTATTTTTTTGTAATATTTATTCGTGCACGAGTAGATGTGTGTTTACATTGGTAATTCGAATATTAAAATACTTAATATTTGAAAACGTGCTTAAGGAGCAATTTGTTCGACACACACCTGATATAACGATGCGTTAAGAACCTAACGAAATTTAATGTAGATACTAAGCCAACTACTTATCAGGACAGTTGTATACATACATCTTCGTCCTTCCTCCAAATGTATAGTTATCCATTGACCTATCCTTATCTCCTGCTTAAAAATTCCAAATCGATATCAGTTATTTATTCAAAAGTTTTCTAGTCGTCCTAAATTCAAATGGGAAATTATTTTTTAAGAACTCTCGTTGTGTGAGAGAGAAATTTTGAAATATTTGTGTTTTAAAAAATACCTGGAACGTTGAATGTTTGGATTTGAGAAAAATTAATAACCAATAATATTTACCCACAATCTGATGGTAAAAAAAAGCAAAAAGCTTTAGAGTAAGTTACCATTTAACCTACATAAACCTACCATTTAACGATCTTGTATAAAAAATCAATAAATCATTTGACCAGAGGACTATATTTTATATTATAACTCAATTGCAGAAAAATAAGTAGGTTCATACCTCATTTTGAGTTTCTTATACGATTCAAAGGCTCAATAGGTAACTATATATTTGCTGTTATTTTATCGTTATATCAGTTTTATTAAACGATTTTATCAAAAATACTTAATACTGATTAATTTTTTAAATAGAAATCTAACTTAATATCACAATAATATATTACAAAGTAACGATATAATTACTTAGATAAATAAAAGAAATAATGTCGAACACGTAATCCTTGAAATCCCTTTTTTTATTAGAATAAGTGGAAACTCGAAACTTTCAGTGGAAAAAACTTAAGTTGTAATAAATACATTTATATCTGTTATGATAAAATTTTTATTGGAAATTTAATTAGTGGTTAATAAAATGAAACATTGCATTTCTTAAAGGAAGCAAGTAAAAGGAAATGAGGTAATAAAATAATTTAACAAAGATAAAAAGTTGGCGTATCGTAAATTTTGAATATCTTGAATGACCATTTCTACAATTTTAAGTTTTCGTATATTTTCCAAGAAATACTATTATTATAGATATTTTTTGTTAAGATAAAACATATCCTGTATTCAGTTGACTCACTTTTCTTAAATTTTATCAGTAAATGTATGGCCTCGATTTTCTATGCGTTTATTTTCTAATTAAACCAATAACTATAATCAGTAGGGTTTGTATTTTTATTATGCCACATACTAAGTCTATATAATTTGAATAAAATCAAATTCCATTTCGTTGTGCAATTATTTCAAAAACGATAGGATAAATATTGATCAATAATTCGTCCCCTTTTTGGGAAAACTTCTAAACTACATTTTTTGCAAAATTGAGATTTCAACTTATAATATATTGTCGAGCACTCGAATTAAGTGTATAGCGACTTCAACTCTTGAAAATGATAAAATAAATTTATTTCAGGTTTCTTTTCTGTGGTGATCCTGTATGATCCTGATGATACTGTAATACGTAGTTTCTATATTATAATCTCGCATCTACATAAAAGTGTCTACTAGAATATTTATGGCTAATGTTTATAATGAAAGTGTCTAGCCCAATAGCCATAAGAAAAGTGCCCCAGGCGGTTTTTAAGAAATGCTTCCGTGTGCTGATTGTTCTTCATGAAAAACTTATTGTCGTATAATTTTAACCCGTTACCCCCACTTGTATCGGAGTTACGGGAGAAACTACCCCAAACGTTATAGCAACGATAAAGCAATAAGTGCATTTACGAAATGCATGGACTCATGGCTGTTTATTACAAACCTGTCCCTGGATGACCTCATTTTGATGGTGAGCGACAAGATATTTCTTAAAGCAACTTTTTTTAAATGAAAGATAGATAATAAATGCACTGATCGCATTTTAAAAAAAAGGTGTCACTTTAAGGGTTGATGTAAAAAACCACCCTCAAAAAATAAAAATAATATTTTTCATCATTTATAGATTTACAAAAATTTTGAAAAAAATATATATTATGCGTTTTATCATTATCTACGTACAGTTTTAATTTCATAAAAAAATCTTTAATAGTTTTCTAGAAAAAAAATTTTAACGTCTGGGGTAGTTTCCCCCGTAACTCCGATACAAGTGGGGGTAGCGGGTTAAAATTGTGCGCCAATAAGTTTTTCATAAAGAGCAATCAGCACACGGAAGCATTTCTTAAAAACCGCCTGGGGCACTTTTCTTATGGCTATTGGGCTAGACCCTTTTTATTAATTTTCATTTTAGTACTTAATATAGAACCTATTTCATTTTGATATTTTAAAATTACTATTCATGAGTATTAGATAACATTAACAGTTTTTATGGATTCCTCAAAAATTGCTATCTTGCAGTTACGAGGTTTACCAATAAAAAGGACGAATTGTTTTTGTTTTCCCTGGAAACGTGGTTCTTATAGTTAATATGAAGTAAAATACATGTTATTGTTAAAAATAGAAATATAAATTTCAGTGGTGTAAGAGTATTTTATGTAAGCGCAAACTATACTTACATAAAACTTTAACTTATACAAAATAATTTAGTGGTACTGAAATTAAATAAATGGGATGTATGGGAATATTGTCAGTAGAACTCGTGTCTTCTTTTATATAAAAGGATTATACGGCAAGCACCAGAGAGACAATCTTTCATTTTAAGTCTGAACCAGAAAAAATAGGACAAAGAAATGTTAAATTTCAACAATAAATATCTTCACCGATAATTTGAATAACTATATCTACGTTTGACGCATTGAAATGAAATCACCAGAATTTTTCAATGAATTTGGCTAATTTGGCTACAATGCTTTTTTGTCTTTATGACTTTCAAAAAAAAGTTGTCACAACTATAGTACTTTTTTCTTCTTATCGCTTTAAGTTGCTTAAACAGCATGGTCATTTCGCGACTCTGAATGTTCACTGTTTGTTGTATCACACAAGGTATCGCACATAAAGTATAATACTATAAAAATTAATAATTTATAATTTGGCTATACAAAAGCCAAAGAAAAAACAAGTTTGATTTTTTTCTTTCAGAGCTAATACTTATTAATTTTATTTTAAAATTATTTACAAGTAGGTATAGTTATTTTTGCATTTATCAAAGTAAGTATAGTAAGCAATACTCGTTCAGTACTTACGTTATACAAACATTTTACAAATTTTTAATTAAGAGTACCTAAGGATATTTAGGTATGTGATTACTTTTTATCTGTGATAACAATTTTTTAAATGCTTAAATTTTTCCTTAGCAGTATAGAAGATTTCAATTATCACTTATTTATATTACAATTGATAAGAAGTTATTCTTACTTCCTTTCCTATAATTCAAAAACGTTTCATATAAAAATTCCGAAACTTTTATTTCATCTTGGTTAAGCATCATCCTGTTAAAATGTAGATAATGTGCTACTTTAAATTGCAAATGGAAAAATGATTTATTAATTCTATTTAAAAGCAATAGCGAAATTTATAATAAAATGATTTTACTATGAGTATATGGGTATATTGAATTGAAAAATATTGAAAAATGTTCAATAATTTGTTGATTGATGATTTATTTCTAAAGTAAATATTTGTTTATTTCTCTTTCGTTTAAACGATTAATAAGATTAGAATTATGCATATATGTATAAGCTAATTAATTTTTCTAATCGGTTAGGTACGTCTTAAGGCACTTAAGTTCGATTCTCTTAAATTGTAATTAATGGCCGTGTTGCGATCAATTATACTTAAGATAATCGACAGTAATTATCGATCTAAATCGGTTTGTGTTTACTGAGCGCGTCAACGTACACAACAATTGAAATCAAAATGATTTAAGTAGCCTTTGTTCGTTTGCTTTATTTCTATGTAATGGCTAGGATTTCTATCACAATACTAATAATACTTAAGGCAAAAAATTCAAATTTCGTTTTTTTAAACTTTTAATAGTCTCTATAGCTCTCATTATAACTTCCTATTTTATTATTTTCAATCACTTAACGTAAGCAATTAAAAAACTTTTTCGTTATAAGAAGTTTCTACTCTCTCATATGAACTTCAGTATTGTTAATAGTTTAATACAAATGAAAATATTTAAAACTATAAACAATGACGAAAAAAAAGTTTGGAAAAGTGTTTTTTCTCACTATTAAAAAACTAATTTTTTTGAAGTAAGTAATTTTAAAATAAAAGTTATTTAAGACTGTAGATTCTTGAAACTTATTTAGATATTTTGAAATCTGGTGGATATCTTTTGATTTCTAAATTTCAAAGTTTGGCCGCATTTCCCTAATGTATGGATATCATGAAAAGTATATCAAAATGAATGAAAGTATTCTATATTCTATTCTATAAAGTAATAATAGTCACCTATTGGCGCAGTGGCTAGAGCGGTAGTTCTCTCCACTTCATGCGTCAAGTGATTCTGGGTTCGATTCCCGTTGAATCCTAGACTTAAGATTCTAGACCTAAGTTATAATTGACCAACAGAAATTTTCTGTGCTTAGACAGTCGTGATATGACCTTAGCTGTTAAAGCGACTTAAAACACCCAAAAAAAAAAGTTATAATATTAATTTACTCTGTGTTAAATATTTACAGTAGAAAGAAATCACATTTTTGATAAAATGGTAATTGATAAAAGAATGTGTCGCCGTAATTATATTATTATATTATTTAATTAATTATATTATATTAAAAGTTTGTACTCTTAATATTCTTATCCTAATAATAGTTGTGTGAGATGACTGTTACGATGTTAAAGGGGATAAAAGGACGACAAGATATTTTGCATTAGCGACACAACAACATCCATTTTAATTCAAGGCACACGAAGTGGCAAAAGCGAAGAAAAGCAATGGAAATGAGAATAGATTTGCGACTCTAACTGCGTTAACGACCATCGTTAAAACTTACTAATTGTCTGCGTATAATCTTAATTAAGGCATCAAATTCCTAATTTATGTCAGTTGATATATTTCACAACCTCTTGGGACATCTGCATTGTTATTATTAAGTATATTAAATTAAATTAGACGTTGGATCACAAGGATAATTTGTTGAGTTGTATACTAATAAAAGCTGGAGCAAAGTTTATAAAACTATGTTTGTGTATAGTGTATACATCTTAATTTTTTGAAAGTTTCAGATTAACACATTCACGTCGGGGAACGCATGGGTGCATCTTCTGCCTTGTAGATTATTTAACATTTTAATTCATATTTATATATAGATAATATTTAAATATGAATTATAATGTTAAATAATCTACAAGGCAGAAGACGCACCCATGCGTTCCCCGACGTGAATGTGTTAATGGTAAATAAAGCAGTGCTATTTATTAAAACCTCCATTTAAAAAAAAATTAACATTCAAAAAGTTTTCTAAAAAATTATATGTTATTGCTTAAAAAGCACTGTTTTATGAAGATATTAACCTTTGGTCAAGCTATTAATGAAAGTATAATAACCCGATAATACGTTCCAAAAAAACACGACGTAAATTGAAACGACGCAAAGTGAATTATGATTTTCTGTAGCAAGCATTTTTACATACATACAAAAAAACAACGCAACTTCGAAAATCTAACGACGCACAGTGAAAATTAGTACTAATTCATCAGCGACGCAACTTCGAAAAAACGCAAAATGAAACGACGCAAAGCGAGGTATGGGTGTACCTAATACTTAGATACAGATTACAGAAGGCAAGGGCTATTTATTCATTATAATTCAATTCTCAGCAGGGAAAACCATAATTATATATCCTTAATATTTATCCTTCAATATTTTTAAGTATTCTATAAATATTGGTAAACAAATAAAATATTCATAATTTGGTTTGATATGCAAGCTATTTGATTTGAGTTGGATTTAATTTTAAGTCAAACTTAAGGTATTTATGTTTAAATAGTAAGTTAAATTTCGTACTCTGAAATTATCGCTTTTCAAACCGTATAGTCGAGTATTTTACAAAGTTAAGCTACTCAAGCTACTTATTTAAATTAATGAATCTTTTGTACACATTTAACGTCAGTTATTAAGTCAAGCTGAATAAATAAGTGCTTTCCAAATCGTTGCTGACGTGTGTGCCTACACATTTTATTAAATTATTTTTTTCACTTTTAACCCTATTTTATGTTTCAATCATTGAGTTATTAGCAATTATTAGTATAATATGCTTAAAAAAACTCCAATTACGATATGCAAAAGCATATAATGGTATACAAATTTTTAGATACCTAAGAAAGTTGAAATGATACCAACAAAACGTTGTGTTGAAAAAATATTAAAGAATAACAATGAACACACTAAATTCTATAATTACATCTGATTATGAAACACCTAATTACCTACCTAAATGATTGGAGCTGAACAATATTATCAATAAATACCCACGTGTAGGTACGTGGAACTAGTTGAAGCAAAAGGAATTTTCTTAACGCCTTTGTGCAGCTTTTGGAAATAAAGCAACAGCTACAACTATGAACATCTCTTTTGTAAAATTTAACCAGGAGTACAAAAGTCTTGGTGATAAAGGTAATAAAAGTCATATTTTAATTTGTTTCAGAAAAAATGTATTAAATGCATTGCTTTGTATAATACACTATACGGTGTATATCAAATTGTATAAAATATGCAAATCTAAGGAGAATGTTATGTGACTTCAATAAATATTGCAAAACTCATAAACTTTTAAGAGTTGGATAAGTATTGGTTACATTATCTATATAACAATTCAAGCTTCTATTTTATCATTAAAAATATCAGCTGCCTCGCGTCACAGAATTTTCTTTTACATAAAATTTGCTCTTAGTTAAAAGAACATAAGTCCACGATTGGTTAAAAAAATAAAAATCTAGAATAAAATATAAATATTCATATAAACAGGAATATATATTTTTTTTATTTTTTTGGTTATTTACGGTCGCATTAACTACCGTGATCATTAGCGACCGATGAACCCGAAAACTCATGATAATGTCATAGGCTTTCATTGGGATTCGACCCTAGGACCACTGGCGTATAGGGCAACTATCTACTCAACCACGCCACAAAGTGACCTAGACAGAAATATAACTAAACAGCTTCTACGAACTACCGCCCTCTTCTCCAGAACCCTTTTTATTAGAATTGTCCCAGGAAAAAGTTATTTTATAAATATTTTATACTATTCTAGATGATACCGGCTCGCTTTGCTGAGAGTATCTAAATTAAATTGATTAATAAATAGATTCCCTACCTCCATAGTGAAATATAAAAATTAATCTATTTTGACAGAAAAAGATGATAGATACTTCCAAACTTTAGATCCAAAATAAGTTCATCAAAATCCTTAAAACTACTTTTCTAGGAAGAGATATTAGCTAACTCACAGATTCTATCATCTATACGATTTTAAGTATAGATATTAAGTATACTTAATAAGAAGTACCTGAGTTTCTTTAAGACTTTAATTTGGATATACAAGTTATTTTTTTTTTTGTTCCAATTCATCCTTATGTAATTTTGTGTATGTACCGGTAACATTACGGTATAACAATAAAATGGTATTTGTGACGGTCACGTCACATAATTTGAAAATATCGGTACATAATTGCACATCTCTACTCTCTACTAGGTGCCTATTTATCAAAATAGAAATAACAATTTTAGCAATAACTTTCACAAGTATTTTAGATTTTAGAAGCAATTATACATTTAAAAGTTGTTAATTTGTTGGATACTTGTTGCTTTTCTATCAGAGCTGTACAGTTTAGTTTTCACTGTTCACCGCCTCATTTAGATAGAAATTAAATATATATTATTATACTTTCTTCAAATATGAATATTGATGAGGTATATAATAGATTGACTATTCATCAATATTATGAATTAGGAAATTGATCATTTCTTTATATTTAAAAGTAACTAAATACTGCAAATTCGAAATTTTGAAAGAAAAATTTTCATTCTGATAAATTCATTCCATTTAAACTTGTATATTTCTTAAAATAAAACGTGTAAGAATCTAATTGAGGCTTAGGAAACTTCAAAAATGTAAGGGGGCAACATTTTCAATGACCTTAATTAAATTTTGTTATACATTTAATTGAATCTCTTTTAATCTTCTAGTTAAATCAGTTTTAATTCTTTTTAAAAGTTCGAAGATAGCTATTTAGAGAATTATTTTTAGAATTGCCGGAAACTCTGTTCATACCTATAGGATACAAAATAATATAGCGAGAGTCGTGAATTGGGTTTGTATACGTATATAATTATACATATACACTAAATAGTATAACTGTGTATGTATTTTAGTGTAACGGCCGCAGCGCGTTTATGGCGCTAGTGGCGACGAAATGAGTTGGAATTAGCTCCAGATTAAAACTGTGACCTCCCTTGTCGCCTATTAGCAGCCAAGTACACTCTCTCGTAAGCCCCCCTCTCGCCCCAAAGAACAAAACCCGTTCCATTTGGCCCATTTATATCAACCCGGTGTTAATTTGTTGCGTCTGTTCTGTTTTGTATTGCTCGAAAGCTCTACAAAGCTCTCTCTCTCATTCTGTTACTCTCTCAGTTCGTTAGTCATGCTGCCCGTTTGCCCATCTTTTTGTCCGTCTGTCTGGCCGCCTATACATACGCGATGTCTGTACACTCGCTCGGAAAAGTTTGTATTGTGTTGTGCCGCGCGTTTCACGTTCACGTTCATTATTTCACTGAAACGAGCTTTTGTGTTTTCAACAAATTGAAACACCCATAGACCGGTATAATAAAATAAGAATGCCACTGCTACCTCTAATGGAATGGAATGGGAACCATGCGATATATTTATATCACTACAAAGACACTGAAAAGTCTGTAAAGTTAAAGCCCATCATTTCCATCTTACCTTCACCCAAAAAAATTCACCCCTCAGGACACATTAAGAACTGAAATTTCTATTTCATTAAATATTACACCTAGTTGGCATTGCAGAGCTTTCAACATTACGTGTTTAGGTAAATATTTTCCAAACAAAAAAACTAGGTATAGTGAGTTGTAGACACCTTAGTAATTATTATACTTGCAGGTTTTTTTTTTTTGAGAATATAAGAGTTATAATGTAATTGTTTTATTTTCTCATATGTAAAAAACAATATATTAATGATTACTTCTTAAATTTAGTGACTTCTATAAGTTTATAAAATATACAAATAATACAACAAATACGATAACAATGAGAGGTCTGATAGTTTTTATCTAAAGGAACATGAAAAGGAGCGTAAGTATGTATCTTCAAATATTCTTCGTAGTTGGTTAAAATTTTTGATTTGAAGCAATTAAAACGATTTTATTATAGAAATCCTAAAGTAAATAATGAGGATAATAATAATAAAATGTAGAGAGAATATGGCGATTACCAGCCATTTTGAACAACCATAACGGCCAAAGCTTATATTATCGCTTATGTGTATGTATGTGTGTTAGTAATAATGGAGCCATACATGCAGTGCCCCTGGTGGCCATTAATCTTACTACCCTTTGGTGAGTTTCAGTGAGGTTGAACCCCATTCGGATTCGGGAATGGACTATGTCGATTCTAAGTCGATCTCTCTCAGCTCCACTTAATAGTCAAATGACCAAAGTTGAGAGAGAAAATGGGATAAATAGATGGAACGCACTGGTGCGATATTCGCCTAGCGGCCGTTTGGTGCACTACACTTTTAATTAACATCGCTAAATCGCTTAATGTGTCCCCAGACATTACTTTAATCTGGCACTAATTAGAACCAGCCATACTCCCTGTTAAGGACTCATCTCGTACTCGCAACTTTTAACGACTAACCATCTACCCTCCAACCATCTCATACTCCATCATCTCTCTATCCCGTACAACTTCCCTCGACTTTTACCACCATTTCACCCCTCCAAGGACTCGTTTATTAAGTTAGTCGTTCTAATGTGTTCATATTTGAAAGCTCTCGATCTCGTTTCAACTGCTGAGCTTTTATGACTAATTCTTTTCTCTTTCCGTTTTATCTAAGAAATATACCCGCCATAGTATATAGTCGGATAGACAAACATATGTATAAGGGAGGAACACAGTAAACTTTTACAGTGTAACCTATCATATTTTTCTATATTTTCTATTTTCATAAAAATAGTTTCTCGAATCACACAAATAAAAGTAAGTAAATATATTCTTAAATAATACGACCAATTCAATCAAAATTGGCAATTTAATTCTTTGCTTATGATCTTACGACCAAAAATTTAGATTCTATAAAGAAAAAAAAAATATTCCTACTTATCAAATTACATACATCGTTATTTTTCAGATCTGTAGAGAGCTTAAAATATAAAGTTTATTTATTAAGCTATATTCTTCATAAGGTAAGACTAATTATTCAAAGACCTTTGTAGGATTAAATAGAACAAAATCGATAAATATACGATAAGAAACTGATGCCCAAGTGATAACGTTAGTTTATATAAGTATTGCATTAAATAAGCTCATTATATGAAGTTTAATAAGCGAAACATTTAGTTATTATATTGTGATAAGAATTTAGGTACAAAAGAGTTAAAATGTTATATCTCTATAGATCCATAGACATTCATATTTGAAAAAAGGTTACAACTCGACCTGATATGTCAGTAATTTATTTAGCTGGTTTGTTTTGTGTATTGTAGATGAACTATAATTTACAGACTCTTATTAAAAAATTTTCAAAAATTATAAAAAATGACGTAGGTAATACTTATTTATAATATGGGGATCAAATTTTATTATATTATGGGTATTGAGTAAATAATTTTGTTTGTATGTATAAAATATTGCTGAGACGCGTCATATAACTTTTTTTTACGGGAATAAAACTCACTGTTGGTTAAAAGAACATAAATAAATAAAGATTGGTTAAAAAATTATACAAAATAGAATAATATTTATATAGATATCTTGAACAGACTTATGTGTAACTTTTGCATGCTACGAGCCACCCTCTTCCCCAGAACACTCATTATTTGATTTTTCCAAAAAAATGTTTGAAATAAAAGTTACAGACTTTGATGAGTCTAAGAACCATAGCAAATATAAGAAAATTTTAGGACGGAAAACATTAAAGAAACCCCATAAAATAAAATCAGATATCCTTCTAGCTGGTTTCTACCAAAAGCTTTGCGACACAATTAGATAACACACGCACGCACACACATTTTTAAATTCCTTTTCAGACTGGCAGGGGACATCAAAACAGTTATTTCCGGTGAAAACTTGAAATTTAAAATTCGACCCGTTTACAGTACTTCCTTTACTTTATAGTAAAAGAAAGTAAAACTAGTATGGCAAAGAAGAAATATTTACGAAAACACGAATACCGAATGTTCTGTGTGACCTTTGGTCGAATATTCGATCAAACAAATCGATCATTTTACCGCAAAGTAACAGTTGTAGTGTTTGAAATCCAGTAGGTACTGTGATTAATTACGAGGAAATAATAAGTTTCTAACAAAAACTGAATATCGGAAATAACCCCCCAAATTATACAGTGGCTTGTTTAAATTTATATGTTACGTTTAGCTGAACCTGAACTTAAGGTCAAATCTGAAGTTAAACCAATACTGTGAAAAAGTTATAAATAAAAGTTAACGTCAACACTTGGATCTAAGTTACAGTGAGTGTAATGTGTTATACACCTACGATTAAATACTGTTATATATGTACATGCACTATATTCAAGAAGGATTAAACAAACGATTTTTAAAAACTGATGATGCCTAAAACTTTTTTAGCAATTCTCCTAGTTTCTGGTTTTAAAATATTTTTCTTGTAATCAGTCATAAAATGAAAGAGTGCTCAATAGTACTTTCTAGTGGAAAATCTCTGTCATGAGTTAAGTAGTATCGTGTAGTGACGAAAATAGCAGTATGTACATTAACCAAACAAATGAAGATGACTGACGATAGCTTAAATAACATAGTTTTTTATGTAACCAATTGGTTGTTAAAAAGGTCAAAAATGTCTTGTATGAATTAATCGTGGTTGGTCTATCGTTTTTTGTATATTAATTAAACGACGAGTATGTATTCTATTATATTACCCCCATTATTTTTCGAATATTAGCTTTATAATAATATATATGGTAAGATTCAAGTCGGTATAACCTACATTTTAAAATTATTCTCTACGTTGTAATATGGAAGTTAAATCACTTAATACTACAGTATACTTAGGTAATGATCTAGTAAAGATAAGTAACTAAAAAGACGTCTTTTATGTATTCTCATCAATCAAAATGTAAATTTTCTAGTTAAAACCAACAAAAGTAAAACCATATAGTAACCATATACACTTGTTCAGGTTTTACTGTAAAAAACTAATTGATTTTCTACTACTGTAATTAATTCATCTTTTTCGGAAACGAAGCAAAAGAAACTTGAAAAAAAACTTTCACATCACTTTAATTAAACGTATTCCGATCAATTTTCGATTTTTTTTTTCTTATCTCTTTCATGTTATCCAACAACTTTATAATCATAATGTAGACGTAATATATCTACATAAGAAAATTATCCTCACCCTCAAATGACAAAAAGGGCGTTGAGAATAGGATAGAATGGAACAGGGGAATGGTTAGCGAGGACACAGTACTGACATTTGCGACGTATAATGACGGCCATTTATTTTAACGATCGTCTTAATTGAAACAATGAAACTTTTGTCAAGAGAACGATCTGTATAAATATTGCGTAGAATTTTCATTGGCACAACGGGTATAAATGGTGGAAATTCAGAAAGGGAGGTGGGGCACAAATTAGGGAGAGTGAGAGGTAGGAAGTATAAGAAGTTTCTAATGAAAAGAGAAAAACCGGTGGTTTCAGAGCAAATCTAAGGGGATAGAAAAATTAATTGAAAGATTGTTACGTTTGTTATTCAAAAACATAATCGTAAGTATAAGTAATAATTAAATGTAAATCAAATATTCAATTAAAATGAGAGCTTATAATTGCATAAAAATACTTATTAAATTGTTTATCTAATAAACCTGCAGCAGAATATTAATAACACAACATTTCTTAATTTTTAATTAAGCTTTTCCCGTAACATATTAAATAAACATATGTTTATAAAATATTCGTTTTCAAAAAGCTATCAAATGACGATAAGTAATCGTATGAAAATTTTATCAAAAACGTTTAAATGGTAATTTGAACATCGATCTTCGACGATGTTTGCGGTGACGAAAAAATTGTATCATAATTGGCGTGAAACGATTTAGTTGTAACAGCTTACGCATTGTAAATGACGATAAAATTTGTCAATATTTAATGTTATTGAGAGTATTTGCTCTTCTTTTTTTTCATTGCCCTGAGAAAGATATTATATCAGAATTAAGAATAGAGGAGACAGTTTTTCAACGGTCATATTTTATTTGCAAATATTTACTTATACCTAATACAGAAATGGAAAAAATATGATAGAATTTGTCAAATTTAATTGATAAGATAAAACTGATGTCATTTTCTTACTAAACTATATAAATATAATTTTTACTTCTTACGTATACAGTGCCCAATAATGAAACTTATAGATCTTAAGAAAATATTTTTTTAGTTTAATATGGAAACTATACTTTCATGCATAATGAATTATTACAGGTATTTTTATATTAATTAACAAATATCTAACTACTTATAACTATTTTTGTCGAGATTTAGTTGTAGAAACTAAAAACTAATTTTATTAAAAATACACTCTTTTATTCAATTAAGCCAAGGTTACTAAAAATATTGTACTTATATATCCTCATCTTAAAAAGTTGTTTATTACATATTAATAATAATTTAATTTACTGAAAAAGCGTAAATTGTTGGCAGCTAGATTGATTACTTATCAATCCACCCTCCCATCGGTCTATTATAATAAATTAATGTGACATATGTTGTAATTTGTATGTAAATATTATCATCTGTTGCTTCCCGTTTTTATTTAAAGCACATTCTATCAATTTATATATATTTTTTTCGTTATTTGAATCGATTTAGTTGATTTGAAATGTTTGTAGGTAGATTATGACGAGGTGAAACGGAGGTAAACATGGGATTTTAAATTCAATAATCATTAAATAAATAATTTATCGCTGCAAACCTAACGCGATAAGGTGTGATCATATCTTTTGATTTTATTTAGGTTAAAAATTGCAGTAGTGTAATCGAGGAATAGGGGGAATTCGAGCAGTTAACATTTTTTTTAGTAGTCGTATAATCAATCATGTTAATTTACTCTAATGGATGTTTTAATTTTAATATTGAAAAGTATTTGCAATTAGATAACGTAACAAACATTATATAAGAGAAGGTAATAATAATGTATTAATAAAATTATACAAAAATTTAACGCCTTGTACATTTATGACAAGTTAGTGAAAGATGTTTTTAGATGAAAGATGAATTTTGAAATGTATTACAGCCATAAAAATTTTCTAGTAGCTATAGCCGTGATTTTGTCCACGTAAAATTAAAAAAAAATAAGTAGAGGTTTCAGAAAATAAGTCTTTGCGTGTCTGACAGATAGTGGTGTAATTTTTTTTTTATAGTTTTTAATCCTTAGTTCAAATTATCAGATAAAAATTATAACAAAATGAAAAACCGACTTAAAAATAAAATAAAAAACTGTTAAACAAAAAATGCACTAAAAAGTAAAAAAAAAATCGTATCCTTGCAGTGTTTACAACCTACAAATTATTGAAATTATATAATGTACAACTGTTGTTATTTTTGGAGTTGGTGTTAGCCTTTTTAAACCTATTTACTACGAAACTTTAATACGACAGTATACCTACTGTGATAATATCTAGCTACCTTGACACAAAAATAGCTATAATGAAGTTCATTTGTTATATAGATTTCATAAGGTATTCTCGTTGTTTAATATTGGTATAAGGGTGTTGGTATATGGGTAATAAGGTATATTGTCGTATTTCCTTAGTTAACACCGACTCCAAAAATAATAATAACTGTACATTATATCATTCTACTAATTTGATTGTCTTTTAACAAGTGTACTCATATATTTCAAAAAAATTGCTTAGGTGAACTCTAAATAAATATATATTAAACAAATATTAAAAAAAATATTTTGGTAATTGTTTGTAGTTGATAAATTGATTGTAAATTGTAGACACAAGGATACGCAATTATTTTTTTACTTTTTAGTGATTTTTTTGTTTAAGGTTTTTTTTTTCGAAGTCGGCTGAAAACTAAAGTCAAATTCTTCTTATTTTAGTAGATGCATAGTTGCAAAATTTGTATTTGCAAAAATTTATAATTGAGTATAAAAGAACAAAATATTTAATCCCTTCTTTAAGCTTCTTAAGAATGGAATTATGAAATATTCTTCCTCCGTGTATGTTTAAATCTTTTCAAGAATAACATTTTAAAATGTTGTATATATAATTTCAGTAGGCTTCACGATTGATTGTCGCTCAATCACGATACTGCTTTAAATATACAAAATGTATGTATACAATATTGGCTACCTGTGACTTCATCTTCGTAAAATTTAATAAAATAAGTAAACACAATAGACTAACGAAAATAAACCTCTGAGTATGAAGAGAGAAACTTTAAAATCATCTTACTACAAGCAAAATCACACATTTTGAAAATTTTACTAAATAAATAAATATTATAAAAAAATGAAAAACCGACTTCAAAATATATAAATATCTTAAACAAGAAATGCACTAAAAAGTAACAAAATAATGGCGTATCTTTGCAGTATCTACAACTTACAAATTAATAGGATGATACAATGTACAACTATTGTTATTTTTGGAGTTGGTGTCAGCCAAGGAAATACGACTATATTGGTACTTAGCAAAAAACGAGAATACCTTATGAAAATTATTTTTCAAATGAACTTTTAAACAATATACTCAAACTGTAACAATATCTAGCGACCTTTAAACTACAAAATACCAATACCAACTAAACCTTTTTAAAATTTTTACAAATTACCATTAATATTTATTTTCTTGACTGACACCAACTCCAAAAATAACAATAGTTGTACATTGTATCATCCTATTAATTTGTAAGTTGTAGATACTGCAAAGATACGCCATTATTTTGTTACTTTTTAGTGCATTTCTTGTTTAAGATATTTATATATTTTGAAGTCGGTTTTTCATTTTTTTATAATATTTATTTATTTCTCGCGTTTTAGTGATCTGAAGTTTGATAACTGATTTTATTTTCTTGAAATGGTTAACCTTCCAAACGCGCTGTTCATATGAGGCAGCGCCGTTTAATATTAAAAGTTACTACATCATCCCTTTTTGCCCTTAAGGGTTGAAATTTTTTGCTTTTAAATGTAACAACAAAACTAAGTGGATTATTCTTTCCAACAGAAAAAAAATTATCAAAATTCGGTTAAATGTCACTATTTCATCCCCTATTTTCATCATAAAGGGGTAGATTTTTTTTTCAAATTGAAATGTCAACAATTTAAAGGTACGTTGTACGTAATAGAAATAAAATTATTAAAATCGGGTTAGCCAGAAAAAAATTATAGTATTATTTCATCTCTAATTTTTAACCCCTTATGAGTGAAGTTTTTTTTTTTTAACTGGATAGGAAATTAATTTAAGGTTGTGTTCTACAAATAAAAAAAGAATTATCAAAATCGAGCTATCCAGTAAGAAGTTAATATTTCATCCCTTAGTTTTCAACCCCTTAAAAGTTGAAGATTTCCCTCAAATTAAAATGAGAACACACGAGAAGCACTAGCTTTCAAATAAAAAAAGAATTATTGAAATCGAGCTATCCAATAAGAAGTTAGTACTTCATCCCTTAGTTTTCAACCCCTTAGAAGTGAAAGATGTTCCTCAAATTAAAATAGGAACACACGAAAAGCACTAGCTTTCAAATAAAAAAAGAATTATCGAAATCGAGCTATCCAATAAGAAGTTAGTATTTCATCCCTTAGTTTTCAACCCCTTAGAAGTAAACGATTTCCTTCAAATTAAAATTGAACCACACGAAAAGCACTGGCTTTCAAATAAAAGAATAATTTTAAAAATCGAGCCATCCAAAAAGAAGTTAGTATTTCATCCCTTAGTTTTCAACCCCTTAGAAGTGAACGATTTCCTTTAAACTAAAATGGGACCATTCGGGAAGCACCAGCTTTCAAATAAAAAAAAATCATCAAAATCGCTTCACCCAGTCGGAAATGCTGAGGTAACAAACATAAAAAAAAAAAAAAAAATACAGTCGAATTGAGAACCTCCTCCTTTTTTTGAAGTCGGTTAAAAAATTAAACAAAAAATATTTCCTGCAATACGTCACAAAATTTTTTTAAAATAAAACTCTTTGTAATTTAAAAATAAAAACATAAAACCCACGATTAGTTAAAACATGATAAATCGGTTAATATATAAGTATTTTTTTAAACATAGCTCTACGTATAATTTAAATAGCATCTGTATATAAATGAACTACCACCTTTTTCCCCAGAAACTCCTTTATTTGAATTTTCACTGGAAAAAGTTTCAATAAAAAGTGGTTGGCTTTGATAAGTTTAACAACTATAACAAGTTTAAAGAAAACTATTGGAGTCGTTTTTGAAAAATATTAAAAATACTCAAAAACCTATAAAATAAAGTATGATTTTAGGGTCACTTAGTGGTGTGGTTGACTATATAGTTGCCCTATACGCCAGTGGTCCTGGGTTCGAATCCCAATGAAAGCCTAAGATTTTGTTCATGGGTTTTCGGATTCGACGGTCGCTAATGACCATAGTAGTTGATGCGACCTTAAATAAACAAAAACAAAAAATAGTATTGTTTCCTGTCAACCGATTCCTGCCAAAAAAACCTTTGTGACACAACTTGATTAAATATGACAGCAACATTCCAAGCTTGGTGAATTTTGGATGAAGCTTTCGAAACGATATCGCTGCCGCACACACACGGATCCATTTTAAAACAATTTTTTTGAACTCTGGGAACCTCAAAACCTGTATCTCCTTTGAAACCTCAAAACCAAAAGTTTGACTCGTTAACAATACTTCGTTTGCTATGTAGTAATAAAAGAAACTAAAAACATTAATAAATGAGGCATTGCTGGTCATCATTTATGGTCATTTCCTTAACAAGGCCAGCGAGAACATTTCCATCCTTAAATAAATGAATTGAAAAACTAGATAGGCATAAATTCTTTACAGTTGTATGTAGATTACATCGATAATTACAAGAAAAGAATTTTATAAAATTGATATCTTAGGAGAAAAATTAAAAAAATACTTATAGCTTTCGACCTCTTTTTCAAACTATTTTTGGGGCAGAGTTTTAAAAATCCTTCCTTAGTAGGAACTACAATTCACTCAGATATTACACTTTAAAAAATTCAAGGTTATATCTTCAGTGGTTTACCCTTCAGCGTGTCTGTAAGTTAAACATTCTATTGATGAGAAAATAGATTGATTTAAGTTATGGATCCCAAATATTAGATCTAATGCCACTCCAACATATTTTAACGAAAAGTACCACTGTCATTACTTTTATACAGTTTTTGATATTTTTTTTTAAGTTTGATTATCTGAAAAACTTTCCTTACGATTTAATTGAGATTGAGATTGTTTTTTGAATAAAAACATTTAACTCATAAAATCAAAACTCACAAATATTACCCCAATTATTTATTTTTATTTTTTATTCAAGTTAACTCTAGCAGGTAAAATGCCTACTTGTACAATATGATTGGTTACAACTTCTAACTTTGAACGAATACTTTGATGAGCCGTTGATTCTAAAGCGTTCAGTGTGCCTCTCACATAAGAGGCAGCTTCGCTTACAAAAGCCTCAGTTAAAGCTCGTTCGTACGCTGCAGTAGGTGTATCACTGTAAAGTGCTACATTACATCTGGACAACGTTGCCACCATAGCATAGGCAAAAATTGCGGCATTAGCCAACTGAATTAAATGGTACTGTTTCTCAATAATGTTACGCCCATGCATATCCAAAAGCATTTGCACTACATTACCAAATTTGTCGATACTTTTAGTAGCCCATTCAGCTGCCGGTAAAAGAACGGGATGCACTAAGTGGTGAATCGTTGGCGTCATTCCGTAGAAGTTTTGCTTCTTCTCGCTTAGCCGCTTTGGTAGTCCATAAATTAAACCAAGATGAGTTCGAGGGTTTTTATACGCAGCTTGGATGTCTTGACGATCAATACTGGCATGTTGTATTCCCGTTAAGGAAATAAAAAGTCTTAAGATATCATTTGTTCCAGAAAAAAAGCGATAATAACGCACATCACGAAGGTAACGTTCGATTTGAGCTTCCCGCTCGTAACCGCGACCTATTCAAAAGATATACAGACAAATTAAAAAAAAAACTTAAGTTTATACTTAATAGATAAATAACCAACTTCCAAATATTTGTATCGCATCGTCTACTGATTTGAAAGCAGCTCTTGATGAAAAACATTTTGTAATTGCTGCTTCAACATAAGCATCAGTGAAGCCACTGTCCATATTACCCGCAATCATATAAGCCAAACATTCACTAACATATTGATGAGTGGCCATTGTAGCGATTTTAGTTTGAATTGCTCCATATTCAGTAATAGCTCGGCCAAACTGTTTTCTTTTCGAAGAATACTCAACAGCCATTTCCAAAGTAGTTTTCATAGCGCCTAATGAAAAGGTAAATGTTTTTGCTAGGTTTATTTTTATTTTTTAGCACAAATGGTTGTATATTATTACTAGCCCAGTCAAAATCAACAATAAATTCGCAAAACATGATGTACTCTGATTTTTTAATATGTTGTTTGGACCCATTAGGGCTATGTTTTCTCAAGTTTAGGGTAGTTTTTTCGAAAATTTAAAATTTTACTTTTACACTTTTTTTGGATCGAAGTTGCGTCGAAACCATTAATCCTACGAGAAAAACTTGTATTTATTTTTGTAAGTAATTTAATTAGCTTTAAATTACGTTTAAATTATCTGTAAGCCTCGTAGTTCTCTCAAAATATTTAAAAAAAAAACATGAAAGTTAAAATTGCAATTTCCCAGAAATGTACCTAAACACTTTTTTGATGCATGGAGTGATTTTTAAGAATGTATGACCTCGGCTGGACTCATCCACATTGCCAGTCGACAAGATTTTGCCTACGCAGAGCTACTTAAACACATCTCTTATAAATGCAAGAAAGGGTGCTGAGTGGTGGCTGCACTTGCCTGAAAGCAGGACCTAGATGTTCTGCGATGTGTGCTATTTGCTCTGGGGAAATGTGCAAAACTGCAATGAAGAGGACGACGGTGACTAGCCTCAAATAAACCCTGACGTTCCACCAATACTGGATTACCCACCAATATGCGATTTTACCTTATATGAGTTCTCTAAAATTTTTAGCGAACTACGAGGTTTACAGGCCCCGCTTTGCACTTAATTTTAAGCTAATTAAATTGTCTACAAATTATATTCAACAAGTTCTGCTCGTTGGATCAATGGTTTCGACGCAACTTCGATCCAAAAAAGGTCTGAAACAAAAATTTTCAATTTTTCAAAAAATTTGCCTATTTTCAAAGTGCCGTTACTCAGTGACCCAGTAACGTGCAAAGCTCCGGTTGGGCTTAATTTGTAATAAATTTTATACTCTTTAAAAACGTGCAGAATTTCTGCTTTCGTAGAAAAATTCATGGATTAAGAGATACCGAGCAGAATCTGAAACAAGTTCAATGAAAAATTTTTCCACAACTTTTTGAGATTTGCAAACTTGAGAATACATAGCCCTAATGGGTCCAAACTAGGGATGTGAGATTAATAGAAAAGAATTGATTTTTATAAATCGATTTTTTCTATTATTTAAAATTCTACTTGCTAACTTAAACCTTGTTAAACCTAAGAGATTCATACTAACAATTTATCAGATTAAAAATCAAATAAAATGATATGAATAAAAAAATAACCAATTCAAAACTAAAAATTAAAGCGAATCTTCCATTAAACTTTCAAGGTGAGGAATAAGACAAATATGACTATTGATACACAATTTCAGTGCCATTAAACGTTTTATTATAATAAAAATGAAATGATGAGGCATGAGCATCCTAACAAAATTACAACCTTATTGCCTCAAAAACTATTTTTGATTTCAATCTTTTAACAATGAATTTTAAATTTAACAATCAAATATTCGAATGAATGTCTATTATATTTGAATGACAAGAATGAAAAAACCCGTTAGCAAAAACAGCTTGTTTGCATTTAAGTTTGCGCTGTTTATTAAAATCGATTTAAACGCGTAATTTATATAATCGATTATTTAAAAATCGATTAATATTACTATGAAAATCGATTATAAAAAATCGATTATTAGAAAATAATAATCGATTTTTATTTAAATCAATTATTTTTTATCATCCCTAGTCCAAACAACGTATTAAAATCAGAGATACATCATGTTTTGCGAATTTAGCTATTTTTTATGTCGATTTTGACTGGCGTAAAGTATACGTTGTATTACGATGCATAAAAAAATATTAGAAACCTGCTAAAGTTGCAGCACATCCAAACCGACTATGATTCAACACATGCATAGAAATAATAAGTCCATCACTCACTTTACCAATTATGTTTTCAACCGGAACTTTGACATTTTTAAATTCAACTATTGTATTACTAACGGCTCTCATTCCTAGGCGTTTAACTGAAGGACCTGGTACGATTCCTCCAAACTTTTTTTCAACAATAATTGCGCTTATTTCAAGTTCGTGTTCGAGAGACTCTGTCAAAGTGAACACAGTGAAAATATCAGCAACACCTCCATTAATTACGTTGACTTTTTTGCCATTTAAAATGTAGTGCTTTTTATTTGGTGTAAGTTTTGCTCGTGTTTCAATTGACATCACATCTGTTTCGCTCGACTTTTCGAATAAGGCAATTGCAGCTATTTTTCCTTCTTTTGCTATCATTGTTAAATATTTTTGCTGTTGTTCAGGTGAGCCATACATACCAATTGCCTTAAACCCAACACATTGATGTCCACTAAGTATAGCCGCAATACTCAAATCATAGATTCCATATAAGCGAGTAAACATGGCAAGTTGTGAATGATTAAAGCCATAACCACCGAATTCCTTTGGGATACCAAGGCGTAACATACCTAATTCATGTATTTTTTTATAAAATGATGACGGCATTTCTTCACGTTGATCATTGATTTTTGGATTATTATCGTTTTTCAAAAAATTTTCAATCGGTTTCATTACATCTTCTACTTCCTTAATTTGAACTGGATCAAGAATTTGTGGAAAGGGAAAAACTTGAGATGTCATCCTAACACCACGGTATAAATTTATTATGAATGATTCGTCAGACCAATTATTAGAATTATCAGAGAGTTTAACATGGTCATTCCAGTGTTGTGTAAGTTCTTCGTAATAATTTTCAGTATCATCTATATCAGGAAACTTTTGCTTTTTTATTGGTTTCTGTTCGTTGACAGGCTTATTAAGATCTGTTTTCTTAGTCTTTTTATTTTCATCATTTGTCTCGTCTTTCTTACTTGAGTAAACTCTCACTTGGGATAAAGGTTTAAAAGTTGTAAATAAATTCAAAAATTTTCTTATTGACGTAGATTTTGTATGAATATTCATTTTAAATGATAAAATAAATTAGAATAACACTTGATAAAACCTTACAAAATGTCAATTTTGACATTGAAAGTTATCTTACATAATTCTAATCCGATACAATTTCCTATCATATAGGTATATGGGGTAAATGTATTATATAAATGGAATTATAAACGTAGTGGAATAGCGTTCCGCAACAACCGTTTTCTTTGTAAATCTTATGCTTCAAACGTATTTAGCAATAGCATATTGCACCTCAGTACAGATGTTATGTGATGATTAATTAAATAAAAAATGTTCTTTCATAATTTTGGTCTAGCTACTCTAAGAAATACGCTTTTTTTTCTTGTAAGCTATCGGTTATTTGTTTCTTTCGATTAATCTCTTTTAAATAATTTTTAATTAAATATCCGATAAAAAGTTTTGTAAAGACCAAGCTCTAGTACTTCTTTTTAATTCTTATCTTATAATGAAAATATTTAGAAAATTAAAAGGAATGTATTTATACCCTTTTTATCACAAATATAACACATAGTAACCTTTGACTAATCCTCCCCCCAGTAAAAGTTGTTACGTAATACATACTTGAACGTTCCCTTATTAAAAACATTTGTTTATACATATAAGGTATGTATATTCTCATTTAATATAATGCAACCTTAAGCAATCCGAGAGTTCGACCAGTTTAATGCCTTAAACTTTTAAGCAATTTTATTTTTTTAATTGATTCATCATGGAAACATCTTCCAATGTGTCGATGCAACATGCTTGAAAACAGTTGATATTCGTTCATTTTCATCAGGAAAGTTTACTTCCATCTTGAACTTTTCTTCCTGGACACAAAAAGGTACTAGAGCGTGCGTTTGCATAGTCAATTAGTGGAATTAAAAAAGTTTGCTGTAACAGATCCTATCTTGCCTTAATTTCTAGCACCCTGACGATAAAGAGGTTGAAAAACCTTATAAAATAGGGTAATGACAATTCCTTTCACACCTATTGGCGCTGTGGTTAGATCAATTGCTCTCTCCGCTTCATGCGTCAAGTGATTCTGGGTTCGATCCCCGTTGAATCCTAGACTTAAGATTCTAGACCTAAGATATTATTGACCAACAGAAATATTCTGTGTTTAAACAGTCGTGATATGACCTTCAATGTTAAAAGCGACTAAAAACACCAAACGCAGGGACTTGAAAAATCCTTTTTCAAACAAAATTTTGATGTAAAAGCAAAATCTATTTTACTCTGTTTTTAAAGACAAGGGTTTATTGTTAGTTCTATCTTTAGTTATTATTTTTACTAAAAGATTCTCATTTATTTTATTCATCTTTGTTTCGAACAATTAAGACGTGCACTGATAGATGAGTCTAGACGAATAAAAGTAATGCATAAGTCACATAATAATATGATAACAATTTATAGAAAATTTTAAATAACAAAATTAAATTTTTATGTAAAATGTATGTAAAATTTACACTTCTTAATTATTAATGTTTCCCACTACCCTTCTAGTTTTAAACAAGCAATGATTAAGAAACTAGACTTACTTTTGATGGGACCAAAAATAATCCACGTCGAGCCATCTGGAGGAAAATTGGGATACTGTATCTGAAAACTAGGAGAAAATGGTAACTAAGAAAGGCAACATACCTATTAAATAAAATGTTCATCAAAATTAAAATACTGCAAATAAAGAACTGCTTTAAGTGATTTTTATCGATTTATATCGTCAAATAATACTATGGGGATATACTGTGTCCAATGATGATAGCAGAATTAATGATAACACAGCAATTAACGTGGATATGAGTAAATGAATGAGTAATAAACTAAGTATGTAAAATTCAGCATTATATAAAAGTCTAGTTACCAAATTAAGGATTAAAGAGCTGTAATTTATTAATTGTAGACAATGGTAATATTTGCCAAAGCTATTATCTATAATCTATATTTTCTATATTATTTTTACTAAGCTATTGGAAGTTTCTTAATAAGAGATTTATAAAGATTGATGGAAGAAACATTTACAACATTTCATTTAAACGACATGTTTATAGCATTTACATTATTTACTCGTACACAAGTAGATTTTGAAATGTTTTAGAAACTTGAAAATCTCTAAGCATTCCTTAAAATCAGATCTAGTAATACGACTATAGCTCTCAATTTGGAAAGGAATCTGTGGATGTTCTTACACTAGTCTTTCCAATGGAAAGTATCTTTTGATTTACATAAGCCCTTACAGTTTCTATATATAAAATACACTTGTAGTAAGTATAGCCACAAACAGAAAAACGTGTTTTTAGTTCTTACACATTTATGAATAAATGAACCAGCGTGGCTTTTTGACGTGATAACGTCTTATAAATTGATGAACACTGGGTAGCCTGCATGAAAAAGTATCACATTCCGTTTGAGCCTGTGCGTGCAAGCGAGAACGCGATACAAGAGATAGAGAGACACGATATTATTGTTGAATCCAAGACAACGTGTTTTGGGTTTCTTAAGATTTAATTGATTTCCTTCATAATTTTCAGTCAAATTTTATTTTGAAAAAATTATAATTTTCAATTAACTCCTTCTTTGTATTATACAAAATAATGATAATTCAGTGATAATAATTCAATTCAATTCATAAAAGTATGCAATTTTTTATCAATTTTTCTTTATGACGTTATCGCGTAAAACTATCGTCCGTAAATCGATTTTACAGACAACCATTTTTTTTTTTATTTATTAATATTGAGTTTTTGGAGAAAGTATGAACTTTATTTATTTAAGAAACTTTAATTTTTCTTGTAAAAAAGGTAAGAAAGGAAGAATAAGAACTTATTGGTTTTTACACAGGAATGAAGAAACGAATCAATATGAAAATAGTGTAAAAAGTACCTTTACTCTAGCAAACTAACATTATCCTGTAAAATAGTTTTATTTTTTAAAAAGTTGAACAAATTTATTCAAAACATTTTTAAATTTGGAAATATCACAAGTAGTTCATTTTATTTCCTAAAATGTCTATGAATAGCTGTTACTTCTTCATGCTTAAATGATAAACCAGATACTTATGAAACTGGGTGCAAATGTGTCGTAGGTTTTAAAATAACATCTTATAGATTACAGCAATGATGACTTGTCTATGAGGGTAAGAAAGGCAGTGGTTCCTCCCCATACAGAATACATATGTAGTACCTACTATTATTATACATTTTTACTATTATCATAGAAATTTTGCACACAAGAAACAGTTTAAAAAATGTAGTCTAGCCTTCAATGCAGGAAATTTTCATCTCCTGGAATGTAGGATATTTATGTAGGATTGTACGATCTGCCTATTACCCACTATGTAAGTGGAGAAGTAATGGGTCAGCAAGTATTGAAGTTTGTTTGGTCAAACCAGACCAAGCAGTGAATATCACAAGTGAAAGTGCCTTTTAGTACCTATATGCTTGGAATTATAATTAAGATATTATAAGGTATTATATGGATACTATAGTGACAATTTATATTAGTAATAAACATTACGAAACAGTGTATTATAAAATAATATTCCTTTTTATAAGTCAATGTCAAAATTTATAAAATGAATAATCCGGAGAATATAAAAAACGCAGCACAATGGGGCATGCTTATCACAAGTGGAATTATATTTGCATTGGGAATCACTTATATTATTAACATGAAACACTATGATAGTTTATTGAGTGAGGTGTTTTCAATCCTACTTGTTAACGGAATTGACAAGTTTTGCCTTATTGGTGGCGCAATCATAACTATATTTGGTACAATTGGATTTTATGCTACTCTTACGTCATCCCGATCGGTTCTAGTATACGTAAGTTCATAAAAATGAAGCCGCATAAATAGCAAGCATAAAATAATTCTTTTTAAATTAAAATATAAGTTAATAGCTTTATACAGATTTTCGTAAAATTTTTCAAAATAAATTTATAATTGAACTACTTTATGCTTGAAGTTTCAGTTACTATTTTTTAAATAATTTATAACGACTTTTATTTTTAGATCATTCTCTTTGACTTTTTAATTGCAATAATATTTAGTTTCATGCCGTCTGAAATTAGTAATACTTTTCATAACACAGAAAGAAATATTAAATTTCAAAAACTGGATGAATTCTTCAACGACACTATTTCTAGTCAAAATTATAAGGATTTAATCTGGCACGAAATTGAAGTTAACGTAAATATTAAATACCTATACGTGCGAAAGGGTTCCCAGTCTTATTTGTCCGTATATTATGTTCTCGAGAAGAATGAAAATATGAATTGAAAATTAAATCGCAACGATAAACGAAATTAAGTAATAGTAATACCTTTATTTGTGTGTATCATTTTTTTCATTTTGAAAACTAACAATTTTAGCACAGTCTCGTAATGTTAGACGTCACTTATAGTAGTGTTCCTCAAAATTTTGTTCAAGGTAGGACCGTAGGTACACCTATCAAATCAAAAATTTTAGAGGTACACCAAAGAAATAAGCAATGTTTATTTAATATTTATTTATTACTAAAATCAATATACCTATTATGAAAAGATGTTTAGTGAGAAATGTGAGCCTGTTTAACTGGGTATAGACGATCAAAATTAATGACCACGGTGGGGAGAGTAAGGTTAGCGTTGCGCCAAGAAATGACGACGGTTCCTGATAAAACAAGTCAAAAGAAAACGAAAATGAAGAGTGGTAATTTGCGAGTTACCACGCTAATCTTACTCGTGCCACCACGGTACACCAGTGTGCCGAGGCACACCCTTTGCAGAACACTGTTAAGACTGTTTTATAGTACATTTGTATAATAAGTATTATTCATCTTGAGAATATTTACAAGCTAAAAAGATGGGAAGCCATGCAATGTGCGAAAAATATTTTTTAAAAAATATTTTATATTTTAATATATACTTTTTTACATTTTAGTTTGAATGCTGTGGAGTATATGTTTACAGTGATTATGCGCAATTCAATATCACAAAATTGCCAAAATCTTGTTGTGGCTCTGAGGTTAAAAATGAAGAAGATTTATATTCTGAAGATTGTAATGATCCATTTGAAAGAGGATGTCGGGAAAAAATTTCAAATACAATCCAACTAGCTAAGAAAGCAAATGTGGCTCTAACCATTTCTATTTATGCCGCTATTGTTAGTATATCATATTACATTAAGGGTAGATATACTATAATGGGCCAGTTAGAAGGAGGGTACGATGAATGCTACATTAAAAGCACAAATCATCCATCTTGATACTATATTTAATAAAAATAAACCCTCAACAGTTCTAACACCCAGGCCACCCACCACACATTCTCAGTTTTTCTGTGTAATTTTCCTTGTATAACTTTGTCATGTCTACGATAATTTTTATGAAATTGCACACTTTTCGCAGGTGTTCATGCAGTTTATTAGGTCTTAACTTGGAGACCCTCTTTTACAACGATAAACTCTAGTTCTCTCAGTTTACTCAGCTGTACAGTCAACCCAGATTTTTCAGTTCTATATAAGGCTTGTTCCAATCGCCATGGCTTGGTTGTGCACGAGAATTGACGAGAAGGTTTTGAAAGAACCGAAGAGAACTGTCTGCAATTACTTTGTACTCAAATCTACCATCAGGTTAGCCATTGAGTCCAGCAGCCGCGGAAGTGGAGGGCAGATAGGGCCAAATGCACCCTCCAAAATTAACCGTGGAGGGCTTCGTCCCAATAAAATCGTACGGACAATGATGATAATATTCACTATTTATATTTTTATTTTTAATAATTGAAACTTTTTAAAAACTGTTGCCTAAAAAAAGTTTTTCTCATATAAACAACACCGTTAATCGCTGTGGCTTTTCTATTCCAATATCTGGGGGTCGGATTTTGAATGTTTAATGCGATCGGGTCCCATACAACCGAATAGTCATTTGACTTAATTTTCATATACTCAGTAAAAATCTAAGTTAAATAAAAACTTATAATTATCCGATGCAAGAGAGCAGGGTTACTTCTTCATAGAACGACCCCCCCCCCCGTTAAAAAGTACTTCCGCGGTTCCTAGTTGGGTCGACCTAAATGATCCCGTATGAAAAACTAGAATTGGTTACCACGTGATTAGTTCCAACCGTCATAAAGTGGCAAACTCGCTTGAGTTACAGACTTACCCGCTCAAGGCAAGTGCATAAACACCGCCAGGCAGCGTGAAATGGGGTTTAGGCATTCTAACACGGAAATGTTAGAAAATGGTCGGGTTGTGAGTCGCTTAAAACGAACCTATAATTGCACTGCCTTACGCAATATGACACTACTGAAAAAATTAAGAGAAATGAAGGGAAGATTGAGAAAACTATCAACTACAGGACGAGCCATACACTTCCAGTTTTTTCATCGTATAATTTTAGTGTTATTAACTGCGCAGTAAAACTGAAAGCGTGTAAAAATCTTTAAAACCTACAAATATTTTTCTTTTACTTTTTCCTTCATTTTAGGAGCAGAATTTATAAATATATTTTGTAATCAATTTAATTCACTTTAAGTTAAGTGCAGAGCGGGGTCTGTAACTTTGGGGTCTGTAAGCCTCGTAGTTCTCTCAAAATCTTTTAAAAAAAACATAAAAGTGAAAATCAAATTCTTCTATAAATACGCCTAAATACTTTTTTGTTGTATGATGTGATTTTTAAATATGTGTGACCTCGGCTGGACTCATCCACATTGTCAGTCCTAAAACTCCTCTCTTGTAAATGCAAGAAGATGTGCTAAAAGTTCTGCTCATAGGATCAATGGTTTCGACGCAACTTTGATCCAAAAAAGGTCCAAAAACTAAAATTTTCAATTTTTGAAAAAACTGACCTTTTTCAAAGTGCCGTACCTCGGTAACCCATTGACATATAGCTCCGGTTGTGCTTAATTTGTAACAAATTCGATGCTCTTAAAAAACGTACAGCATAGTTTTCCAAGAAAAATACCTGGATTAGGAGATACCGAGCAGAATCTGAAATAAGTTCAAAACTTTCACGGATTTTCCTCAATAAAATTTTTTCCACAACTTTTTGAGAGTTGCAAACTTGAAAATAGATAGCCCTATTATGTCCAAGCGACATACCAAAAAATCAAAGATACATAATGTTTTGTGAATTTAGCTATTTTTTATGTCGATTTTGACTGGCCTAGTTATAATAAATGGTGTTATCTATGTAGGAATATTATTTTGAGTCATCACTCACGTTGCAAAGCACTTGAAATTAAATTAAGCTTAATCTTTATATTTTTTTTAGTTATTAAAAATCTTATTTGCTGAAACTCGAAGATATTATTTTGGAGATGCAACCGCAGCACATAATATATGATTTTATTCAATGTTATATCTCAACAAGTTGACGGAGATAAATTGATGAGGAATTTCAAATATACCATTTTCATTTATAAAAATAATATAAGATTTCAACTAAATTCTTAGCATATATACTTAAAATGTATGTAAAAGTTTTTGTTAAAATATACTTTTATATTTTTACAAAAAGCTCGATTATTTATACTTTCGTTGCTAAAAGCTTATGAATACTGTAACTTATTATGTTGTTCGTTGGACCGTTTGTGAATTTTTTAATAATAATCAAAATTTGAATAATTTCATTCAATAATGAGCTAACTGTTTGTGATTTGAAGCTAGTTGTTTAGAATTTCTTCGCGGTAGTACAACATTAACGAAATAAACTAATGCACGTGGTGAAAATGAGGTTCAAGTTTAACGTTAATTAATAATTTCATAATAAAAATGTATTCCTTGAGTAGATTTAGTAGTGAAACATTTTCAAGATGTGTTTTGCAATGGATTATTAGGTTTATTCCAATCATCCTGCTTTGCAAACATCGACAAGAGCAAGTAAAAGAACAGTTTGCAATTATTTTGTGCGCAAATCTACCATCACCTTACACTGAAGATCAAAAACTAGAATCGTTTAGCATGTGTTTAGATCCAACCATCATTAAGTGATAAGTTCGCATGAGTTGCAAACTCACCCGCTTAAAGCACGTACATAAGCACTGCCCAACAACCAGAAACGGATTTTAAGCGCTTCGTACACGAAAATGTTCGTGTTTTGAGTAGCTTGGAATGAACCTTTAGTGTATGGGTTATGGCTATTAAGTGATGTTTTACACAGTGCTTTACGTGTTTTATCAACTATATCAACGTATTCATTTTGGTTGTGTTTTCTCTAAAATTCTTTATGTTATGAAAATTGAAGTGTATAATAGTAAATTAGCGACATTTTCGTTATCATGTGGAGCTAATTTTAAAATAGGAATTAACAAAGCTTTAATGGAAGCATAAAACATAAATGAAGCATTATATTAAGTACTTGAAATTTCGAAATTTTTCATATTGATACAATTCAAACCTTTTTAATCTGACCAGCACGCAGTTTGAAAAGAAATAAAGTTTTGCGACTCCGAATGAAAATATTTGAGATATTAAGACGAATTGAAGTTTTCTTTTTTTGTTTGTTTGTTTTACGGGTGTAGGAAATTTAGATCTATTGTGATGTGGCCCTCTGTTCTATCTAGGGGAGCATCAGGTTTCTAAAGAAAGCTAGCACCTGTCTAAGCGCCTATGCTATCGTCATGTCCGTCTTTTCAAGATGCCGCAGTCTTCTTTTGAAACTGCCGTTTCTGCCACTTTCAAGCAGAGACGGTATATTATGTTGGTTCTGGTCTTTCTTTTTTTATAAATATGGTAAATTAAGAGGTTTATAGGACTCTTACGCCCCATTTACCGAATTATAAAATGCCATGAGTCTTTTTCTTGAAGTACTTTATGACTTTTTACGTTGTTTCTGTTCTGGAGTTTTACTCCATTACGAGGCCTTGGTTTTAATCTCCCAAGCTAAAAGGGTGTTTTTGTTATTTAACTTTTTGTTACTCTACAAAAAGTTCTGGTCCCATGTGTTCTGTTGAGGGGCAATTTAGTCAGTTGTTCGGCCATTTCATTACCCCTATGCCCTTATGTCCTGGAGCTCTCCGGAGGTACACTTTGTTGTAAGTCGCAAGTTCTCTGAGAGCTTATTGAAATTGTCAAATAAATTTAGACTTAACCATTTTAGATAATTGCATCTTTAACGCTGCTTAACGATTAATGTGTGCTCGAGTTAGACCAGTTAGACCTTTCGAGACTTTCAAGAGGTTTATTTTGGCACTTCATTTGTGTCACGCATTTTTGTTTAGAAGATAATAGCATTGATAATAGAGCATGTCCCACGGGTCTGTGGCTTAAAGGGTTTGAAAATTAAACGGGTTTAAATAGTTTAAAGACACTTAAATGGCTTAAATATCAATGCTTACATTTTTAGCGAGTGTTAAGTAAGGTTTCACGCCACTTCGTACATGGACCTTTTTATCATTTCACGGTAGATAGCGTAAACGGGCGGAGACACTGGCGACGCTAGTGACTGCTGGCGACACTAATAACAGTAGTGGTTCGTATCTAAAGTAGCGAGCACTTTTTTCACTTTTTTGCTTTTTTTTTTGTTTTCATATTATATTATCTAGACTCTAGAGTTATGAAATATATTTATTTATTTTACTGAGTTTATTTATAAAATATTTTCTGTTTATTAATCGATCTTAAAAACAAAAAAAAATATAATATTCTCTTCAGTTCTTTTTACACCAAATGGTTGGTAGTACTTTTCATTCTGTAGTGGAAATTATCATTTCTAAGTTTTTGTTACAAACGATAGTAAATGCCAGATTTGTGACCAAATTATTTATTCACGAAACAAAACATTTCCATAGAAATTTAAAATCAGCACATTTTTATGTAAACTAAAATCAATTTGAAAGCTCTAAAACATATTGTTTAAAAGTTAATCTAATATCAAATGACAATTCAATTATAACCGTGTTACATATCCAAGAGAAAAATGGAAGGCGAATACGAAAACGATGGTAAGAATAAGAAGTATTCTTTTAATTGCAGTTTGCGTAACTATTTTAATATTGTAGGCACAGAATATGTTCCGAAGCAGAGTAGTAAGCAAAGTAATGTTTTGCCATTATGGGGCAATGAACGCACCATGAACCTAAACCCTTTAATTTTGACAAATATTCAGAGTTCCCACTACTTCAAGGGTAAGTAAGTATGTGAGTCCAGGAAATTATTTTTTTTTGAAAGATATGTTGGGTTCGTTGAGTTTATTTAGAGCGTGTAAGTAATTTGTATATTTTTTAGTGAACTTATATGAGTTGAAAACGTATCATGAGGTGGTTGATGAAATTTATTATCAAGTCTCACATTTGGAGCCATGGGAAAAGGGCTCTCGTCGCACATCAGGCCAGACCGGGATGTGTGGTGGCGTACGTGGAGTTGGTGCGGGCGGAATTGTATCCACTGCTTATTGTCTATTATACAAATTATTTACTTTGAAGCTAACACGAAAACAAGTAAATGGTTTACTATCACATTGTGATTCGCCATTTATAAGAGCATTGGGCTTCATGTACATTCGATACACACAACATCCACAGAACCTTCTTGATTGGTTTGATCCATACTTGGATGATGAGGAGGTAGGTATTTGATACGGCCGCACTTTTTCACTCTATTGTAAGTATGTGGCGACTCCGTTAGGATTGATCTAGAAAAAAAATGCTACACATGAAATCATACGGTATGATTGATGTTTTTCAATAATGTTTTATGTGATAATTGGACGCCATTCTAAAGATCGTGTGTTATTTCCACAGAGAGAGAATGTCTAAGAGCAGTTCTTTAATCAAATCCAACGGGGGCACAAGTGGACACACTGAACGTGTTTCTGTTTTGCTCATTTCGTTTTGAGGTATTTGTGAGCACGAAAACTCAAACGATGTCCATTTGATTCCATTTTTGTACTTGTACATTTCAAAATTAGTCTGGCTTATCAACCAAGTCAGATGTTTCCTGATAATTATTTTATTACGTATTTATTTGCGTGGTGACGTTAAAGTTAACCCGGAAATCGCCTATCGTTTGTAATTGATTTTTTTTTTAAAGTAATATAACATTTTTTAGGATACCCTTCTAATTAGTTGTTTTTTTTTTCTTTTCAAGGAGTTGGACGTGAAGGCTGGCGGAGGTCAAGTTATGACAATTGGGCAAATGTTGCGACAATGGTTGGTTAAATTAGAATGGTTTTCGACTCTTTTTCCACGGATTCCTGTACCAATACAGCAACGTTTACAAAAACATCTACAAGAAAGATTTCCTAATGGAATTACAGTGGGACCTAGTCGACCGGAACTACCCGATCGTGAAGTACGTTCAGGTACAGCCAGAAATCGATATCAAGAAGAAGCAATCAAGGCACAACGGGATCATCGTGAACGCGTAGAAAAAGAAATTCTCAGGGATCGCAGTCGTAGTCGTGAACGCGACTTGGAACGCGACCGCTACAGCAGGGATAGTGATAAGTATAAAGAACGTTATCGTGGAAATCACGATTATGATCGAGTTCGAGAACGCAGCAGGGATAGAGATCGCAGGGAACGACACCATAGCAGTAGTAAGCATCGAGAGCGTCATCGACATTCAAGTCAAAGTCGCGAGCGTGAACGCGATCGAGAACGTGATTATTCTAGTAAATCAAAATCACGGCGGTAAAATTTCTCCTTAGTTTTTAAATTTTTAAGTTGATTTTTTGTCTGATATCATTAAAATAATGTATAATTTGATACAAAAAAGCAAATAAAAATGTGTATTAGAACATTTATAATGTCAATATTATTTATTTTCCATTGGTAAACGGTATAATTTATATTTGTTAGTGGTATGGGTGGTTTCATGCATGGTCTGTGTTAGTTCCATAATTACATCATCTGAAGCAACAATAGTAACTAACGCAATAAAAGAAAATGTTCAAAAATCGTCATAGTGATTAGTCTAGTAAACGAAATATTTCAATTCAAATATTAAATGGAACCCACTTAATGGCGCAGTGGTTAGAGCAGCGCACAAAGATCAATTTTAAGGATTTAGGCGGTCAAAATTATTTTATAGCGTATTTTGTTTTTAAATCACATATTATAAATGATAATAATTGTCCTGTGTTTTTAACTCATGTTTTAAAATTAATATGCATTTTTCACCAGAAAGTAAATAGAAGGCACAATTTTAAAAAATAAGCAATACGTAACATCAGTTAAAGAAGGTGTAGAATATAAGCTTTAACTATTTTAAACTAAGGTTTTTGGAAAAAAGGCATATCTATCTATTTTTATATGGTAGTTGTTTATTTCATTACAAATTTTGATCAGTGTCTGAAATATTAGATTCGGTATTCGGTTTAGCCGGTATTAACATTTTGATTGTTTCAGGACAAAATGATCTTTATTTGATATATTTGTTTGTTTGTCTCATGATGCTTAAAAGAGGATCCGAACTCAATAAAAGACTATTGTAGATATCAAAATTGCATTACAACATTTTATATAGCATTAATTTATACGAAAAATAAAAAAAAGTTGTATTAAAATAGTGAGTATCTACATTTGTCCAGTAAGTGGGTAGAAAATAAGCCTTTGGCATGCAAAAGGTGGGGTAGAATTTTTGAATATGTTATTAATGAGTAGGTCCTACTCATAAATTCAATTTTTCGACCTTGGGGGGGGGGACCGCGCGCTATAATCAGACTATTTCTAGGAAAATAGTCTGAAAGGTTCCCTTAACTTAATTTCTTGTTTATGTTTCCCAAACTTTTGTTAAACACTCATTATCAACATGGGTTGTAAGTCATGGATTTTATTGGAAGGGTGGATAGGGGCTGAAATTCTTGGACATTTTTGCATCTAGCCCATCGTTAATTAGATATTAATCAAAACAAGTAACCAATTATAGAAGCGTTCTAGCGGAATCCAATCAATGAATGGTTTGTAAAATTCGTTAAAAGGAAAAGTTAATGCTTGACTCTCAGTATAAACAATTGTACGAATTTTAATTAAATTTTGTTTAAGATACCTCAAACTTTAAGGTAAGACATTGAAGTTTTAAAAAAGCTCGAAATGTTTTTTAGGAAATCCCGTTGAAACCCTTACAGAGATCAGAAAATTTAGTATTGCCTGTCCAAGGCAATTTAACAATGATTTCTATTTTCTGTACATAGTTGATGAGAAAAATATCGTTGAAATGCAAAATCCAAAATTTCAAGGTTGAAAAATAAGTTAATCTCTTAATCGGATTAAAAATGACATTGAAACCCGAAACAAATGCATCGTTTATTTTAATTTTTGATAAATTTTATAAAATTATTTTTCTAAAATACTTATTAGATTTTATAACATTCGTCATCATTATCACATCCAAATAAAATCAATAATTACTTAAATATAAAGTCTCAGGAAATAGCATATATTTTTCTTTTTGGTTTATTTAGGGTCGCATCAACTACTATGGTCATTAGCGACCGTCGAATGCGAAAACCGAAAAAAAAAACATCTTGGGCTTTCATTGGGATTCGAACCCAGGACCACTGGCGTATAGCATATTATTACAGCTTTTTCTTAAATTTTTGTCGGGATTAAATTATTGTTGCTTCATAGATATAACGGATACAACAAGTACTACTATATGTACATAATATATTGTAGTAGAATATATTAGTTCATCAACATTAATTAAAACAAAAAAAAAAAAAAAATACAGTCGAATTGAGAACCTCCTCCTTTTTTTGAAGTCGGTTAATAAATGTAAATCTTTATTCATAAGGCATCATTTTATAACATATTTAAGTATTCCAAAAGGCTTTCATTCTTCTTTATTTCAGTTTTTTTTTTTCACTTATTTAAAAAGTAGATTAACGGATTTATAGATAAAGTAGATAAATTATATAATCTAACCCTTACTATAGTATTTAGGTCTTTAAGTAACACTCAGATATTAGTTTTTTAGAAATTAGTCTTATTTGTCAAAATAGCTGTAATATATTTCTATAAGTATATTAAGTAATAAGTATGTATTGTAGGTTATTATTATTAATCGAAGGGTTATTCGTGTTAAGGGGGTATTCTAGTCTAGGATTTAGAAAAAATCGAAAATTTTTTTTTTCATAATCCGATAGTTTATATATTCAAAAATATCTCCCTAAAAGGATTTTTCAAAATTCAAATTATTTCCGAAGTTATAGCCGTTTTAGTGTCGTGCCAACTGGACCGGTTGAGACTTAACGTAAAACTTTAAATGCGTTTTTCTCGAAACTACGAAATTTTTCATGAATATTCTTTAAATATCTTTCTATCGCATGAACCAACAAAAAATGAAAATTTTAAATTTATAATATTTTTTAAAAATTCGACAAAGTCTTTTTTTTCAGTTTTGGAGGTTCATGCGATAGCGAAATTTGTACTTATCAAGAATCAATCATTGTTTAATTTTTCAAATGACCACAAGGGTAGAAATCATGGCGACGAGGACACGGTCTTTTTTTTTTCCCTCTACTTCAAAGACGCATAACTCAATGAAATTTTTTTTTTGTTTTTAAATTAATTTTGTGTACTCTCTGAATATGAATAAGCAAATGATAAAAAAATGTATAGTAAAAATATCAAATGCTTTTTTTTATCAATTGCCAAAAAACGCTCGAAATTCGGGCCTCTAGACTAGAATACCCCCTTAAACCACAGTCCACTCAGGAAGAACACTTTAAAAATTTATTTTTTTATCTTCAATGTTTTTTTTAAAACTATTTACAATAATTAAATATTTACTTTTTATAATTCCTAACAATTTATAGCCATTCTGTAACTTGACGTGAGAAATTCGGAGCAAAATTAGAATGTTTAAAATAGTAAGAAATGTTTGGTATACGAGTACACGCTACATTAAACTTTGGGTGCAACAATCAGCTTACTTTTCACAGATAAACATAGAAAATATTAAAAACTTTTATTCACAACATAGAGGGAAATTAAAGTAAAATAAAGCATAAAATGGATAAAATTTTATGCAACGATGGAGTGGACTTTAAATTAAAAGATAACAAAAATACTAAGTTCTTTGATTTATAAGCATATTTCTCTGCTAATTGAATAAAATGAGTACATATATAGATATCGAAAGTCCCAGGAAGACTGACAATGAGTTAAAGTTAGTTATACTTCTACAGAAGAGATATTTTTAGGTTTTTAATTAATTTTTTTAAAGGTTACACCGTAGAAAGTAATAATGTACCTATAGGAAATTATATTTGCAATTGTTTGACATCGAATTTTTGTTACGAAAATGATAGAGGACACGGTTTGGTCATTTGGGAATCCCCTTTAGTTATGTCGGGTTGTTTATGAGTCTATCTTTTCCCTCTCATGACTATAATATACGATTATTCCAATTTCCAATCTTCAAATGGTCATCAATTTTGTTAATCCAGACGATACGGCACGGCGCAACTGGATCTGATATCCGAACACTAGATTTATAACGCGTGCATCATTTTCAAAATAATTTACGTTCCATAAATCAGGCTTTTGTACCTATACTCTCCAAATTTTTATTCATGCTCAACGAAATACAACTTGAATTCCTGTTTTTTTCAAACGTTAGAAAATTATCACAAAAAGAGAGTAAAAAAACCTATTTCAACAATTTGAATATTTATTTCTAGTCGGGCGCATCCAATTAATATTGTTCCAAATTTATTTCCATTTTAATTCGATTTTCAAGCGCACCATACCGTGTTTTTCAAATCACCGAATTGAATTTGTGTCGATCGAAATCAAATAGGAAAAAAAACCAAACAAAAAACTTTGATTTTATTTATTTTTTTTATTTGTAAATATAGACAACAATCTAATCAACAGGTGGGTATGCAGAGGTTTAAAGAAAAGGGATGGTGTGAATGACACACTTGGGGGAGATTTTACGAATTATTACAACATACAAAAGTGTGTTTTATATATTTGAGCGGAATTAATTTTTATTCTATTAATAACTCGACATTAAAGTTGAATGAAACAAGGGAGAAAATAATAAAATTTATTCATCGATTGCGTTTTTATTGTATTTTTTTATTTATAACGAAACACTTACAGGATCATAATTCTTAAATGGCTTTTAGAGGCTCGTAAATTTCATGAAATTTATTATATTGCAATATCATAAACGCAATGCAACAATACATAATATATAAACGATATAGCATTTTGTGTGTTTTACTTTATTTCATTTATGATGTTATTTATTATATCTTCGTTTCATTTATTTGCCGATTACAATGTTTTGCAATTAAAAATACAACGTTTCGTTTAGGTTACATCCCTCGGAGGGTGAATATGGTTGTTTGGTTTGCTCATTTATCATATAATTCATAGGTAAACTTTATCAAAAACTAATAAAATATTATTCCAATTATGATTTTCGCTATATTTTTACTTCTATTAAACAGCAATATTAAATATAGTTTTTAATTATATTGAACTTGATACTTCTACATAAAAAACTAATTATTTCTTGCTGTAGGTTTTATTTGATTTCATGCTTTTTTAATACTGTTTTTATTCGCTATTTTTTTTTACTTGTACCTACCTCTGAAGAAATTTAAACCCAACAAAATTTTAAATCTTTCTGTTCGTTACATGCTATTAACTCATCTTTTTATCAATAAACTCAAAAAAGATGTATTTTGAAGTAGAGGAAAGTGGGGTATTTGAGAACAGCTAACTTAAAATTATCTTAATTAATAAAATAATAATTTTAGTAAAATTTTCTTATAACATAAACATTACTTTTCTACTTGAATAATTTGAACTCAAAACTTTTTTACATTAACATAATAATAACAAAAATATAGAATATAAAAAAATATTGCCATTCCTCTTACATTTTTTACACATGATCCAGTCTTCCTTAGCGGGTGATTCATATTTCTTCGTGCAGAACATACAATAATAGTCCACGTCGTCACTTTCCTCGAGCACCGTTTTCAAATTTCTAACGACCGCTGTATTCTTAACTGATAGTGGTTTCGAATTTAATGTTGTACTTCTTCGTTTTTCTAATTGAATATTTTTATTTTTCTTCTCAGTTTGTCTTTTTTGTTTTTCTTCTAATTGATATTTTATAGGAGTGCTGGATAAAATTTGAGAATGTTTTTTTTGTCTTCGTTGTAAAAATGTTGTTTTAGGTATGATAGGTACATTGGCTATGCCAGAAAGAAGCACAGAAGTTAATGGAGAAACAGAAGTAGTAATGGTTAAATCGGTTTGATGTTCATGATCAATAGTGGTGTTGTGGCTATGATGATTGTGTGATGTTGTCGCTTGATCGTCCACAGGAATTGTTTTCTCAGTTCTAGTATCACGAACGGAAGTAATTGGATCTTGACTGTCAATATTGAATTTATTAAAAGACATATTTTCGAAGCATTCGTTAAACTTGTTCGTATCGATGGGTTGAATTTCAGCCACTCTAAAACCATTGATCGCTTTGCTTACGTTGGCTGTCTTGTTGTACGCAATGTGAACAGCTCGGCCACTTTGTATTGAGTGATCCGTTTGCCAGGATTGTTAATCATGTAGAGCTCACACTGTTGATTGTAGCACTTGTCAGTGCACTGAAAAAAGTTAAGCCCAGCGGTTGCATTTGATGTGATACATGAGGCGGTAAGGAAAGAACATGTAGATGGTGTTCTCAAAAAAGCGTGTATGCCCCCAAGTTAATGTGATTTTCGTGATTATCTAGTAATATCAAGACTGGTCCTCGGTAGGTTTTACAAAAGCAATGAAGATAAGCCACGAATATGGACGCATTTATCCAACCAGAACCAGAAACCGTGCCAATCATATCGTTATTAGCACCATTAATCAACAGTTCACACATACGCCAGATTTTTACATACGGAAAAGTTGTAACAAAAGAACTGATTTTAATTATTTACTTACCGCGACAGTATGCGGACGTCAATTTAAATATTTTTTTATCCAGGACCTAATGGTCATCAAAAATGTCCATTTAAACACTTATAAACATTTCGCGAAAGAAGAAATAATTGTTATTCAACTGTTTTAAATTACTCGGTGTTCTCAAATACCCTACCTTCCCCTAAACGTTAAGAGGAGGAAGACAAAATAGGTAAAATGACAAGGATTAGATAATATTACTTAAGATATATTGAATACGATCGCGTTGTAAGTACATAACACAAACTTATGAGTAATGGTTTAGTATAGAAGTTTTTCTTGTTAGAAGATAGATTTACTTTTAAAAAGTATTAACAAAGATATCCATAATTGTAGTTCTAATTATTGAAGTAATGAATTCATCATTTTATGAATTTAAGCTCCTAAAGTCAACTTTCTATAACCTCCGTCTATGTAATTCCGTTTATTGCAAACTGCAAAGAATTTAGTTTCTTCGCTAAACTGTTCAGATATTTACAACCCATTATAGACAATACACTTCATACGAAACAGACAACTTAAATTCCAAAAAGTGTTCGCAAAAAGTACTCATAGAAGTTTCTAAGAATTTGCTAGCATAAGTGGCTAAATATAAAAAGCTTGATGATACCTTGATGAAATTTCTTATTTATGAGCTTATGTTAAATGCTCTTTCGGGTATCATATGAAATTATTTTCGTACGTTTACTTACCCAAAAAAATATTTCATAAAAATTACATAAGTATTAAATAATAAAAAAATTAATTCATTAATTACGACGACGCGGTAAATTTAGTAGGTATAGTTACGGTTTAAAACAAATAATATCTTTTAATTATTAGCGTGCTTAAATATTTATGCCATAATAAAAATTCAATCAAGCAATATTTTTTTCCTAAAATATCGAAAAAGGATACATCAATTAATACGTTGATATTTTAGGTAATATCAAAATTTGACTTGAAAATTATCGTTATTTTTATGACAATGTTGCACTTCTATGAGTGCAGCACATCCAACAAAATATAAAAATAACTGAACTAGCCATCTGATAACCAATTTATTTAATTAATATGTATTTAATATTGTTCCCTCATCAGCTGCGGACAAATAAGCTCATATATGTAGCTCTTACTTTTTACGTCGTTTGTGTTAATTGTTATTAGATCGGGGTCCGTGCCTTCCCTCCCTCCATTATTGCAACCCGATTTGAGTTTGTTTAAAGAATTACTATTGCCTGATGAATTAAATATGATTTAAGAGAATTTAAATGGGTAGCGAAAACTTAATTGAACTAAATATTCAGAAATCCTGGTAAATATATTCTTACTTAAAACTTGCAAAGGTTAGGTATATGGAGCGTTGTTGTGTATCAAACCAACATTAACTAATATTGAGAATATTTTCCGTGGTTTTACTTATTATTGTATAAACATTCGATCAACATTTTCAGATAAATTGTTAAAAGCTTTAATTTTCCTGAAATTTCATAAATTAAGGAAATAAAGATTCAGAATTCTTGAAATATGTATGAAACTAATGCTTGGCTACTGATAGCTAAATCTTCCAAATTTAAATAATTTAAAACTAAAAAAGAAGAGGAGATCATATTTAAATAATGTTTTCAACCGGCTATCAATTTAATTCATCAAATTTTGTAATGCTCAAAAATTGTAATTACAATTTTGATTTATGTACATATTTACCAATTTAAAATATCAAGCATCACTCAAATATTATGGAGTGTTCCAATGTGCATTTAATCAATATAAGGTAATTAAATTTTTATGTGTGGAACATTTTTTTCTTCTGTCAAATATTTATACAATGTTATGATATATGTAAGACTACATAAAATCTAGATTCTAATTTAACTTTTCTTAGAAAAAAATCATTAAAAATAGACAGTATGATTTTATATCTAATCTTTATCTAAAAAATGTAGGTAGGTTAGTAAAACTCAAAACAAAAAAATTAACTTAAAAGAGTAATGCCTATAATTATTTGCAAATAAAATTTTGATAGTGAAAAAAGAACTCTAATTTTTGTTATTAAAATGCGACAGTATTGTCTCGTAAGTTGAACGAATTTTAATTCTAATCTCGTCGTTTCTCTTTCTGTTCTCTTGACCTTACAACCCTATTTGGGGCCGTTATGTATTTTACTGTTAACTAGGTTATTATTCTTTTTCGCGATATTGCCGCGATAAATGTGAGCGATAAAACCGAGTCTACAAAATTGTGTGTTTTCATTTAATCGAGACTTTAATTTATGTGCACTACGAAACGAGGTGGCGGCCGCTTGTCGGTGTGACCAGATCTTTAAGGTGCCTCTGTGAAAAGGAGGGTGTTTAGAAGAGTGATGGTGAGGTACAAAGGGGATGAGCAATCTTCTATTGGAAAATTCGCTCAGAGCTCCCAGGCTTCTCTGGCAATGGAGAGACCGAGTCTATAAAATTGTGTTTAATGCTGTATTGGCCAATGTTAGGTTTTATGTAGCTCGGCGTTATTATTGTTATTACTGGAAGGGTGTTCGAGTAGATAGAGAAGACTGGCCAGGGACGTGCTTTCAAACGCGAATGGTATGAGCTTTTAATTGGATGTTTCGTGGATGTTGAGTGCGTGTATGAGCCACTGGTGACCGATTGTGCATTTCGGGTGTTTCGATAAATTATCAATCATTGCCAATATATATAAATGAAATCATGCGATGGGACCACTTCATGATCCACCTTTCTCTGCTCCTAATTCTCCCTTTTTCAATGGCTATAAACAGCCGGATGAATGATATACAGAACCGGATCGATCAATCATTTCTATTAATTTTCTGCTTTTTATAGCAAATAAAAGCAACACTTACAGATTTATCTAAGGATTACATAATAATTATATTGACTAATTCCAGAATTTTTTCAAATGGAACTGAATCTTCAAAACATAAATATTTCAATTACCTATAAGGATGTAAAAATGCTTTTTCACAATTTGGTTAACGAAAAACTAAAATATAACCAAACCATGTCAAATTTACCTCCCAGAGCACTGATTTAAACTAATCATCATTTGTAACACCGCACCGGTCCTGTACAAACAGAAAAGGCCCTCATCACCTCTTCTATTCGGATCGTTTGTCAAATACTTGAAAATATTGGCGCTATTATAAATGTGCACAAACCTACATCGAACCCATTCAAATGTATTTCCATTATTGTTATATGCATTTTACAAATAAATTATTTTGACGCTCCAATTATTTTTCGATTGGTCGTCTTTTTATTTAAATATTGTTTATTTGCGTTTAAATTTTATTCAAGGTACCTATGTACTTTCATTTGTGCATTATGCATACGTTGTCTATGTTATGCGACTGATGATATTCATATTGAATATGGAATGACAAAAATCATTTTACTTTTGGAAAATTTTCCTGAAGAGGTTGAACGAAGTGAACAAAATTGCACGAATCGATCATTGTAAATATTGAACTCGGATGAAATGAGTTTTAAATCTATTGCAAAATGTAAGATAGATTAGCTTGTTTTTTGTCTTATAGGTACTGTCGGTCGTGGCAATTTGAGATAGTGAAAAGAATTTAATAAAGTTGTATTACTTATAGATTCTATGAAATCAAACGATAATACAAAGTTTATTTTGATTTTTCTATTTTTGAAAAAGGAATTTTCAAAAGCTGGGGCTTTTAATAAATTTTTATATTTTCATTTATTTATCTTCATTTTATTGGGTACTTATAACATTGTTTCTTGCTCACCGAAGTGCAAAATTATATTCCCTTTAAAATGCTGCTTTTAGGCAGCATCAAATTAGAATATGATTTTATTATTTTTAAATATTCATTCTTTCCCCAAATACATTTTCTTATTCATTAAAAACATTTTTCAAAGCATGAATGTAAATCAGTATCCATTAAACCGTTTCAATGATAATTTCACGGTAAACTTTCGAAACTGGAAAAATTCTGAAATTATTTTTTACTTTTGCAAAAAGGAAGAAATCACTCAGTGGTAGATTCAGATAGAAAGAGGGATTCAGACTGATAGTATGCCAAATCAGTGTTCTACTCAGTCAGAAATTAGATTGTCCGAGTGACAGTTTAATAATTTGGATTAGGTATTAATGTATCATAGTGCAAATTAAGATGCACTTCCAACTGTTCTTGCGATATCTATCATTAAGGTTTCAGTTAAGCAAATTGTAGAATACCAATTGATTCTTTAAAACTACTGTAAACTAAGGTTCAAAAATTTAGAAAAATAGAATCACAACTTTCATATAGAGTGCTTCGCGAACAAAAAGCTTTCATTAGTTGTTTTCCAGTTTTAAAACTTTCAAAGATCCAGGCTTAAGATTAACGTTTAGTTTCTCTTTAAGTGAATATATACAAGTTTCATTGACACTATTTAAACAAAGATTTTTTCTAATCATATGGTAACAAGAATTCAGCGTGAACATAATTTTCTAATTCTTTAATAAGTATAAGATCGTTTCCAATTGACTCATTCGAAAGCCTAGAAATGGCACTCTTTTGACATTAATTATTTTATGATCATTTTCGATTAGTTTCCATTCCCTATATTTTTTCTGTTACAGTAATGTAGGAAATATTTATGAATAACTAGTCATCTCTTATTTCTTTCGACTCTTATAACAATTTCTCCCAAGTCTATAAAAATTTCAGACACACTTGCTATTTAAGGTTATGGACGTTATTGTACTTTATTTTTTGTAAGATTTGTTTTATTGTGTGCATTACGAAACAACAGTTATAATATGATAATTTGATCGAATGATCACAGTTGTCAGAATTGCTAAAAAAATTGTAAACTTTAATAATTTTTTGAACGAAGTTACAACACTTGGCACACGAGGGTTTCGCCAAAAAAGTGTAAAAGTGAGTATGAAAATTTTAATATCAGAGGTGTAAGAGAGAACGTAAATCAGAAATATAGACAACATTTTACATTTATAAAATAAGTTAAAATCATTAAAATCATTAGAATATCTTTTGTGATACATGCAAAATAAGAGATTTCTTTTTCTTTAATGTCGCGTCAACATTTCTGTCCTTAGCGACAATTGTTGTGTTGACTGGGTTGGTTTATACATCTTCCAGGACACCCAGGGGTCTCAATGAGCTCCTTATGTTCTCGAGATCCACTGTGTTTTTGTTGAGGGTATTTTTTAGATCAGTGGAATTGATTGGTGCAATTAAAAAGGGACACTCACTGATTGAATGTGTCACTGTCAGTTCATTTCACACTTGGGGCATTTTTTTGGGGTTGTCTTTTCCAAGATGTGTCGATGAGAGAAGACTGCGTGTCCAATTCTTAATCTGATCAACAGACATTGATCCGATCGTCAAAAATAAGAGCTTATTTTTGACATTTTAAACAAAAAAATAAGATAGTGAGATATTTAATGCCATTAATGCTTGTGAGACCAATTAGTATAATTATTTTGATTTGTATTCATCCTTTTATCTCATTGAAATATAAAGATTGGAAACAAAGAGTTAATTAGTTAGTTTTGAAACTTCCAATGCTTTTATTATGGAATTTTAGCAATTTTGTAGTACGTTTCCAGAAAAAAAAAACTCCCTTAGTAAGCCGATTAAGAAGTTGTGGGCGTTGTAATAATCAGAATCATTTTGCACCACTTTTCTTATTAATAAGGAATTAATGGTGAAAGTATTTTAATATAAGTATTGTAGGATAGTAATGATGAAATACCAGTGGTAAAGTGAAATTAATGAACTATATATGTACATTGTAACGTTGACGTAACTCGGCAACACGTGGAGAGGATGTTGTCGAATTCGTCAAGTTCAAAATAAAAAATTAAAAAATACAAAAATAAATGACAATGGAACTAATTAAATGGAGTCCCTGAGATAAAAAGGGGGGGAATTCCTGTTTTTTTTTTCTTCTTTCGTACCCAACACCAAATCGGGAATCTTGACGGGACTTACCTTACGGAGTTCCTCGTTTCTCCTCCCACGATTACACGCAAACACAATAAAAAAATTAAAAAAACACGAAAAGTAATTTTATGAAATTTATTGTACAAAGAAAAAAAATAATTCTCAATTATTGATTCGCGTGTTGTACGGCCGGCGTTTCGAATCGGAGTCCCCTTGGCCTTGCCAAAATTGATCGAATCGGGGCTCCGCTTCTCTGTCTGTCCCAGCATCCATTCGGTTGTCTCTCTCGGGATGTTTTTCAAAGTCGCAGGCCGAATTTTTCCAAAACAACGTTGACCGACGACTCGAAAACATCACCGCTCGAACTGGATCTGAAACAGACAAAAAGAGAACCCCGACTCGATCGAAAATTCGCTTGGCCCCATATCGCCTCGTTACAATCCCCCCCACTAAGCCGAGCTAATTTACAAAATTTTGGTGAGGAGGAAAAAAAACAAAAAAAAAATATTCCTTCGGTAAGCCCCCTCTAAAATTCCCGAATCCCCAAGACAACAGCACAAGATTAGGGATTGGGAATAAGGGTAAAAGATGAGATTACCTTTCGCATCACATCCGTTGGAGGCGTTTTGAGCGTCGAACCGGCTTCAGGTCGCTGATAAAGTGCTTCCCCAGGGACCTCCCCCTAGCGTCTTCTAACTCCACAACGAGTGGAGATAAAACAGTTTTTACTTTAGCCGGCCCCCGAAACCTGGGAGCCAACTTGGAGCTAAAATGGTCTGCCTTATTGCTTAATCGGCGATTAGGGAAAAACACCTCATCACCAACCTCAAAACCTCGCCATGTGGTTGTCCGCCGCCTCTCATAAACCAGAGCCTGCCTGTCCCCAGCCCTTTTCATAGTGGTCTCCACCAAATGGCGTAGCTCAACCAACCTATGAGCTCGTCTCTGCTGCTCTGCGCTTGTTACTCCCCGCTGAGCGAAACCCCTCCGGCCAGTAGGGCATAATTCCCTACCCAGGTTCAAATAAGCAGGACTAACTCCCAGCGAGGAGTGAACCGAGGTGTTGTATGCATGCTGCAGCTCCAGTAATTCAGCGTCCCATAACCGCTGATCTTTGCCTACAAAGGTAGCCAACAGAGATTTAAGGTTTCGGTTCACCCTCTCCACCGGGTTGGCCTGGGGATGATGCACGGGAGTCGTGGTTATGTTGACTCCACGCTCTTTAGCTAAAGCACGTACGTCCTTATTGAGAAACTCTGTTCCATTATCACAGATTAAAGTTTGCGGGGTGCCCCAGTGTGCAAAAACCCATCGCAAGCACTCAACCACTTTTGCTCCAGTGGCCTTACCAACCGCAAAACTTTCCAAGTATCTCGTGAACAGGTCCTCAATAACAACAATAAATGTTTTTCCCGTCTTCGAACGGGGAAATGGGCCCACTGTATCTATCGACAGTACCTCCCACGGGCCAATCAATGGTCTCCTCCCCATAACGCCAACAGGTCCGGTATGTTTTGGCTTGACCAGTTGGCATTTTTCACAGGACCGTACGTAGTCCTTCACATCCGCATACATTCCGGGCCAATAATATCTCGTTGAGATCCGCCGATATGTTTTATCAATCCCGAAATGTCCAGCAGAAATCTCGTCATGCCCCTCTTTCATGATTGTCTGAACCTCTTCCTCCCGAACGACCTCCTTCCATTCGTCCAGATCCACCATCGCTCTCTTAAATGGGTCGGGCCGACGATAAAATAATTTACTACCCTCTATCTTCCAATCCGTGAAGATTTCAGGTGATTGCATTACCTCGGAAAATTTTCCATCATACCAAGTTTGCGTATAAGTAAAATTTAATTTTAACGGAACTTCACTATAAGTTTCTCCCAAGCTCGACGACTCATACATCCGCGATAATGCATCCGGAGCTTCATTTTCGGTACCCTTTTTATGTATTATCCTGATATTGTGGGACAATAACTCGGCCGCCCATCTGGCAACTCTACCCGTGGCGTCCTTAAGGCTCCGCAACCATTTCAAGGCGCTATGGTCGGTCACAACAGTAAATTCCACTGCCTCCAGGTAGCATCGGAACTTTCTAACTGCCCAAACAACCGCCAGACATTCTTTCTCGGTGGTTGTGTAGTTTTTCTCACTTCCCCGGAGTGGACGACTATCCAGAGCGACCAGATGATCCCTCTCGGGACCACGTTGAGTTAATATGGCACCCAACCCAGCGTCAGAGGCATCTGTATATAAAACAAACGGCAAGGTAGGGTCTGGCATAGAGAGTACTGGAGCATTGACTAACGCCCCTTTTAACTCTTGGAAAGCGCGTTCCTCAACCTCAGTCCACTTCCATGGGACTTTGATACTGGTCAATTTATTGAGTGGACCCTGTACACGCGCTACATTTTTTAAATGTCTGTGGTACCAGTTCACACATCCATTGAAACGGCGTAACTCCTTTCGGTTTGTGGGGCGGGGGAACTTCAAAATAGGAGCTATTTTTTCAGGATCAGGGCGTATTCCTTCCTCATCAATAAGATATCCCAGGAAACGTACTCTGGTCTTTCCAAAACAACTTTTATCTCTATTTATTAACAGACCAGCCTCACGGAAGACCTCGAAGGTTAGACGTAAACATAACAAATGTTCTTCCAAATCGCGAGAGATTATGATCCAATCATCAAGGTACGCAAAAACTTTATCAATCAGATCACCTCGATCCACTTTGTGAAATTTTTTCATCAACCGAGAGCGAATGGTGTCTGTCAAACGCTGAAAAGTAGAAGGGGCTCCCGTCAATCCATATGGCATCCTAATAAACTCAAACAACCCCATTCCTTCCACAGCAAAGGCAGTAATGGGTTGACTGGCGGGGTCCATACACACTTGGTGAAAGGCTTCTTTCAAATCAATGGTCGAAATGATTTTGGCATTTTTCAGGGCATCCAAGATAGCGGACATAAATGGAAGTGGATATGCGGGTCGTTCAGTCTTGTCATTGACAGCCGTATAGTCAACGCAAAAACGCCATGACCCATCGGACTTCTTTACCATAACTGGTTGACTAGACCATGGACTGCTGCTACGGCGTATAAAACCCAGTTGCAACAAGCGACGTACCTCCTCGTGGAGTGCCTTCTGCACCACATGTGACCGACGTCGCGGTTTTTGACGAATAGGATTTGAATCAAGCAATACGATCTTATGAGTTACCAAGTCCGTCAACCCAGTCGGAACTCCCTCCATTAGTTGGAACTGTTCATCCAAAAATTTTTCTAACCTTTCACCCTCCCCCGGAGACAATACCTGTAGGGGCGTTGGAGAGTCTGGGACAGCCCGCCAATCGATATCATGTTCCACCGTTGAGTACGATGATCGCCAAATGGATTTCTTGGCATCAATGACAATTTGCCAATTTCGAACAAAATCCATTCCCAAAATTACATCGTAGCTCAACGATGGAAACACCGTGAACCACTGAAGTCCACTTCCGTCATCCATGTTAATCCTAAATGTGGCTCCACACTGCGGAAACACCGTATAAGCATCCGCCAATCGAACACCTACCCGGCAGGCCAAATCTCTCATTGGGGTACCCACCGCGAACATCTTCACCCTCTGGAACATAGTTGAAGATATAAAAGTTCGATCAGAACCGGTATCGATGATACCATGTAGTTCTATACCCGAAATGGAAATCTTGACCAAAATTCTTCCGGATTCCCCAGCTGGCATTCCAGTTCCCGCCACCTGGAATTCCCCCCCGCACCCCCAACAATTGATTTGGCAGTGCTGAATACGCGTCCGAAGTCATCCCATTAACTCTCCCACTATTAGAATTAGTGAAAGTATCCAAAGGCTCAGGTCTTGTGTCCTCCTCTTCACTTTCCTCATCCCAGTCACATTCAGACCCCAAATACAAAACATCGTCTTGGTATTCTGACTCACTCGATTGTTCTGATTTCTCCCCGAGGAACTCCTCTTGCATCTTGTCCTCGGATGATAATGTTTGGGTCTCCAATTTCTTGGACACAGCACCTGACCCAATCATCGCCCTCTCGTTCTGCCGTTTTGAAATCGTCCTTAAGCCCGAGACGGACTTTGTTTGTCTCGGGGCGCAGTGTCGTTTTTTGACTGCGCCGTTTTAGGGATATGATTCGGATTCGGATTCGGAGATCTCGAAACGGTGCACCCTCGGGCCATGTGGCCGCGCTCCCCACAACGGTAGCAAGTAATCCTGGGATCGCCCCCCACAGTTTGAGGGCTTCTTGGCGTCGCACTCCCCATTTTATTTTTAGGGGGTGAAGATGTACTGGATTTTTCGGGGCCGGCCCTTTCTAAAATAGCCAAAATTTTGCCCCATACCTTCCCCGGAACTTCCACTGACTTATTCTTCCGTGTTGAGGGCTTACTACCCTCTTCCAGAGAACTCGAGGAATCGAAGCTGCTCCTCCGACAACGTTGTCGATTTTGGTTTTCGACCTCCGAAATTGGGGGAGACAACGCCGTCAACCTTAGGGAGTGCTCCACATTTCTTCTCGTATGTCCCCCCTCACGAGAGTCGAACCAGGCCACCATCTCTTCCGCTCTGTTGATTTCGGTAACCAAGTCATCGTAGCTCTGTATGCTCCTCGTCGACATACCGAGCACCGTACGTTCACGCAATCCTTTCAGAATTCTTTCAATTTGCGAACGTGTTTCGATCGGGATGCTCAATTGAGCATACAGCCTCCGAATCCTTGCGGCATATGCCACCCCTGACTCGAACTTCTCCTGGCGGCTACCTCCTATTTCGAGGAGCACCTCCGAATCTCCTCGTACCCTTCCAAACCAACGGAGGAAAGACCGCTGGAAATCTTCCAAGGAATTCCAGTTGTCCGACTCCATTTCATGGAAGTCGGCAGCGGCCCCCTCCAGCAACTCCGGTAAGATCATTAAGGCCTCCCGGTCACCCCAACCAAGCGCATCCTTTTTGCGCCTCAATATCTTTATAAAATCCTGGGCGGTTAAACCTTTTTGAGGATATTTTAACCCCCAGGACTGCGCAATTTTGATGGCGTTCCCCGTAAGCCGGTGCTCATTGGTGGGTAACCGATTCGTGTCGTCACGACACCAGGAAGGATTTAGCACAACGGTCGACCCTGTAGGTTCTATTATGCCGGACCGTGGGTAACGCACTTCCCCCGTACCCGCCAACTCTGGACCCTTAAGGCCATGAATAATCGAGCCCATCCTGGCCATGGATTGCCTTAGAGAATAAATCTCTTCCTGTAGGTCTCGAATTATGGCCGCCATTTCTCTTTTATGGTCCATCAACTCTTGGGCCAAATTCCGCCACAATTCAGGCCCCCCCTCGAAGGGTACTTGACTCCGACCGCTACTCTGAGGAGTTCCATTTGGTGCCATTTTTTCCCTGTTCGCCGTTCCATCCTCCAACGGATCCCCGTGCGTATCGTCAAGGTCAATCAAAGAAATCTGTCTATTCAACCTCTCCATTTTTTTTTTTTTTTTTTTTTTTTTTTTTTTTTTTTGCAACAATAGGAAAATAAAACAAATCACACAACAGACGAATCAAAAAAAAAACTCTCCACAATCCCCCGGAAAAACTAAAAATGATCAGTAATCAAAAAAAAGATATTTCTCTCTCACAAAAAAATTACCGTTTTCCCCAAAAGAAAATATTTCTTTTTCCCATAAACAAATAAAAATCTTTTAATTCACACAAAAAAAATTAAAAGAAATTTCGCAAAAACAAGTTATTTATCTCAGGCCCCACGTTGGGCGCCAATGTAACGTTGACGTAACTCGGCAACACGTGGAGAGGATGTTGTCGAATTCGTCAAGTTCAAAATAAAAAATTAAAAAATACAAAAATAAATGACAATGGAACTAATTAAATGGAGTCCCTGAGATAAAAAGGGGGGAATTCCTGTTTTTTTTTTCTTCTTTCGTACCCAACACCAAATCGGGAATCTTGACGGGACTTACCTTACGGAGTTCCTCGTTTCTCCTCCCACGATTACACGCAAACACAATAAAAAAATAAAAAAAACACGAAAAGTAATTTTATGAAATTTATTGTACAAAGAAAAAAAATAATTCTCAATTATTGATTCGCGTGTTGTACGGCCGGCGTTTCGAATCGGAGTCCCCTTGGCCTTGCCAAAATTGATCGAATCGGGGCTCCGCTTCTCTGTCTGTCCCAGCATCCATTCGGTTGTCTCTCTCGGGATGTTTTTCAAAGTCGCAGGCCGAATTTTTCCAAAACAACGTTGACCGACGACTCGAAAACATCACCGCTCGAACTGGATCTGAAACAGACAAAAAGAGAACCCCGACTCGATCGAAAATTCGCTTGGCCCCATATCGCCTCGTTACAACATACATACTCGTATATTTTAAATTCAACTTTTAGTATTGCCTGTTATTGGCAACGATCAAAGCTTATACACATTGTAACGGGATTTCTCTCTTTATATTGAGCTTCTCATTTAGGGGCCCTTTTTATGGACATTTACAAAACATTTAATAAATCAAATTACCTTCTTTCTTTTAATCCGTCAATAAATAATTTATCACAAAAATCACTTTACTGCAACCACTTTTCAAATCGCTCACTAATCACGTATGATGTCAAAAATTTCAATTAGGTACTTGAATCATTTGATCAATTACTTGAATCACTTTTTTGTATATAAGCAGCTGATTTATTCTCGCACATTCCAGAGATTTTAATTGCAAGGTAGTTGATTGTTAACAATGGAACCTCAAATGTTCCATTCATTTCCATCGCTGTTCATTGTCTCTGTTTTTGTTCGTTGCAATATTATACTGAAACCTAAATACGGTTCATGCATTATGCAAATCTTGTTAAATTAAAATTTTCTGATCGGCTTACTTCATTTCCAAAGGAACTTCATTCCAACTACCTCCTCTCGTGTTTGTTTAAATTTTCCCTAAAAAGACAGTGAAGTCTTAAAGAAAACAGAATTTTGTATTTTATTAACGTGATTTCTGCCTGCCGGACAAAAGGTATCTTCACTATAACATGTTTAAAACAAAAAGATGGTTCTAGCGAAATAAGCAATATAGGATTACAATTTTACAGAACGAAATCAATAACATTAGGGTAGGTATAGTTCACTAGGTACTAAGAATATGTTTAATGTTAAGAAAATTTAATATTTAAATTTTATGAAATACTTACAAATTCTGAAAAATAATCCTAATTATTCGATAATAAAATTGAAAAAGACGAGAGACGAAGGAATGAAATCTTTTAATTTACTTTTGACAACATTCATTATGTTTAATGGACTTAATTACAATTTTATGAAAACAAAGAGAACACAAATTATTAATGTATGCAAAGTATATATTAATTTCCAAAGTAAACAGGAGAAAATTTTCCAAATTAATAAGAAATAAAATACGACGTTGGCTTCCATTTGTATCTTTCCAATATTATCTAACTGTGTCAAGTGAGATAATTAATCTTGGTTGTAAGTGTGGCTTTTGAGGGGTTGTCTAACGAAATTGAGTTATAAAAGACGACTTTGATTGGAAAATAGCAAATTTAATAATACGAATATTGCTGAGCTTTACATTTTATTATTCATTATTGGAAATTTTGAAAAATTGTGAAAGACGTGTGCACGAGATGCATTCAAATTGCATTTCATGTCAAACATTGCATTTATATTTACAATGAGGGAAAATGTTTTCGTCTTCTGCAAATATTGAATTGTCATTCAATAGAACAGGGATCAGGGGTGAGTTTGACGAGAGGAATTTTAATTCATCATTCCTCTATATTGTATTGTAAAATCCATTTTTACCATACAAAAATTAAAATGTTGGAGTTAAATTTGGTTCAATTCTAGAATTCATATCACATGAGTTATATGGTCATTATAATTAAATTTAAGTAGATTATATACGAAACAAGAATTTACGAAACTGGGAATTGCATGCTCTCGTTTTTCTTCTCCTTTTTCATCTCAGTCTTTTGCATTTCCTATCCTGTTCTTCTCTTCGTAGATAGGTACTGGGAAACTTGAGACACCACGTATCCAAGGGATGATCTTCTCATTCTCTATACCTTCATCCCGATTTTCATGTACCTATGCACGTATGGAATTTGAGAGGAGAAACGGAATAGGGTGGTTGTACAATGGAGATGCTTTACATGACCACCTATATATACTTGTATTTGTACGGTTTAGGTTGGTTCATATAATAGACCCTGTTCGGTTAATAAAGCGCACTAATAGAGGAATGAGAAGAAGACTAAGTAATATTATCATGATAAAAGATCTTTCCACCTATATTTATATAGACAATATGAGGTCGGGAGTGAAAATGAGCTTGAAAGATTTGCGAAAATTAGTTACTTGGTATTAAGTGATTTAGTGGTTTGAAAGAAAATTAAATTATAACTTTATAAGGCTATTCGAGCAAATGTAATGGGATTTGTAGGACATCTTTAAAAATAAAAAAGTGAATGAATCGTAAAACTAAATCTTCTTTTATAAGTTTTTTGTTAGAAAATAAATTGTTGCCTACATGTTATGTATTGATTTTTCTAAAAAAAAAAAAATAAAATGAACTTGTTGTATTATATGTATATACCTATGTTATAATAAGTATAATTTTATTGAGCTAAACTTGTACAAACAGTTCTGATTTGCAAAATGTTTGGAGAGTAATATTTTCATTTCTAGACATTCGATTTGGTTTGGTTTTATCTATACTGTGATTTGTTTAGTCAAAAATTGAAATTTCAATTTACTATAAATGTAACATCACCATCTGTCGTGGCTATCGTGTAGTCTTTCTATTTATGGATAGTTGGTGCATTCAGAGGGTGGATGAAGTGGGTGATCATAAATTAACATTAGTTATCAAGTCATAAAGATAATATTGGATCGTACGGTCTAGTCATTGAATCAGCGAAATCAATTGTGTGTGGGGAAATAATAGGCATTTAACAGACCTAATGGATGTGAAGGAATTAATGTGTGATATTCTGAGCGGCAGTCAGACCAGACAGAATGAGAAAAGTGAAAAAAATGGAGAATATTAAAAAAAGTAATAAAATCAAAAGAATCAATATGATTTTTTCATGGGTTGAAGAACTTTTAAGTGCCTTCATTTCTAACTTTGAAACTAAATAACAAAGCTGTAAAAAGAAATAGATAAAAATGAGATCAAGTTTTTGAAGAATACTTTTATAATTGTATTTTTGTGATAAATTTTTATCACAAAAATTGTACTTGAAATATTTGATATGAGAACATTTTTTAAAATATGTTTTCTTGTTATACTCTCTAAACATGACTCAGTGATTTTTCATTAACTATAAGTAGGTATCTAACTACCTACATATTCACTTTTTGTCAAAGGTAAAACCGAACCATCAACTGGAATAAGTGAATACTAACAATATAAAATTGGCGAATCTGAGGATTCACTTATTCAATAAGCTGTTATTTAAATCATCGTTTCAAAAATAGAAAATTAGCTTTTTAATAAGTGAAATTACTTTAACAATAGGGAAATATAGCCAGTTGAATTTACAATTTTATAGTAATTTACTTAATTTTATTTTATACTTAAATAATCAGTGAAAATGTCACTTATTAATTAGAGAAATTATTTAGAGGAAATCAAAAGTCTTGAATAATTAAAGTGAAATTTTTGCTAATTCTTTGGGGAAAAAAATGATTAATAAGTGAATATAGCTTCACTTACGCATTTAGTGAAATGTTCATTGAGTCATGTTTAAAGGTTATGAAATAAGTATGAAAAACACTGAAAATTGTATGTTCAGGTTGGTTATTTAGTCAAAATTTTGATCCTAAATTATTTAAAATAAATAGCATCATAAGTTCTCGTTAGATTATTCGATCACACTGAAAATAGAGAGGAATAATTGCCAGTCTTATATGAGTTGACTTAAGATACTTGGAAAAATTCCAATTAATATGGCTAAAAAATGAAGTAACGGGAACAAAAAAATTATAAATTTTCTGAGGCAGGCTGAATAATTTTTGTTTTCTTTATCGTTTACAGAGGCGCATTACTATGAACAAAATTAACAAAAACGACCATGGCGCAGAGATTAGATCAGTTAATCTCCAATCCATGCGTCAAGTGGAACCGTGTTTGATCTCCGTTGAATCCTAAATATAAGAATTATGACTTGAGATAAACATGAGCAACACAAATTTTCTGTGTTTAGGCATTGGTGATAATATGACCTAAGATGTGAAAGCGACTTAACACACACAAAAAAATGAACGATAAGAATTTTTCTCAAACTAAAAACAACAATTTATTAATGGTTCTAATGGTACTAAGGTTTCAAAAATGAATCGATTTTTACTAATCAACGTTTTTTTTTTTTTGAGTGAGAGGATTTTGATATTTTTAGTACCTACATAACATGTTTGAAATTTTTTTGCAATGAAAGAAATGTAAAATTTTCAATTTTGCATTCTAATTTGAAAAGTGTAAATTCTTTCACTCCTATAAGTACTTTAATTGAAACTTAAGAAATGCCTTACGAATAAACGACAACTATTGCTGATTCACGTTTAATAACACATTAGGTTTGTTCCATACGTTGATACCAAACACTGCCACGAAAGACAAAGAGCAAGGCACATTAACCAAGAGACAAGAGTGAGAGAAGAAATGTTTCAGCTTACAGCCGCTTGGCCGCACTAGGCCAAAAGTCGAACTATGTACGTACGTTTTCGTGACAATCGCGTATTTCGACACCGATTTGGAGGTGTTTAAACACTAGATAACCGGTTTGTCAACTAGAAGGAACTTGCCGCCTTATGTTCTTTACTCACTCACTTTTGTGGCAGTGTTTGAACATCATCATATTGACAATAGGAACAAACCTATTACGATTAAGAAAGTAAGGAAAAGAAAATTATCAAATTTTAATGTATAATCTATACTAATATATAAAATTGAAGAGTTTGTTTGTTTGTTTGTTTGTTTGTTTGTTTGTTTGTTTGATTGGTTGAACGGGCTAATCTCAGGAACTACTGGTTCGAATTGAAAAATTCTTTTAATGTTGGATAGCCTAATTATTGGGGAAGGCTTTAGGTTATATAACATCACGCTACGACCAATAGGAACAGAGTATCGATGGAAAATGTTTCAAAAAACAGGGAAATTTTTTCCTTTTGAGAGCGTTCGTGGCCTGCCCTGCGTAAACGATTAAAGTTACGCAAAAATCATGCAAAGCAAAATTGTTCCTCTTAAAAAGTTCTACAAAAAAGTCAGCGACGACATATGTCTATCTTTTACGGTTAGCCCGTTATAACCTTTTTAATGGTTGTTAAGGTTGTTTCAAAAATAATTCATTATTTGCGAAATTGTTTTTAGAAAGATATTATTAATTCTTACCCAAATACATATGGTTTTTAATAAAATTTGGTATGATGATAAATGACAATCTGAGTCATAAAAAAGAATACTTTTTATAACGGGAAAATGTCTAATTTATCCGGGAAATTTAAAAACGGTTTGGAGAAAAAAATTATGCATAAACTCTATTTTTAGTTGAAAATGGATTTTGGTGATATTTTAGTATGATAAATATGCGAATCATTATCTAGAACACGTTTTATTTCGGAAAAATTTCTCATTTCATCGGGAAAATAGAAAAACTGGTTTAAAGAAAAATCATGCTTAAACTAAACATTTTTATCTGAGTACAATATATTTATAGTAATAACTCATAAGGTCCTCAAGGCAAAATCATAATTTTTCTTTTCATACAGTCCAATTTTTATCCAGGAAAAATGTATGTTCCCGTAGGATAGATACGTTTTTGTTTTTCACAGAACAAAAGAATACTATAATTTCTTGCAATATGGTGGTTGAAGAGACAGTGAATGATATGGGCTACTTTTTATGTTAGAATATTGTACGGTTCCCGTAGGATAGGATAAAAATAGAATCCTTCAGGAACTGAGTATTTCAAAGAAGTTTTCTAAAAGTTCATGAATAAGAGTTTTAACGAATTTTCCTCAGGAAAGCTTGATCTTTTTTTTATCCAGGAAAAATCTTCTACTCCCGTGGGATAGATATGTTTTTGTTTTCCACAGAGTAAAAGATAGACATGATTTTTTGCAATATGATAGTTGAGGGATCAGATAATAATATAGATTATTTTGTATGCCAGAATAATGCACGGTGCTCAAAGGATAGCATGATAATTGTCTCCTGCGGGAACCGTGTGTTAAAAAAAAGGTCGTGAAATAGATCTTTAAAGTTCGTGAAATAGCGTTTTAACACATTTTCTCTTTAGGATTAAAATAAAAATTACTATTTTTACTTGAAGATATGATTTTTTATTTAGCATCCGAAAAATAATGAAAAATTTTGAAACGTTGAAATTTCTTTCATTGTTAATTTTCGAATACATATTTAGAATTTAGCGTGTTAAATTACATTTAAAAAATCAACAATTAAAATTTCAACTTTTCTTTTCAAAACTCCCCACTCTTTAAAATATGTTAGGCCTTCTAAGTGAGGGCTTGCGCTTTTCCTTCTCAATATTTGTGTCCATCTAACTTTTTTTCAGGAGTCAGTACTGAGCTGATTCATAGATCATTAGACATTCAGGCATTCAGCTCCTTGCAATATATTATATCAGATACAGAAGTACAAGTTTAAAATATATTATTTGTTACAACGGTTACAGGCGTTGCAATAATAAAAAAATAACATTTAAATTTTTTTTACGTTACTCTTTGTTTAAGTTTCATATATTCTTTTTCTTCATTATATTTTAAGTTTACAAACGTAAATTTTATCAATAAAACACCCCAGTAGTTTTATGCAGCGTTCCTTTATTATTCCCGTTTCCGTGACATTTTCTACTATAGTTCCACTCTTACTGATCATAGTGTGATGTACGGTGTACCTAAGATAGCTCATGTTATACTGTTAAAGTAGAAAAAAAATCTTCAAATTAATCAATAAATATTGCCCATTACAAACATACAATGTTTTTCTTGGTTTCGTCCGCGTGGTTTTAAATTAGCATTATAGGTACCAAATTTTATCTCTTCAATGGTTCTTAAGTGATTTGTGGATAAAACAAAGCAAGTTTTAACTCCTTTAGAATTGTGCCATAGGTTCCCCACTCTTAACCTTCTCCCACCCTTATGTGACGCAGACGGAGTTGCGTGGGTCAGCTAGTTTTAAATAAATTTCTTCAATGTTTTTTAAGTAAATATCCCTATTACATTTGATGGTTAATGAGGTTTTTCATACTTGTTTTAAGCCTCCTTTTTTGGTGTAGATGCGTATTCTATACAAAGTGTAAATAAACAAATGTAAAATTAAAATAAAATATTTACAGTGAATTTATTAGATAAAACAAAAAATATAAGAATATTATAACCTTATACCTAACTATTTTTATTGCCCTCACATTTTATAAAAATTAAATTAATTCAATACGATTTTTCAGCACTTGGAAAAGTTTGAAAGTACTTTTTAAAATTTTTCTGTTTCTAACAATGAGATTGTTAATCATTTTTATTGGTCAAAAATAAGAAAAGAAATAAGAAAATCATACTTAGAAAGTTTTCTCGTTCCAATTACTTCTTTCGAACGATATTTGCTCAGCCTCAGTAAACTCTTTCGTTTCATATTGTAAAACGTCCGTCTGTGAAATGTCCGTCGATTCTTACATCTATTTTGTGGCTAAGAGAAGTGAACGGGAAGATGGGGACAGTTTGTACATGTGCAAGTACGTAGAGGAATATTTTGTACCGCATATTGAAAGTAATATACAACTTTAAAAAGCTTTTAAAACTTTCATCAAAACTTCAAGAAGCTCATATATACATATATATGTATGTATGTATAAAACTCCCATTCCACACTCAAACCAACCGGTGCTGCCTTAACCAATACAGGAAGCAACACAGGGGGTGGAATGACAAAAATGAATCTAAAACGAGAGCAAATAACTACTGTCTTATTTCTTTTTCAAAAGTAAAATAAAATAAAAATTACAAAATCGACAACGAGTCGCCGCACATGGAATCATTTTCGAGTTAGAGAAAATTGGGAGAAAAATCCCCGGCTACGTTTCATGGTACCAAATTAATAAATTGACGTGACGGTCGAATCAATATTTGTTTTAAAATTAAATTGCGACAACGATGAAGACAATATTTATCCAATAGCTAACACAAAATTCGAGTGGATTGAGTTGGGACCTCAACCTTAAATAAATAAAGTGAATTTGACGCAATCTCGTGACTTTAGTCCATTAATATGCTGACTGTAATGCAATTGAGTGATTCAACCTTAAAAGGGCTCATTCAAATAAGTATACGCTTTTAATTTTCAAAATAACGAATAAATAACATTGCAATCGTTTATACTTTAATCGAAATTCTGTTCCTATATTTAAAAAAATTTAGTAAAACATTTGTTTTTTGCTAATATTACAAGGAGTTTTTAAAAACTTATTTTAATACGTTAGTAGTCCAAGACTTGAAGACTACTAAAAATCCTTTTGGAAAAAAACTTTTTGGAGTTCATGGTAGTTAATGACGAGAGCAGAAAAGGCTTTTAGTAAAAAATATAATCCTGAAAGCAGTATTTAAAAAATTATACCTTAAATCATTTAATGTTTGTTTTGTTTCATTTATTTTTTTAAAAATTTAGATAAACAGTGAACACTGAGATATTGTTTGCCTTTAATAAACAATAAAAAACTCCCACATCAAATGAAGCGAGAGAAAAAAAATTAATGAAAGAGTATTAATTAATTATAAAATAAGGCAATTAAATATCGAGCTAGTGAAAAAATGAAAAATATTTAAAAAAAACATTAAAAATTAGTAGCATCTTGATTACAAACTGTTTTTAAAGTGAAACTTTTTAAACATCTTCTCAAATTTTTTGGCCTGTCGCATGTCCTATTAGAATGTCGCTATGTGTGTTACATTCTCGGCAGGGAATCGGCAAATCTTTGGCAGAACTCGGCAAATCTTTGGCAGAACTCGGCAAGCTGGCTAGCTATATACTAGGGTTGTTGCGCGAGTTATATTGCTGAATGGCTATTTTCCTCTCCATCACAACGCAACGCTTAAGAATATTATAAGTTTTCATTAATTGTCAATCATATTTGTATATGTATTTGTGTGTTTTGATCAGTATATTGATATAAATATTGTTGTTCACTTATCATAATAGACAGAGGTACTGCTATTGAGAATAGTGCGAAAATAACCGACGGTGAATTAATTTTCCATCGTAAGAGAAAGACTGCCGACATAGTTCGTGCTTATAGAGACAGGAAAAAGGCTCCTGGTGAGTTGATTTAATTTTTATAGTGAATTTATTACAATTATTAGAACTTTCTGCTGGTGCATATGTTTATGTATGTCGGAGCGACACGTTGTTTAATATGATGTTTGTGTTAGTGTGCAGCCCTTTCGTCCAGAAACAATTTCTTCGCCACAACAAACTTTTTTTAACAATGATTGAAGATGATAGGTATTCTTGGAGTAATTTTACAATACATAGATAACAACAGGGAGATGATCGATTTAACAATAATCAACAAATTCAATAAAGAATATAACATTCGAGAATTAACATTAATAATGAAAATTCAAAATTATTTGCAGGTAGTAGAAAAATTGTACCGAAGGGGTCGTAAATGGAGTTAGATGCAAAAACTAGAAAATCAATAATTATGTCGTTTATTTTCATACCCTAAATCGAATAATTTTCTGTAAATTTTCAGTTAGCTACTTAAATGCCAACAATCCGAAAAAAAGTCTCACATGCATCGTGATTTCGTAAAACCATACAGTAATTTTTTTATTTAATAAAATATCCTTGATGTGTCACCTCTGAGTCGAAAAAATATTCGATAAAATTGTAAATGATTAGAAAGCTATAGTAAAATTATTTAGTATTGCAAGCTTCAGCAATAAATACAGTTTAAATTTTCAACGAAATTAAATTGTTTTAATCTATTAACACGTTTAACACGTATGAATCAAAAAATTTGACACAATAACATTTTAATATTCATAAATGAAAATAACGAGCTACAAAATATTTATATTGTAATACAAATTTTGATTTAAAATTAATACATTTTAAAATATTTCCGTTTGTATATTCAATGCAAAATGTTAAATATAAATATTTGCTCTTTTAATTAAAATTACTTGTAGATGATTAAGACAGTTTGTTTTGATTTAATGAACAACAATCTCTCAATTTATTCGATAAATGAAAAAATGTTTCTTCAAAAAAGATGAACGCAACGTTGCATGCTTGAGTAAACAGAATATTTCCGGACGAAAGCTCAGGTTTGATTTATTTTTCAAGACAAATTTGAGTGTGTTCAAGATGACTCAAAATGAGCTTTTTCAGAAAAATGTCGTCATGTATGTCTTTTTGACACGCGTACGATTATGCGTTAACGATACGATTTCTTTTTATTTGAGAAATGAAAGAGAATAAGAAAAAACGGAAGGAAAAGCCTTATTGGTTTTTCAAAAGAGGAAACTCACATATATTAGTTAAATTATTGCTGGTGAGCATTCCACGTTTTTGAGGAAATTAAAAACAGGATTAAACATATTGCCCTTGAAAATTATTTTCTTTGAGGTTTCCAATTAATTTTCTTTTAGATGAATGTTGGAAAATTCCCTTGGTGTAAATTATTTGGAAGAAATATCATTCACTTGGGGAAAGTTTAAAATTATTATAGGCAATTTATTTTCTGTTGAACTTTTTTTGTGTTTCAGAAAACAGTTTTACTTAAATATTATATTAAGTAAAATAACAAAAAATTATAAGCGGCAAACAAAAAAAAAATTGTATTGATAAAAAATCAAAATGTTGCTTCTTAGAATATAGAATATATATTCTATAGAAATTTTTGAATTGAAAATCTTTTTAGGCACGGTATAGAAAAAATAGTACATTATGAATATAAACATTTTACGCGTTACGAGTTATACGTAAGATGTAATAACATTGGGATGTATGACATTTAGTGTTGTGACATATAGGTTTGTATCTTAAGAAGAATAAAACGGAATTTATTGTTTCTATAATTTTGGTTGACAAGGAAAATTTCAGTATTTGCTGAGATAAAAAATATTCTATTTATAAATATCTAAAAAAAAATACCTGGAACAAAAAAAAAATGTTCAATCCTTATACGTTAGGTATTCTACTTATTTTAAATGTTAAAGTAATACAATAAAAGTCTTACTTTGTACACACACATTTTTTTAATTAAAATGACTAAGATCAATATAAATTTTACTTTCGAAAATCACATAACTGTACGATTGATATCTTTTTAATTATTATAATTCATAATTTTTGTCTTATTAAAAATTTGTGTTAGTAAACTAGTGTATAATCAATAATAATTAATTAATCAAGCTCATCCAGCAATGCAGCCACATATCATATAAGTAAAATGAAATAAATATCAATTTCGTCAGTTTATTTCTAAGTTTTTATTTACATTTTTCATGGTGATCTCTTTAATGTAGTGTGTGGTAAACATACATACATAGAAGGTTCGTTCCTATACCAACCACATTTATTGTACGTTAAAGTGCGTTAAAGTGACGATAAAAAACTGTATGTTCTTACTTTATAACGTTTGTTTACCCTTAAATTAATTTTGGGTATTTTTGAACGGTACTTGCTCGAGTACTTGCTCGTATTACTAGTTTAGATTCACAAAATAGAAAATCACATGTTCATCTGTTACATAAACTCATCCGTCCAGAAACAGTCACAGATGATCTCAAATGCTATTTGAGATGTACACTACTTATGTCTGTTAAGTGGAACGAACGAATGAATGGTCTAATAATGGATCTTAATTATTATATACTTTCAGCAGTAATTGAACTGATAAATTGTTTAAACTTTAAAAAGGTAAATAACTATAGATAAATTTAGTTTTTGAGAAAAACCTTAATTTTTTTAATTGATCAAAATTTTTTTAAACTTTTCGCTACCTTCGTTTTTTTTTTAATGACATCCGACTTCAAGAATTAAAAAAAAACTCACATTAAATAACAAATTTTTACCTGTCTCGTACCGTTTTAACTATTTCACCTATATTTTTTGATCCGTTAATCTATGTTTCTTGTCCATTATATCGATTTTCTTTCTATTCTTCTTTTCTTTCAATGTGGAATGCTAATTTGGAATTTTCAAATTATATATTATTTGTATATTGTGCTTGTATGTATGTGTATTAGAAAGATTTCTCTGTCGTTGTATATCAGCAGTCAAAATTTGCTCAGCATTTATAACTTCAATAGTAAGTTCAAAAGTATAACAATACTTTAGAAGCAACATTGGAGAAGATATTAGGTGTACAAATAAATTTCCCTCGTTTTAATCAAAATTTAGAAGTTCATTGTTAAAAAACGATACTTAATGTTTATTCAAAGTATTATCCATTATACTAGGCAATACTTATTTTGACCTTTGTGTCATTTCGAGACCATTTTGGAAAACTCCTTATCTTTTGATATTGTTAATGAATATCCCAATTTTCGGTATCTTCATAAGATATGGAGCGTTATTCAAATATATCATGTATCATCGACCAAATATGTGCCATCAAATCTATAGTATTAATGGACGCGATTTTTATTCAGTGTTTGGCGTAATTTCATTATTTTTGTTCATTAGAGAGCTTAGTAATGGTTTTAATCGGTTTGAGTAACTCATAATCCTACCAAATACACAACATAATTTTTTTCCATGAATATCTAGTTTAGTTGTCGTTATTGAAGCATGGCCACGGGTTTCTACGATTTCTCTTCTTTGGATTGTCTTATTTAATCCATTTTATATCATCAATGACTATATGGTGTAAAAAACCTGGCAAGAAACATTTTGCTCATGCAAAATCGTTGTTCAATGCCTTTTGAATTCAATTCGTATGGAACCCAATTTCCTTATTTTTGAGTCATTTTTGCAATAAAGTTTTTTCTGAGTTTAGGACGAATTTTACCCCAGCAATGTTCCCAGTTCCATATTAGAACAAATCTTCCCCCATCAAAGTTCCCAGTTCCATATCTTTGTACGGTTTCCACCTCCTATAACTTCTTCGACTAAAAAGATAATCACTTTATGTTTCTACATGTCATCAGTGGGTCTCAGCTGCAGATTTTTTCAAATTAAAAAAAAAACAAATCAATGTTTTTGCAAATGAAGCTTATTCGGCGCAAAAGGAAATATTTTTGCACGAAAAAAAATGTGATACCGAACATAGTTACTGACTAACTCATCTTACAATTTTAATATACTCTTCTGGGGGGTCATGGTTTGGCAAACGGTGGAAAATTCTAATATTAGTATCTTAAGTCCCATTCGAATTAAATGGTCACTTTGAAAAATAAGAGGCCTAATTTTCAGCCTTACTAATTTTGAAAATTCAAATCAATATTGACTGAGAAAATTCGTTTATGGTGGATCGAGAATCATTGGAAATCGAAAATAAGATAGCCAGATTTCTCTTTTGTTAAATCGGATTCTACACCTCTAGAAACATAAAAATTCAAATTTGTATCATTATTATTAGGAAAGTAATGAACCAAAAGTATTTTTTGCATACTTTTTCGCAAATATAATCGATTAGAGGTAGAGGTGATTTTTAATATTACTGTTTTAAAAGTTATTGTGATACTTACTTTCACTTAACAAAATTAAACATACTTATTACCTTATCTACCCTTACTTACTACTAAAATACAGAAGATTGTACTGATATCACCCTAAAAAAAACATAATTTTATAAATAGTAAATAAATTATTAAAAAGTTGTAAACTTTAAAAGATTGACCTTGTCAATTTTATTTTATTTTATTTTTTAAGAATTTGCAAAATTGAAATTTTTATTAAAAAAGATTTATAAATTCAAATGTTTTAATTTACGCAAACGTCACTGTCTGATTATGTAATTCATCAAACTTAAATCTCATCCATACAGAAATGTGCTTCACCCACCCTGATATCATTTCCATGTACTTTTCATTTGAAAAGAAAGCGAAAAAACTTAACGAATTTGAAAAACTTTCCGACTCATATTTTTCTTTTTCTTCGTTACGTTCAAACCGAATCGAGCAAAAAGGATAAGCATTGGAACGGTATGGAGAACGACGTCCGACATTGGGGATGCCAAATTTCATGTTTACATGCTGTTTTACAAGAAGAATAGAAACTTTTTCAACTAAGATGCCTAAGAAAATTTATTTTTATAGAAAAAAAAAACTTTTCCTCTGATTTATTACAAACAATTTATATTCATTGCATCAAAAAACTTGAAACGAGACAATTTATAAGAGAAAAATTAGATTTATTTGCAATTTTAAACTGTTTCAAAAGAGAAAAAAAATATATAGGTTGTATTTAATAATAAAATCGCTAGACCACTACCAGTTTATTCTCATGCGAATTCTCTTCTTCTCCATAAAATAAACGACATAATGTGATAAAGCTCTCACGTAAATAACTCGTTAAGCTCAACGTAAAAGGATCGAATCTCGCGTCGTAAAACCATCAAAACCTATCACATTCCCATTAAGAGATCGGGTGGATTCTCGCTAGCCCTCAGTGTAACGATTGCAAAACATCCAATATTTTATAAGGAAATTTCCATAAATATTTACTTCACCAATCAGTCGGGAATTTCATTTTTTTCGTTTATTATTAAAACCACTCGTTTTAGTGGAACGAAAAGTAAAAGTGTTCATTTGAAAGAGAGAAAGACGTAGAAAACTTTTTCGATTTGGGACATTTAAAAATTTTCTTTGCTATCTGTCGCGACTCGTCTGTTTCTTATCGTATCATTTTCAAAATGCCACTCAACTTAATGACTTTGATTGCGGCTCCGTGACACGTTCTAAGACGTATCTTAAATAATTCAGAAACGCCAAAAGGGACTTTTTAAATGACTGGCATTCAACTACAGTAATTTATTGTTACGACATCAACCAAGGGAAAATGATAACTTTGATTAAAATTCGTTTTTACTCAAAACTTTTTTCAATATTAATATTTCAACTATGTATTTTAAGAAATAATTTAATTTTTATTTTATTTTGAAATCGGTTAAAATAATATTTACTTTTGGCTCAATAAAAAAGTATCATAATAAATTAGTTTAAAATTAAATTTTTGTTGGTAAAGATTATTCTAGTTTATTTATTGAATTGTTTCAGTTATATGAATAAGAATTGTATGAAAAGGTTAATTTTTATGCTGCATCATTAGATAAGTTTGTTAGAGAGAAATTGTGGATAAAATAATGATTTAGAAGTTAATGCAGACATCAGGATGTATGTATGTATATGCATAAGAAGGGAAAGTTCTTAGAAAAATATAACTTTTGTTTTTTCGACGTTTACAAAAAATTAAAATAGTTTATACAAAGAAATGTTTTTCTTTGTTCCAAATAACACCGTCACATAACAAAAAGCTATTTACGATAGGTAGATATGCGATTTCTTATATTTCGATTTTATACTTATTTTTTAATGTATCTTATTTAAGCTGAGCATGAAATCCGTAGGCTAGTTTTTCTCTAGCATCTTTTAAGAGAATCACTGAAACACTTCACTGCTACACAAAAAAGAATCTGATCCAGAGATTTTCTGAAAACTGAAAGGCGCTAGAGAAAAAACTGATCACTGATTTGTGTTCAGTGTCCAAAAATAATTTTAATATAAATTTTTTTAGTCATTTTTTAAGAACTGAAGTCTTTGGGGGAAAATTTACCATAGATTCGTGAATTATTGTTAAATCGATCATCTACCTGTTGTTCTCTATTGTAAAATTACTCCAAGAATACCTATCATCTTCAACCATTGTTAAAAAAAGTTTGTTGTGGCGAAGAAACTGTTTCTGGACGAAAGGGCTACACACTAACACAAACATCATATTAAACAACCTGTCGCTCCGACATACATAAACATATGCACCAGCAGAAAGTTCTAATAATTTTAAAAATTCACTATAAAAATTAAATCAACTCACCAGGAGCCTTTTCCTGTCTCTATAAGCACGAACTCTGTCGGCAGTCTTTCTCTTGCGACGTAAAATTAATTCACCGTCGGATATTTTCACACTATTCTCAATAGCTGTACCTCTGTCTATTATGATAAGTGAACAACAATATTTATAACAGTATACTGATCAAAACACACAAATATCAATACAAATATTATTGACAAGTAATGAAAACTTATAATATTCTTAAACGTTGCGTTGTGATGGAGAGGAAAATAGCCATTCAGCAATATAACTCGCGCAACAACCCTGGTAAAACAACATGGTATATAGCTAACAAGCTTGCCGAGCTCTGCCGAAGACTTTCCGATTCCCTGCCGAGAATGTTACACACATTTAGCGACATGCTAAAGACAGGCACTTCACTTTAAAAATTCGTTTATTATATTTTAAATATAATTTATTTAGAAAAAAGTATATACATTTTCCATTGGAAATACTCACAAATTAACAACTGTAACAAAGAAATTTTATTATTAAATAAATTATTACTTTACTCGAGTTTTTCAGTTTCTGTTATCATACTATTTGGTTTTTATAGATGAAAATGATGTCTTTATTTCTTGCATATTCCTGGTTATCACGAAATCTGTGATTCTGAAATTTGTAATCAATTTAGAATATTAATTTAGTAAAACAAGACATGAATAAGACATTTACTTCAAAAATTAGCTACTTACTTTATTTGGCAATTTCTATTGAGCTTCGTTTTCATGGCATGCATGAATTGTTAGCCAGAAAAATTATCCTGGCAAATTTTATAAACGTCTTGCAACTTTTTTTGGATTTAATTTTCATTGTAAACCATAGTTTTTCGCAGTATTTCAGCCATTAATTAGTCATAAAAATACAAATTTATTACAAAAACGGTGACTAGGAAAAAACGTGTTAAATAAACATCAGATTAATTTGGACTGTTGGTACGGCGCGTTGTTGTTCTTAGAGGCATTAGTGTCGGTCTATTTTATCATCACAGCGCAAATCCATAATGCTTAAATGCATTTTGGACATTGCCCCGCCATCTCTATTCAACGCGCCGTACTAAAATTCGGGAGAACCGCACCTCTTGTAAAAGTCTCCGCCGCATGGCCTTCACAATATAAATATACATTGTATTTTACTTTTACTATTTATCAGTAGGTGTCATACTTCCGTATAGACAGATATATATTGGTACTTGTTATATTCATATTGGCATACGCTGAAATAAATTATTGTTATAACAATATGTACAATTAGTTGCAATAGGTATATTATGTAACTTAACATTTTAAATTTTAAACCAACTAAAAATTTTCCCTAATGCACCGAAAGAAGTCTCACTTCAAATATTTAAATTAAAAGTTTTTTAAATTAACCTTCTTAGGCGGCGGTGAGGTAATCGATACGGGGATGATAATTGAAAGTAACATTTCTAGGACGGTCTAGACACATTTAGTTACACGAGAGAGAAATGTACCTAACATATAGAAAAAGAGAAAGAAAGCTATATATACTGATTATTGAATTATAGAGTAAAATACTAAATGACAGTGTAAGTATTGAATAAAATATAGTTTTTATGCTAACCTACTGCATTGTTGCATTTCTTTAATGTTCTCTCTCTCCTCTCTGTCTTTCACACTAAATCTTCCATTATTTTAGTTTTATTTTAAACGTTTTCTTAATATTTTTTGGAAGTTTCAATTTTACTATGTGTATGTGTTGCACGTCCAATTTTTCTTAACAAATAAAATTAAATGTGGTCCAGTGTTTTAAAAAAAATGTATTCACCTAACCAAAATCCATGTCCATCGTTATCCTTCCTATAAATACTTATCATTTTACGATACCTATCACCCTCATCCTCATCGTCAAAACTCGGTTGGAAAATCACGGACCAAACGAAGGAAAATGCGTTTGCTAAGCAAACACGGTCTCAAAGCATGGAAACTCCATTACAAGGAAAAGCTATAGACATAAATCTTAGCTCACCCACTTTTCTCTTCTGATAGAAGTACTACAGGTCGGTTAGAGTCCCCACAGTTTCTCACTCCTAGCGAGTAGACCCGACATCATATACAATACAATGGCCAAAACCATCAGAGCCATCATATTTCACGCAAGGGTCCTATTGCATCTTTACATCAAATCTCATCCCTAGAGCCCATTTTGTATTTGGCGATTGAGAAAATATTTGGTTGCCAGCTTTTGTAGCCCGTTTTCTTCTGAAAAATCGCTCTTTCATATTATGCCGTTGATTCATTACTATTTCTCTTTTCTGCTTGTTAGGAATGAATAGGCGAGATTTTTTTCATCTTATATATTTATTCAAATCAGGCATTTTTATTCGTTCTTTACATGAACACCTTTCTATTTTTTTCTATTTATACACACTTCAAACATTTTTGACAAAGATAAAGCTGAAATGTATGAGAATTCGGAGGAAACAAGTGTCTGAAATAAGATTAAATAAACGTTGAATATTTTATCCTGTTTTTTTTTTTGTACTTAAAAAGTTTGAATGTAATTATTTTAGTGAATCGTAAGAGCTTTTTATTTGTCTGTCTAATTTAAAGTTAATTTATTGAGAGGATAGTTTTGACCACGCGCAATTTCTTTTGACAGGCGTCGGGACGTGAAACGTAAATGAGACAAGTTCCTTTCGCTGCGTTGAAAGCACATGGGAACGCGAATTTGTCGACAGTGTTCAGTTCGCGCTCAACCGTCAACGAAACCGTCGCGACGCCGACGTCTGTTCGTTCGAAATACGATCGTTTCTCCCAAACACGCACAGTTTTCCATTTTCTCGAAGACAAAACAAATGAGAGTTTGTTGCATCAAACTTTATAAAAATGATTTCAATGAAATAATATAGAAACTTTTTTTCTGTTTGAAAAAAGTTTTAAAAAAGTTACCTGAAAAAAGTTTTAGGCATAGACTAAAAAAAGAACCGGTCGTGTTTGTTGTAAGATAAACTTTGGTTTTTTAATTTATTGCAATGACAATTGATTTACTTTCAAAAATGTAAGTACTTTTGAAACTATTTTTATTTATTTGCTGTAACTTGTTTTTTTAAAATTGACCATTCATTACTTTGTTGTCGTTATCATGGTGGAGTTAAAAGAAATGTATTTATTGTTAAATATTTTTATTTGACATCAATGACATTATTTGACATTATCAGCCAACCATGCTTTTAAAAATTTTAAAATAATTTGTTAATTAATTATACAGTTGTAAATAATAAACACTGGAAAGTATGAATTTAAAGTGGTTAAACTGTAAAAAATGAATAAGTTACATCTAAAACATGTAGTGTTAAGTTAATGTATTTATAAAAATAGAAAAATTTATTCACAATTTTTTAACAATAATTTAATATAAAATAGATTCTATTTATTATAAAATATTTTTTAACAAGTTTTTGATAGTCAGTAATGGATATTTTTATGCTTTACATAATTCTCATGGGAAATAAAACCACTAAATATTTATACAAATCTTTATTTATAATATTCAATTTACTTTATTATAACTGCTATAAAATAATAGGTCTTGTCCAAAACTTAATTTGTTAGTTGAAATTTAATACTTATGGTAGTTTAAATTGAAAAATTCAAGTTTAAAAAATTAAAGAAATGTAAACACATATGAAACAGAAAAAAGGGACCTAACAGAAGCTTAAATTTTAAATTAAATCAAAACATGAAAATGATTTTATGAAAATAACATTAAATAGTTTTAATAGAATTATTTGTTGCGTGCGAAATTACATAATCACCATTATTTATTAATTAAGAATGAAATTTTCTTGAGTGGTATCAATAATTTTATTAGCTAATTTTTTCTTAATTTAAATTTTCTTATTGAAGGCAATCATTTTAATTTTAATTTTTATTATATAATTTAATTTTTTATAATTGTATTAAAATTAGTTGTTAACTGCTCACATAACTGGACACAGAGTGTAAATTCTATTTATAATTAATTGATTTTTATTTTATAAATAATTATTTGATATTAATAGAATCTCATAATTCTCCTTTCTTTTATGAAGATATATTTGTAAGGAATTCAAAACATCCTTAAGTTATAAGAAAAATCCCCTCCCTGATACGTTTGTGATGAGGCAAGGTAGAATTAATAGTTATTCATACTGGTGATATACGCATTAGCTACCATTGTTGAAATTTAACATTTATTTTATTATTTTTGGTTGAGAATTAAGGTTAAAGAATATTATTCTCTCTCCCGTGATGGTCACAGGAGTATTTAAAAAGTATAAAAAGTGCTTGTGTGTAGGTATAACTTACGCCCTCTTCTACACCGTTGACGTTTATATTTCTATTTTATCAATATTAAAAAATTATTTACTTCAAATTATTTAAGATTTGGGTGGTAAATGTAAATTATAGCAAACAAAAAAATACCATTATTATGTTCCTTAATTAATACTGAATCTACTGTTGAATTTTTTAAAATGATTGACTATAATCACTGAACCGTTCCAACGGTTCTTTGGCATCTGTTCTTAAGAATATATGTTGGCTCAATAGATTTCATTTATTACAACTAATGTAAAAGAAAATGACAAATGTTTCAAAATTTTTCAATTATGTCATTTGAACTATTTCCTTTTCCCCTATTTCATTAAAATCCCATTTTACTGCTTGTTGCATAGTGTAAATTGAGGTCTATACATCGTCAAAAGTAAGTAGACTTTTTTCGTAGGGTAGGTACAAAAGTACATTTTTTTTTGTATTTAAATAAAAATGAATGAATTTTATGTTTCTTTTGAAATTGAAACTATTTATTTACTTCGTCATAAACTGCAAACAATAGATATTCATAAATTATTATATTTCAATAGTTTTATTCCAGATTGTATCTTCTACAAATCATTAAGAAAATCGATATAATTTTTACCTTTTCAGAAACCAAAGTTCAACAGCTATAAACTTAAAAAAAATAAAATTTAGAGTAGTTGCACTACAATCTGTTTGTATGTCTGTCTGTCTGTTTAATAGTTTATGAAATGACAGGGAACAGGAATAGAATTGGTTCTCATTTTACTTATACAAAAAACCGTTTTATTATAGTTTTAGTTTTTGTAAAAAAAGTAGAAGGGAAAACTGTTAAAACGAAATTGAAACAATCAATATATTTTTTTTGTACGAAAGGAATTTTTTTATAAGAGCAAAAGAAATCCAACTGTATTTAGTGACATTTTTACAAATTGACGGACAATCATCCAAAGCAAACAAATATTTGAACGATTAAGGATTCCTTTTTTTTTTTCATACGATAAACAAATATTAAAAACCGAATATAATTTAACGTAAAAGTTTCTTTTCATGTCAAACTTTTATAAATAAGTTATGTTGTTTCTTTAATCTTTAGAGTAGTTCCTTGAAAACTAACGAAAAAATTAATAAATTTTCGTATCGTAGGTATTTAAGAACATTGGATCACGTTTCTATTGCTTTTCGCAGATCTTAGATCTTTTTGATTATTGAATTTTTTCACACGAACTTAAGAGTCATTACAATTTACTTATTATAACTAAAAGTTTATATAAATTGATGTCAATTTTAGCTTGTTGAGCTCGATTTTATGTTTCTCAATTATTTTTTTAAATATTTTGGCAAAAAGTATTACAGTAAGTATTAAGTAAGTTACAGATATCTGTAAGAATTAAAAAGTAAGGATTTTAATTTTAAGTTTGTGATTAGTTTTATAAAAATGTTTATAGAAAAACAATTTTAATATTATTTATCGTTTGAAACTTTGAAAGCTTGAAAATTTCAAAATAATATAATTTTGATTAAACCGAGAAGTATTTTATTGCTAGAACAAAAATTATATACGATAGAAGAAGACAAAATAATAAAAAAAACACTATCTAGTAAAATAATCACTGTCGGGAAAAATGTAAAGTGTTTAAAGTTTTTAATTAAATAAATGTAAAAAAATGTTGAATTATACACATGATCAATAAAATCAAGCTCTTGAAAGTTAACTAAAATTTGCAGACTGTTGGCCGTTGGCTGAATATGAGATTTCAAATGTTACATTAGCGAGCTTGAAAAAATTACATCGAAAAAAAAGAGCTTTAATGTGATTTTGTGAGTAAAAGTTCATTTAATGATAATTTTTATATGCATTCAAAGCTTCTTACTCGCAGGGGATATGCTTCGTAAAAAGTACGTGAATGTAGAAACGGTAGAAACCGTACGAATACATACGAAATGGTAATTTGTATTAGATAACAGAGTAATATGCTTTCCAAATATCCAAAAATATACAAAAATAAAAAAACGCAATTTATTTTGTTAACAATATTAATTTTTATAATCAAACTTCGCCTTTGAAGCGCAGCATTCAATAATTTACTTATGTTTTTCCCATTTTGCCGTTTCTACGAGATTTGCAATATCGAAACGAATCCGTCTTTCTCAGTACCTACTTTCTAAGCTTAATATTTCTTCAATTAAGTGAGAATATTTAAAGTTTTTCAAGTCGATTTTAGTCAAATTTTCAGGCAACTATATAAACTACACATTTTATATTAATACCGATTTTCTAAAGTTACTTAAAATTAGATGATAGTTTTGCACTATTTTTAACTTCTAGAAAGTAAAAGAAGTACCTATTGCAATCGGATCGAATTTTTGATTTCGAGTTTTTACCAGAAATACACGTTTTGATGTCCTCTGTGTTGGAAAAAGTGTTTTTTAGAGAAATGTCTGTGTGACAACGATATTGTACCAAAAGCTTCATCCGAAATTCACCAAACTTGGAACTTTTGGAATTTTATGAGTTGTTTTTAGTTTTTTTAGTATTTTCAATTTTTTTTTAACGGCGCCAGCGATTTTTCTTTTAGCTTGCTATAGTAGCCCAGGCAGTAAGGGGCTTTGCAAAAAGTTGGGTTAAAATGGTTTTCCTGCTCATAAATGCAATTTTTCGACCCTGAGGGGGGAGGAGCGCACGCTGCCATCTTGGTTTATATGTGCAAGAAAATAGTTTCGTATCATTATTTCTGTAACGGTTCATTTTACGGCAAAATATGAAGTTAGTAAAATTAAGATCAGATTAATCCGTAATGCACATTCTCTGAAACAATATCAGTGGGTTTATGGGCATTGTTTCTTCGCTGACTTTGATGTTACTGGCAACTGCAATTAATGGAATAGTTTTGTCGTTGCGTTTAAATTTAGTATCCTCGGAATTTTTTAGACGTTTTAATCATTTTTAACATGGCATTGGTACCTTTTTCTTTCTCTTTGGATAAATGGCAGTTTATGTTTTCATCTCCAACTAAACCAATACTTATAGAAACAAGCAAATCAGTTTAATAAGGAAAATGGCGAGTTTGGCGTATTTCTTTAAAGAACCTTAATCTTTGTACCGCTGTAACTCTTAACATATCAGACAAACAAAAAAGGGTTAGTACATAAAATGTAGGAAATTTTGTTTGCTTTAATTTCGTTTACCTTCATATTTTGTCGTAAAGTTAACTGTTGCAGAGATAATCAAACCAATATGGCGGCGCACGCGTCCTCCTTCAAGGTCAAAAAATCGAATTTATGAACAGGACCTACTCGTAAATAACATATTCCAAAATAACTACTACTCCACCTTTTGCACGCCAAAGGCCTTTTTTACTATCCACTTACTGGGCTATAGTTCTTAGACTCATTTATGCCTACATCTTTAATTGAACATTTTTTTAGCAACATAGATAAAGAAGGATAAAATCATTTTTTCGTTAATAACATGTGCATTTTCATTTGTACAAAATGCGACAATATTGCTTATTAACCATCCAAATAAAAATGAGCTGTATCTTTAAAATGATGTTTTTAAGAAAATAGTGGCTTGAGTTCATGTGCGAAGGGTGAAGTTGAAGACCTTTGGAGAGAATTCGTAGCAAACTGCTTCTGCTAATATTCAATTCTTCGAATGACGACGACGTGTTGATGTCCCTGAATTCTCATCGATACCCTCAGTGACATTTGCAATGCTCTCGACCGAACAGGACGTGGACACGGCAGAGTTTTTTTTTGTTAAAAAGCAAAAACGTTTATTCAATTTTTTTTTATAAATCTTCGAATGGTGGATTCATTAATGGAAATATGATAGTCAAAAATTCTTCGAACTTTTCGAATTGTCTTCATATAACTTTCGCCAAATTTGTAATGTGTTTTCACAATAAGAAGTGGTTGTTTAGTATATAGCGATTATTTTTTAAAAACCTCAACAACAATGGATGATAACTGTCAAACATTAGAGTTGCGTACTTAGATACAAAAAAAAATGAAGGGAAATGTAAATCCGGCGTTCCCGATGGACCACCCTATACTGTTGAGAGCTTTGGTTGTAATAGATTTAGTTGGATTCAGATAAAAATTTATGCTTCTTAGCTTTAACTTTTTTAGATATCCTTCTTATTTCCTTGATCTTAAAAAGTAGTTACCTCTGTTAGACCTCAACTTTATGCGTCTATGGTACTCGGTTTGATTCCAGGTGAATCCTAGATAGGTATTTCTAGATTTGTGAATTACAAAAATTTTCTGTAATTCAGTCGTGATGTGACCTTTGATGGTAAAGCAATTTAAACAAAAAGAAAAAAATGACCAAAAGTGTTTTTAACTAATGTTTAAAGACTAATTTCATAATATGGTTACATTAATTATAATATAATGCAATGTCCATATTCTGGTTTTTAACCTTAAAACTGCTGTTAAAGTTCGTTTCTTTTTACTATATGAATATGTTGTTTGAAAATGAAGAGCACATGCTTTGAAATTGTTGTGACATTATTGAATGTTCGAGTCCTTTTCTATTATTATCAAACTCGGCGAGTTAATAACAACATAAATATTTAACAAGCTTATTTATTATTCAGCTCCAAGCTTCATTGCACTGATTTGAAAATTAAACACCGCCACTCACCTGCTCACTATCTACCCCTCAACCTAATTCTTTCTTATTTTTGAATGAAAACCATTGTTTTTTTTTTATTTTCCCAACCTTCTAAATTTCCTTACTTATTGTCAATCATTCGTGTTTTTTTTCCTCGTATAGTAACCTACAAATTATATAATAGCACAAAAGTATGAATTAATTATGATCTTGCCTACAAAAGAATATTTGATATTATGTTGTTGGTACATACCTACTTTTTTAGTATAAGAATAGGTATAGAAATTATTAAGACTGCTTTTTTAATGTAAGTATTTCAAAATGAAAATTTTGGCTGTGATTATAAATTGATGGCTTTTTAAACGGAGTGGTAATACCGTAATGAAGAAAAGTGTTATTTTGTAATTAAAAAAATAATTTAATAAGATTTGATTAAATAATTTTTTTTTCGTTTATAAACTAAAGTAGTTGTAGCTTAGAATAAGATAATGAGCAAATCTAAAATAGAAGCATGTCTGAGCGCGGGACTGAGAAGTGATTATCATAAAAAAGTTTTAATTTTTTTTTCAATTATTTAAGAACGGTTTTATAAAGAGATAACACTTTTTTATGCACCTACTTATATAATATTTTTTCGGTTTATATACGTTTGTATACTTCCATTGAAAATAAAACTAAATTCGTTGAAATATATCTTTCGCGTATCGTTTTTTTTTTTTTTCACTTAACTTCTTTTAATTTTCAAGATTTATGATACACTTGCAAGTAACTTTTCCTTATGATATATTGATTTTATTAATAAATCTATTTTGAAGAAATTGAGGTCAAGTGTAAATACATCATTTTAGATAGAACGTCAGAAATGTTTGTATTTGCATTCCAAAATACACATTTGAACTTACAAATCAAATGTAAATTACTTGAATTAGCATTGATGTAATTTAAGATTTTCAGTTAAATACATCAATAGTATATATATGTACATATATAGTTACATATTAGAAAAATTTGTTTTTTGTGCAAAATTTCATTTCTTTGGTCGTTGTGTCAGTAGCTCCAAATTTTAAAAATACGTCTTTTACATTATAATATAATAATTTTAATTCAATTTATTGAACAACTGCCTTTAAAAAAGGTAAATTGTTTCAAAGTAAGCTACTCAAGTAGCCATTGTCATAGATAGTTTTTTTTATTTTTTTTATTTAAACGAACGATTGAATTTGAACAATTTGAACGATTATAAACTAAAAGTAGAACTGTAATAAAATATAAATATTTTGAATTTAAATACAGAACGCGATGCTCGTAAATTTGAAAAACTCCATAGCTCCTTATACGTGGCGAATATCTATGTCGACGTTTATCAACTTTGGCTGATAACATTTTGTTGCCATAAGCATGAAAAACTTTCGTATCCCAAGGTAAATCTGTTACTACCTGCAAACATATAAAATCCATCCATCTATTTTATGTAGCTAAAAGCGCAAATGTAGTTTCAGTATTTCCATACTAAGGTTTTATTGAATTCAGAATTTCCTAGAACAAAACTTCAATGAAAAAAAACACAAAATAACTACGTACTATTTTCGATGGCCTGTTTTTTAGATTAAAATTACGTAGGAAAACATATTTCCAGATTAAAAGAAACGGACTAATAGAAATGTTGGCAGTAAATATAAATCCATAAGATTTTTTGTAAATTAAAGATTAAGAAACCCAGTAATACACTAAATTTATGCAACTGCAAATTCACTTTTTAGTCGCAATTTGTTTATTTTGGTTAACTTCAGTTATATGGATGCTTTTGTGTTTTTAAATGGGGAAAATTTACGCTCGAAAACGGGAGATTGGAACCAGCACACAATGAGAAAGGTCAAATTTTTTCAATCGTTTTCAATAGTTAAAATTAAAAATTCGCCGCGTTCACACGGTTCAACTTCAGTTGATCAGCAATTCACAATCTTTTAGACCGTAGCGAGGTAAGCGACGCGAGAAGTGAAGCACAAGCAAGTCGAATTGGAAGCAAATTGAGCAGAATTGAAAGAAAACTGACTGAGGTCGACTTGATCAACAAAAGTTTGACTGAATCAAACATTTTGTCGTTCAAGTCGATCGAGTCGACCCCGGTCAGTTTTCTTTCAATTCTGCTCAATTTGCTTCCAATTCAACTCGCTTGTGCTTCACTTCTCGCGTCGCTTACCCCGTTACGATCTAAAAGATTGTGAATTGTTGATCAACTGAAGTTGAACCGTGTGAACGCGGCCTCACAGTTAAAGTCAAAGTATTTATTTCCTTTATTATTCTATTATTTATTGATTTAGATTGTTGTTGAAGATTGAAATTGTTATTTATATATATATATATATATATATATATATATATTAATAATTAGAGGGACACATACTTGAATGGCCAAAAAAAGATAATTATTCGTAATGTCAAAAAAGTGCAATATAAACAGTGAGTAACAATCAGTGAATAAGTGACAATTAAAAAGTGAAATAAATCATTGTAAAATTGTAGTGTTAAATAGATAAATAAACATTTGTATTAAATAAATTGTTGTCGTGAAACACAAATCCTAGAACCCGTCGAAATAAATAAGTAAATACGTAACAATACGATATGAAACGCGGCACCAGAAACGTTTCACCATAATATAGGTACCTACATATAATATGTTTGAATAATTTAATGCTTCAACGTATAAAGAATGAGAAAAAACGCAGCGCTTTTATCTATCAAACAAATAAGCATTTTTTAAATATTTTTTAATAAATATTTAAGACCCCCTCTTATTGATATTCTATCATTTCTTGTATGAAATTCTTTAATTTTGATACATACATTTTAAGGAAATATGAAATTTCAGTTGTTTTAACTTATTATTTTATGTGATATTATAAGGACTTGAGGTCGCCCAGTGGTCGAAATTCGACCATAATTCGTTACAATTTTTACATACCTAAGGGTACACTTCACTTGTAACTGCCTCAAAAACTTTAGTTACTAACCTAACTACAGCAGATAATGAATTGCATTTGCAAATGTTTGGAAAATAATTTCTTGACTAATTTTTTCTTCAAGGTTCATTTAAAGAAAGTGCATCATATAATGATTGAAAATATTTATTTTAATTTAAGGAAGGAAATAAGTGTAGAGGTTTCAAAATATTTATTTTTTTTCTTCCATAAATCTTTTACAAAATTATTTCAGAATATTCTCTAAAAATTTCAAAACTAAATATCAATTCGTTCATATCATACATGTTTTGAGGTCCCCTTAGTCCAAAAAAGTAGTTTTTAGAAACATGTCTGTGTGTGCCTGTGTGTGACAGCCATATCGTATCGAACGCTTTTCCGAATTTCACCAAACTTGGAAATTTTCCTTCATATTATATCTTGTTTTGTCGTGAAGCTTTTAATTGAAATCGGTTAACCGAAAGCTCCACTTTATTCTCGGAGTTTTTGAGCTTTTTCAAATTTTTTCGAAAACGGCTGCAAAGATTTTCTTTAAGCTTATGATAGTTCTTAGACTTATTAATGGCTAAAACTTTTATTTGAAACTTTTTCTTGGGAAAATTTGATTAAGGACGGTTTTGGGGTGAAAGTTGGGAATTCATAAATACATATATGTTCTATACTTGTATGCATATAGTTCTGCTATGTATAGTTATAAGGTGCCTATATATTTCTTTTAACCAACAGCGAGTTTCATAAATAAAAGTAAAAGAAAGTACTGTGACGCCACGCAGCAGATATTTTTCTTTTTATAATGTTGTATGTCAATTGAAATTATAGTATTCTGAAATATTTTTTAGACAAACAAAAGAAAATATGACTATGAAACATCAGAAGTAATTTCAAGTGAGTTTCCTACGTTCAAAAGTAAAACAAAAGTACCTTTATGTTTAGATGTTTTCATTTAAAAGCCAAAGATAAAAAAAATGAAAATAGGCTGCATAAGTCCTGTTTAGAACTTTGAATTAAGCTAAGCTTTTATTTTTTCAAATAGTACCTACCTACCTAAATTAATTTTTTACGTAATTTATTTGAATGATTTTGCCAAAGAATATAGTATGAATTATTTAAACGTTATATAATAATCAAGAAACATCTGATGAAGACCAAATAAAATGGTTGAAACGTTGTGTATTTGAAGTTATACGTATCTTTTAAATATATTTTTAATAATATTACTCAATAATCAAATAATCGGTTAAATTTGTTTCCTTCAATTTCAATAACTACAATTTCAAAATTTAAATTCCTCTCACAATATTTTGTTTAAATAATGACATTTGGAATATGGTTGAAGTCTGTGGTCAAACTGAACAACTGAGATTTAAAAATCTACATATTTCTGTGTATTGTGTGTCTGTGTGTGTCAAACGCGTGGTAGTGTGTGTGACGTCTTTTTTCATTAATTTAAGGTTTTTTGAAGCATTATTATAAAAAAATATTATCTCATAACGCAACTTCCCCATATAAACTTCAATTGTGCCAAATTTCATACTCCGCCGTTCGTATAATATTCGGTAAAAGGGGTTTAAAATTTTTGCTTTACGTATTAATATATAGATATTAAGTGTCAACTGTGAGCAGTGTAAGACTGCTTAAGTCGCATCACAACCTCAGTCGTACCTCAGTAATATCTCAGCTGACAGTCATAAAAAGTAACATCTAATAATGTTATTCTAAATTATATACCTAGCCATATGAGCCAACAAAAACAAGAAGATATTTAGTCGACTTTTAGAGGCAAAAATAATTAACAAATTAGTTTTTCCACAGTTTTCATTAAAATATTTCACTTATTCGAGCTTTTCTAAGAATAAATATTGCTTCAACTACTATGGGCATTAGCGACCGTCGAATCCGAAAACCCATGAAAAAATCTTGGGCTTTCATTGGGATTAGAACACAGGACCACTGGCGTATAGGGCAACTATCTAGTCAACCACGCCACTAAGTAATCGTCTATTTCTATGATATAATGGCAGTTATTTAAGCACAGTCAAACGCTAGAAATTTAAAGGTTCTGTCAAGATTCTCTGTGGGAAATTTCTTAGTCGTACCGGAGTCATGGTTATGCTCACAATGTAAGGAAGATCACAAAAAAGACATACAAATATATTTGTGATATCTGTGTCCACTCTCAGAAATGTTTCTAACCTACTAGAGGGTAAATGCCTATTAATGTTCATTCTTAAAAAAATATTATTTTATTTTATGTGTGGTTAACTCTCCTTTCGACTATCAAATAGTGACTATTCACTATTTTGTAGTGAAAAGTATACCACTATTTGAATTTAGTGGTATACTTTGCACTGCAAAAATAGTAAATAGTCACTAAAGTCACTATTTCGATTTAAGAGAGAACTTGATGATTTAAGTAAAAAAACCTGAGACTGATGACTCCAAAAATTAATTATTAGAATGGAAGTTAATTTAAACCGAGTTGTTTGTAGTTTTATTTTTTATTGTAATCTCGTTTCAATTTTCATTATGCATTATTCTGTAAAGTTTATTATAAGTATGATTTAGAGTTTAGATTATAGCTGGTACAGGTTAGACGACTAGATGCCTCAATCGTACCGAAGTAGTTTTTCAAAACACACTGAAATACCTTTTTTTTTTAAAAAATCCTTGTATTAATTAAAAGTTAAATAAATGAAGAGCTACCACCTTCAGCTACCACTAAAATATTATGTTTCATTTTAATTACAGTTAATATTACGACATATATCTTTAGAGGTTATGACTAAAGAAACATTACTCTACGAACAATTTTAACCACTTTTCAAAAAATCCAACGAAACGTTACCTCGTAACAATATATAAATGTATGAAAAAATATTTGCTTAAAATTTTTTACCTTAGCTTAAAATCACAAATACCAGTTATTTTTCTTTTTTTATATTAATGCTATTTTTCATTAATTCTTTTGTAATTTTACTAATTACTATTTCAATGAATTTCATAGTTATAAACTTTTAAGAATATTTGGTATAAATAAAATAAACAGTTAAATTTACTATCTTTCCAGACTTGTTTTAAAGCTGTACGATGCTTTTAAGGTTGATCGTTTGGGTTCTCTTGGGATAACAAAACGTTATAAAATTTACTTGACGGTAAATTGAGCATTAGAGAATTATCCCAGCATTGCAATGTATATAGTATTTCTTGAATTTTTTAACAGATACCGAAGGTCATTAGTTTTTTAAAACAATTAAAATAGAAACTTCTATTCGAGCCTAAAAAAATCGAAAAAAATTGGAAACATGTCAACAAGTTAATCAGACAATTCTAAAATAAACTTTTTTCTGTTTTTTTAAACCCCAAGTATTGCTAAAGATCTTCAAAAATTAAAAAAAGGGTATCTACATACATATTATGTTTATCTATATATGTGTATATTTAAATATAGGAATTACATTTTGTAAATTTTCTTATCAAAAAATTTATTTTTCTTAAGAATATGTTAAGTATCTGCAGAATTTGTTTAAATTATCTTATATTATAACATTTTTATTTTGATTTATTGCTTTTTATGACAACAAATTGTGTTCTTCTGATAAAAATCATTTGGTTTTTTTCGTTTAGATTTTCCTTTAACAAAAAGATAACGATGAAAAAAATATCATAAAACTTCATTTCATATTTTCATGCCATTATTTTTTGTATTTTCATTCGATTTAATTTTGAATATATTCTGTTTGAATTTTATATAATAAAGATATTTTTTCTCATTTATCAAACAATGCTCAATGTAATTTACAATTTGATTGAATATTTTTATCAATTATATATTCATCCCTTGAACGAGCGATTTCAGAAACAAGGTGATATGCATTTTCTTTTGTTCCTCAACTCTTCAAAATCATTGTAAAAAGGGTAAATTTAAAAGGGTGAAATTATTTTTTATCGTTTAATTAATTTCTATGTTGATTGATCGTTGAATTAAAAAAGATTGCATTTGTGAACTGGGTGGAATTGTTTAATTTTAAGGACTGGCTTATTGTGTTTATTATCTATTAAAACGTAAATTTATGGACGTGTGTGCGTAGATATAGATAGGATGAATTTCATGTTGAATAATATAATTAGCCCGTTACGAATCCGGGCAACTGTAATGGTCAATTAAAACTTAATCTAGGATTGAACTTTATGCACGTTGCATTCATTGTTGTTGTGAATATTTAGTTACAAAACTTGTCTAATTATTTATATGACTAAATGTAATTTTGATGAAGCTGTGAATAATAGGCTAAAGGATAGAAGATGTTCTCATTTTCGATGCTAGCAGGCATTTTGAAAACAGAAGGCTTTTTTCAAATTGTGTATGAATGCAGAATACAGAGTGTAATTAGAGCTTTAGAAAAAGTGCATCTCATGGAAAATTATAGTGATTATATACCTACTAATAACTGGTGGTTTAATCCGTTAACTATCTACAGGTTTAAAATTCATAGTGTAAGAATTAAACAACTTTAAAATTAAGCTACCAAAACATTTGATATTCCTACAAAACATTTCCAATCATGTCTACTGATATGATAAATAATCGATGTAAGTAATAAATATATCTCAACTTTTTACTTTCTTTTACTAAACTACTATAAAGTAAAGAAAGTACAGTAAAACCTCTTTTATCCGAGATAATGTGGAGACGAAGTACTTAGGATTAGCAAAAACTCGGATAACACAGAAAAATAAAAAAAATTAAAAAATTAAATTATTTTTATGTATTTAAAACGGTAGAATAAAATTTAATAATAAAAGAATATAAAAGTGAAAATCTAACAAACTTAGGTTAATAATTGGGGAACAAACTGGTAAGAAAGTAACGTGTGACTTGTCACTAATGCGGCAGAAAGTTCGTAATAGAGCTGGTTTCAACTTGCTCAATCGGTTTTTAGCTACAATATCTCACCATCGTTTTATTATTAAAGAGTCACTAGCACTTTCTGGCTATTTTTCTGGGTTCATCCGTTTATACGAGTTTTTCTGTATTATCCGAGCATACATTTCAATTAATGCAGAGTAGGTACTCGAATAAGTTCGTTGCTTTGGAAATAATGCGGGGGCTCGGTTAATCAAAGGTTGGATAAACGAGGTTTTACCGTAATGTAATGGATCACATTTTCCATTTCGATTTGTCACCGGAAATGCATGTTTTGAAGTCCCCTGAGTACTGTTTTAAAAAATATTTCTGTGTGTGTAGATAGCCATATCGTATCAAAAGCTTTATCTTATATTCACATAACTTGGAAATTGGCCTTTATAGGTATTTCATTTAGTTGTGACGCGAAGCTTTTAGTTGAAATCGGTTTTTGAGTTTTTTCATTTTTTTTTTTTTGTTTCGAAAATAGCTCCAAATATTTCCTTTAAATTTGCTATAGTTCTAAACTCACGCACACGCGAGGCAGCAGATATTTTATTTAAATATTCATTTTTAAATATTTTTAGAAGAAATTTGAATAATTTCGTGAAATTTGATATGTATGTTTTTTTAGAGATATAATTCAAATTTTTCATAAATGCTATAAAATTTCCAATAACTGTAATATATCGTAACTACAGGGCTTACACTCCAAATTGGATATATTACAAAATAAATTTGGCATTTTAAAAATCAAATTGGACACTTTATAAATCAGATTGGTCATTTTACTCATTAGGTGTTTATTGCACATAATTATTAAAGACTATTAATGAAAGTTATAGTTGAATAACGATATATTTAAAATTCTTTAAAACTTTTTAATCATCATATTTACCAATGATGTATTAATTCTATCGAAAATTTTAATAAATTAATTTTTCTGATAGGAATTTGTTGGCGGATCCAACAACCTGTTCAAAAATGGAGGAAGAATTAAAGAACAGTCTGTTGTCACCGTCACTTCTATTAATTGTTATAAATATTTTATAAATATGTAGGTACATGAAATTACCAGCATCTGTTGCAAAAAAATTTTTATAAATTAAATTTACGTTTACAAATCTTTAACGACTTTGTTGAGTAAAAGAAAGAGTCCAATTTGATTTGTAAAAGGTCAAATTTGGGGTGTGGAACCTGTAGTGCAGTTCGATTAAATAATGAAGAATTATAAAATAGATAATTAATAAGAACATATTTTATAGGCAATTAAACAATAGAAGCTTGGGATTTGAAAGATGCTCATATGCATAAAATTACAATAGGAAATAAATTAATTTCATATTTGCAATTAAAAACTAAACTATATATGCAGACATAAAAATATTTCGTGCTTTCTTTGTCAAAATTAATTGCATTATTTTATTATAATACTTATATATCTTAAAAAAAGAGAATTTGACAAATCTTAGGGTGATCGAAATGAAAACTTACATAAAAGTGTTTTTCCGATTTGTTCGAGACAAGTCATTGGAGAGGAAAATCTTTGTGCTCGATGCAAAACGAATTCCCTAAATAATAACTTCTAGAAGAAAATATGAGTGTGGGCGAACAGTGGGTGGAAAATGCATTATATGAGAATTTCAAAGGAAATGGCGTTGGAGTATGTAGCCAAAGTTTTTTCCAAGTTTGACATATGAAATGGGATTACGTCCTCCCTGAAGGACAACTACGGTAATACGTCACAAAAATCATAGAACATCGTCCGATTTGCCTCTTGCATTACCTATATTATGAGAATTTTATTAAAAAATAGCGCTACCACGTTGAAAGTTGTTTATTTTTTTTGTGTGAAAAGCAGATGAGGGTAATAATCATGCCGTATTTTGCAACCCATTCAGAAACGGGAACGACAAATAAATTTGTTGAAAATTCCATTTTCGTCCCGTTATCCCTGTTTTTCGTCGTGCTTAACGTGTCAGCTGTATACATAGATAATGAGGCTGTATTTTTATCCTGTGGGTTACCACGCGATTTTCTCTCGTATTTCTAAGATAATCTTGGCGGGGTTGAAAATTTATTTTACCAGTCACCGCAAAAGGACTTTACGCTTTTTAAACGTTAATCACAAATACTAGTTTTAAAATTTAGATTTCTTTCATATGTTTCACAATACGAGCTTAACATGAAGGAATTGTTAAATCTTATATTTTACTAGTTTATCTTTCAAAGTTATGAAATTGAAAATGTTTCTAGAAGAAGTCATATAAAATTGAAAAGATTTGTTGTAGTAATCATTTTTCTACGAACTGTTGTACTATTATTCATAAGTTGTTTATTTTTTGCTTATATTTATTTGAAAAAAAAATGTCTTTGTACTATTTTATTTATTTAAGGTCGCATCAACTACCATGGTCATTAGCGACCGTCGAATCCGAAAACCCAGAAAAAACATATTCAGGCTTTCATTGGGATTCGAACCCAGGACCACTGGCTGTACTATTTATATTTTGAGTTTTCTCTAAAATTTTTGTAACCATATTAGTATTTTAGAGTTTTGGGTTTTTAGAAGATTAGTAACATTTTTATATTATTTAACCATGAATTTTATAAGTAAAAGCTATTTTTGTTTTCCTGTTCTAATAGGTAAAATATAATATAAAAAAAAGGAATTTTAATTTTAATCAATTAAAATTAAACATTCTTCAGAACAATGAATACCTACATTATGTTACATCACTTATTAACCCAAACTTTTACCTTTCGAAAGTCAAAGTGTAATCATATATGTGAAAAATGTTGAGTATTCAATTTAAGTCCTATTTTGTTTTCTTAAACCTTAAACAATTCAATACTTTTAACTCCTAATGACTTCGTTATTCATTAAATCATCCCCTAAAATTGAGGATAAAAACAAATTCTTATTTCACTTTAGAGTGCTCTAATAAAGCATAGCATTCACGATCAGGGCACGTACAAATTAACTCGTTGATAGTTATAACCTTTAACATTTTATGTTTTTCTTTTAAGTTTGTAATTTAAAACTGTTAATCCTCAGTAAAAAATATTAACCGGATATTTAAAAAAACATTAATTTTGAAAATTTGTTTGTGAGTAGATTGTGGTCTCCATTAAGGGAGAATTTTTCAAAATGATATCCCTAAGTAGTTCAAAAAATAGGTTAAAATTTTGTCTTTCTCCTAAAATATCAATTTTCTCAAATTCTTTTCTTGTAATTTTTAATTTGCATGTAGGTTAATATAAGAAATTTAATAAAAACTAAAATTTTCTACTAATTATAACATAGCGCTCTTTAAAGAACGGTATTGAATAAAAATAATATAAAATAAAAATATTTTAGTAGTATTATTTATTGGAAAATATAACTACTTCGATTTTATTCTACTTCTGAATTTATTACAGGAATATTAAAACTTCAGAATCAATTTAAATAAATTCTTTGCATACAGAAAACGGTCATTATCTAAGCATAATTTCATTTTTGTAATGAAATTTTCAGGAGGTGTCCTGTTTTTTGCTATAGAATTATTTGATTTCTATTTTCATATGCATACAAATTATTATTTTGTACGACTGGATTTTGTTTTTTTTTTTTGTCAAGTTTTGGGTGAACAAAATCACGGGTAGCCGCCAGTATATTAACAAAACTAATTTTGAAGAAAAAGCCACTGTTTTTAAGTTTTACCTGGTACCATTATTATTTCTCAAATATATAATTTGCGATATTTGACCAAAAAATAGACAAATAAAATATTAATTGAATGAAAAGATTTTAAGGATTAGGTGATATGGATTTAGTACTTGCTTCTGTTAACTGCAAGACCGTCAGGACGTCCTCCGTATATTTCATCATTGCCCTCCAGTAATTTTCTGAACCAGCGATTACTTTTATAATGCTGTTCGGGTTTAGTACTACTCCTAGTGCTTTCCACGTGTTACTTCGCTCTCTGGACCATCCCTCGCATGCGAAGAACGTGTGTCGCGCGTCATCAATTTCGTCTCTACAGTACGAATATACCTAATGGACTGTTCCGCAGTCTCATTCGGTAGAGGTATTCGTTGAACAGGCCATTTCCAGTGAGAAACTGGGTGAAATAGAAATTGGTCTCCGCATGCTGGAATTCTGTCCATACCGTCAGAACAGGTATAAGTTCTGACATCCACCGCCCAGTTGTAGAGCTTTGCCACCGCTCTAACCATTCGCTCATGGTCTGTCCCTGTATTTGGCTTCTGATGCTTACATCCAGGGTACCGAATTTTGGGTGTTCATAGAGCTGTTTTCTTTCTTGCGCCATGAGGTCGATCGGTTGTGGAGCGAGTTATTTAAACTTATCATATATGTACCTATAAGTTAAGTAATAGCTACAGGGTAAATGCTGCTATGACCCTAATTGCAAAGATTGTCGATGTCTGCTATAGACAAGCATCTTTGGTCATTCACGTATGCTGTCAATATGCATTAATAATCATAAAAAGACGTTATTGACGTAGGTGGTTAATATCAAAATAGTTATTTTTACACATTTGGGTATTGAAAGATCCACAAGTAATGTTGTTATCAATTATAAAAACTGACATAAAGTCTGGCTGTTCATATAATTCCTATTATGTGTATGATGAATATGGAATATGCACTTACAATTTTATTTTCTGTAAAACAATTCTAGCATTTCTACCTTCAATAAAATACTAGCGGGTCTCTTAGTGGCGTGATTGACTAGATAGTTGCCCTATATGCCAGTGGTCCTGGGTTCGAATCCCAATGAAAGCCAAGATTTTTTTCATGGGTTTTTTAGATTCGACGGGCGCTAATGATCATAGTAGTTGATGCGATCTTAAATAAACTAAAAAAAGAAAAAAGGAAAAAAAAAACCACGGATGGTGCACTAATCGATAGTTAAAAATATATTTATTAAAGATTAACATCATTGATTACTAGAATATGAAATCAAGATTGAGTTATTGACATAAAATAATTAAATCAAAGGAAAAAATGACTGATTAAGACCCTTAAAGTAAAATGAAAAACGAACATTGCTTAATAAAGATTATCTACGGAACTTTTTGAAATTATTTGAGAGATTGTTTTTTTTCTGTTACAATTCTACTGCAGTTTTGATTAGAAATTATAGCCAACGGAGAAAATATATTGTGATAACAATAAATCCTGATCGGTTTTAAGTTATCTGTCTCAATATTTCATATAATAAAAACTTAGTGAGACATGAATGGATTTTTCTCACCGATATTCTTTGACTTTTCTTAAGATTATTGTCGAAGTTGTTTCGCATTCACTTGTAGGAGTAGAAATGAAATGGAATATCAGAGAAGCGACGAAGGATTTTCACAAAAGATTTGTGTTTTGTTTGGGTGACGCGTCATCATTTGAAGCACAGGGGTCGTTTCGTGTTGTTCCCGTTGATAGATATTTGTGGGAAAATTTCCTCGTCTATCCCGTTTCATTTCGTAGTCCTCTAGCCGTTTGCGCGATTTTCATTATTTCGCGATTGTTCCGTCCTCTTCCCGTCCGCATTTAGTTTTCGCTCGTATAATACACATTGAGATCTCGTATGTTTGCAAAGCATATAAATTACATTTCCTGCCGACGTAAGGTGCTTTTGAATCCACTCCATTGCCACAAGTGTAATGAATATTTTATATGCGCAACCCTTAGTCAACGATATCTCTAGTCCCGACAACACACATCAAGTTCCGATTCCAACCATAAACGTCCCTTAACTCCAATACATCTCACTACTGTTCTTAGATCTATCAGCTGTACTAATATACGACCAATAAACTATCGAACTTAAAAATTTCTATCCAAAACTTTAAACGAAAATAAGAAATTCCGCCCTTGACACGTTTGCTTACGTCATAATTATAATATCTACTTCCTCCATCTCCAAGCTTCTGTAGAAGCTCAAGTCTTTTGATCCCTCTTTTGGGTATAAACATGTGCCATACGTTAACAGGTTGTTGAAACATGCACTAGTGCCAATTTAAATGCTAAACTGCATAATATATTTGCATCATATCTCACCCCAACATTCCTTATATACACACCCCTTCCTCCCCATATCATCACTTGTATGATTTGTAACTCTGGGCTCTTGATTGTAAACTCGTTCTCGCATCTTTGTTCTTTTCTGGATTTGAAGGCATTTTAAGGCGAGAATTGCAAGCGATGAAATGCTACAATACGAATATGCCAAATTTTCACGAGTACGAATAATTGATAAATAAAATATACAATTAGACGTACTCTGATTCAAAAGTTGTGATTCATTTGAATCAAACCGATTACATTTGATTCAATCAATGTTTTGTTCACTTGAGACAAAATTTGCAATGCTATTAGTTGAAATTGTAATTTTTTACTAGTCCAACTAGCTATCGAAACAGAAAAACATTTATAACAATTAAACAAGCAAACAATTCAATTCATTTGAAAAAAGCGACAAAAAATATTCTCTCTATTGATTACTATTTTCGACTAATTTCTTTTTTAAACGTCAAATGCAAATGCAAAATAAATAAAAAAATGTTTCTCTACCTATTATGAATTGAATTAAACAAATTTTGTACAGTTCTATGAAAATTGTAGTTTTTTGTTTTAATTTTTTGAATTTAGAACTTTATTATTTTTACATAAAGCATTGCGCAGTTTTAATACAGAAACACAGTAGGCAGCATTCAAAAATTACCGTAGGTATTCTCGTTCTGTTTTCATTTAAATAAATTTAATGGAATATTTTGAAAATGAAATCTATAAAATTATAAATATTAATATTTATAGCTACATACATTACATAAAAGTATTTTCCTCTGTTATACCTATCTACTAGAAATTTAAATTTTTCTTTTTTTTTTTCTTTTTCAAAGTTTAGTGTGCTGTAATTTCTATAAGTTATAACTTTTAGCTATTATATTCTAAGAAAGTATGAATCAGTTTAAATTTAAAATTGATGACATTATCAACGTAGATATCACACTAATGACTAACATATAATAACTGTTTAATAGGTAATATCCATAATTAAAGAATGAAAAGTCGAAATCAATATTAAAGTGTTATATTATTTCAGTACGAATTACTTTCAATTAAAATCTGTCATGAAAACAAAGAAGAAAAGTTTTTCAAGGCTTTCGCTATTACTTTGAAACGCAAGAATAAAGTTAAGGGATATGCTGAGATTCACAAAAAGTGTTTCATTTCACTTAGGAAAAGGAAAAGGTCTCAGGAAACTAATTTAATCCCGAATAACTTTTTACATGCTTCCAATAGGGATCGTAAATAAGTTATAAATTTTAATGACATTTAGGAAGTGGGTCATTGGTAGTTGCATGCATTTAATTTCAAGATTTAAAAATATTGATAATAAATCGAAGAGAGTTATGAAAAACTAAGCATATTTTTCAATATTTAAATATCAAGTCTTATTTAAACAAATATTTGAAGGTATTGGTCTCTAACCATGGATTTAATAATTATTTCCAGTGTAGGTAATTATTAAACTATTGTGGCTATTTTCCAGATAGCTGTTATAGTGTTTTCCTATAGTATTACTTTAATAGCCGAGCGTTTTATCTTCAATAAAAAAAACTAAATAGAAACTCAAAAAATTAGAATCATAGGTAGAATTGACACAATTGCAGACATGTTAGGGTATAATTAAATACGTTTATTTGATATTCATAATTTGTGTTTGGGGTTATCTTTCAAATCTTCCTTGAGTTGTACTCAAGTTTGACGCTAAGATGTAGACCTGATGAAGGAAAGATTAATTAATAATGTTTAGCATAAGTAGTTTTTGTGGCTCAAAGCTTGTTTGATAGATTGATACAAGAAGATCACCATTCACAAAGTAAACAGACGAAGAATCTCGAGGTCTGTCTGAGAATACAATACTTAATTTGTATAAAACTTGTCTTCATAAGTTTTAATTCAAAGTTTCCGTTCGAGTTTTGAAATTGCCACTTTAAAACTTTTATTTCGTTTGTTAAATATCTAATCAAATGCAAACATCAGAAAAAATTAAAGTAGGAATTCAAACCAAGCCACTCCATTCAGGAGAAACTAAAAGAAATAAACCCTACCTTACTAGTGCGTCATCTTCTAAGACCAAAAGACCAGCACTTTCAAAATATGCAAGCGGCGTGGCCAAACACCACCACAGGGCTATAGATATTAAAATAATTTAAGCCAATTCTACAATTAAAAAACAAAAATTTACGTAAGAAATTAAGTTTCTAAGAATTAATATCCCTGCCACGTAAAAAATAAAAAATATCTGACCCAGAGATGCAGCAATGTAAATACGGTTTCCGGTGTATTTTTTACTCTAAGCATAAATCCATGGTCAGTTTTCTTTCAATACCTTTCAGTTTTTAGAAAATTGTTGAAAAAGTTTCCAAAAATTACATTATTTGTAATAATCATCAGATATAACGTTTTTGGTGAATTTTTGGGCGCTGAGCACAAATCAGTTATCAGTTTTTCCAAGCATCTTTCAGTTTACAGAAAGTGAAGTTTTTAGTGGTTTTTCTGAAAATTAAAGGTTGCTTGAAAAAAATTAAGAAAACCTGATCACAAGTTAAGACTTCTATAAAGATATGCAAGTGGAAACTGAGAAAGAGAAGATTACCAGATACCTACAATGGAGGTACCTACCAAAAAAGGCTGAATAAATATGCCAATCACTTGGTAATCAACCTTCTCGATAATTATCTCGATTATTATCCAAGGATAGATTGCAAATACCGGAAGACCATTTTTTTAAAAAATATGACTGGGTGATTATGTCTGATAGTCCGTGGTAGGTCCGATTCGCAGTCTAGTTATCGCGATTTGTTCGTTTCTAGTGAACTTTGCCAATTGTGGTTTTTATAACTCTTAGATTCCGTGAAATTTAGCAACTTTTAGTTTCTATTAGAAATGCCATTGTGTTCCTATATTATCATTGATAACCTTAAACTCTTTAAAGTCGACTAATAGCCCTTTGCTGGTAAAAATATCTTGAGAGGTGTAAGTGACTTGGTTCTTAGTTTCTTGCTTGCTTTTTAATTTTTCACAATAATTTGATGGAAAGTAGTCAACAAGAGTTTGGTTTTTTTCGACCATCTTAAATTTCAGGATTTTCTCACATAAAATGGTTTCTTAATTTCTACCAAATGGTTTGGAGATTTAATAATAAGTGGGTACAGTAGTGAATAGAAAATCTTCCTGTATTACTGTCACAGTGCATAAATTGCATGAGCTTCATACAAGTAGATTGAAAAGTAATTAAGGAGGGATTTTCTTAAGATGAGTTCATCTTGTGTAGTTAGTACTCCACCTCTGTTTTGTTACAAGTTTGATCCATTTGTAAATATTATTTTGTCGTATTGTTCCCTGTGGATCAATTTCTGACAGTGTTCATTATACAAAAAAGGTAACATTAGATTTTTTTGGTAATAGTAAAGATGTTGATTGTTAAAATGGATTATTACCAATTAGCAGGAGAATTTCATTTTTTTTTTTTTGGGTGACGTGAAAATTTAATTTTAATGACGTAATTAATATGTACTTGAAACTTTCTATAGCTTTTTGATGGTTTGTTATACACACCGGTGAGTTTTCTAGATTTAAAATATTTGTGTCGGGTAGAGTTTCCTGTTAAAGTTTATGGCCAACTTCTTTCATCTTAAGGAGAGGAACTTTTCGTAAACCTCGACCGGAATATGGTCAAGTGAACTAGTTTTATTGGTTTTTATGTTTTAGTCTAGCAGCTAATCTCTGGACACTTTGTTGTTTTGTGAATATTGAGTAAGCTTTTTCAATCTACTCTCCATTTAGTTGATCTCAGGATTTTTATTCTGTTGTTCGTTTTTAGCCATATCGTTGATGTGGGTCTTTCGTGTTTGGCTGTAACCAAATATTAAACCTTATATTTTTATCTTCTTATAAAGCCGTCCCTTTTCGAAGGTCGGAAATCCAAATGTGAATCGAAATACAACTATTCGAAATATGTGAATAAGCAACCCATCTTCGGATGTCATTCAGTTAAGAATATTAGTGCCCGTCAATAGACTTCTTGTATTGGACTTTGCCTTCTATAATCAGTCGAAAAAGTTTATAATTTTCATCTCGCATTATGTGGTCTATGTAACGCGTTTTTCTCTCTTTCTATATTTTTTAGCTTTTTGGCAAATATAATAATATTCTTGGTATACGACGGTGAATATCTATACAATCCAATGGAATCTATTTTCGTTTCCTGTGATGTATCAAGAGTCTAACGCTCATATCCGCACAGGATAGTTGAAAAACTTTAGCATCTGCCCATGCATACCCAGAGCTTCAGGCTCAAGTCTGACCTTATAAAAGTTATCTTAACTTATCTTATATATGCCAGTCGTCCACTGGGAGAGGAAAGCTGCGATAAGTTGCGAAATCAATTCGTCAGAATAAGCACGAAAACGTGCGAAAGATCCAAACCCATGGATCGGTAAGGGACCGCGTCCACTGGGCCCGTATCATTTGTCCGTTTTCGTGCGATTAGGTGGGAACTGCGAACCGTACCTGTTCTGCTGGGATTTGATTGCGAACTAGTGCAAAAAAAGACTAAATTTACTGAATTTTTGGAATAATGGGTTAGGAAGAATTGTTGTCAAGAATGTATTGAAATGTGTCCTTTTACATTCGAAAATAAGAAAAGTGGTGGTCATCGTCGATTTGAAGATCAAGCCACATATGAGAAAATTCACCGAACTCTCCGAACACTTTCTTTTTGCGTAAATGTGATTCACCCACATTTTTCACCTTCGTCGATATCGCCTGTGTCTGATACGACGATGAATCAAAAGTGATAATTCCAAAGCAAAAAATTCTTCATCAGAATAATCAAAAACTTGTTCCGAAGAGCCATTTCGTTTACTATGAATTCGGACGATTACTGAGGCAATGGACGATATGCATCGCACGATTTCGTACGTACGGCGTTCGCACGAATTCGTTGCTTTGCAGTTCGCAGCTTTGCGCTCTCAGTGGACGGCTGGCCTTATGCTTATAAATTAATTACTTTCTGACTTATTTAATGTTGTTTCTGACTTTTTTTTCTTGAGATCACATTGGCCATTAACGATATTTCTCAGATATTTTTATGGTGATACTTGTTCCAGCACAACACCATCGATAATTTTTATGGCTATGGATTTTGTGATAATATACAATTTAAGGTTTATATTTTCAGGCTTTTAACAACTATTATAAACATTGTGTTGACTTCATTTAATAATTATGATTGATTAAAGAATTTAAGGGGACAAAAGAATTAATGAGACAAAACTACGAGTATACTTATTTTTTCATAAAACTAATAAAAAAAAAGTGAACTAATAGTTTTTACTTTTAAAGATTGGGATAGTCTGAATATTCTCATACAAAATCCTTAAAGAGTAAGCAATAAAGCAGTAGAAGATTTAAACTAAGAAAATTTAAACGTTGATTTCTTGCTATGCTGAGATTTACTTATCTACAGGGGATATAGATTTCAAATTATTGAATTTCTCTCTCTAGGATGGTGCCAAATAGCGTTGTTGTTTCTTCGGAAATCTCAAATCTGTGATTTCAACTATTTGTATGAAATTGTGGAGGCTGTCATGTTGAATCGATTATTACTTCATGATTCATAGAACGTGGATATAGAAATAATATATAACTCCAATTTGTGCCAATGATACCTGTTACTACAAATGGTGCTTATAATAAGCATGTACACTTATAAACTAGGGTGAAGCATCATTAATAAACTTGAATTTGGTAAACTGGAATCAGTCGTTTATAGTACCTAGTTATTAATTCTTTGCCAATGAATATAATTAAAGCAATAACGAAAACAGGTAAACATTTTTAAAAAGATTGACCTTTATTTAAGTAATATGGCAAAATAAAGCAGATAAATTACCTAATTTAAATACTTAACTGCTATTAAAAACATTGAAAAATACTTTTGATACTAACTTTTTTAAGTGTTTTATTTAAATTATTACATATTAAGAATACGATTTTTATCAGGTCAATTCGTATTAAGACTTATACTATACCTACTACAAATAGAAATTTTTAAATTTCTTCCAACCACATTTTAAATTACTTAAATTAAAATGAAACTGTACTTTTAGTTATAATAGTTCGTTATATTCGAAGATATTTGAAATGTATTATTAATTCTATTTGCAGGGTATGTAGACTTTTGAACCACCCATATCTAAAATTTAAGCATCGTTAGTACGCCTCAAAGCTTTTCAATTTCCACGTTCTTGTTTAAATTTTGGCATGTCTCATATTCAACAGTGCAAACCAGTTGCAACGGTATTCGTTGAAGGTAGATCTTACGTTAGCGTCTTTAGGATAATTAAATCATTAATGCATCTATATTGGAGTGATATGTGACGTCATTTGACTTTGAGCTCGCTTTGTAAATATGTAATGGGACTATTGGATGATGTTTGCAACTGAAATATAGACGAAATGAATATTTCGTTTATGTTACGCTTAACAAAATGTGATTTATATATATAAGAAAATTAGACAATTTATTTTAATCTTGTTTGGTTTCTCTCTCCATGTCAGATATTGTTGTGGTTGTAAATGCGTAAATTTTCTGTATCCTGTTTGAATAAAGCGTGGATTTGTTTTGAATTTTTGTTTTGATTGGTCTCAGCTTATAAGTGAGATTTATTACTTTCGGATGTGTCCTTTTAGGTTTAATTTCTGTTTGCAATTATGTGTAAGAACTTGTCATATGCATGGAAGCATTTAATGATGTTATGCAAAAGTTGCAGTTGCAATATCGCATCCATAAATATGTGCATTTCATATTAAAGACAGTGGTGTACAATGCATATTTTGTCTAGTTGAAATACATGAATTGGAAAATTTTTGGTCTTGATTCTTGAAATCTTTTCACTAAAAGGTGCTCAGTGTTGTTTCGTCAAAGAAAATTGAACACATTGGTTTTATTGAACCGGTACAAACCGGTAATGGCACACCACTGAGTCGTGCAGTGCTTTCGTATTTGCATAGCCATTGTGCATAATTTAAAGTTTTATGCATTGGATTTTTTTCTTCGTTTGATTTGTTTGAAACTTGTGTCTGCGTATATTTGCGCCAAATGAATATTTTTATTGTTTTGCTCTTGCAAATTTTGTTCAGCTCTTTCTGTGATTTATTTTTTGGCAGGGAAATGTTTCATAACGGCTTTTTTAACCTTTCGATCTACATTTGATTCAAATGGAAGTTCAATTTGTTGCACTTTAAAGTAAATCGAGTGGAAATTTTCATTTATTCTTTACGGAACAATTAGTTTTCTGTTTTTTTTTAAATATAAGGAATCGAGGCGAGTTCGATCCAACTGGGGGTTTCACCTCAATTTAACGAAATTGATTTTTACGACTAGAGCCGAGGGGATTTAAAAATTTATCGGTACGGTGAAAATTATTTATAGAGGATTAAGAACGGATTTGATTGAGTGGTACTAAATATTTATTATACCGTGTTTTTTTTTTAATTTTAATTTGTAATGATGATGAACTCTTTTATTTTTCATTTAATTTTATACTAAGAGTTGTAACTTAAATATATTTTTTCTAAACAAGTAGGTACGACTTAGTTTAAATATTCGAAAATTATTTATTAAGTTTTCAGCTTTTATTAAAAGTCAAATTGTTGAACTACTGTTTCGTTTACATTTTCTTTGAGCAAATCAATATTTAATGAGAACTTACATACGTTAGTAGCAAAGCAAAGCAAGTAAATTGTCGCTCTATAACCTAGAGGTCTTAGAATCGAATCCCACAAGTTCAGTAATTGTATGTTAGGTTTTTGACTTTGCCAATTTCCAACGACCATAAGGAAACTTAGTTTTAGTAAAGGAACCTTAGTTTGTCTTAGTGTTAGACGAATTCTTTATATATTCCATAGAAAATTATTTTGATTATGTCCAAATGAATTATTATTATATCAGAAAAACTGCTTGAAAATAAACATTTAAAACTACAAAACTTAGGTTCTATCTTCAATGCGAATAAATTTATAATTTGTTTGTATTTTATTGTTCATTTTGTTTAGCATTGTTTTATGTTGTTAGATGATGATAGAGCATCTTGATTTATATAATCGTTTTCATACCTTCTTTAATCTTTTATTTTGAAATAGCTAATCTTAACAAACTTTGATATGGATAAACGTATCTAATTTCCTAATAATTCATTTAAATTTGTGTTTTTCTTCTCATGTCGCCTATTAATTTACATATTTTTCCGGTCAATCAATTCATATCCTGCCATTCTGTGTTCATCACATAGCCAATAAACTTTGTTTTTTGACCTAATTTCTTTAATGTCATCTAAATGCCCTAAATGCGGCTTTAAAATAATAAAATACCTACTCAAAACCTACAATGTATATGTTAGTTGAAATACGAGGTGTTTCTTGGGTCAAAATTTATAGATTTTAGAAAGGATCACCAATTTTATAAGTATCAGATTTATTTACAAAATTAGCTCTAATTAAAAAGCTTGGAAAAAAATTCATAGATGCTTAAATCTCGTATACATACCACCAGCGAACGATAACCATTCCTTGAGAGTGACCAGTGAATGTTGACCACCAACGCAATAATTTTCTACCCCAGATTTACTTCAAACAGAAAGGTAAAGGTTAAGTATTTGTTCATTGAGAACAACACATTCGTTCTCAGAGCCACATCTTCATGAGATTGTGCAGTTAGCTTCCACTGGTGGATATACTATTAGGCTGGAGTCTAGGGTGGCAGATGTAAGTGGTGGCAAATTTGAGCTCCAAAATTTCAAACACAAATCAAAAAATTACAATTTTATGAACAAGAAATTGTAACTAAGTAATATGATTATGAACTAACTTGTGGAATTGTAATAGAATAGCTTATTGGCGGCACATGTATAAATCCGTCACTATTAGCTTTGAGTTACCATTTAAGTGGCTATCATCAATTTTTGAGCAATTTCGTTGTTTACTTCAAACTCGAGGAGTTTCCAATATGAAACTTAAGTAAAACATTATACTCAAACAATTACTTAACAAAGGTAATACAAGCGATAAAATGAACCAATACCAATTCTCCCGTCTACGAGAGGAACCAATACCAATGAGTTACCAATACCAACCCCTTCGATTTTCAGCTAACAATCCGAATCCATTGTGAGCCTTGTTGGTTGTTGGACCTGATTTGAAAAACTCGTCATCCCCTTACAAATACGCTCACCCAGGACTTCCAACCTTACCCAACGTAGACGTAAAAGGATGACAGTTGTTTTATTTAAAAAAAATGGTTGTGTGTAAAGTCGGTTTACGGACGATAGTTTTGCGTGATAACTTCATAAAAAAACATTGATGAAAAATTACATACTTTTATGAATTGAATTATTATCACTGAATTATCATTATTTTTAACCGACTTCAAAAAAAGGAGGAGGTTCTCAATTCGACTGTATTTTTTTTTTGTTTTTTTTGTTTTTTTTTATGTTTGTTACCTCAGTATTTCCGACTGGGTGAAGCGATTTTGATGATTCTTTTTTTATTTGAAAGCTGGTGCTTCCCGAATGGTCCCATTTTAATTTGAAGGAAAATGTTCACTTTTAAAGGGTTGAAAACTAAGGGGTGAAATACTAACTTTTAATTGGATAGCTCGATTTCGATAATTCTTTTTTTATTTGAAAGCTAGTGCTTCTCGTGTATTTCCATTTTAATTTGAGGAAAATCTTTCACTTCTAAAGGGTTGAAAACTAAGGGTTAAAATATTAACTTCTTATTGGATAGCTCGATTTTGATAATTCTTTTTTTATTTGAAAGCTGGTGCTTTCCGTGGGGTCCAGTTTTAATTTGAGGGAAATCTTCCACTTCTAAGGGGTTGAAAACTAAGAGATGAAATATTAACTTCTTATTGGATAGCTCGATTTTGATAATTTTGTTTCTATTACGTACAACGTACCTTTAAATTGTTCACATTTTAATTTGAAGAAAAAAATCCACCCCTTAAGGATGAAAATAGGGGATGAAATAGTGACATTTAACCGAATTTTGATAATTTTTTTTTTCTGTTGGAAAGAGTAACCCACTTAGTTTTGTTTTTACATTTAAAAGCAAAAAATTTCAACCTTTAAGGGCAAAAAGGGATGATGTAGTAACTTTTAATATTAAACGGCGCTGCCTCATATGAGCAGCGCGTTTGGAAGGTTAACCATTTTCAAGAAAATAAAATCAGTTATCAAACTGCAGATCACTAAAACGCGAGAAATAAATACTCGTACTGTAACAATATTTAGCGACCTTTAAACTACAAAATACCAATTACCAACTAAACCTTTTTACAATTTTTACAAATTACCATTAATATTTATTTTTTTGACTGACACCAACTCCAAAAATAACAATAGTTGTACATTGTATCATCCTAATAATTTGTAAGTTGTAGATACTGCAAGGATACTCCATTATTTTGTTACTTTTTAGTGCATTTTTTGTTTAAGAATTTTTATATATTTTGAAGTCGGTTTTTCATTTTTTTATAATATTTATTTATGTATAATACAAATAAGGAGTTCATTGAAAATTAGCAATTTTTTCAAAATGAAATCACACTCAAAATTATCTAGGAAAGTAATTGATTCTTATTAAGTAAATTGTAGAAAAACACAAAACACGTTGTATAGGATTCAACTATTTTTGAATACGAGGCATATCTTATTGTAGAAGTTCTCGAAGAAGCTCGAGTGGCGGCGTTCCAGTAGCAGAACTCTATCGTGCCTCTCTATCACTTGTATCGCGTTCTCGCTTACACGTATTAACTATTTATAATTATTATTATCAATAATAATAATTTGACATAAATATTTTTAAAACTGGTTGAAACATTAATTTTTAAATTTCAAATATTATTTACAGTTTTTGCAAATTTAATTCAAATGGTTTGTTTAAATATAACCACGAATAATTATAGTCATATTATGTCATAATTTTGAGAAAAACAGTTAATTGAGGTGCATACAAAATGAAATCAGACTGAAAATTATGAAGGAAATCAATTAAATCTTATTAAATTTTAGATTAAAAACAAATCACGTTATCTAGGATTCAACAATAACATCGTGCCTCTATATCACTTATGTCGCGTTCTCACTTGCACGCACAGGTTTAAATGGAACGTGACATTTTTTTGTGGATGTAGCCCAGTGGGCCCAGTGTTCTTCAATTTATAAGACGTTATAACGTCAAAATATTAAATAATTAAGAATTAAGTTATGATGCTGCAAACATCAATAGTGATCGAACAAACGATAATTAATGAAAACTCATTAATTTGAGCGATTAAAGTAAAGATATCTAGTATGAGGGAGGGCTATCTTAAGAACCAAAATGTGTTTAGTTGATTAAAAATAAATAAAAAACGAAAAATGATTTTTACTGTCGAACAATAATGAACAATTAAGTATTTAACAATAAAAAAGTTTGAAAATTAAAAAAAATCGAAATTTGCGGTTAACTTCAGGTACCCAGTTTGCTTAGTGGGTACGGGTCTTAATGCTAAAACAGAATATGTTGGGGCTACAATATAAATGACATCACCGGAGATTTCAACAGTCACAGTACTACTTGGGGATCCAAATTCACAGACCACGCCCGCGCAAAAATAATAGAAGAATGGATAAACAACCAAAACCTAGTCATTTTAAATAACAACACTCCTACTCACTTCTGCACAGCATCAGGGTCAGAAAGCAACATCGACCTGAGCCTGGTAAGCCCACAAATCGCCCACAACATAAACTGGTACGTAGACGAGGACCTGTTCGATAGTGACCATTACCCCATCCATATATCCTACAACACCAGCTTTCTTTCCCAAACCAAACCCCAACTTACCTCAAACTGGATAATGAACAAAGCCGATTGGCACAGCTTCTCAAAGAAAGTGGAAGAAAATATCCTCAAACTAAGTCCTATCAACCAAAACACTCCAATCGATGTTCTAGTCGACGAACTAAACGATGCGATAAAATCAGCAGCTAACCAAAACATCCCAAAATATTCCAACAAAAGAAAAAAGTCATTCGAATGGTGCTCAGAGGAAACAAAAAAATCACTCAGGGATAAAAAACACGCATTCAACCGGTACAAAAAACACAAAAACAACCCAGAATTAAAAATAGAATACAAAAAACAAAGAGCAGCAGCCAGAAAAAACCTCAAAACAGACCGAAGAACAGCGTGGAAAGAATTCGTATCCACCATAAACAATCAAACTCCGGCAGACCAAATATGGAAAAAAATAAATAGGATAAACGGAGCAAGCTCACCAACCATATCGTCTATACTAATCGATAAACAAAAAAGTAAAGCCTATTCAACACCCTCTGAAAAAGCTGAACTCCTAGCTGAAACATTTGCCAATAACTCATCCAATAAAAACTACTCCGAAAAATTCCTCTCACATAAACAAAGCATAGAAAACTCACAATCCCAAACAAAAGCTCACCAGAGCATACCTATCACCAACCCAAATAACCACCTTAACTCCCCATTTCTCTTACAAGAACTAGAAACCGTTATTAAATCCTGTAAAAACTCTAGCCCTGGACCAGATGGAATTCCAGCTACTCTGATAAAACACTTTCCTAGGTCAGGTATTTTGCATCTCCTAAAACTATTTAACCACATCTGGATCCATAATATCTTTCCATCCCAATGGAAACTCGCGACAATTGTACCAATACCTAAACCGGGAAAAGACCACTCCAACCCACTGAACTACCGCCCTATAGCCCTGACATGCAATCTGGGGAAACTGCTGGAAAGGATGGTCAACAGAAGATTGGTTTGGTTTTTGGAGACTATAAACTGGCTTACCCCTTCCCAACACGGTTTTCGAAAATTACACTCCACAACACATCATCTAATAGAAATGCAAGAGCACATCAACGAAGCATTCCGAAACAACCTCCATGTTGTGGCCGTACAACTAGATCTCCAAAAGGCATATGAAATGGTCTGGAAAGACAGAATTATTAAAATAACCTCCGATTTAGGAATAAATAACTGCCTACTTGCATATATAAGAAATTTCCTTACCAACAGATCCTTCCAAACAAAAGTCAATAACACATTATCAACACCAAGAATAATGCAAAACGGGGTGCCGCAAGGATCCGTCATCAGTGTAACCCTATTTCTGATGGCCATCAACGATATAACCCAAAACATTCTTAAACCAACCAAAACGCTGCTTTACGCCGACGACCTTACTATCCTCTGTTCCGGAAGGGACATTGATAATGTCTCGGAACTTCTTCAGGACTCTCTAAACTCACTAGCACTATGGGGAGATAGAACGGGGTTTAGATTTGCGGAAAACAAAACCGAATGTATGGTATTCTCCAAAAGCCACAAATATGACACACTAAAACCAAACCTCACACTAAACGGGTCTAAACTACGCCAGGTTTCCAATTTAAAGATCCTCGGAATGACTTTCGATAAAACACTGAAATGGAGTAAACACCTCGACATCTTAAGGGGTCAGTGCTACCAAAGACTTGGAATTTTAAAAGCCATCGGGTCCTGCAAATGGGGAGCGGACACTCAAATACTACTAAAAACATATCGAGCGACAATTCGAGCAAAGTTGGACTACGGCTCAATAATATACAACACCGCATCAAAAACCCAACTAAAAAAACTAAACGGCATCCAAACAATCGCTCTTAGAATAGCCATTGGTGCATTCCACACAAGCCCAAAGTCAAGCATTCTAGCTGAAGCCAATGAACTGCCACTGGAATACAGGAGACTAAAACTATCCCTCAACTTCTACCCCAAAATAACCACGAATCATGAAGAACCTTGTCAAAACACCCAACCTCCACATCTCACAACAATTCCTAAACATCTTAAGAACTTCATTTCAAATTCACACTTAAAAGATTTAATACCATTCATACCGAACCGCAACCTCTCCCCTCCCTGGACCCCTATCTTCAATAATTTTGACCTCTCCATCGCAAAGAATACAAATAAAAAAGAAAGCACCCCAAGTACCGTATACAGGGGCTTGTATTACGAAATGGCGCATAGATATCCCACCCATACGAAGGTGTTCACCGACGGGTCGTGTCAAGATGGAATGAGGGGATGCGCTGTAGTGTTGGGCGACCAGACGTTCCGTTTTAAACTGCCACCCAGCTTCTCAATATTCTCCTGCGAGGTGTATGCCGTGCTAGTGAGTCTCTCCCTCATCAAACAACAAGGCCTAGCAAAAGCTCTAATATGTACTGACTCTAAGTCCACAATTGACGCACTACTAAACCCTGGCAACACTGACGACCAAATTCAAATCTGCCGGGAGGAACTGATTGGGATGTCCGACTCCAGGAATATCATCATCGCCTGGGTCCCATCCCATCAGGGAATACCCGGTAATGAAAAAGCTGATGAAAATGCCAAGCTAGCGCTGACTGACGGGAGAGACCTAACTAGCACGATACCAACTACAAGAACGGACTGGAGAACTCAAGCTAAGCGGTACGTGGAGAGGGAATGGAACGAAGTATGGACCAAACGAGAGACCCAACTCAAAACCATCCGAAGTAATATATGGGAAATTGCACCTCAACCAGGCAACAGAAGAGACCAATCAATTCTGACCAGACTCAGAATAGGCCATACTTCGTTCTCCCACGGACACATCCTAGAAAGGACTGCACCCAGACCATGTGCCAGATGTGGAGACCAACTATCAGTTGGACACGCAATTGTCACATGCCCCTCTCTGCAACAGGACAGATTAAAGGAAGGAATTCCTGGTGGAATGAATAAATCGTTAAGCACATTATCTTTTATCGATCCGATTAAAAAGCTCCTTCGATCTCTGGAAGTACTGGAAGACGTGTAACTACCTCAACAGAAGTCGCTAAGGACTACCAAGTTGATGCGACTTTAAATAAACATTTTAAAAAAAAAAAATATAAATGAGTTATACGAGTTTTATGTTACACGAGCTTTTTCAATGAAACATACATATATTAGTCCTCTACTTTTCGTCAATCACATATATTTTTCTGACGGACTTTTACATATATAACATTGCGACCTTTTTGTAAGCAGATACATAATAAACTATAATGATTATTTTTTTCACACATTATACATGCTCTGCATAAGTGTGCAATAAATGTACATATAGTCTTTCAATTATAACGCTTGGATGAGGCCTACCCTGTGGTAAGTCTCATCAATAATGAATGTTAAAATAATGTATTAAAATCTACTAAAATTTTTTTGAAATAGGAGAATTCTTTCAACGAACAAACAAAAAATTTTATATACTTACATAAATTAAAAAATATAGGAGTAGTTCATAAAATTAGAATTGACATTAATTACTTCTTGACTAGATACAAAAAATTATCTTAACCCAAAAAAAAATATTTGCTAATTAACATAACGTTAGGAATTTAGCAATTCACAATATTTTCCTTTTTAATTTTAGTGACATTAATATCAGCACATAATAATTATATAACATAAAGCTTTTGTAAACACATTTGTGTTTAGATCTATTTATTCAGTTAATGTGATTATTGTCTGAATTCAACTTATATTTAGTTTCGCTAGCTTTGAGTATTATTCACAACATTTCAGTCAAAGTTTGTAAAAAGCAAAATTTCGAAGATTTTGGATTTCAAAGAAAGGATTGTCGGATTTTGAGACGAGATCTTCGCTAAACAATAAACGAGTTTATGAAGTCGTCGCAGGTTATGAAACAGCACATGATGCAGTACCCGACTGCGATAACAAAAGCGTTCTCTTCAATCCTGAACTGTGTTGTTCGGGAAGAACGAGCTTGGGTGGGAATTGTTTTCATTCGCGTCAAAGTTCATAAACACATTGTACATAAGTCAAATGAATATGAGAGGACGGATGGGATGGGAATGCACTCGCTGAGGGAACGAAACAGGGTAAAATATGTCTGTCTGTCTGTCTGCACGTCTGTCTGTCGCGTGTGTGGTTGGTGTATAATTCAAGTTATGTTTATTTAAACTATGTCGACGGCATTAGTTGACGTGACAGTTCTGTAATTATAAACTGTATTACATTATTATGTAGTAGGTATGTGCTGTTTTGTTCATATTCCCTCTCTTTTGTGGTTTCGTTTTCAATTGTCCTTATATCTCTTTTCCTCCAACTCGATCTCGTTCAAATGTTATTTACATATAAGTGCATATACATACAGATTGTTCTCAAAGTAACTTTTTCATATAAAAAGAAGAATATAACATAATTAATTCGTTGTAAAACAGCCAATTTAATATTGTTCAGGCGGAATATGTTAAACAGCAAAAGCTTCCAAGTAAAACACTTATTATTGTTTAGATTCGTTTAAAAATATTCCTTGAATCTTATGAGAAATTGTGGCCATTAACATTTACTTTGCCAGAAGCAAGAAAAGTTAATTAAAGCTCAAATAGTAATAAATCTTTGATGGCAATTAAATATGAGACACTAAAACATCTACCGTTTAATGGTTTGCAGTATTTTACAATTAACGCAAATATAAAGTAGGTAGTGCCATTTTCATCCTTTTATTGTTAGTAATATTATAGTTAATAGCATTACTATCATCTACTTCAACAAATAATTGCTGTTGCTAAAGGACAGTGATTAATATCCACAACAAATCAAAATTAACGTAAATTTTTGGTTATTAGGTACCTACTTTGTTTTAGAATTAAAAAATCACTTAATGTCGGACGGAATTAAAAACAGTGAATAAAAAATCCATAACTGTTTGATAAGCAATTAATAAATATTGTTGTTATGTAATCACAAAAAGGATGTTAAAATCATTTAAAAAATTACGGAGTTGTGTAATTTTTTTTAATGAAAGTGACAATGAAAATGGTATTTGGTTTTCTTATATTAGATACAGTGATTTAAAGCTCATTTCTAGATACCGTTGTATGTATATGAAACATATGAACGTGTACATATCCGACAGCTATTTGTTGAAAGTACCGAAAATATGCGAGTTCCTGTATTTTCTCCTGGTTAAACTCATACATCCCCCATATCTATTTGATTTGTACGAAATGGGGTAAACCTCAAAAAATAATCATTTACGGAAAATCATGACGATTTGTTTATTTTATAAATATTTGCTCTGTTTATTTATTATTTTAAACCAACGAAATTTAACGAGAATGTTGAAAAATAAAAACACTGTTTTTTCAAATACATTGGAAAAATATTTTTTTTTGTGTGTTTTAAGTCACTTAAAATCTCCGGTTATATCACGACTGTGTGCACAAAGAAAATTTCTGTAGGTCTTGTAAATCTTACGATTAGATCTTATATCTAGGGTCGACGGGGATTGGACTCAGTACCACTGACGCATGAAGCGGAGGCCGGAGAGAGGAAACTGAAAAATGGGTTTTATGATTTTATCTAATGAAAAAGTTGCTGGCGCCTGTTGGATTTGAACCCGGTACCTATCAAACTCATGGTTGATAGTCTTCTGCGCTACTCATCAGCCAAGATAGTGTCCTTACATGATCTATGCTTATATTACTTCTTTAAATTCATTATAGGAATCCACGTAACTTTTCTATATGTAGATTATTATATCCATACTTTCCTAAGTGGATTCGTATCGATTCGCATACGATTTCAAGTGAATGTTTTTTTTTTTTTTTTTTTTGATAGGGTGTTGTCTAGAAAGAGTATCTCAAAATGTCATAGATTTAAGACAAAAGCGTAATTGAGAAGATTGGTAGTCTAGAATCTAAAAGGTTGATAGTTAAATGGTAGGGATGTTTTTGTAGTCTTTCAGCTATTTTAACTGTATAGACTTGCATTTATGATCTCCTGCTTTTTTAAGGTTTGCTAAATAAGCAGATGCTTGTTATAATTCTTCAGGGTTTCAACTGAAAATGTTAGATTTTTTTTGAGCCTATAGTTATTATTGGTTACTTATGTTAGACCGGTATCTTAAATAAGATTTTGATGAATTTTAATATAGCTGTTTATAGTAGGTACTTACTAAACTTATTTCAAAGACTGTTACCAGTCCATTTTTGCCAATGAAGTAATTTTTAATTTTCTTCCTTTACCATTTTTTATAGTTTGTAAATACCGACATGAAAGTGGATGTGCCTAAGGAAAGAAAAAAAAATGTATATCAAACTATCAAATGTCATTAATTTCATTAGACAAAAAAAAAATCTGTTGAACCTTTTGAGATTGTACAAATTATTTAATGTTTTGAAGTTAAAACTAATAACTATCCAATTGTGGGATTAAAAAAATTGATTTAATTTAAAATTTAATTTCCAAGTTAAATTTTAACGTTATCAAAGGGCATAACCGTTGTAAAAATACCCTATAATAAATTTCTAAAAAAATATAAAAGTGTCACGTAAGCCTAAATTTAATCTCCTCTTCAACGCACATTTTACATACTTAAATATTTACTAAATCCCATAGACATCTTTCAAAATCCTGCTTTATCATCTCATAATGAGCATCACAAAATTATTAAAAAAAGAGAAACAAAAAGTACAATCCCTATTTTCCATTATGCTTCGTTATCATCAAAAATTCAAAATTTAATAGGAACATGAATGCGTTAAAAACAAAATGAGATACGAGCTCGTAAACTATCTGTTCAGTTGTTCCGACATTTTTTAGCGTAAAAACATAATTTTTAAGCACTCTAAACAACACGTCCCAGCTGTATTTATTAGTTCTTTTTTTAAATTAATTCCCATGCGTATTTAACGTAATTTTCTGCTAAAAAATAGAGACAAACAAATAGTAATTAACCGTTACATATAATTTTTACAGTCGACCTCACTTTAAGTCCAGGACACTATCATTCCACACATTTGTTCACTAGCTGCATTTTAATGCCAAAGCATAAAGTTACACTCGGTGGACTTTATTAATTTTTATTATTTTTGTTTTGTTTGAATTTATATTCTATGGAACGTACTAATATTTTCTATCAACAAAACCTATGCTTTTATAACAGCTAACAAATATCTAATGTAGATATACAACCCTTAATAGAGAGAGCGTGCACCAAATGGATTATATTCTCAATAATTTTTCTAGTTCGTTCCTTTTTTCTTTTTTTTATGAATTCCTTTTCATTATTTGCCGCTCTCATGTTGGCTTGATATGTTCGAAAAAAAAATTAGTTTGGTGTATGTTAAGGTGAGGAAAATGGGGTTACACATATTGAAGAGACGGTCAAAGAGAATATTATTAGTACATATATGAGAAGTGAGGCGCTCCTGGATTTCTGCATTAAACATATTGTACTAATAACGCGTCAACACAAAAACAAAATGAGAAATTTTAATAATTAAAAGAAAAATTTATGAGTTACACTGCAAAACAATGTTGAACCATTAGGTAAATCTATTTTTTTTTTATTAAAAAAAAATAAATGAACTAAAAATGATAAATTAAATGCTTTGTTTTCATTAGATAACATGCGTTTTTAACAGAAACTTGAGGATATCCTTTTCAACTGTTATTATTAATAATAACAACAATCAAAGTTTATTTTCTTAATAAAACACATTAAGAAGCCACAGTAGGAATTTGAAAAAGTTTTAAGTGTTTTTCTTTACAAAGTTTGACTTTCATCCTGTTTTATACGGCGTGCATTTATTCATTTCATAAAGATAAATAGCGAAACGCAAAAGAGAACAGTGAAAATATCTATAGTTATAATTTATTTTTTTGGCAATTTATCATAAAGTAAGAGTCTTAGCTCAAAGAATTTCTTCTTCGTTTAATTTTTAATATTCATTTATTCATTACACTATACACTGAAGACACGATTCAAAAAGGTGTTAAAATCTTTTTTTACATGTAAACAAATGGTCACAACATGGATGTTTGAATTGAGATTTAACATAGTTAAACTGAAGTTGTTGTTTTTCCAAATCTGGTTATATTTTTAACGGTTATGCTTTAATTTTAAACTATAATCCTTTAGAGACTTTCAAATTAAATCAAGTTTAACGCATCAACGGCTTTTTGAGGTTTTCAAGTTTAACAATTATTAAATAACATATTAATATATATATAATTAACTCTAAGTTAAAACCTACCGTGAAGTCTAGAATAATAAGGAACAGTCATTGAATTTTAAAGAGTAGACCATATACGTTTTGCATTTTGATGTTGCTATAAATATAAATGTACCTACCTAACCATTTTTTTCCATTCGGTTTTTTTTATTCGAAAATACAATCTATTTGATCACTAGCTAATTCATTCAAATGAATTCCTCGGCTGGCTTTTCAGTAGCCCATTGAGTCAAACAAAATTTCAGTAAATTTTCGTCAGTATGGAGCTATATTTTACCGATGACTGCGCTTATTTCTTTTTTTAGTGCCTCAATCGTACAAATAGTAGTCCAACGGAGTTAAATCATAGCTGTTCAGTGTACGGTAACCAATGCACAGCGTCAAAACAGCTAACAACGCGATTTTCAAACGTGCCTCGCAAAATACCAATTGTTCCACCATTTGTATGGCCCAGCCCACCATTCTTTTGAAATCAAATGCCAAAGATCTATATTGTTGAAAATGGGCCACTAATAATTATTCAAATTCGATCAGAAGTGAGTGACATTTTCAATTCTTGAAAACGATAGCGAGTTGAAGTGTTTGGTTGATTTTGCACATTCTGAACAATAGTAGCAATATTTTCATTTATACGCACTGTGCAACCACGAGAACGTGTTGTTTTATTCAATAACGATCCCGTTTTATGTACACGTTTAGCATATTTATCTGTAGGTTCGTTCCAAGCGATCATCCAGCATGGCCATTTTCAAATATTTTCGCTCATGGGCGCTGACGAGCGCTTAAAAATCATTCCTGACTGTTTTGGCGGTGCTTATGCACTTCCTTGAGTGGGTGAGTTTGTAACTCAATCGAACTTGTCACTTTATGATGGTCAGATCTAAACACATGCTAACTGATTCTAGTTTTCGACGCGACATCGTTTAGGTCGACCCTCAGTCTAAACTGGAACAGTTCTTCACTCATTCTTGTCTGCTCTTGTCAATATTGGTCAATGTTTGTGCATCGCCATAGCAGGATGATTAGAACAAACCTTTATATATTGTCTGAAAGTCGTTTATTTTTACCAATTTTAAACGTAATTTTCTTACACTTTAGGTAGAAGTTTCACCACTTTGAAAATACGTTTTTAATATTTCCCAACGTTGTTCAATCGTAAATTGACTTAGTTCGTAAGTCGCATATATTATGCTTACTTCTGGTCATAACAAAGCTGGCCTTGGTGTCGCTATACTCAAAATAACCAGTAGTTCAAAATGAGTATACAAAGACCACCCTACACTTTTTGAATTTTGCAAGTCGGTTGGTCATTCTCTTCTATGTACAATCGAAATTCAAACCAATACTAAATATAGATAGCAAAAAGTAAAAGTAAGATACTATACGATACTAAAATGTGAGCACTGTTTGTACTGTTTAACCCTTTTTAGAAGCATAAGTCGTTGTGTCATTTGTTGTGATTACAAGGAATTTTTTAATATGATTTTAAACCTTAAATCATTAAAAACGTGCTATCTCTAGAAAATAGAAGTTTTCAACAGTAACCTTACGTGGTGAGGATATTATTTAAGGAGTTAAAACAGATTCGATAATTGTCAAAAGGTAACAGTACAATAAGTTCTTAAATAAAATGGCTTTTTTATAATTTCTATGTGCAAGACAGTCGTGATATAATGACCTTAGATCCTTAGATGCTTTAACGACTAAAACATAAAAAAATATAATGGAAGAATCAATGTATACAATTGGAAGAGACATCTGCTGAAAATTCAAATACCGTTAGATTTTGCAAAAAAAAGTTTCAGCAAACAAAAGAAACTATCTTCTTTTGTTTGTAAGAAAACGTCGTTAGTAAAATTATTTTCATGTTTTCTGTATGTTTAATGTTTAAAGTAAAATGCAGTATTGTAAACTGTTGATATTTTAATATTAGGTTGAAATGCATTCACAAATTTTTTTAACTTTTGAGGTGATTCTGAAAGTAATTAAGTTTTTTTAAGTTACTGGAATGAGATAAATCGTGGTGCTACATATTAAAACAACTTTATAGAAAGGTGCCATTTTTGAGTGTTAATAGATGTTCAAATGTCAAAAGTTTTTTTAAATGGTATTTGGACGTAATCGGTTTTGTCTTGGTCTTGATTAAACCGTCAAGGAGCTTTCGAAATATTTATACTCAACCAATCGTGGAATCGGTAAAAATTGAACAACTTGAAACAGGAGCAAGTCCTGTCTTTTCTAAAAAGCAAAAAAATAGTAAGGTAGATTTTAATAACTTCTAGAAAGAACAGTTTTGTTCTTTCGAAAATATCTTGACGTAGCCACTTCTTCTATATTTTTGATCTATAATCATCTTTAATGAGAAATGTGTATTCATAGAATTTTAGAATAATAATATTGAAAGTATTAATATTATACAATCTTGGTTGTTTGGACAATAACAATTTTTAAGACGTTATATTTTTAAAAAATGCAACGTTTCGTCGACTTTATTTCGACTTCGTCAGGCAAGTTCTAAATTAACATCTCATTTTGGTGTAGGCAATAATTAAAGGTATAAAATAATATTTCTTATGATTAATAAAATTTTTTTAAATTAGATATAAAAATTTTAAAAGTTATTATTTCTTCTCAATTTTTTTTTAAATAAAACATAAATAAAAGTTTTATTTAAAAAAAAAACTTTTTGAGAAGAAATAATAATTTTTAATATTTTTATATCTAATATTTTTATATGAAATCTTATTTAATACCATTAATTATTGCCTACACCAAAATGAGATGTTAATTTAGAATTTGCCTGACGAAGTCGAAATAAAGTCGACGAAACGTTGCAATTTTTTATTAAAATATAACGTCTTAAAAATTGTTTTTGTCCAAACACCCAAGATTTTATAATATTAATACTTTAATCATGAATGAGAACATCAAAAGTAATTAAAAGTAAGGCACACAACTATAATAAACCTAATACAATAATTATAATAATTAATAAATATTAAAATTAAAAATTAAAATAAATTTAATAATAATTAAATAATTATTAAAACGTAAATAACTGAGGTACGTGATTTCTTCTTTAAATGTATAGTAGATAATAAAATGATATAAATATCAAAAATAAAATAAATATACTCCTATAAAATTTAATAGAAAACAATGCTTTTTAAAAAAACCTGAGGGTAAAATCTAATAGGAGTTAACGACAAACTTTTAAACTTACCAACGTTTTGTCTTCACGATGTAATTTTCTTTCGTTTTCGATTGTCAATTTAATTAAAACGTTGAAAATTATCAGGACATGTTCGTGGGATTTAAAATGTTAGAACGATGATATATTGAGAGAAATATGTTCTAAGAGTGTTTGCTGAACATTTTATTGATTATTTTGATTTGTTATGTAAACGTAAAGCAAATATTTATTAACTAACGTTCACCTTCATCCTATCTACCCATGTATTTCAATATATTGTTTCCAATTCTAATTAAAACAAGTTTCAAAGGTCGCCCGAAACTAATGCATAATTCCTTTCCAGTGCTCATCGCTTTTTGATGCATTCGATTGAATGTGCTTCAATGAAAATAAAGATACACATATGTACATATGTATTATGTTTGAATAAAAATGAATTATTAAATCTAAATTAAATTAAAGCCTTTGTTTTATTTCTTCAAATTTAAAAATTCACATTAAAATAAAAGAGATTTTTAAGGTAGATACTTAATATACGTCATTATTAATTGGTATAATAATATCAGACTTCGCATTATGAAAAGCATTTACTAAAATGTATCATTAAGAAAAAATACTTTTTCTTAAAATAATTAAGAAGATTGCTTACACTTGAAAGTCTCGTTGATATGTTAGGATGGTTATAGTTTGGATTTTTATTGTCATAACATAGGTATGTAAGTTGTTTGTTAGCGTTGCTGTGTTTGAAAGTATAATAAAATAAAGCATACCTACTTGTATAAAATAAGAGAACTGCAAATGATCCTCGCAATTCTCATCAAACAAATAATATCATAAAATATAATAAAAGTAATCTAATAAAATAGTTTCTAACCATTTCTTCAATAATATATGTTTTGAAATTATTTTTTATATTAAATAAAAATATGGATGAAAAAAGACAAATACAAATATAAGTATTAAGTATTTTATTATTTTTAACAACAAGCCAGACTTATTTTATCAATTGTTTGATTGCAAATGTTATTAAAACAAATAGGTATATAAGTTAATCACTTTTGTATGAAACAAATGGAAAATATTAAACTATTTAGAAAAACTTCCAATAGTTAATAGTATAATACATTAATAGTTCCAATAACAAAATAATAAACCGATTTTGATAGTATAAGTATATAAGTATACGTATAAGCTATAGAGTATAAGGGACTTAAGGGGTTAAGGACTGAAAATAACTATAATGAACGAATGTAGGGAATCTTACTTACCTTAATTTAGTTTAGTCAATCTATGTTATTAACACTATTTTTTTATTTGAAAGCATTTCAAATATTTAAATAGCATTCTGATCTTTTTGATATCTGGCTATATTAAGTATTTTAGCGACGTGCATATAGAAAATAAAAACAATTTTATTACTCTTACAACGATTCAAATGTTCTCGAAGGACCGTAGCGACTATCTATAGTGAATTAGCGAAACAATTATTATTATTATTAGATATTATAAGAAAGTGCGTGTTAATTCAAAATTAACAATATAATAAAAATTAAGGAATATTATTTTCAACTCTGTTGGTATTATTGGATTTTCTGGGTTGTGGTTTATGTTTTATTTGAATAACTATTTAGTTTTAAAATATAGAAAATTATATTTTATTGAAGAGCTTTAAAAGATATGTCCTTACACGTTGAGGATGTCTTATGCGAGCTCTGCTTACCCGTAATAAAAATTATATTTAATTATACTCATCCAAAAACATCGCTTTCGACGATTGCTACTACTCACACTACTCGTGTGAACGCGTCTTTACAAAAAGTGTATTTATGAAAATAACAAATTAATTTAAGTCCCTACTCTCATTACCGATCACACTCTTTCCCCACAAATCTAAATTTGGCGCAAACAATTAAGACTTTTGAATGTAAATGAATTAGTTTTTCTTTTTTAGTAAAATTTCATTGTTATCATCAATCTTATACGGGTTGTTATATTTGGGTAAAGTTATCCGGTTTTAGTTTCACGAGTATATAAACACCGTCTAATCTACTCAAAGCGTGATGAGAATGAACAATAAGCATAATCAAGATAGAACATTTCTCTATGTAGTTGTAAGTACATAATATATTGATATCACATGCATATTCTTTCTTTTGAACATTATCTTCGAAATTGAACATAATTTATTACGCTAATTATGTGAATAAACAAAATTATTAAAATATTTTCAATAAAATATATTTTTTATTGAAAAAATTTATTCAAAATGTTAACAGTCATTGCTATTAATTAAATAAATTTCATGAGTTATAGTCACTAGAGCCTAGTGGCTAGACCAATAACTTAAATGGCTTTTTCAAAGAGAAAAAAACTTTTGCTCAATTGAAGTTTTAAGTTCTTTATTTATATTTTTTTTTATTTTTATTGATTACTTATGTCTATCAATGCTTTTAAAAGTTATTATAGCGTCGATGAATGGAAAACTTATAGAGTGTATTAATTAACGGTACCTAATAAAAAATCAATCACATTAATACATCAATCACGGGTAATGTAAAAAAAAAACATAGTTTCATAGAAATCCAAAATGCGGGTTTTAAATTTTCAAAAAATAATTTTATAATATCTATACTTCAAACTTAAAGTTTAAACTCATTAATCTCAATTTACATTTGATAAGATTTTTGAACTCTAGAAAATTATTTTGCTATTTAATTTCTTATTTTCATCTTGATTTTGACGTAGATTCTTACCATACGCCAATTGGAAAATTCTATATATTATATAATTAACTATCTGGCCCCGCCTGCTTCGCTGAGCGTATCTAAATTATACTGATTGAATAATGGAAACTTTCATCCCATTAACAAAAAAAGACAGATAGATATTTCTAGATCTTTGATTCATAGAAAGTTCATGAAAATCAAATAAACTATATTTCCAGGAAGATATTCTATATAGCTATCTAGAAGAGCTATCTTATTGGTTCTATACGTTTTTATGAATATTATAAAATAGGTACCTATACTTGTGTTCCTTAAGTAGCAATACAATTCGAAAATGTTGAATGTATTATATATTTAACTGAGTTTTTCACCAAGTTCAAATTTTTCAATAGTAATTTAACACGTTTAATTCTAAACATTATAGACATTCAAAAATTAACAATAAAAGAAGTTTCAATATTTCAAAAATTTTCATTATTAATTTATCGATGTTATCGGATGTTAAATTAAAAATCATTTTTTGCTGTAGAAATTGTAATTTTTATTTAAACTTTTTTGGGATGATTGTGTTAAAACGTTATTTCACGAACTTTAGAGAAAGTTTTTTTTAAAAACACGATTCTTGCAGGATAAGTACAATTGTTATACTATCTTTTGAGAATCGTGCATTATTCTAACATACGAATTAATAATCTATATTTTTCTCTAACCTTTCAACTACCCTATTACAAAAAATCATATCAATCTTTTGCTCTATGACAAACAAAAACATATCTATCCCACGGGAGTAATACATTTTTCCTGGATAAAAAAAAGATCAGGCCTTCTTGAGGATAATGCGCTAGAACTCTATTTCACGTACTTTAACAAAACTTCTATTAAATAAATGGTTCCTGTAAGATACAATTGTCTTGTTATCCCACGGGAAGAATAATAATAAATGTCGATTTTTGCTCTATGAAAAATAAAAACGTATCTAGCCCACGAGCCTATACATTTTTCCTGGATAAAAGGTAGACCAATCTTTCTTGAGGAAAATTCCTTTAAATACTCAGTTCCTAAAGGATACCATTCTTATCCTATCCTACGGGAACCGTGCTATATTCTGACATAAAAGGTAGCCTATATTTATTCTCTGACTCTCAATTAAACACCTTATTGTAAGAATTTGTGATAATCTTTTGCTCTGTGAAAAATAAAAACATATCTATCCTACAGGAACCGCACATTTTTCCTGCATAAAAATAAGACTGTAGGATAAGAAAATTATTTTTTGCCTTGAGGACATTATGAGTTATAACTATTAATATACTCTATTATAATCAGCTAAAAACGTTTAGTTTCAGCATGATTTTTCTTTAAACCAGTTTTTCTATAAAAAAATTAAATTTTGCAGACTTTGGACTTAATTATTATATTTCACAAATACAACTTACAAAAATTCACAAGACAAATTATAAATTCAAGTAAAAATAAATGTAAAAAATCACAAACCGAAAAATCCAAATTGTTAATTTTGTATCTCCAGATACGTATTTCAAACGCCATGCGTTCGTCATCAGTGGATCAAATTGAAGTGTCTTCGAGGACAGTTTCGTGCTGATTCACAAAGTAGTCCCGAATTGACCGCAATTTATAGCTCCTTTCAATCCCTTTCTCTTTTGCAATCGCAAAGTTGCAAGGATAAAATACCTGATCTTCAAAAATCAGGTATTTATCAAGTTGCGTGTATGGATTGCGAGAAAAGCTATATCGGACAAACCAGGAGAAAAATAGAAACTAGATACAAGGAGCACCTGGCAAATATAAAATATTCCAGAACGGAAAAATCTTGTGTAGCGGAACATACTGTTGAAACAGGCCACAAGTTAGCCGAAGTTGTAGATAATGATTCACATATTTAGCTATCATCATACTTAAATATAACCAATATTCATTTTCAAATAAAAATGTATATTTTATGCATAATTTTTGTTCCAACACGTTTTTCAATTTCCCGGATAAATGAGACATTTTCCCGTTATAAAAAGAATTCTTTTTTATGACTCAGATTGTCGTTTACCATCATACCAAATTTCATTAAAAACCGTATTTATTTGGGTAAGAATTAATAATATGTTTCTAAAAATAATTTCGCAAATAATGATTTATTTTAGGAACAACTTTAATGACCATTAAAAGGGTTATAGCGGGCTAACCTTCAAAGATAGACATATGTCGCCACGGACTTTTTTTTAGAACTTTTTAAAAGGAACAATTTTGCTACACATAATTTTTGCGTAACTTTAACCATTTACGCAGGGCAGGCAACAAACGCTCTCAAAAGAAAAAAAATTTCCTGGTTTTTGCAACATTTTCCATTGATGCTCTGCTGCTATTGGTCGTAGAGTGATGTTGTATAGCCTAAAGCCTTCGTCGATAATTAAGCTATCCAACACAAAATTTTTCACTTCAAATCAGTAGTTCCCGAGATTAGCGCGTTTAACCAAACAATCAAACAAGCAAACAAACAAACAAACTCTTCAATTTTATATATTAGTATAGATTAAGTAAATTATTCATTATTAACTAAAAAATCATAGTTTTTATGTGGTTGTTGAGTGAATTAATTAATTATAACCGTCGATGAACTGATGAATTTAAAGTGACTTGGAGTACTAAATAAAAGGTCAAACTAACAAAAGGTTTTTTTTTAGTTTTAACTAGTCTTGTTTCATATACTATAATATTCTATGAGAGTTAATTAAAGAAATGATAGTACAATTCTAAATTTAAAAAAAAAAATAAAAAACTTTAAAGACAATGAACCTAGGTAGATAGTAGGTAAATAAAAGTTTGTTATATTTTGTTAGTCTATAAATTTTGCCAGGATCAAAATCAAAATTTATCTATCAAAACCTTTAAGAGTGGGATTAATTGACTGGTTTTTCACCGACCCAACACCTGTTACTACACCCAGTAACAGGTGCCGTCTTTGGTATTCCACTACTGTTTTACTGAATAAACTTTTACACGAATTTTTAATGTATAAAATTTTATTTACTTAAGCAATTCGATCAACTAACAAGTAAATTTGTCCAGATCATGCTAGAAAAATTAAATTAAAAAAAGTTACTTTTTCATTTTATTTAAATTAAGCCAGAGAAATCGTATTTTCTAATATTTTTTAAAAAACGTTCTCTTAAATAAATTTAGTTGCTAGAATATTGCAACGGAGTACGAGATCAAATCACGCGTTAAAAAGGGATGAAATACTCTCAAATGTTCCACAATCAATATTCAATTATTCAACAACCAATAATTGAAGTCTCTGAAATGCTATAGAAGAAAGACTTAGATTATTTACTCTAGCAGAACAAAGTGGTCAAAATTAGATTTAAAATGTCTAAAAGTAAATGCATTTTAGATGCAGAAATCATAAATTGGGGCTCAAATTATTGTCAAAAATATTTCAATATTTTTAAGAGTAAACTTTAAGTAATCATTACTTTTATTTTAATACTTGGTGCAGCTTGTAAAATGCATCAAGTTAACAGAGCACTAGTATAGATTCAGAAATACTTGTAAAAAAAGTGAATCTAAAAGTGAATGCTAGAATTATTCACAAATTCGATATTTCAAAGATATTTTTAAAAAAAGGAATTTTTGATTTCATTTTCGAAATTTTTATACATTAAAGTGTATTCTTAAAATATTTTATGTTGATCTACCAAATATTGTATTATCTTTACATAGTATAAAACAAAGTCGCTTCCGCTGTCTGTTGCCTTAGATCTTTTAATCTACAAAACGGATTTTAATGCAGTTTTCAGCAATTGTTGAAGTTTTGTAGGTATAATACATGTACATATATTAAATAGTAGAGAAAAGTCGGGAATTTCGAAGATTCATAACAAGCATATTTTTGGGCTCTTACTTTGCAAACGCTAGCTAAACTTTACGAGATAGATCAAACTCATAAGCGGCGAAATTGTTTATCTTAAAAAGATTGATAAAAAGTCCGCGACGGTATATGTCTATCTCCTAAAGATAACCCACTGGAACTATTTTTATCTTTTACAAAGTACAAAAAAAAATATTGGTTATTTACAAAGCTATTTTAAACAATACAGTATTATCCCTTATCCAATGAACTACATAAGATACGTTGTGCATTTCATATAGATCAAAATTGCTTTTTACAGCAAATCATAAAAATGAATATCTTAAAAGATATAAGAGATTTAAAATGCGTTGGCAGAACGGCTGGATATTTTGTACGGCGTACGTAGTGGTTGTCTTATTGATATCTTCTTCTTATATATGTAGAAAAATCATGTTGGTTCTTTTCTAGGACAAATATACAATCCACTTTCATGTGGTAGTTAACGGGGCAGAGAATGATATAAATTGCTTCTTATGCCGGAATAATCCACGGTTCCCATAAGATAGCATATCAATTGAATCCTACAGGAACCGTGTATTTAAAAGAAGTTTCGTTAAAGTTTGTGAAATAACATTTTAACGTATTTTCAACCTTTACAAAGTTTAAATTAAGAAATTGACAATTTTAACTGAAAAATGAATATGAATTTCAATCTTACACCCGATAAAATTAATAATGAAATTTTTAAAATTTGAATTTCTTTATTATTCATTGTCGAAGATAGTAATTAGAAATAAACGTACTAAATAATACTACTAAAATTTTCAAATAATTAACAATTACTTAACGGAACGAATTTTAATGAAGTTTTGTTAAAGAAACCTCAGATCTTAACATATTGAACACAATTTATCCTAAAAAAGGTATGGTTCCTGTAGGATAGCTCCTAATCTTTTCTACTAAAATATCTGAACAGTTTTAAATGACATTTGGTATGAAAGTTTTTCAAATTTTTTAAAGGACCTTTTTTTACTTTATTAAGGATTTTAATAAACTTACTTTGGATCTAAAGTCTGGAAGTATGTAAAATCTTTTTCTGTCAAAATAAATTAATATTTTTATTTCGCTATGAAGTTAGGGGATCTATTAATCAATTAATTAATTATAGATACTCTCAGCAAAGCGAGCGGGTATCAGCTAGTAAAATATATGTTAAAGTTACAAGTAGGTACTTATATTAAAAAAGACAATATGTTACAAATAGTTTTAAAGGAGTTTTGAATGTGTATGTATGTACATTAAAAATTCGATGCTATTTAATAAGATTTCTAAGTATATTGAGTTATAAACTCTGTTAAAATAAAGTCAATTAACGTATGTTCTATCTAAATAAATAAATAATATCATAATGGAATAATGGTTTTTCAATTTTGATAACCCAAACCATGATTTCTCCCAGACACTTTACTTTTGAGGACCTCCGGGAGAAACCTATTGATTTTGAAAAAATCTAAATGAAGTTTAAGTTTATTTTTATGCATGTCTTCATTTTTGGTTTAACCAAATAAAAACGTGCTTAGGAAAAATAATTTAATAATTGCTTTTTTTGCTCTTTTTATTGGGTATAGGTAACCCCATAAAACGGTGGTAAATTATAAGTGAACAAAAAAATTCTAAGCATGGATACAATTCAGTTTTGAGCAAATCCTGTTGCAATGCTAACCTTATTTAATCAATATTATAGAGAACTAAATAGTTTAGGCATACATAACTCAACACAATATGTATTGTATCAATGAAATGTCGTTCTTATCAAAGATTACATTATGGTTACGGTCTGTTGGTCTAATTATTAAACTTTTACAATTATGTAGCCAATAAAGTTGTTTTTGTCTATGATATTAATTTCTTAGTACCTACATAAAAACATTTTTATATTTTATTAAAAGTCTGTATCAATATTGAATTGTTTTATTATTAAAAATCATTATTGTTTATTTATAACAAAGCATACATATTTTAATTTCATTATTTAATTAATTTACAATTATTAAAAAAACATCTATCGTTAATAATAAATATTTATATGTTCAATAAATAAAATCTTATTTGATTAAAATAACCGACATAAAGGCTATGCAATTTTCAGCGCGGTTGTATGATTAAAAAATTGGATTAAATGTTACAATTTCTGCATACTTTAGTTGAACTGCCTTCCATATTACGGTAAAATTATCTAGGGCTAGATATATGCACATAATATGTGAAACACCTATTGTTAATAATTATGTACCGCTGAAGCATAACCCTGGATAATCTTTATCGTAGTGCCAGCTTGACATACAATTGCTGCAAGGTGATCCTATTTCCACTATAAGCTGACCTAAAACATTTTCCGCTTGCTCCATTGCACAAATCAGAACCATTGTGTTGAATTGTCCGTCAAAATAATGTACATACTCTGTTTAAATATTAATGTATTTGGAAGTGAATTATTTCTATACCCTAAGATATCAGTAATATTACTAAAAAGTTTATAAATGCATTTCAGGAGTTTCTACATATTTGTACATATCTTTTGTTACAACATTATGCTTAGTGCAAATTGTTAGTAGAAATCATCCAAATAAGTGGTTTCCAACCACGTGTACCAGTCCCGGTGCACTAGTACTAATTTTGAGCTACTAGCACGCCATAAATAATAAGGAAAACTTTAATTTGTCTGTAATAATTTCTCCTTCTATACGTGCACTTTGTAAAATTCGTTTTTCCAAAAATATCTGCTTATGCCTTGCTTTTTTATAGATGAAAATTAAAACCTAATTTGTTCGACAGAACTCATGTGCAGTAAAAAAAAAGGGCGGTCGGGGAACCCTCTTTATTTATATATATATATTTATCGTAATTTTTCACTTGCATATTTGGTATTTGTATTTTTTATACTTGATGAAACAACTTATAAAATCAATGCTTGACTTGATTTAACACATAAATATACGTTATTGGAACTAGAACTTGACACTATTTCAAGTTAGAAAAAAAAACGTAACTTGAAAATCAAGTTAAGTAGGAAATTCCTAATCCTACCACCGCCTCAAATAAATATTCAATATAAAAACCTATTAAAAAAGTTCTTTACGTTATATTTTTAACCATAAATACTCTTTAGTTATAAAAGAAAACTAAAAAATGGACAATTTTTCTTACAATTTTATTATTTTTATCTTTCTACTACCCCTCTCTCACTTGACACATTTCAATACACCAATCACTGATGGTAAGCTATTACCCTTAAGGATAGAAAGAGAATGAATAAAAAATAAGAATTAAAGAAAAGAAATACAAGGAAGGTTGCTTAGTCGCTTTACCGTTACGTTATGACCTTCGCGGTTTTACTCTACGCCAAATAAAGGGAAGTCGTTTCAGAATGTTATGCGTAATATAAAAAAGATGCCAATATTTTTTATTACGATTTGTAACGTATAATGTAATGGTTCTATTTTCATCTAGAAAATAATCATTGTCTACTATAACACCTATATCGATACAACATCTTCAAAAGGTTGGGAACCACTGATTTATGTAATTTTAGAAAAACTAGGGTTATTTTGTTATAGGTTTTGTACCGATAACTCAAATGATATAAAAATTACTTCATTTACGAACTCGTTAAGAGTGCACAAAATTTGTACATTTTAATTATGACTACGTCAGGGATTTATTTTTATGACTTTTGTATGATCTCTTAAGATAATTTAACAAACCACTCATTCTAAGTTTAATGCTGCCTGGCAAATTAATAAAATAACTCCATTTAAAAACTTCAAAATTTAAGATTGTTCATTTAAAGTTATTAATATTTTCGTAGGATTTTCAATTTTTGTAAGACTCCTATTCTTAATTTCTCCTCATCGTCAATATCAGCTTGATGGATATATTTTGATATGTTTACATAACTGAACTTCAGAGCTTTTAATTTTCCATAGTATTAGCATAATTTTCCGATTATAGCGTGAAATTAATGGCATTAGAGTCGTAAAATTCACCTCAGCGTCTTATATACGTGCATCCATGGTTATTACGACCAAGAACGATAGGGGAAGCAAAAATTTACTTTGACAAATTGTTATTTTCCAAGTTACGTTCTTTTAAAACTTTTAGCCTTTAAAATAAATTCCTTTGATTGCAGAATGTCGAGCTCTTATCATAAATCTACGTGATTTGGTAAGATTTTAGATTGGTTGGTAAAAACATGGTTAACTCTTTCGTTTTAAATTTAAATTTCTTTTTTTTAAGTTTTGTTTGTAATTTAATAAATGAGAACTTCTAATATATATGTATTACCTTTCCACCATTATTTCTTTATACTAATATGTATGTAATTGTATGCAATTCATTCATTACAAACCTCATTCGTGTGTTTGATTTATTTTCAAATTAATTCAAAATGTTATTAACCTAGTCTATGAAAAATTTACTTAATTACATACTATTTGAATTCACGAAACTCTTTGACGACTGTACGCAGACGTAAAAAAATTATTTGAGTTGCAGAAAAAGTATTTAAAAAATTTAAAAAAATTAGATTTTATTTTATTTTGATTTTATTTTAATACAACAATGTACCTTATAGTAATAAAGCGCGTCGAAAAAGAGAAGTTAATGGTTCTAGACAATAGAAAAATGTTCAGAACATAATGATTTTTTACAAAAACAATAACTCCTAACGATAATCAAATATAAACGATATTGATCCTTTTTAATTGTTGTTTGTTTCAATAATTGTCGTATTTCTAAAAATAAAGTCTTATGAAATATTTTTTTTAGTTCTTTAAGATATTCTACACCGTTTTAACTACATAAAACAAAAACAAAAAAAAAACAACTTTTTTTTTCCCTTACACAACGTTTGCTATAACCCGCCAAACTTTGAGAAGTCTCAATCGCCCGTGCCTTACCCTAGAACAGGTAGTGTTTAAATGTAGCTGGTAACGAGAATCTTGAAATCTTGAAATGAATATGGCTTTATTTTTAGAAATTGAAAAAATACTATAATTAAAAAATTATTGTGTGGTTTTACGAAACCACGATGCAAGTGAAACTTTTTTGCGGATTTTAGGCGCCTAAGTAACTGCAAATTTTGGGAAAATTATTCGAAGAAAGGGATGTAGCACGAATTCGCTGTCTGACTTGTCGCGCGCCGTTGCAACTAATTTTGAATTTCTATTATTGGTGTTAATACTCGAATGTTATTTTCATTATTGAATTTGTTGATTACTGTTTAATCGATCAGCTGCTTGTTGTTATCTATTGGAATTTCAATCATTGTTGAATAAAGCTTGATATGGCGGTGAAATAGTTTCTAGACGAAAGAGCTACACTAACACAAACATCACACTAAACAACCTATCGCTCCGACATACATAAACATATTATGCACCAGCAGAAAGTTCTAATAATTCTAATAAATTCACTATAAAAATTAAATAAAGTCGGCAGTCTTTCTCTTACGGCGTAAATTTAATTCACCGTCGGATATTTTCGCACTATTCTCACTAGCTGTATCTTTTTCTATCACGAGCAAGTGAATTACAACATTTATATCAATACACTGAACAAAACACAAATACCAATACAAATATGATTGACAATTAATGACAACTTATAATATACTAAAACGTTTTCATGGAGAGGAAAATAGCTCATTACTTTTAGTAATAACTCGCGTAACAGTCTTGGTAAAACGACATGGCATATAGCTAATAATGTATATACGAGCTCTGCCGAACACTTGCCGATTCCCTGCCGAGAATGTGTTACATTTAGCGACATGCTAAAGGCAGGCCAAAGAATTTGAAACGATGTATAAAAAGTTCCACTTTAAAAAGGATCAATTTTGTGCAACATTTTGTATAAATGGTAGTTGTTTTTTGTAAAAAATAATTATGTCATCAGCTCCCCCTATTGTCATAGGATTATTCCAGTCTTTGTTTCAACATGCTATATTACTTGGTTCGAAAGTTATAATATTTTCTACTCAATAATATCAATACACTTCAATAAAATCTAAGAGAAAATAAATTTAATTTTTTTTTCTCGATGAAAATGGGTCTAGTTCGCCCTTGCTGGGGCGAATATGCACTTTATGATGAATCATTCTGTATACAATGGAAATCATATATTGCATCTCGGGGTCAGATGCTTTTATTTGTGTAGCAGTGGTATGTTTATATCTTCGTTATGGTAAATTATTGAATAATAAAATTTCAGCTTGTGTTGGCATACAAAATTATAAGTACTGTTTGTACTACCCAAACTTATTTGGAACAAAAAATTTATAGTTTTACTTAAATGAAAAATGAAAATAGTTTTACTTATCACTTTGAAAAGATTAGTTTAATTTCAAGTCAAGAGGTGAAGAATAGAATAAGTTCTAAAATTACTACGTTTTGTATATTTTTGAAAGCTTAAATATGATGTCTATTATAAATTAAATAACTTAATAATCTATATTTGTTAGCTTTACTGCAGTTTTCTAAAAATAATAACTCATTTTAAATTTACTTTTGTTAACATAAAATCTAAAAATCTGATAAAGTAATGTTATTATGAAATTTAATAAAAATGAACAAGGCTGGTTTATTTAAACAAAAAAAGATATAAAAGGGTAGAAAAATAAAAGAGAAAATTTTTGTTTTGTACTTTTCCAGGCTTACAATTCTGTTTTGTTACATTGTACATATTGTTATATTCCCTAGTTGTTCGAAAAAAGGGACGAAGAAGCGTTGAATGCTTGAAATAGCTTCAATGGAGTGAGGATCATTTAACTGATACGTGGGAAAGAAAATCACCGTCATTTCATTCTCTATCGTCGACATCGAAGTCATCATCATCATTGCCAATGCGAACCTTCCTTTTAGAACGACATTCAGGTGAAATGCGAATGGAAGTCAAAAAGACGCAACGACAAACGGTCACATGCACCATACCATATTATTACACATAGGTACTACATAAACTGTAAAGGTTTTTAGATTTTGGAAAGAGGTGCTAGGACCACAAGAGGGTTGTTACTGTCAATGGAGAACTATAAAAGTTATATTCGACGTCAACATAATATAACCTTTTAGAAACGAACGCCCGCCTAAACAGTTTGGGACGCACCTCCTTACATTTATGAGCCACGAGGGATGAGATGGCCATTGAATAAAACCTTAAACGTCTTACATACATCAAGACATTTTTGACTAACGCCAAATCTTTTCCCCCTCGTTTTGTAACTCGTGTAAACCAACGTAAAACTAAAAACAAAAAAACAAACAAACATTAAATATTAGAAAATTATTTTAAATTAAAAAAAAAATAATTTTTCATCAAATCTGTTATTTTACTATCTCATATTCAAATTTCCCATAAAAACACATAACACAAAGTATACTTGATCCTTATTTTCCTAACAAAGCCAAAGAGTCTGAGTCTCTTTCAATCCATTCATTTGCCATTTGTGTCGAATAAATTTTCTTCTCGTGTAAAAAAGGGTTTTGTCAACACAAAAATTCACTCCCTCTACTTCTTTTTCACGTATTTTTCTTCTTTTCATTTATCCTAACAAATTTTCAGCTCTCCCGTTACAATTTACAACCTACAACTTTTATCTTTCATCTGATAGAAATTTCATACAGATAAAATAGAAAGACACACCAATGACGTAATGATGCTGTCTTCCATACAAAATCTACTCGACATATTCATATAAAAAACTTAAAAATCGAGAACTGATAAAAGAGTCCTTCGTCTTTAAAAAAGTTTTGAATAAAATGTATGGTTATAAGTCAATAAGTCAAAAACTATTAGTTAATATAAATAAGATTAATAACATTATTTTAATAATTAAGAAAACAAGAATCATAAATATAAAAACGCCTTTGTATTCAGAAAAAAATTACATTTATTTTAATTAAAGGTAATTTTTTTTTAATTAGAATTTTCATTAACTACATAATCCTGGATAATTTCTGTCACATTTTGTTCCTGGTATGCATTGACTGCAAGGTGGTCCAATTCCATATAAAGGTTCACCAATAATGTTCCCGGCCGTATTCATTGCACATATCAAATTCATTGTGTAGAACTGTCCATCAAAATCATAAACTCGTCCACAACCAAGGTTGTACCCCAAGCCAGAAATCATTTGAGAAAAATTCGGTGCTGTGCAACTTTGGAAATTGTACGCATTTCGAGGATCTAAATGTTGATGTTCTTCAAACCATGCGGTTAAAACCATGCTTAAAGCGTAAGTGCTTCGCACGGCGTATGGGCATACGGATCGATATCTTCCTACCATGAATCCATACGGAGCGTTAGGAGGATTTGGACACGTTGGGACTCGAATTTCACATGTATCAGCTTCGTTTTGACTTATACATTCAAGATTTCTGTCCCATCCGACAAAAGCCATGTTGGAAGAGCTTGGAAATCCAGGCAATAGACCCAGTGCCACTATTTGTGCTACATCATTGAAAATTCCTAATATGAATTGTTTTTCGGCGTTATTGAATGGTCCTGCCGTACACACTTCAACAGGCAAAACGTGTACTCCGAAGCCTAACGGTAGCGACACCAGAGCAAAAATTGATAAAAACACTCTCATATCTTCTACTTATTTAACTATAACATTTAAAGCTCATGCTTTTATATCAGCAATTTTATCAGTATTTTTTTGCATACCACTTAATTATAGTTTCTATAAACAATAGGTAAATATAATTACAAATATAAAAAAAAATTAATTTACTTTATTAATTATGTATAATATTCAAATAAATGATCAGTCAGTTTTATGAACATTAATAGACTTTTCCATATAAATGTCTCATCAATAAGTTCCAATACTTTTACAGTAAATATAAAAACATTGAAATATTTATTTTATATAAATATTTATTGAAAAATATTTACTTGAAGTTAAAAAAATATTACATTACATTGGCCACGGCTTTCGTACCACTATAAAAGAAAAAAAATTGTAGTTTGCAATTCGCTTTTGGATGACAACAAAGAATAAATAGGTTATTTTACCAGAAGAACAGGATAGTTTAAAAAGGCAATTTTTGGGTTGTACTTAAAATTATTAGTTATTATAGATTTTTTTCTTAAAAATAATTATATTTCTTACAATCACCAAAGAAGAAGCACTATACTAAAATAATTTTTGAGTACAATTTTATTAGATTTAATGTAAGTATGAACTTTTTAAAGAAAAAATAGGTGTTTTCATTAACTTAAGTTATTAATCCTTTGATTACTTTATTGAAGATTTAAAATAACAATTTTACAAATACACTTTTAATCATATTTTAACAATCAATAATAGCGCACAATCCTGGATAATCCCTAGAACATCTAGTTCCAAGTGGGCATTGACTGCAAGGTGCTCCAACAATGTACATAGGCTGTCCAATAATATTTCCGGCAGTATTCATTGCACAGATCAAATTCATAGTATGGAATTGACCATCAAAATCATAGACTCTTCCACATCCAAGATAAAATCCACCTTGAGTTATCAATTGTGAGAAATTAGGTGCCGAGCAACATTGGAAGTTGCATACATTTCGTGGATCTAAGTTTTGATATTCCTGAATCCATTCAGTAAGAACTGTGCTTAAAGCATACGTGCTTCGTACTGCGTACGGACAAACAGACCTATATTGTCCAATCATGAATCCATATGGAGCGTTGGGAGAATTTGGACAAATTGAAACTCGGAACTCGCATGTGTCTGCCTCTCTTTGAGCGATCCGTTCGAGATTATCGTCCCAGATAACTTCAGGAAGGTTGGCAGCACTTGGGAGGTCTCCTAGTTGACCAAACGCTATTACTTGTGATATATCGTTAACAATTCCCAAAATAAATTGTTTTTCTGGATTGTTCAGCGGTCCGACCGAGCATCCTATTTCAGGACAATGGTTTGGAAAAATACCGAAACCTAGTGGCAACGCTGCCAGTGCGAAAATAGCGACAAACGTAAACATTTTTTTACTATTATAAATCAAAACATACTAGCTTTCCTTTTATACCCAAATAATTTTATTACAACTCAATGTTAAACAAAAATAATCAGAATTAAATTTATTACCATTCTGTTTATATTTGCTGTCTTCTCGTAATTTAATTGACTATTGAATTGATTAAATACAATATAAGACCACGTTATATTTATTGAAAACTGGAAAATATAAAGGTATATAAAAAACAATGACAAGTTTTGTGCTGAAGAAATAAAAATTTTTGCAGTCATTGTAATTCGCAGGAGCACTCTTCAAGTGGCTTCCAGAACAAATATAGATCCATTGTCTTTTTTGTGATTCTTAAACTATACTAAGAGTAACATTTTTTACAGAAAAAAATAACGGCTATGGGTATAAAAAACATTTAACAAGAGGATGTTTTTGAGAACAACCACACTGACATTCAGTAGCAGATTAGAGTAAGATTTCTTATAATGAGCTGTACAAATTTTATCGTTTGTGTAAAATTCTATATGATTTTTAGCAAATTCGTAGATTATTATCGTCTATCGTAATAATCATCTAAGTTATAATGCCAAATTCTAAAATTGTACGAATTGAGCCAAACTTGGTCAACAAACGCCAACGAATTGTTCCGTTAGTCAAAAGTTGGTTAGTGTTTACAGGAGGCAAACGAAAACTAACGAACCAGTAGACGTTAGTTTTTGTTGAAAATTTGAGTAAAAATATCACAGATTTGGTCTCCGTTAATTCTTTTCTAGTTTTTAATGTTCACGGGAGAATCGTTTCTGGCTCAGTTTTTCACTTATATTTCCCCTGGTAAGTTAGACAGAGGTCGACTGCCATTGCGTTGGCGACTGCATTGCCTAACTGTCGTTTGTTGGTTGCCTCCATTGGTTAAATGTTGGTGCATTCAACTAGACACTCGAAATATTATATGGCTTATTTAAAAATACATTTTGAGCGTTGTAAGCGTCTCGTGGAACGCACCCTGTATACATGCTTTCAAACTACTTCTGCGTCTAGTTTTCGATGTTTACCGTTCTCTTTAGAATTAAAACTAATGTTCTTGTATTATTTGATTGCATAATAATTTTAAGCGGCCAAAGTTATTATAATAAAGCGTGATAATTTTCTTAACATGTGTCTACCTGAAATGTCATCAATCATATTTATACACTGCTAATAATAGCAAAGTAATAGAAGTTTATGCTTCTAATTATATGTATGTAATTCAATTGAATAGAAATTTAATTGGTTTTTAGTTATTTTATCTTAGAGTTGGTGCAGTTAATTCTTCATACTTCCAAGTTCTTTCTATTACATTAGATGAAAATCATTTTACAGTGAAAATTTGAATAAAAATTGTTAGAAATATAATATATTTGAATTTGATTTAATTTTTTTGTAAAACTCTTCTTACATAAGTATATAGAAAGTAAGTTATAAAAGTGCTAGTTTTTAAATTTTGTTAGGTCTCGTCGGAAGAATAGCGAGGAACGTAATTTCAAATCTAACATATGTATATTGTATATGTATGTTATTAACATATTGTGGCGTAGAAAACGCAATTTCTAACCACAATTAGATTAGTTCGTTTTTGTATAGGACTGTTGTGTTTAAGTTAAAATGTATTGTTGAAACTAAGACAGGGTGGGCCGGGAGATATATGTTGTTGGTATCCAAGAAAAGAAAAACAATTTAGTTTTGGGCCAAGCATGCGACGGGAAAGGTGAAATCCTTTCTCGTATGAATAAATTTAATGTCATAATTAAAAATTAGTTACTAATGTATATAATATCTATAAAAAATTTAATGGTAAATAAAAACTGCGCTACAATATGACTATGTCGTTACATTTTTTCTTAAAAGAAGAAAACGCTTAAACAATGCATATTCATTTATTGATGTACTTTTAAAATCGTCAAAGTAACTTTGAAATTTTTTTAGCAAAAGCTCAATAGATTTAACATAACGTTGTTATCTTTTGCCATTTTTCAAAAAATTATTTTATTGATTTGAACAGTTTAAATTACGTTACTTTTTCAATTATTGGAAAGTGATATTCAATGTTTAAAATGTTAGCTTCGAAAAAACAAAATTTCCAATAATTTATGAAAAGCATGCGTACGTTTCGGCGGTACTCTTGAATATCACATACTTTTGATTTCTTCGATTAAGTATGATAAAAAAACAAATCTGGCTGCCAAAAAAATCCGCCTAGCTGACCTTGATTAAGCTATAATAAACTAAGATTTACATTATATATACCTAATACATTCTCACATACGTTAAAATGTATATTAAAAAAAAAAACTAAAAAAAAAACAAATGAAAGATTATATATTATGTCATATATTATATTTTTTATTTTTTATTTTATCCACGAAATATTTATCTTTTATTCGCATCATTGAAAAGTTTAGGTCTCGATCACAAAATCTTGCTTTAAGCTTTTTTTAATCAAAAAACCTAGAAGAAGTTGTTGTATATACGGTAGCAAAAATTTATTGTCCTCTTTATTGGCGTAATGGTTAGATTTTTTAAAACTTAGATTTCAATGCATGCGGCAGTAGTACTCGGTTTGATTCTCGTTGAATCTTGGATATTTCAAGATTTATGAATTACAGATATTTTCTGTATGTAGGTAGACAGTTGTGATATGATATTAGATGTAAAAGTGACTTAAAACATAAAAAATAAGTTTTAAATACTGCAACGTTTTTTCGGGTTTGAGGATTTGTGTTTAATGACAACGATTTATTTTTTTAACAATTGTTTATTCATTTATCTTACACTATTGTTGCTTATAAACTACACGTTAAAATTAGCTAGTTTTCAAAGTCCCTTATTTACTATTTATTGTCACTCACGATTTCACTGTTCACTTTATTTACAATGTTCACAATTTATATAACACTGATCACTTTTCACTTTTAACACTTTAACTCTGGATGAATATTTATTTGAATACACGTCAAATTTTTATTTCACACTGTAAGGCTATCACTCGTAATGTCAGTTCATTTACAACTGAACTGGCTGGCTCTTCTTCTGGCTTTTTTATACCAAACCAATCATCGTTCTCGAATTTTCCAAGCGATAAATTCTCCATTGCTAGAATATTCGATCCCATTATTTTAGGGTCTGTCTTATTCTCATCTATTAATAAATCAATGGAGAAATTTCTAGAAACAACATGCTATCCCGCTCCTCTAGTGTTACATTAATCCGCGCAACAGGAGTTCTGGCCAGCCCACCAACTCTCAGTCATAAAATGGCGCCACAGCGACCCATTCTTTTATACAATTCTTATCGCTAGGTGGTCTCGAAGACGAAGTTCTTAGAGAGAGAACCTTCTCGAAGTTCCAGGATTTAACGTTACGTTCTTCTTATCTTTTAAAACAATGCTCCTCCTTTCGCTGGTGATTGGTTAATCCCACCCAAGCTGCCAGCGGGTGAAACCACCCCCATCCAGTCACAAAATGGGGGCCTTTCTGAGATTTGTGACAAAACTATAAACCAGAGGTGTCCAAACTACGGCCCGCGGGCCAAACCCGGCCCGGCAGGCGATTTTATCCGGCCCGCCAAGGATTTGAAACTGACGAAAGATTTTCCACCATATTTGCAGTAAAAGTAATTGCGGATATACAACTAGAATTTCAAAAGCGTTTTTCTGATCTTGACATAAATCCAAGGGAAATTTGGCTGTTTCAAAATCCATATGACTGCAACGTTGGCGACGTTTCAAGTCAGTTTCAAATGGAAATAATTGATCTTCAAGCTAGCGATCAAATCAAGAACAAATACAAGGAAGGAAACTTGATCGATTTTTACAAATTTTTGGACGCAAAAGAGTTTCCAAATTTAAAGCAATTAGCTGGTAAATTTATTTCTATGTATGGCACTACCTATATGTGCGAACAAACTTTTTCCAGGATGAAGTATCTGAAATCTAAATATAGGGCAAATTTATCGGATGATCATTTGCAATTATTGCTAAAAATTGGTGTTTCCGATTTGAATCCCAACTTTGAAGGAACTCTCCAGGAAAAAAACTCAGTTCCACCATTTCCATTAAAAATTGCATGAAATAATTTTATAATAATATAATTTAGACATGTTTGTTTAGTATTGTTATATCTGTAATTTACTATAAAAAATAAAATTCAATGCTGCTTTACTTGTAATAAGGTTTTTTAATTCACATATTTACAATGCCTGGCCCCCGTTAATGAATTTAAATACCAAACTGGCCCTCGCAGCAAAAAGTTTGGACGCCTCTGCTATAAACAAATAAATATTGCTTGAAAAAATTGTATATTCTATTACATGCAAATAAACCTATATAAACTATAATACGTGTTATGCAACATCCAATATTGGTTAAAATATTAACTTTATCATTGGGATTAATTATTGAAATTCATTTAATAAAAAAGGTAAGACAACCTCATAGCAAAATATACATTCATCATCGATAAATAGAATACTATTTATTATGTTTATATTAAATATTAATTAACCGAGGGATCAAGGACGTATCCTATCTGTATAGAAAGGATTGAATTTCATATCCATTTGTAAAGTATTCTTTGAGATAGATGATGCAATCCAATCAAATTAAAGAGAATGATGGATCGAATATCGTTTGATAAAAAGCTTGGATTGTATTCATTTTGTAGCATTCGTTCTGAGAAAAAAAAATTGTAAACACAATTTTGTCTATCCCTCTATATTATATTTTCTTTGTTAATGGATCGAAAATGAAATGAATGCAGGTGATGAAAAACAAATGGTACAAATGAAGAGAGAAAATGGTTTTGCATTCATTGACTGATATTTTTATCATCTACATCTTTGTTTTTGCAATCGTCACATATAGAAATTTGAATTATGGATATTAGTCGAATACGACATTCAAAGGCAAACCTGTAAATTTTCTACATATCGGAAAGAGATTATACAATTTTATCGCTGAAAAGCCCTTCGAGCCACAATCCCATTCAGATTTTTCATTTTGGTAAAATTTGCATTTTAGAACTTTAACAAACAGAATATGAAAAGCGATAGGGTGGTAAAAAATACAAACAATATTTCCCCTTATACCTACGTTTTCTCATTCCATTACATACAGGTACAAATACAAAATTCAAATAAATCACATTTTGTCTTTGAATGAAAAACGTTCATTTGTACTATCAGCAATGAGCAATAAAACCGAAATGGGAGAAAAATAAATACATTTCACCCTCCTCAGCCAGCCTTACATTGAATTCATCCCGTTCCATTTACAAAAACCATATATTTATTTTATTACATTCGAATTGGATTATTACGATGATGAGACAAATTCGTGGATATTTCGGTCATATTTTCCCTGATTTAATGCAATTTAATAGACTCGCTGCAGGGGTTGAAATTTATAGATATAGGGAAAGGAACAAAATAGAGTTAAAGCGTGGTGGATCATAATAGGTCATAGCATGTCAGCATTCAATTTATATATGCTATCATCATCGAGGAACGAGGCAAGGATAAAAGAAAAGAGGGTTAATTGTTTCTTTTTTGATTGGAAAATTTTTATCTTCGATAAGTACGTGGATTGCAATTTATTTAATCAATTGATTGGTAGGTATAGATGAAAAGGTTTGAAAATATTACTTTTACTGTGTTGATTATAATTATTGAATAAGTAACAGTGGAAAATTTAATTTATTTAACTTTATATAATGTTTTCTTTATCAACAAGTGGTATATATTATTTTCAAACTTCATTTCATTAATATTAATCATCATTAAAAGAAAACTAAAAGCATATAATTTTATTTTTAATAAGCAATGAATTTGTTTGCAAATTTTAGAAAATTTAATATTAATTGATCAATTGAAGTTGCAATATATACAATATACATAGATTCTTTTTTCAAAAGAAACACAACCAAAACTTTAATTTTCATTGTAAATTTATCCCATTTCAGAGATCTCCAAACTTTTTAGTTCACAGTTTGCTTTACTAAGCCACAAAGGCCCTAGATTTACCTAATTCATCAAATTAATATAACATTATTATGTTTTAAATTGAAGTTAATATATTGAGAGTTGAACTCTCCTCTTCGGGATTAACAGAATACATTTTCAGCCACATATTGGCGCAGTGGCTAGAGTTCTCTCCACTTCATGCGTCAAGTGGTTCTGGGTTCGATCCCCATTGAATCCTAGACTTAAAATTCTAGACCTAAGATATACTTGACCAACAGAAAGTTTCTGTGTTTAGACAGTCGTGATATGACCATGGCAGTTAAAGCGACTTAAAACACCAAAAAAAAAAAAAAAAAAAAAGATACATTTTCAATGTCGTTTTTTTATATTGTTGTTACTTGTTCCTGCTGTTAACAGCAAGATCTTTTAGAATCTTTGTATCGCAAATATTCAAATTCTAGCGACTCTAGCCACAAAACGTCAAATATGTAGTATCTATAGATTTGTTGGGTAGCAATACTTAAAGAAAAAAATGTTTGTCTATAAAGTTGGTTTACGGACGATAGTTTTACGTGATAATGTCATAAAGAAACCTTGATAAAAAATTGCATACTTTTATGAATTAAATTGAATTATTATCACTGAATTATCATTATTTTGTATAATACAAAGAAGGAGTCAATTGAAAATGACAATTTTTTTAAAATGAGATCAGACTGAAAATTATGAAGTTTCCACACTTCCTTTAAAATCAAACTATGAGTTATCCACCTGTTCTTCATATTTTGTGCAAATTCTATTTTAGATTATTTTTAGTAAGACTTTTAACACGGGGGGCATATACGACTTATAAATTTTAAATGGTACCCTGATTTGGGATTGTTCTTTTTTTGGTAGAGGTACCTACCTATGAATGTTGATGTTAACCACTCTGTTGGGATATTTTTTAGATGTCCGAAATTGTAGATCAGAATTTAAAAGGGCTTATTTTATTAAGGCCGTTTCAATTAATGCATTTATTGGCAACTGCCAATCTCAAAACCTAAGAAAACCATTTTTAGTATTATATCAAATAAATTAGGACCACTGATGTTAGGAGCAACAATTTTGTCAACACCCCAAGGTTGCGTCAACAAAAGAGTCTGTTTGTAATAAATTGAAATATACCTATAGTTATTTTTAATACAGTTATGTAAAAGAGACACATGAGAGTTTGATGATGATATAAAAATAAAGTAAATAACAAAATGCATTTACTTTTATCGTAATTATAATTTAATTCATTGTAATAAAGATACAAATATTTTATGACAACATTTAAATAAATTTTAGCGTAATTTTATATACCAACTTATAATATTTTAAATGGCAAGTATTTAAATAACGAGTAGTAAAATTTTAATAGGTAGCAATATATTACAATAAAACGCCAATAATTTTGTTGCAATTTTAAAGCTAAAATCAATCCCTTTTGTTAAGCAAACAATTTAGACAAGCTAGCCAAAGAAGTTTTAACGAGTAATTAATTTTTCAGCGGTTGTAATTCGTACAGTATGGGAAATAAGAACGGGCTCAGAGCTGGAGAACATGGCCAGAGAAAGGAGGACGAAATTGTCCCTACGGATGGTCGAAAGGTCCAGCATAAATATTTAAATATTGATTTAAGACTTAATGTAAATAAAAAGTTTTCAAAGCGCTTGAAAAGCTCGACAAATATTCTCGCCTTGTTCTCTTTTAACATTTTAAATTCCATTAGACGTGAAAAGAAGAAGTATACATAAAGGAAAGGAATCGTAGAGGGTGGCAATTTATTCTTTGATTGTCGGGAATGATAAAAAAGTTGTAGTGATTGACGACGATAGCCGTATTTTATAATTAATTTGAATTTTTATTTTCTTCAAATCTTATAAACTTGCTGAATGCGGTGACATTGATTCTAATTCATTAAAAAACTGATCTTTTTATATACTTGATAATTTTTCATAAATTGAAATTATAATTTCCAAGCTCTTTAACTTTTTTTTTTCTTTAATTTTATTTTATTTTGCAGCATCTTTTCATTCGCTACATTTAACGTCAAATTTCATAACAACTATGGTTTTTTTCCTTGTTCGTTTCGGTTTTCTTTAATTCTTTTCAAACTTTTTCTTTGTTTCATTGTCGATGTTCTTACATAAGACTTGGTTTTTTATTGTCTTTTCATATGAAACTCCCACGTAAATAATACCTGACAAAAAACAAACAATTTGATTTACTAATAAAAAGATTGTCCTTAAAAAGAGTAAAATGTATATAAACTCATAAAATTTCACTTTAAATGAAAGAAAAATTTTTTCAAAATTGTTTCTTTTAATATCTAAATAAATTTTTTGTTTTATAAATACATTTAATAAAATTTATAATCTTATACTTTTTCTAAATTGTGTTTAAATAAATAGTATAGGATTTTTTTACAAGAAAAATTCAGTTAAAGTTGATGAATTGTAAGACTCGAATCTTGGAAATTGATTTTCACTTTATAAAACGCTTGAGATGTTACCTTAAAAAACTGCGACAAATCTTTTCGGTTTTGGAATTTTCCGTTTTAAATCCATTCCCTGCTTTGGTGGTGAGATACAGAATGAAACTTTTGTGGATAAAAACCCGCCGGGGCCGACACAGCTTCTTCACGCTTATATATTTTTCTTCGGCATCATTATATAAATTTTATCTAAACGAAATATACAAAAATTTCTCTCGAAGGGAACGTTTTGGTTCGAATAATACAATAAGCGTCCGTGTGGCCGTCGCATGGTATCGGATGTGGACTTCAATGTCCGCTTCTCTTCTATGTTATTACAAAACCCCAATCGCTTGCCTCTGAGGCAGAAACGCCACGACGCGTCCCACAGGGAACAATTGTCGATTTGAATCGAACGCCGAATTATTGATGACGATGAATTTTTCTAAATGACAATCACGAAAGAAAAATTGTGAGAAACAAAGAGATGATGTTATTCATACCAATTCTTTTCTTTTACAAATTGGTCGATGAATGCTATAAAGTTTCACATCAACTCAAATGATTTCATATCTAATTTACAAAAGTGTCTCAATCTCTTTAAATGGTTATTATATTTTCATTTTTTTTTTTATAAAATAAATTTTTTATTTGCAATCTGTAACCGATTACAATAAGTAATGAATCAAATTAAATGTGTTGGCATTTAATAATAAAAATTCTAATATTTTAATACGTCCAGCGTCTCAAAGCTAAGTAAGTACCTACTCAACTCAGAGTCAGATGACTGGAAACTAGTTCAGCGTTACTAGCCAATGTTAGAAACTTTCTATGATTGTATTAGGAGAAGGTTACAAGGCCATCGGCGCTTTAAGCGCCGTGAAGTTTGAATTAGTTAATGAGGAGAGGGTTTTGGGCGTTGAATTTAAAATGTTATATAAGCTTAGAATGAAAGTTATGGAAACGTTTTAAAATTATATCGGTAACAAAAGGAATCTTTAGGTCTGTATTTGTAATTTGGTTATATACATAGTAAGGGGCATTTAAGATGCGAAGTAGAGTTCGATATTGCCAGGAGCAGCTCCCTGTCACTTAAATACGAGAAAGGCTAAAAAACGTGACCGATTTCTACGAAAATCTTAGTACCTTTGGGCGGCGCTGGTATCTAGTGGAAAAACAGCTGTTCACTATTTGTGTTGTTATAAGAGTCATACGTCTCTAATAGCCCTTCGCTCTCTTAAACTTATCATCACTTATCAGAGTTATTATACGTATTATAAAAAAATACGTATCCTAATTATTGTCATATAATAACAATAATAAGGAAAACAATAAATAAAGTTTAATTTTAATCAGCCCCCTGTCACTTAGATACGAGAAATGCTAAAAAAACGTGACCGATTTCTACAGAAATCTGTGTTGTTATAAGAGTCATACGTCTCAAACAGCCCCCTACCACTTAAACCTATCAGAGTTATTATAATTATTATATAAAAATACTTATCATAATTATTCTCATAATCACAATAATAATGAAAACATTTAAAAAAGTTTCATGATAATAACTTGCCTGACGTTTAAAAAAAATTATTTCTAATCTCCGACTTTCATAAATTCTACGGTCTTTGTCAGTCTTTGTGGTCTTCTTCGTTCAACTCGTTGGCAACTAAATGGCAACTAGTGACTGCAAATCGAGTAAAAATGGTCACATTTTTGTAACATGGAGTTGTAGGGGGCTGATTTTAATAATTTGCCTGACGTTTAAAAAAAATTATTTCCAACCTCCGACTTGCATAAATTCTTCGGTCTTCGTCAATTATTGTGGTCTTCGTTCAACTCGTTTTCAACTAATTTACTGCAAATCCAGTAAAATGGTCACATTTTTGTAACATGGAGTTGTAGGGGGCTGGCCAGGAGTGTATCCGCTGTGTACGCTGTAAATTGGACTTTTTGGTTGAATCCCAATTATATTCCGTAAGTCCACTTTTGTCTTAGTAGTGTTCCGTAAAGTGTCTGTTTATTATATTTGCTTATTGGAGATTGAGGCCTTACAAGTTGTTGTAGCTGACCGTATCGTCTGTTTAGTTCTTCTTTTTTTGTCTTGTATGGGGTGTCCCAGACATGCGCCCGTCAAAATAAAAACTTATAGATATCGTACAGTGGTAAATATTGTAACGGTATTGTTAGCAATATGTACTGAAGGGCAATCCTCTCGTCTGAGTACAAAGATTACTTGGATGCCTTTGTCGTTATTTATTTTTATTTTCCACTAGCTGATACCCGCCCGCTTTGCAGAGCGTATCTAAATTAATCTGATTGAATAATAGAAAAATTTACCCAAAATAAGAAATTAAACTATTTTTACAAAAAAAGATAATTAGATATTTCTAGACCTTTATTTCATAGAAAGTTCATGAAAATCCGTTAAACTTCTTTTCCAGGAACAGATATTAGCTATCTTATAGGTAGGATCTTTACGTTTTTTTGAATATTGTAAAATATTAAGACAATTTTAAGCCATGTGAACCTTTCACACTAAATGTCATATGAAATCATTTATTAATTTTAGTAGAATGGATTAGTAGCTATCCTTTAGGTAGTGTACCTTTTTTAGGATCAATAATATTTAATGTGTTATCTTAAGATCTGAGGTATCAGGTTTGGTTGCCTTAGGTTCATTATTCTAGGATATAGTATTAAGTCCATTATGTCTTATCGGCAAGTCTGCTATTTCCCGGGGTTCAAAATTAGACAATGGATTCTTATAGATCTTGCTAAAATAAATAGAAAATTAAGAATATGGTTTTTTGGTAAAAAAAAACAACGCGATGGTCACATCTAAACTGCTATTTTCTCTTGGAAAATAAGTTGGACTGGATTTCTTTTTGTTCTGGGGGCTCTGCCTAACGGCTTCACCTCTTTTAATCAAACTCCTAATTGGGATCACTAAAGTTGAACTGTCTGTTTTTTTTTACTTACTCTTACGGGTCTCATTTTTGAGCAAAGATATTTATTTTTATGAATGAAATCATATTTACTGCATAGGATTTCCTTCTCCCCCCTCGACAATTTGAACGTTCACTCAGCCGAACTATTAATAATATATTACCTACCCGTACATTCACAATGGAGTTATGGTTTCTAGGAATTTAACCTATCGCTATACTTCTATAATGGTTATTTTTTTCAAATTTGCGAACATTAATTTATAAGAATAACAAATTACATAGCTTAAAATCATATCGTCTTTACGATATGATATGGTATATGTACATTGTATCACAGCTGCCTGCCGATGTATGTTTTTCGTTGCGCAGTTTTTATAGTTTTTATTTTTTTGCTCAGAAAATCAACATTTTTTGGAATAAAGTATTTTAAAGCACTTTTTGTAATATTAACTACTTGTACTGAAAATCTCATCCAAATCGGACCAGCCGTTTTCAAGCTTGCCCAGAACAAACAAACAAACAGGGAAAACTAATCGAAATAAAAAGTAGCCTATAATAGTTACAATATTTAATAACTTTTTGTGAAAATTCCATTGAAATCGGCTCAGCTGTTAATAGTAAGAAGTAAAAATTTTCAATCTTATTATTGGTATAGATTTCCAACATCACTTAGAGTTTAAGTCAAGGCGCTGCTGCACTTTGTTGGCGACTAGAGTCTAGAACAGGATTTATGTTTGTGGAAAGAATTGAATATCATTCGTCAACGTGGTTATTATCAAGTAGGGATGATACCTGTGGATGATATAAGATAGAATTGACATAAATCATAGAATTGACATAAGTCATAGACATTGTCATAGAATTGACATAAAAATACTACCCTGTGCGTCACCTGCCCTAATGAATGAAAGAGTGGAGAATTCAGCACCACATCTCACCCTACAGCAAGTTGTTGAGACCTGTTGAGTAGTGGAATGAAAGGGACGGAAACCAGGCCTGTGAAAAGGTATAATTATTATTATTTTTCAAGATAAGAAGAATTATCTTTTGCAAAAGTATTTAAAAAAATCTTTGTTTATAGATGCAGGAGACTGATAGTCCAATATTGGGTTTATAAATGGTTTAATAGGTTTGGGAATCATAATAATAATGGACTATTTTCATTGAAAGATACAGTGAAATGGTTTGAAGAAAATAGTTGAAGACCTATAGTATACTATAGTACCTACTATAGAACTTATAGTATACTAGTGACTAGTGAACTTCGTTAACCTGAGCCCAGTAAAGGCTTTCGAAAACAAACCTCTATCTTTAAAGAGAGAAATACTAAATCCCTTTTCTGTAAGTAGAAGGATGATTCTCGAGACTTTTATTGCAAATATTAAATAAAGGAACTACAAAAAGAGGGGTTCTTTACATTTGCATTCAAAATAAGAATTGGATCAAGTTGATATATTAGAAATACGGCATATTAAAGATATCAGTGACATATATTATAATTTCAATAAACCCCTACCAAGGGTAAATTGCAGTCCTCAAAAATCACTCTTTCAAATTTCATGTTTTTATTTTCAATGGCTTAGCTCAACAGCCTCCAGAGCGTCCATCAGTCAATCATGGTTCTGTTTCATATATGGAGATTAAACTTTGAATGAAATATTGCACTTGGTGCTTTCCAAGCTAAATGAAAAGTGGCATTAAGTAAATACACAAATACAACATTTTCGTGAGTATTATAAATCTTTTTGTCTTAATTTAATTTGGTTTAACTTCAACGTTTTATTTCAACCTAAATACACAGAGTATCCAGCATTCAAAACGTCACATCACACTTTTGATTAATTTTGCTTTGACCAACTAAATATAAATTTAAGATGCAAAATAATTAATTACAGATTGTGGTCTATCGAATTTAAACTCGGTAAATACAGAGATTGGATTACGTTATTCTTCTAATTGTAAATCTTATTAATTGAATTACTTGTAGAGAAGAATAAAACTTTACTTTTACTTCAGTGAAAAACTTATTAGATTTCTACTCTTATTTCATTTGAAACTCGGCTCATATTTCATATTATTGAAATCCATTTTTAAATTAATATCAAAATACTTCCTCATATTATAATTTCCACTAATCTACCTTTTCAATACCCATTTTCTACAATACCACAACTCTCCCTCAATAAAAACTTTTTCTCACCCGCTCCTTCTTCTGTCAGACAAACAAACCGACGACATATTTAAAGCTGTAAATTGAAATATTTGTAGATGAAATTGTGGCTGTTTATATAAAGTTGTGCCAGAGAACGACGCCTTTTGAATACCACGAAAGAAGAAACAAGAGCGATAGAGGGCTCAGCAAAGGATGGAAAACGTCCAGGTTTGATATTCTATAATGGAGATGAAGGTAGATGAAAGTATATGGTTAGAGTTTTGAGAAAAAGGAAGGCTGTCGGTTTGAGCTTGTGTTTGTAATACGATTAAAGTTTTCATCGCAACACAGACATAAACGGGACAAAATATTCCACTCTCACTCCCACTTTTCACAGTCTTCGAGCTTTCAATTTTTTGTTCCCTTTTGAATTTTCTTCAATTACTTGAACGTTAAATCATTTTGAATTTAAAAAAAAAAAAATTAACAGAGTGATTCTCACAACGCTTAAAATTAAAATGAAACATAAAAATGTACAAAAAGAGGATCGTTTTCAGGGTGTTTCATTCAAATGGTTTTCATATCATTCAATACATACCAAGTTCCATTCGTGATTTAAAAAATGAATGCATTTAAAGGAAAAAAATCAATTTCAGTGACAGAAATGATTTAATTTATTTATTTTTATGATTAGTGAAAGAAGATAAAATTCAATTTCATCTCTACTTTACTTCCCGTTCCAGATTTTCTTTTCTTAATCCCATCCATCATATCATGCTCAAAAAGGGCCGCCAACAAAAACATTTATTTTCTTTTTAAAACCTATACATTAAAAATATCAATTGTAATTTATTAACTTGAAATCTATCATTTTTCTTCCTATTTCCGTTTCTCACAATTTTATATCCAACCGCGTAGAAGGCTTTTGATGACGTCGAATTATTTTTATATTTACATACAATTAATTTATTTCTCTCGTTCTCACACATTTTCACATATAAAACATGAGATTTTTTTTTCGTATTGTTATGTAAATTCCTCTTGTAGTCCCGTCGCTTCTCCTCCAGTTGCTAAATGACCATTGGTTGTTACCGCGTGTGACACAATGGATTTCTGTCCAATTTTTTTCCTTCGTTTTGTTCAACACATTTATTATCGCTCGAAAGCTTACCACAGGGAAAAGCTTTTTTATCTCTCTAACCAACTCAATTTGAATAAAAAAATGAAAACATATGTATTTTGCATTTAGTTTCAACCGCCATCTTAATTACCTTACTTTCATTAAAATTTCTAGAAGCTCTAATGAAAAAGTAGTTCTATATGTGAAAAAAAAAAAACAAAACAAAAACAAGTAAAGTGAAATGTACGAGTATACGGCGAAGGTGGTGTTTTTTAATTTGCAAGGAATTGTAAATTAATTTAACTAATAGTGAAATAATGGAAACAATATTTGACGATTTTGACTACAACTCATTCAATTGTAATAAAATATCGTATATTTTGTATATTGTATATAATAGTAGCTTTAAACCCCATATAAAAAATTTATAATTAGGAAAACTTTTTCTTTATGAAACGGCGATCCAAAGAAAAAACGAAAATATAAATTAAATCACGAAATCTTACAGTTTCAATACTTTTTTAATCGTTAAAGTCTTTAAAATGTATTAAACACGTGGGTTAGAGAATGTTAATAGTTTCTTACAATGGTATTAATATTTCTTTTTTTGCGATTTCTTTTTCCAATTGTATTGTTTTTGAAGTTATTGTTCTTTAGGCGCGTTATGAAAAAATTATAAGATTGAAATTTTAAAATGCGCGCGCATCACTGAGAGACAAAATTAACAGGATGAAGTTGGCCGCAAAACCACTGGGTTCTTTTTCACTAGGCGCGCGTAATTTGAATTTTTGTTTTATTTCTTTACTTAGTTATTTATTTTTATATTTAAATTAAATACAATTAATTCTATAAATTTATTTTAATTTTTTTATTTAGATAATATTTGTATATACAATGACACATATTATTAATAAATAAGTTATTACTTTTCTCGAATTTGGCAGTAACTGTTGTCATACTATTTGGAGTTTAGTGATGAAAATGACGTCTGCATTCCATGAATATTCTTGGTTATCACGAAATCTGGGATTTTGGAATGATTCAAACATCTTAGAATAATAATTTAGTAAAACAAGACATGAATAAGATTAAGACATTTACTTTGCTACTTAGGTACTACTTATTTTATTTCGCAATTTCTATAGAGCTTTGTTTTCATGGCATGCATGAATTGTTAGCCAGAAAAATGATACTGACAAATTTTATAAACGTCTTGCAGCCTCCTTGGATATTATTTTCTTTGTTAACCATAGTTTTGCACAGTATTTCAGCCAATAAATAGTCATAAAAATACAAATTTACTACACAAACGGTGATTTGGAAAAAACGTGTAAACGTCAGATAATTTTAGGCTATTAGTACGGCGTCGTTCTTAGAGGCGTTAGTATCGGTCTATTTTATCATCATAGCGCAAGTCCGTAATGCTTAAATGCATTTTGGACACTGTCCCGCTATCTCTGTTCAAAGCGCCGTACTAGAATTGAAAAAACCGCACATCTCGTAAAAGTGTCTGCTCCATAAATAAATTTTATTTAGTTGTGATTTAAATTGCATATTTTGATTAATATTATTTACTATTTGTAAATATTAGTGAAAAAATTGTACTTATACACTTTTCAAGTGATCCAATATAATTGAGGTTAAGTATCCGTATGTATTATTTATTGATATAAATTAAAATACTATTTTCTACATTTTATTTTAATTAATTATTTGAATGTAATTATTAAAAATTAATTTTTAATGATGCCAAAGAAGTATAACTTCTCACACGCGTACAGAAGTACACGCACCAACTTTTATATTAAGCTTTAATTTCAAAATATGAAAATTGATATTTTGTTGCATTTGTAAGCCATCTTACTTAAAGATATTATAGAAAAATGTACATGCGTTTAAAACATTTTAAGTTACATATTTGCTGGTTATTTCTTATTAATAAAACAATAAAAGTCCACTTATTGGCACAGCAGTTAGAGTAGTTGCTACCCGCTACATGCAGCAGTGATACTGTGGTTCGATCGTCGTTAAATCCTAGATATAAGATTAAAAACCTAAGATTAAAAGTTTTTACAGTCGTAATATGACTTTAGATGTAAAAGCGACTTAAAAGTTAAAACCACCAAAAAGGCAATTGATTATAAATAAAAAATGAATAATGCAAAATGGCAAAAAAATTAGATATAGTCAAATTTGTCAATAATTGATATTGAAGAATAAAATTTCCATTTTATAGTAAAATCTCCATTTTGATCATTAGCGGAAAATATACCACTTTACAATTGCAAATATAAAAAAAAAATGATTAAAACAGGCTTACAAATATCAAGGGTATTAATTTGTTATTTTTAGAATTATACATAGATAATAATTTATATATATATTTACTTAAAAATAAAGTTGATCTACCGATTACAATAATATTTGCGTTTTATTTATAAATAAACAATTCAATAAAAACGATAAAATGAACAGCAAATAGAGTAGGTAATTTGTTTATCTTCATAAGATAACAATTAATTTTAGAAAAAAAAGTTGTGTTTCAGTCCTAAAGATTTTTTACTTGCCAAAAACAAAATTGATAAAATGGAAAGTATAACAATTATTTAACTTATTGTTATGAAGTTCGATGAAAAGTTTCTTTTCATTAAAGAGTTGATGAATGAAATAATTACACTATGAAAAATATGTTTAGGAGTTGCACTGATATTGAAGTTGCGCTCAAATAATGTGCTATTATAGTATTCTCGATTTTAATTTCATTTTCCTGGAGGAAATTACAAAGTTTAAAGACGATTTTCAAACAAGTGATCTATGCTTCGCGGTGCAGTGAGGAAAAGAGCGCAAAGCCTCAGTTCCACACCGGTAATTTTCTGTGTATATATACACGTACATATACTTATAATATATATTTGAAACTAAAATACTGGCATTAGAGATGCAAAGCGAGACAAAATTACCAAGTTCAGATTACAACAAAACAATGTTCGAAAAGATGAATCTACTTGGCTGTGTAATGCGCTCAAGCCCATCGCACACTTGCAACTCCATAAACTTACCCATTTCAATCTTTTTGCTGAATATGTGGTCGCTCGTATAAAACAGACAATTTACTTTATTATAATTAGTAAGTTTCAAAAGGCAAATGGCAAAAACTTGGCACAAGAACACATCGAGGCTCTTGAACGTGAAGAGTGACGACGAAAATGTGGGGGATGATAAAAGTTAAGGGCAGTTAATAAAATAAACGAATCAACGAATGAAGGAGAGTCGGCAACCAACTTGTTGCAATTTGTAAATTGAAAACGAGAAATATTCAATTTGTCTTAAAAGTGAAAAACATAACTACACTATACCGTGTTAGATTTTCGAAAACCAAATATTATATGAATGGCCTAAACCTTCTTGAAGCTTTCTGTTTTGTCGACAATATCTACATGTTAAATTTAATCAAAACGACTAGCCATTATTGATTTGTTCCTTTCAAATCGGTGTTTGCTCCAACAAAAGCTATTAATTTCCATATAAATTCGCTCTATAGCCGTTGTATTTTCATTTCAAAAATTGAAATTTAAAATACGTTTTAACAATGTAATCATTTATGTTTCTAATACAAATACCATTTTGAAAATGAAATTTTTATTAATAAATTTTAATTAATCAACATTGATATTATTAATTGTTATGTAATCAACAACACCACTTAAATGATTTTGTAAAATAATTGAAACGAGTATAATTTTATAAACATATGAAAAAGATTAATTCAAAATATGAGAGAATTTAGTTTGTTTTTTTTTAAATCCTTGACGTAAGCCAACAAGTAAAAGAGGTATAATAAGCCGTTTGGAAGTTTATACTAACCATAACCTGTGCTACAGCATAAATATGGCATTATTCATGTTATTTACATTTAATTTTGCTATTTATTTTTAAATTTAATAACACTATGTAATATGTATATTAAATTTTAGTATTGATTCAAATTTAATTAATAATTCGTATAAAGTCTCATCATATTTCATTTTTTATCTTCTTTGTTTGAATTGAAATTAAAGCTCTTGCGCTGAACTTAAAATCTTTTTATGTTTTTATATATAATATTAACAGCCAAAAATATTTTTATATTATGGGTCATAGGTAGACTATATAGTATATATATATATATATGTTACAGTGAATTTGTATTACCATTGAGTATATTCTCACTGGTGAAAATTTAAATGTATAAAACTTCGCGATAATACTTACATAATAATACTGACATCGCGAAGTTTTACACATTTAAGATATTTGGTTTATGATTTATTTTTAGATATTTGAAAATATATTTTCACCAGTATGTTCTCACTGATAATACAGATTTACTGTAACAAATATACTAAATGTAAATAATATTACACCTATTGTTTGGTATTATATTTAGTATTTTATATAAAATACTATAAATTAATGAATCATATGCTCGGTAACTATGATAACACTTGGTATTATCTTTACAATATATATATATATATATATATATATATATACACCAATACCTCGCTTTGCGTCGTTTTGTTTTGCGTTTTTTCGAAGTTGCGTCGCTGCTGAATTAGTACTAATTTTGACACAACATTGAAAATTTACTATCTTTTATGTTTATGAGCTCTTCAACCGGGAAGACACTTCAAACGATCTTTATTAATCTTATCTACCAAATATTCATTATTTTCATTCAGTGAGCTATATATTTTCTCATTTTTCATCTTTAGCACAGATAAAGTCTTTAGGAAACCTAAAAAATGATACGTCATTCCCAGGGCCGTAACGTGGATTTTGTGGGCCCTGGGCAAGACCTTCAAATTGGGCCCCCTTATTAAAAAAAATTGAGAAAAAACTTACCATGGTTATAGTTCCTGTTCTTTCCCATTTTTAAAGTTTAGTAGGTATATCACCTAATAAATAAACACAAAATAAGGAATCTTTAAATTGGTCCTGTCCATATTTTTTGTAATTTTTTTTTATTTTATATTTATAAAGAAAAACGAATTAAAAATCTATTTAAATTGCATTCTTCTTGCTTTTTTCTCCGCAAACTCATCAATTATATTATTAAAATCTATTTCTTGCACTATGTTAGATTCAATTCATATAATAGACAGGTTCGACAAACGCTGGTTGCTTTCCATTTATTAACACAGAGCGACTCTGCGTTACTCTGCGAAATGAAACAGAGTTATCTCAAAATAATACTAGAGCGACTAGAGCAAATACTAGACTGCATTTTTGGGTTTTTTAATACCAACCTGAAGAACCTGAATAACTAATAAGCATAGGGAATCATAGGCAGAGAAGAGAATTCTTCTCTTTGTGTTGGTAATCCTGGGCAAAACACGGTGAAACACGGCCAAACACGGCTTTTTCGAGTGTCGCGCAGTGTTCAGCCGTGTTCGACATTCTAATAAATGGAACGCTGTGTATCGAACACTGCGTTACACAGAGGTCGTTTTTGTGTAAATGGAAAGCAACCGCTGTTGTAAGAGCGACGATCTTAAATAGTTTTTAATTAACTTCAGTTTACTAAAACTTCTCTCGCAAGAAGCGGTGGTGACTAGGAGGGTTAGAAAAATTCTTAAAGCAACAACGATGTTTTGGTTCTTTCAAATTTTCCACCAGCCCACATACTTGAAATTTAAAACTTTCAATCTCACAGCTTAATTCGTGACTATTCAAATCTTTATCATATTTTCTGGATAAATCTGCCGCCGCCTTTTGTAATTCAACAACGCTCATTGATTCTAATGACGAGCCAAAAAAAAAGAAAAATGGTCTAATATAGTTTTCATTTGTCTATAATGCCAGTCTGTTTCACTAAGTAAAATGTCAAAAATATTGTACATTTGCATTGCAAACAAATTTTCTTGGTTGAGATTAGTAACACTTTCTTCTTTAATTCGCTCAATTCGTTGATTAGAAAATTCAGCTTCAATATTCATTTCCAAAGCGACTTTTTGTACATCCGAAATTATTTGTTTAAATCCTGCTTCCCGTAGTCCTTGTAAAGAACAACGCAGACCATCAATTAATTTTGTTGCAAGGTCTATTGATAGATTTTTGTGTTGTAAGGCTTTATTTGCACGGTCAACGCATTGTAATATTTTATTCCAAACATGAAGAATATATATAAATTTATAATTAATTTGAAATAGTAAACGTTTTGCATTTGACACTGCCTCAGAGTTTGACAAATCATCTTTAATTTTCTATCTTTTAAGTTCTTTTTTTACTTCTGGAAGTTGCAAGCACAATGAGTTTATAGCATTCGCCTTTGACGACCTTCTAGTAGGTATCTGAAAACCCTTTCAGTGATAATTTTAAAAATTTCATAAGATTTTCCCAACGCGTCGTCGAAGACGAAAAAAAGTTTAATAATCTTTGGATAGTGCCAAAAAAGGTAACCATTCCTGACGTTGTGGATACTGCGTGAACACCAGTTAAATTAATATTATGTGCGGCACAAGGTACAAATATTGCATATAGTGTGTCATATGGAAGAGGCATTATTCTCCTCAATTTGTCGGCGTTTGTGCTACTAAGTGGGGGTAAAGAAATCCCACGATCTGGCTTCACTGGCCCTGTCAGCTTTTTATTTATTGGGTGCTATTTAAAACTGCACACACTTTTTTCTAAAGATAAGGCCTGTAAGGAATAAAACGATTAGTGCGTCAAGTGCGTGCAATAGAATATTAAGAATTAAATAAATATGTTTTTTTTAAATAAAAATTCTAATAGCATATTCTGGCCTTTTTGGGCCCCGTCTATCTGAGCCATCAGTGGTGTTACTTATATATGTGATTTGAAATATTCATTAAAATACGAATGAAAAAAATTGAGATAATTTTTTATCGGGATCTTTTTGGGCCCCTCCGGGGCCCCCTGGGGCCTGGGCCCTGGGCAAGTGCCCCTATTGCCCCTGCCTAGTTACGGCCCTGGTCATTCCTTCCGGGCATGTTAGCATAATAAGTGCATAATATACCAACAGCACATTGTATCCCTTATTTTCTATTTGGCATCATTAATGGCTAAAATAATTGATTGAATTATATTTAAAGTAAAAAATCAAGGAATTCAATTAGTTAAATTAAATATTGATACAACTTACTGTTTTGCAAATAACCTAACCTATTTACATAAAACAAAAAATTTAATAAAAACGATAGAAAGTTAGAAAAAAAAAATGAAATTAAAAAAAAAATCATTTAAAATAAAATAAACTAAGTACAAAAAAAAGTTTTATTTTGGACTCTAACTGTGCAAAATGAAACGAAATGATTTTTCAAACTATTAGAACCAACGATAGCTAATGGCTTCTGTCAAGTGTTAGAAAGAACATATTAGTGTCGTCAGACCAAGTCAAAGTGGTCAAAGTGAGCATCTCTTGCCCCTTGTCTGGTACTGACCAATGAAAACGAATAAAATCGCATACGAATAGAGCTAAAATTCCCTTGTCTGGTACTGACCAATGAAAACGAATAAAATCGCATACGAATAGAGCTAAAATTTGCTGTGTATAGAAAAATAACATTATTTTATTTTTCGGAATAAAATCGCATACGATTTAAAATTCTCGAGATAATTCCTTCGCAGTTAGGATAGGAAAATGCGTACTGTCAACAAAAATGCAAACTGATAATTATTTATGTTGATAACTATCCTGTGTCTATGTGTGTTTTTGCATTAATGTTAAAAAAAAGAGGTTGCGTGTACTTATGTACGCGCGTGAGAAGTTATACTTCTTTGGTATTATTAAAAATTAGTTTTTATTAATTTTATTCAATTATCAATTTTAAAAAACTGTAATTTAATATTTCATAATAATATATATATATATATATTTAAAGATATAATTATTAAAAATAAAATTAAGAGAATAATATTTTAATGTGTATCAATAAATAATATCCAAAGAAAGCTGCAAGACGTTTATAAAATTTGTCAGGGTCATTTTTCTGGTTAACAATTCATGCATGTCATGAAAACGAAGCTTCATAGAAATTCCGAAATAAAGTAAGTAGCTACTTGTCAAAGTAAATGTCTTAATCTTACTCATATCTTGTGTTACTAAATTATTATTCTAAGATGGTTGAATCATTTCAGAATCTCAGATTTCGTTATAACTAAGAATTTGCATAGAATGCAGAAGTCATTTTCATCATTAAATTTCAAATAGTATAACAGCTACTGCAAAATTCGAGAAAAGTAATAACTTATTTATTAATAATATGTGTCATTTGTATATATAATTATTTTTAATTTAAATATAAAAATAAATAAATTAGAAAATAAATACAACAAAAATTCAAATTACGCGCGCCAGGAGACCCACTGGTTTTGCGACTAACTTCATTTAGTTAATTTTTATCTTAAAATGCGCGCACATCTTAAAATTTTACTCTCATCATTTTTTCATAACGCGCCTAAAGAAGTATAACTTCAAACATTATATTTATGACAAATGTCAAATAACTGAATTCTGAGCCCTGAAGAAGTCAGGAATTAAAATAAAGAATATTTCGCATGAAATTGGTCCCTATTATCCACTATTAGTTGTAGTACTGATAAGATAAAGACAAAAAACATCATGGGTACTAGAAAATGTTGTTATATGTTGCATTTGCTTAAGTTTTTAATATTACTTGAGAAATATAATGAGAATTCGCTTTTTTTTTATTAAGGGACAAGCTGGAATTAATAAATGATTGTTGGTTTATTTGAAAAAATTTTTATACCTACAACAGTTTTGTTAGAATTAGTCATTTTGTGTAAGCGACTGAATTATATAAGATGACCATTTAATCTAACGGAATCCATGGAGATACAAAAAGACTGTTTCGTGTGACGAGTATTCTCTCAGGAGCAAAGCAGAAAGAATGAGATGAAACCGAAAAAATCCAAATCGTGTATAGTATAGCCTTTAGGTTTGATAACAAAGGACAGTGATGCGAAGGATAGAAAAAATATATAGGGCGAAAAAGGAGTAAAATTTAGAAATAGTCGGATAAAGACATTCATCAATGTCACGAAATGCGTGGCAAATAATTCCTTTGTTGTCTCATTTTGCTACGTGAAGTTTGCTGCTTTCCTCTATCTTATTTATGATCAGATAAGGTTTTCACTAATTTTAATCGGTAGTCATTAACTCTAGGTTTTTCCATGATAAATGGTCATTTTGTATTTACGAGAGCTTGTAAATGGGAAGTGAGTGTTAACGAAAAATAGAGAAAAAAAGAAAACAGAAAATGTTAGGGTTTCTACGTTTAATCTTCTTTTTTTAAGTTATATCTTAGAAGTCCTTTTTACAAAAATGAAGACGTATCTGCGCTATGTACAATCCTGACAAATAGGAAAATTTTCAATGAAAATTTCAACGCGTTATCTATATATTAAACAACTATAAGAAAACGTGAAAAAGTAATTTTATGATATCGGTTTAAAGTTTTAACTATCTAAGAAAAAAACTTATTCAATTTTTTGTTTTTCAGATCCATTCCAGTTTTCGTATTTTTCTTCGTTATTTAGTAAGTATTTTTTTTTCTACTAAAATTTTATTGTAATTTTCCCCATTTCAAATGGCAAACTTGTGATTGAACGTTGGGGATATGTAAATGGACTTTTCAAAAGGGTGAAAATCGGGGTTGAGGATAAATGTCACTTTTCCACAGTGCTCAACAACCACCGACTAATGATCCACTTCAGGATATGGGGGCTGAAAGCGAGAAGCCTTTTGATGGGATGAGTGTGAGATTTGTGCTCTGACTAATGTCGCGCCATTCATTTCCTTCCAACTGGCATACAAATAAATGCGAGAATCTTAAGTTTATGGGTGTTTTATCGAAAAATTACCCTTGCAGTTGAGACTTTGTCGGTTCGGTAATGCGATATGTGATCCCATGGACGTTTAACCTCACATTTTATAAAAATTATGGTGTTTGGCGCCCATATTTTATTTGCCATTAGCCTTTTTGTTCGTTGAAGAGACAGTTTTTATCCGGAAACTAACAAAAACAAAAACATTTTATTTTAAATTTAAAACCCATAAATTTTCGCATTCATGATTTCTCTGAGCTCAATATCGTATAATAAGGTTGTGAAAATCGTAAATTTTCGAATTTTGTTTGAATTTTCTTCTTATAGTCATTTCAACGACGTTTTTTATACTTGTGTGTAACTAAAAAATTGTAACTGCTATCAAAATTGAGTCAGTACTCGAATTCGTATTTTCTTGGATTCATTATTTCATTGCGACAATAAAACTTTATGAGATTGATGACTTTTCATTAAAACAACATTAGACAATAGACATATTGTGTCGGTTTACTGCTGATTGTGAGTATAAACTAAGAAATCTTTTGGAATCTTAATGTTAATCTAAACAATCTTATTTTGTTTATCTTTTCTATTATTATCTATTTTCTTTCAAAATACTGATCCATAAGTTAATAATTCTTATAAAAATACTTTAATATTTTTGGCTTTCAAAATAAACACTGAAGACCGAGAGGTGACGAAACCTGCTGTACTTAGGTACCAAATACACAAATATTGACGTACTTTCCAAATACATGAGTAGTGGGAGTCCACCTTAAAAAAACTGTCTATAAAGTGTGCTAACGCTACAAATTTATTAAAAAACAAAATTTGGGACTTAGAGGTATAGAAAATCGAAAAATAATCCGTCATGTTCTAATCCATCCCTCTTTTATTTGCTTTTACGGGTCTTGGGATTTTCCTCCCCTAAATCACCAGGACCAAAGAAATGTATTGTAGTCATACTCGTACCTCCTGTTCTATCTAGGGGAGCATCAGGGTTCTAAAGAAAGCCAGCACCTGCCTAGTAACTGCCATCGCTATCTCGCGAGGCATAATTTCCGTCTTTCCAAAATGCTAGTCTTCTTTTGGAAGCTACCTCACAAGAGTAAAGTATATTATCCGCCGTTTTTACCAATTTTAGAAACAGCATATGTTGACGTCAGTCTTGCCAATCTTATGAAGATTGTAATTTACAAGGTACAATGACCCGTGTAGATGCTTATTAAGAGTCCTACGTCCCTTTTGTCGAGTGAAAATATGTCACATAATATGAGCTTGCGTTTATGTCCTGAAGTAATTCTCCAGTGCGAGGCCTTGTTTTTAACCTCCCAAGCTAGAATGGCAAAGTAACGGCTTGGTGTGGTTGACATGCGGAAGGAAGAGTTCTTGAGCCTTATTTCTTTGAAGAAGATGCAGAATACGCACTAACAGCCAATGGTGAAATATATTGAGAAATACTAAAGAATTTTGTGTGTCCTGCAGTTAAAGGCGCACCAGACATATGGAGGCAGTAAGATAGTGTTATTACCCATACAGATATCTTGACAATGGAACTTTTAAGACAAACTTTTGGAAGAAGGAAAATTTTGCAAATCTCTGAAAGCAAATGATCGTCACACTCAATTGACTTAGTAGCTCCATAATTTTTTCTATAAGGTTATTTAAGGTTATTAAATTAAAATATCTGCTGCGAGGCGTCACAGTACTTTCTTTTACTTTCATTTATGACACTCACTGTTGGTTAAAAGAACTTTAAGTGCTTTATAACTATATATATAAACAGAACTATGGTATATGCATACAGCCTATATACATTTGGATATTCGAATTCCGAACCATCACCCCAGAACCGTCCTTATTCGAATTTTCCCAGGAAAAAGTTTCCAAAAAAAACTTGTAGGCATCAATGAGTCTAAGAAATATAGAAAGTTTAAAGAAAATCATTGAAGCCGTTTTCAAAAAAAATTAAAAAAGCTCCAAAACTCCTAGAATAAAATGGAACTTTCGGTTAACCGATTTCAACCAAAAGCTTTGCGACACAACTAGGTGTAATATGCAGGCTAAATTCCAAGTTTGGTGAAATTCAGATAAAGCTTTTGATACGATATGGCTGTCACACACAGGCACACACACGCACAGACATGCTTCTAAAAACCACTTTTGTCGTCAAAATTTGTCCCGATTACAATACTTTCTTTACTATATAGTAGTAAAAGAAAATAAAAAATTAGCCACGAAACATAACGGCAGGTGATGTCTCATTCTCTAGACCGCGGAGCGCGTTGTTGTGAAGAGCAAAATAATCATTATTTAAACTTATTTAAACTTTAAAGGATGTTATTTTCAAAACAAAATTAAATTTTTATCTAAGAAGTATGTTTTCTGTTTATAAAAAATAAATGTAAATTAAGTAAAAATATTAAGTAAAAAGTTATTTCATTTTGAAATAGTCTAGCGTCTTTTGGGCCACCTATACTGCTCAATAGTAGAGTTTTCTTTTTTAAATTTTATTTTTATAAATTTCCCAGAAAAAATAGCGTCATCTGATATTTGAACGATCCGAATTAGTTTTATAATACGTAGTACCTAGTGTCAGTAGTTTTCATTTCCAAAAAAATAGTTACAGTGTATATTTTTTACACAAAAAAAGTAAGCTAAAAATTTTGTTTTTCTAAATAACAAGTGCTGTTATCAAGGAATAACTCTGTATTAATAACTAGATTAAACTCTAAAGCACTTACGTAGAATCATTTGTAGGCGAATGTACTAAGGCTAATTTCCTTATGATATATGAATATGAAGCATTTTAGAATGAACTACACAAGTACTCTCTATATTTGACGTTAAGTGTTATTACAATAATTAAGAGGAGATTTATAAGCTTTAAAACCGTATCCGTATGTTGTGCTGGTAATATGTTGGCATTTGAGTGGAATGAACAAAGCCTACAATAATAGAAATTCAATTATATCGTCTTAAAACGTAATTATGTGGTATAATATGTTGGCGTAATTTCTTTTTAACCCGAAATTAAATAAGTACGATTTAATACTCACTACTTAGCAAATGAGTCTTTTTGTATGAGCATTGAGTGTATAATGTGTTTAAAATATAGAGTTCGTTTAGTTTTTATAGTTTCTTCATATATATTATGGTGAACGATGTCACATGTAACCTTTGACCAATCTGATAATAAAAATACCCCATCCACTTTCTTTTCTTTCCTGGAAAATATGTTCAAGACGAGCTTGTCTTTCCTGAATAAGGCGCACACTTTGTAAAAAGCTTTTTGGTGGACATTCATCATATTTAACCCGTTGGAGCTGGAAGTTTGATGCGATTTTTTCTAGGTTTTATTAATTCGTCAAAGAGCTTTATGAAGCTTTCAAAGATCTGTTACGTCGAGGACGCGCAAAGCGATCGATGACTGTTTTTATATGATAGAAAATTTGTCATTTTTAAAGAAATGATTAAGCGGAAAAATATTGACCATAATTTTTTGTCGTTCCAATTTTATTATTTTCAATTTATCTTGCTTGTGTTTAGTCTCGTTTGATTTTCGTTAGTATTTTGCTGTTATTAAAAGATCCTGAGGGAAACAAGTGTAAGGAAATGTCTGAAATTGTGTTAGAGGGACATGTAATGTCTAGTTGGCGGTGTGCCTTGGTAACGTCGTCGCTTCTCCAAGTTAAATATTCCCGCACTTTACGACATCACAGCTGTTGCCGACATAAATATTATACGGTGCAGCCCCCCATTACTTGCGATATTATTAAATATATGAAAAGAATAACAATTTTGTTTCGTTAGACATTAAATCATTTACGCGAAGCGACAAATAAAGAGATAAAAAGGCCATTTTGACTTTCAAAAACACTAGTGTCCACAAGTAAATATATTTTAGAATTTTTGGATAGTGATTTTCGTTTCTGTTTAAAAGGCTTTTCAATTATTTAAATATACATTTTATGACAAACATCTGTGCTGAAAGCGTTACGGCACACTTTTCCATTGAAACTATTAAACGCGCTCGAGCGCAACAATGCATCTGCATTTTCCCGCTTTTCGCCGCTTTCTACTATCGTTGCATCGTCGTTTTAGCTCGTTTTACAACAATATGAAATAATCTCATCAACATCATGATCATCATCTATCGTCAGATTTCATTTTCGCGCATCTAATATAAGCAAATTATCATATGAACATGCTTAAGGAAAATATTCTCATCTCGCTCTTTCGACTGGGACGCTGAGACGATTCATTTTCTTAAACTCTCCGAACATATGTTACAACTTACCTTATAATATTAATCGTAATATATTCGTAGAGCTTGTGAGCTTTGATTTTGAACTTTCACGGAATCGTTTCCTAGATAAATAATAATCGCGCTCGTCGACAAACACTAAAGTCTCCATGAATATTCTGATGTTATATAAACATTTAATTTAATATTTCATATCAACTCTAGTCTTGTAAACTAAAATCTTAATTTACACAGGATTTAATATTTGATAAAACCCGAAAGGTTTTAATGCCGTCACTGTCTGCCTGCATATTGTAATAAATCCAGAAAGGCTTCGGGATCGAATACGTGTTTGATCAATAATGCTAAATCTTCTTTTATAAAGACATCTCAGCCGCAAAGAAAATCCACGGAATCAGTGATGTACCAAAGAACAATCTAAAACTTACAGCATAAGAATTATATTATAACTCTAACATATTATTTATTTTTTTACATCTTTGAATCGATTATTTTCAAATCAAGAAGTAATTTTAAACGTTAGCTAAAATATCTAATCGAAAAAATCGAATGCATGCATTAAAAATCTAATTGAGTTTTTTATGTTATCTTTTCGTATCTGTAAAATAAAAAGTAAATCTTTTTGAACTTCATTTATTTGATTATCGTTTCGTAATATCAGCTTTGAAATAAAATATCGACTAAGGCTCAGATAAAGGCTCTGTTTGCAGCTTTCCCGTGATGCAAAAGTGTCCTCATAATGAATAATAATATATATATATCTCCGATAATAATATTTTCCCTTAAATATCTTTGCTCGTCTCACACTAATCCTTTTGATTTCTTTCTCATTTTCCATAGTCTTTTTTATCCGCTCTCGTTTAGTTTGTTGTCGACTTTAAAGAACAATAAAGTGATAGAGTTCATTTTTCCTTTATATGCGAAGATGGAGTCAAGTCTTGTGGTCGTTTTTTATTAAATTCTATACGACTTCATAGGAAAAAGGGCGTTGTGCAACATAAAATGTAGCAATGACAGTCTGTTTGTCGCAGCTATTTGTTTAGTCCGTTAGTTTGGCGGTTGTCTCAGGCCCAGAGACAATGGAAATGTGACGAGAAAATAAAGATGCCGAGGAAATGTATGATGTGGTTCGGTTGGGAAGAGTTAGAAGTAGAAGATTAGAGAAAATTGCAATTTATTTTTTATATTGAAAAGATAATAGATACATTAAAAATTGAAATGATTTTCTAAGAGTATATTTTTTAGCAAAAAGAACTATGAAATAATAAAAATGGAGAAACGAAATGACTGTCAATAAAGTGGGTTCCATAAAATTTTCTTCATTGTCACTTAAGTTGTTTTAAATTTCAATACCTTCACAATTACATACAATATAATTCTAAATGTATCTATAACTATAAGTAGGTAATCAAAAAGTGCATTTTATGTATTATATAACTAACCTTGAAAACAAAATTATTTACAAAATAGTCTTGAATTTGGCAATAAAAAAACCGGATAACTATTTAAAATAGTTATATTTTATTTTTAAGCTTTCAACTTTTGATCATATAAAATAAGACGCACTTATCAGCGAATATTTTATTTTATGTAAATGAAAATTGTTTCAAGCCTCATTCTGTTGTATAGTTTCCTTATCTGAAACATAATTTATATGCCCCTTCATTCTACACGGAGCAATGACGCCACAATTCTGTTAATATTTTTATAAGATATTAAAAATTATGTTTTAAATGCATGTGATTTTTAATGGCATTAATAAAAGAAAATTTGTCATTTTTCAAACGAAGTTCTTTTATTGGGCTTAAATTAAAACGGTGGAGACCATAACGTAATGAAAAAGCGAACAAGCGACCTTCCCTTTCTTTCTTTTTAATTCTAATTTTGTTCTCTTTCTATCTCTTTTTGCTCACTGTTTGCCAACAATGGCTGGTGAAATTTAATGTTCCGAGTAACATAAGGGAAATGGAAAGATAGATAGAGAGAGAGAAAAAAATAAATACAATAACTGATTCTACTTACTTTTGATACTACACTAGACTTAGCACGTCTGTTGACTTTACTAGATTATAAAAATTCTATAAATCAAATGCAATTGAAATTCACTTAAATATTGGTATAAATAATTTTACCAAGAAAATCCCATTTCTTTTTATAACCAACTTTTTATCATAAATCTTTTGATATTTAATATAAATTAGATTTTAGACCTTATGTGTGTATTGCTTTATATTGTCCTTAAAATACCTATATGAGTAAAGCAGACTAAATAATTTCTTCAAATGCTGGCATAAAAAATATTTAATTTTATTGAAATTGTGGAAAGGTTTTGTCTTAAAAGGAACTTTTATTAAAATTCAAAGTTGACATTTTATTATTAAAAAAATTTCCAATGTACTTGTAATAAAAACAAAATTAGTTTTTTCTCCTCTTAATTGTGGTTTTTATTTTTAGAAAATGCTGTAAACGATGACATAAAGATGTTCAGGAAAGTGTCACTCTAATTTAATTGCATTCAATAAAAATATAGAACAAATTTCAAATGCAACCAGATGCAGTTTTATGACTTTTTCAGTAAAAATGAAAAACGAGAGGCAAAACTTTTTCAGCGTTAAAATTCGAAACAATCTGTTCGAAACAACCGTCTGTTCTAAATTTGTTAGATATTTTTCACGGGAAAAAATACAGAGCATATTCAAATTTCCAATTAGTTATACCATCGCCTCTTGATCCTCGACCACACACGAAAAGTTTTCCACATAAAATTATTGAAACCGCCGTCCCAAATGGCGCTACTATCCTCATATACTTTTGGAAAATAATTTAATTAGAACAAACTTTGGAAAACGTATCACTTTTTGCAAAATATGTTTATAATATCCATAAAAGTTAATAATTTCGTAAATCTTTGATTAAACTCAAACGACCTGCTATTTTTATGACACATTTATTTCTCTTCGGTACCTACTCTTATCTTTCGCAATAAAAATGAATATTATTCAATGCAAGTTTTTTGCATTTAATTTCCATCTCTCTACGGTTCAAACAACCCGTTATTATTTTTATTATCCCCAAAAGCGAAGACGTCATCATTTCCGTTTTTCTGATGCCCCATCCGAAAGCAGTCGCAGCTGCTTTAATGTAGCCTTAAATTTTATGCCTAAAGCTATATAATAACAATAATCATGCTAATAATATTTTTAAATTGATTTTCTATTTTCATACGTTATAAAAATAGAGAGACAGTCAAAAACGGATTCTTTTTAAAAGAGCAATTCCTGAATAAAAAAAATAAAGTTATTCGTTAAAAAATCTAAATGTCACATTGGAAAAGTACGAATAAGAAGTGTAATAATCATAAATGTGAATTAGGACTTTATTTTCTCGATTTTTCAAATAGTGAACGTAATGGGTGAAAGAGGCGAACAAAAAGAAACGTTTTTCCAATTCTCAATAACGTATTTATTGACCATGAAAATTGATTTACAATAAGATCATTTTAAAACATGTTCACATTGTATTTCCACGAGCGGGTTGAATTCTATTGGGAATCAATGAATGTATAAATTCCTTCGAATAGCTTTAGGTGGAGCAAGGAGCTGGAAATCTGACTCTTCTATACAGAACACGAGCGTATTAGAAATAAAGGTGGTTTGCGACGAGGAGTTGGTAGTTTTATACGTCTAAACGGGGGATGATGTTGGTTGTTGACGTGAGGACCCGGGATCGGAGGTTTATCCCACTTGGGAATAATACGCGAATTCGCTTCTGGTATTCGATCAGTAGTGTGTTATGGATATAACGACCGATATACCGACACGATTTAATTATTCTCAGGCGAGAATTGGGAATGAGAGCGGCACAGAATCTAGATAAAATGAGTACGAGGTTGTTGTATCGTCGTATTGTGTGTTTACCTGTGTCAACATCCATTTTCGTAAAGCCGATTAAACATCGTAAATAGCACGCATTGGAATCGGATGAAATGGATTTTTTCTCATTTTGTAATCTTCTCTATCTTTATTAAGTATTTTACGTTAAAATCTTAACGTTTTTATTAAATTTATTAAAATAAAAGCATTTCCTGATACACTCAATTACCATTCATTCGATTTTGGATTAAATCACGAACGAAAGAAGATAAATACTACACATACTTACGATACGTTATATATTATTGTGAGGAGCTTCACTTCGATTAAAAATATTATAAATGGTTTTGATTGTTGAATTAAATATTAACTAATAGCTTCCCGTTAAATATTCACGGCCGTAAGCATAAGATACCGAGTGCATAATAAAAAAAAAATATTACGATTGCGGGAGTCATCCCCTAAACTTCTCGGATATGAGACTGTCACTTTAATTACTGGGCCACAAATTTAAAATTGAAAACCTAACAAACCATTAATACAAACCGTTTTATCATTGTACAAAGTTGCTAATGACACTACTCATTATTTTTACAACGATGTTTCTAACGATGTTTCTATAATATAATATAAGTTTGAACACATGGGAAAGCTTTGTAAAATTAAATATTTGTCGTTACACCGCCTAGTTCAATTATGCAAGAAAACTCTAACATTTTAATACAATTATAAGTACCTACTTGCTTTTAGAATAATCTTAATATGTTTTTAAATATAATATAATCAATAAATCGAAATAAAAATGATTATTGTTCTTGTAACTGGTTGGCGTCGGCAGCGTTAAATAATTCGATGATATCTATTTTCTCTAATGGGTCAAGATAATGGCCAAGCATTATGATCTTGGTGGTCTGTTTTATGACTAGCCATTGGATGTAAACCATCGCACGCTTTGCAGAGCTTCTTTAGACTTCATGTACCGCTATCGTACCGTGTATTGTATGACGTATATACAAAATAATATTTGTCCAGTACTGGTACCATAAATCGAAAAAAAATACTACTTAGATAGATTTTCTTCGATTTTATTCATTTTAATCATTTAACAATTAAAAATTAAAGAAGTAAAAATTACCTTGACATACTTAATAAGTTACAAGTAATCAACGTTTCAATACTAAAAATTGAAATGAAAATATGTATGAGCAAAAGAAGTGGTTTTATGGTTCCTATAGAATATTTCTTATTTCTTAACCTATCGTTTATGAGAGAAAAAGTAACCCATACAAATAAACAGTTCTAAGACCTATTAAATAAGCCAGGGGATCTTCGAATTGGTTGAAATACATTATATTGGTAGGTAAAAACTCACCAGAACAAAGTTGACTGCTTCGTAGATATACTATATGTAACAGGATCACGATTTGTGGCAGAGAAAACTGCTATCGTTTCAAGCCGCAAACATAAAAAAGTAATGCGAAAGTTACATTTCCAAAATGAAAGTCTACATAACTAATATTAATTTCTGTTTCTACTCTTGCTATAGGTACCTACCTAGATGGTAAAGCTAAACGAAAGATATTTTTTTTAAATAAGTGTTTCGTTTTCGTTGTGAATCTGTTGTATTTTTGTTTTCTTGTAACTTGCAGTTAACAAAATCTATGAGCACCTAAAAATTATTTTTGCTACGAAAAATTCCACTAGTCAATAAAAGTCCGAAAGAGTTTACTTTACACTCAGGAAAGCGGGTGGGTCACAGTTGGTTTACAAAAATAATAAACAAATTCTATGTACGTTATAATAAAAACTTCCATGATGCTTTGAAAGGTGAAGAAATCACCATCACATACGTAATAAGTTATAATTAATTTTTATGAATTAAAAAAAAATTGTGAATTAGGTAACTTGTATTATTTATTTTTACATAAAAGGTCTTTTGGATACCACTGAACATTTATTACTAACGGACAAGGCTTTCTTCGACAAACTCTAAAAGTTGTGAATAAAATTCGACGTTTTACTTCTGCGTTTATTTGCAATCGTTTGATGTTGAAATCCGTCCGATTACGTGAGTGAAATGTTTAGATTCTAATAAAAATGCATTCACTTGCACCAAAAATAGCCTTTCTGTAAAAATTCAAAGAAAACCAAACGTTTAACCAAAAGTTTAAATAGGTATTTAAGTCAAATATACTTATCATAATCTGAAACAAAATTTAAAATAAGTAATTAAAATTCGAAAAAAAGATTTAGTATTTTTCTAAAAAATTCATTCGTTAAAGTTAGATTTCTAGAAGCCTTTATAGTAAACACAATACATCATGTATTTTGTACAGAATATAAATATTCTGTAGAAAATACCAACCTAAAATGGGCAGTCTTAAAATATATGATAACTTTTTAATTCTTACTTTAAACACTACTAATTTTAAATGTTTTTTAATTCAATGATTTGTGCCTCTCTAAGGCAAAAAAAGGAGTGCTAAACGTTATTTTTCATGTAAAGATAGTTGATACGACGAAGATTCTGCTGTTTCTGCGAAAATTAAAAGTATACAATTTTCCAAATTTTCGTTAAGTTTTCGAGAAAAATTGGATTTTAGTAGCACGACTCCAATGTTATTTCTTATGGGAGATAAATTTTGTGAATGTAGCCATTTTTGGAACTACTTAAGAAGTTTTGACAACTGCTCTCAACCAGCCCCCTACAACTCCATGTTACAAAAATGTGACCATTTTTACTGGATTTGCAGTCACTAGTTGCGATTTAGTTGCTAACGAGTTAAACGAAGAAGACCACAAAGACTGACGAAGACCGAAGAATTTATGGAAGTCGGAGGTTAGAAATAATTTCTTTTAAACGTCAGGCAAGTTATTAAAATGAAACTTTTTTAAATGTTTTCATTATTATTGTTATTATATGAGAATAATTATGATAAATATTTTTATATAATAATTATAATAACTCTGATAAGTTTAAGTGGTAGGGGGCTGTTTGAGACGTATGACTCTTATAACAACACCGATTTCCGTAGAAATCGGTCACGTTTTTTAGCCTTTCTCGTATCTAAGTGACAGGGGGCTGCTCTCAACTATCTTAGAAGTTCACCCCGGAGGTGCATCTCCGACGGGGTTCGAGGGTAAAGCCTCCAAAATAAAAAGAAAGCTAACCCAACTTATTTTAAGAGAAATAAAGAGCAAGTTGTTTTTTAACCAAATTTGAGGTTTTGATGTAACTTTTAATATTCGATATCTCGAAAACTAAGTGAAAATTGAAAAAAATTGTATTCTTAATTTTAGATTTATCTAAGCGAGATCTTTAAAAGTCCGTTGTCATATTTTGGTGCCTGGATACGCTCAGCGAAGTGGGCGGTGTTTCAGCTAGTAAAATAAAAATAAAAATATATTATTAAATAAATATATTTTGTAAAAGTGTGACAAATTTTGCGGGCCGCAAAAACATTCCAGTCGTTCCAGGGCCGTAAATTGGCCACCCCTGCTATAGACGTTATGTGTGTTGTGAAACACGTATTTGATATGCTTTTATTGAAAAGCTTCATACATTTTAATATTGAAAAAGGAAAAATTCCGAAAACTAAAAATTAAACGGAGTTTCCGATTTTTTTTTCTGTCAATATATAATATAAGACCGGAAATAAAAGTACCAATAAAATCAAGATATTAAATTTATTTTAAAAGCTTTTTTTAATGTCATTGTTTTATGTTGTGTCCTTTCTTTTTATTAAGTAAAGTATATGGATTATGCTCACGCTATATTGACTTTTACAAACAGTAAAAGTTTCATTTAAATTTACATCATGAAGGAATTAAACTGATTTTATATAAGACATTTAAATATTTTGTTTAACTTTACAAATAGGTATACCTATACACGCTTGCACATTTACTTGATCATCTCAGTGACATTACTGCTAATAATACTCGAATTACTGCTTATAATGAATGTGACGAGAAAAATAAGAAAAGAGAAGAAATTAAATAACGTGATTAGGCTGAATAGAATACGATATATGTTTTTATAAAGGATACTTGATAGTTGATAATTTAGTCTTATTACAATTAGGTGCTGTTTCTTACCAGAAAATTGCGTTGAAAGGAAATCTAAAGAAACCACATTGGTGGTTGATTACTTTTTTAAATAATCAAGTGCTAATCTTCAATATGGTATTGGATATATAGCTTAAAATAAAATGATTTAGTTATTGTAAAAATAGTTGAAAAAAACTTTAGAGGCATTAAATTTTTATAATGATTTAACTTATGGCCAAAATTATTATTACAACTGACATCGTTATATATGAACTATCGACGTTGGAGAAACACAGATATAATAAACTTAAATCGATTCTTGTACTTGGTTTTTGTGTCTTTAGAGTTCTCAGATTGAATTAAGGCTTACTTTTTTTGATAGTTTAAGATTGATATTTCTTATTATCCTTGTAAACGATATTTAACGTTTTGAATTAATTATTTGTGGTCCACTAGAAACCCCTTACAAGGAAGGCTTTTAAGGTTACTACATAATTGAAATTAATTGTATCCCTAATTGCCTTATTAATCCTTCAATCAAAGTCGTATTACATAAACGATAGTGCGTCTATATTTGACGAGAAACGTTTAGGATACGATCGTTTCAAGTTGATTTTTTGTGTATTGAAATTTTGAGTGAGGCCAAGTAGACAAGGGTTTTGTTGAAAAATTAAGATTAATGTTTTTTGGCTTGGATGCGAAGTTTAAGGAAAAATTCCGGAAATTTGCATGGACATCACAAAGTTTTAGCGATTCGATAATGTTGAAAAGTTAAAGTGATTAATGTTTTTTTAAGTAAAAAATTTATTGAGTTAATCAGAGTTAAAACGTTGTAAGACGAATAAAAAGAGAAATAGCACGGAAAAAATACATTTGAAAATGATTGATGCATTCAAATGCATTCAATTTCCCATTTCAGATTTCCACTTGTATGTTCAAAGTTAGTGGCGGCGTCGTGTCGTGTCGTCTCGTCTCCGGGATTTATGGGTCGTAGGGTCAGATCCTCGAATGGGACAAATAAAATTTTCAACCAATCCACTTATGTGTTAATGCTATAAAAAGTGTATTTTTTAAATAAACCGCATTAATTTTCATGGGTTCCCTCGACTGGATTTTATCGGAAAAGGTTGCTTTATTCTGTTTTATTTGCTTTGTTGATTTGTTCTGATCGAATCAGGGGTCTAAAGAAGTTTTATCAGGTAGGTGTGGGTGGCTTGCCTTGTTTCATGCCTTTATGGATGATGCTGATGATAACATTATCTTTATTATCTCAAAAACCGAATGGTTTGTTTTCTAGACAGTAAAATACAATGCAATCGAAATAACGTTTGTGAAAGAGATACGAGCGTCTCGTCTTCATTTCAGGAAGAGCTCTCGTGTATTCTCGCCTCGAACGCACACCTCTTCATTCACTTCCTCCGATCCTTTGGTGAAGATTATCTGTTTTGTATTTTACAATTGTTGCCAGACGTCCAACCTCGATTTAACCCAATTTGAATAGGGATGAGCGTGCAGCATTCCCATTCCTTTAACCTCACATCATCATTGTTGCATCTGCGTTCGAGTGCAACATTTATTTCTCCTTCGCTCTTTTGATTTTTGTACAATGTGAAAATAATCTTTCATCTCTTGAATCCTAGCGTTTATCCCTCTTTACCTCACAACTATGATTCAATTGTATTAGTCTATCTATAGGTATCCAAATGGGAGTCGATGTCACCGTACACAGGCATCGAGTTGGAGTGAGGTCTTGGTTTACGTGTATTCACGAAGATTTAACAAAATAAATCATTTTAAAACATATTTGCTTTTGTTGCCCGCGTTTTGTATGATACGCTTCTGTTTATTATTTACAGCGAACAGTTTGGAATCGTATACAAATGTTTCGTAGATAACTTATGATATGTTCTATTTCTTTGAGAATTATCTTCTTTTAATACTTATTTGGAAAAAGTTTAATTTTATTGAAAGGCTCAAGAAAATTTTCTTTGAAAAATAAAGTTTTTAACGAGCAATTCCAAGGATGAAATTGAATTTATCTGAAACTCGATCTACTTTAATTTGACGCAGAAAATTTATTACGTTTACGTGTACCTTTTTTTCATAAAAAGAAAACTTATTGGGATTGTTAATATTTTTTCAGTCTTTCGAGAATAAATTTCGATGGGTATTGAAAAATTGGTGTAACTTAAAAAATAAAATCAGTTTTTTTCCTAATATAGTTAAATGGTGTGTAGCTATAGCGTATATAAATGATGTATCTACAGTTTTAATGATAATAATCAAGATTGAAATTTAAGAAAACTTCCAGATTTTTTGTCTCAATTTTATAAGTTTTTTTTGGTAGATGTTTATTATTATTTACATTTTTAACAACCAATATTTAAACAATTTAAGACTTGTTGAGATAAATGCAATAACTTCTCTTTATATTGCGACAATTCAATCAATTATTAATTATAATGTTTGAACTAGCAAATATAGTTTTTTTTTCATCTAATATTTTCGATACATTGAATAAGGCTTCACATGTTGATGGTTTAATTATGTGCATTGGAAAAATTTAATTAAAATAAATCCTAAATTTCATACTGATTTACTTCATATAACTTGGGCTTTCTACCCATTTACTTAAGTCAGAATATAGGTTCAGTATATTTTTGATTTTATGAATGAACAGAAATACCAATAAAATTTTTACAATTTACAAACTGAAATACTTAAATGCAACTATTTAAAAAATAAACTAAAGGTTTTAAGAACCCAAAATTACAATAAAACACCCGACTCATTAATACATTGGCTCATATAATCCATAGGATATTTGGATAATCTTAATAATTACCAACTATTTAACGATTCTTACATAACGTTGATACCCTCAAAGTGCTTTATGTAGTCGTTATATATATTTCTTGTACTAACGGTTTAAATTGTATATTTCCATTTTTATAAACCCAATCCGCTAAACCTGTTATTTTAACATCTTATATCTAAACTGTAAATTTTAGCAATGATAGGTTATTCGTTTTGACTATTATAACATTTTATAAATTTTTGCTCCTTACCATGTGAAAAAGCTTGAATCTACTGGTTAGGTATTTATTTTCAAAGTTTTCATGAAAAAAAGAATAAAAAATATTTTTAGTTATTAATTTCATAAAACCAGTTTGTTCATGGAGTCTTAAAAGGTTGGTAAGCATATAAAATGTTTATGATCATAATAACGTGATTAACAACAATTTTCCATCATTTTCTCTCTAAATATTTATTTTTCAATTTAAATATTTATTTTCTTTTCAATAAAAAGCCAAAAAAATATTTATTTGCTGAGAACTGGGAAAGATTTTGAACAAATGGTAAAAATAACATTTACAAATGGCTCACGGTTCTATTTAATTAATAATTAATGCCATCTCGTTTCCACTGACTTCAACGGTAGACATGAAGATTTATGTAAAATATAGAAAGCCACTTGGAATACTTGGTTCTATATGTACATTATATCGGGGTGTAAGGTGAATTTGAATGAGTATACTTTTTAACGTGAATTAACAATGAAATAATTATTTGCCAAACACGAAATATACATTTGGATTGAAATTATTATAAATTTCGGAGCGGAAATTTTTTTTAGAATTTATTTGAGTGGTCATTACATTTATGAGCGTTATTTTATTAGTTATTTAGCAATTAGTTATCTATTTAAGAAATATGAATCATTTTTTTTATCTACTCTAGTATTTTAGAGGAGACAAGCGTCATATTTGTTTTAAAATTTGATCAAAAACACCCCGGTTTACCTTATAAATAATTGTTGTAAGATTAGCTGCTTGTGTGGAAGATAATTTTCAAATAAAATTACAATAATGAAGGAGTCAATAAACAAAATGCATTAACACTTACTTGGGTTTTAAGACTACAATTATTTACAATGTACTACATTTTAAAACAAGATTGTTAAATGCTAATAAGAACACATGGTGTTTGAACAAATCAAAGTTATAAGAGGCCAGTTTATCCTTATTGTTTCTACCACGAAGGTTCAACGAAACACGATGGCTTGCCATTTTGCTAGCATATTAATAATATATAATAAATGGAAACAGGTCGAAGAATGATGATGGCGGTTAAGCGTATGATAATAGTGAACCAGTGTGGAATTCAATCCACATTCTCGGACGGTTATGTTAAGGAAGATAAAAGTTGAGAGTGCGAGTGAAGCCTTTTTAGCCTTTGGGGTTGTTTCCTCTTACACAGAAAATACAATTGCAGTGGTTAAAAGTAAACCGATGTTGTTTAAGGGCGTTGTGTAGTGTCGAAAGAGAATTGTGAAGTGTAGCTAAGGGTTGAGGGATCAAAGAGGAATGAGAAAATTGTAACATGACTTTTGCGCACTCCCTTTAATGTAGTAATGTATTAATTCATTTCCAACAAACGTTACATAAATAGGCAGGTATAGGTAGAGTTGGTAAATACGGGAAAACCAAAAGGGTTGGCTTAGGAATGAACTTTAAGTAAAATTTTCAATGAAAATGAGAAAGAGGAAGCTTATTGTCAGATTTGTTTATACTCATGACCTATGTTTTGATTATTTAATTCGTTGTATTTTAGTTTTCCAACTTTCCAACAGAATTTAATCTTAAATTATGCCTTAAGTATAGAATTTCGAATATGAGAGCCCCGTTATAATTTTCATCTTTCTGTAAGCTTGTTAATAATACATTTTACCAATAATCCAGGATTACTTAATTTTAATTGGAACAAAAAGCGTAATTTTCAACCACTTTTCATTATTTTAAATACAACATACATTACAGGCATTGAAATCACCAAAAACTAGAATCCAGGTAAATAGTGTTTCGTTAAAAAGGGAATTATTTTTACGTTGAAAGCATTATAAATTAAAACTGTTAATATATAGAGTTAATTAATTTGTGACAAATTGTAAAAGTTTTTTTTCATAAGTTATTTTCTCGCTTTCTTTTAAGTTTTCTTTATGATTTTAATAATTTATACCAGTTATCCACGTTTAACTATTTCCCCATATATTCTTGGGAAACGTCTGGTGTGCTAATAAAAATAATAATGATGATAAAAAACTTTTTTCTTTCGTCCAACACTGGTTTATTAGAAAAAGGAAACAGCTCAACCCTTTAATATCCTTCTTTTGGAAAGTTTTTTTTCCTCGTTTGTTTGGAAGTATAAAGAAACGATACATAATTTCAGGGATATTATTTTCCACTGCTGTGCTAGACATATTTTTGTCATAAATTTTTTAAAATAAGTATAAATACTACAGGTACAAATATTTATTAAAAAAAAACTGGCTTTATGGGACTCGTGAAATAAAAGCTTATCATTAATGATAAAAATTCTTACAAGACTTTCCAGTAAGTGCAAATGTTTTGAAAGAAATTGTAAGATAAACAACGGTTGAAAAATAATAAATAACAAATGCAAAAACAAGTTTTTGTCAAATCATTTAATTTACCAAAAGTTTCTTCAAGTAAAGTTGTATGAATACTTTCTATGCGTTTTCAATTAACAATAATATAAGAGAAGGTGGTACATTCTATAGTTAGTAATGCTTATAAAGCAAAGTAACCGCATTCAAATATTTGAAACTTCAAAACCAAAATCCTCAATATATTGGTATTTATTGTAAATATTATATACATACCCATTAAAATGTTCTTAGACTCATAAAACCGAATTTGATATTATGATTTCATTAACATAATAAGTCAAGTATAAAGGTGTAGTTGGGTTCATACTTTATACATGATAAGGGCGAAAGGGTATATGAAAGTTGAGGACAAAAGGGGATAGTGAATATAATTAATTAATAGATATTATAGAACGAATATAGATTCTCTTCATGCTTCACTTATAAACCTGAATGAAATGCGTAACAGTGGTGCAATGCAATTATTATAATTAAAGACCTCACAACACTATTACTTCAAACTAATATAGTAACCCAGGTTAATCTAAACTCTTTACAATAACCTCTAACAAATAAGCACATACCTATAAAAAAAATTTCAATTTTGAAGTTTTAAAGTTAAAAAACTTTATACTATAGAATTTGATTTAATTTAAAATAATGAAGGAAAATGCGATGAACCATTGTAACAAACTCAGAAAGTTTTTGATAAATCAATCATGTGAATGTGTAATCAAACTTTTAGGAGTTATACATAGCTAGTTTCCATTATTGATTTGTTAGTTACTAAAACCAAAATGCATTAATCTAAAAAAGTGGAAAGGAAACGGTCGTAGTCCTCGCTCAATTTTAATAGTTAAGTACTAATCAATCAAAAACCACTTGATTTCTATTCCTCATAAGTACTTCATAGTTATTGGATATAGGTATAGTATTGACACACACATTCGAGAGTTCAAATGTCAAATAAATTACAATAATAGGTATCAGACTCTACCAGACTTTTATATAGACAATTATAAGCTATTTTTTTTAATATAAAAACTACACTATATCTATATAGCATATAGGTAGATACTTAGATAATCTAATGTAGGTAACATCAATAGATACTGTATTACAAATACGTTTACAATATATACGAGAATCTCACAAATCAATCTTCTGAGACGCTGAAAAGATGCTTGATTTTTCTATAGTATATTTTACTATAGGATAATCATATAAAAATTTTAAAAAATATGTCAGTCAATCTACTCACTTCATTTCAAAATACATCTTTTCTTTTAATATACCTTATGAATCCAATATAAACTAATTTGTTTCAAAGATATTCAAATGTATACATGTGCAAATTAAAGCCCCATAATTCTCCTTAATTCGAAACCTCTTAAGAAATGTTATTTCACATGACAAAATAACGGTAATATTAGAAAATGTAACATTAAAACTTGCAAATTTTAATACTCGTCTTTATGAGAACAAAGTATTAGCGATATTAAAACGAATAATAGCCAAGCCAACACGAGTTCAAATGAAAAATAAACATTTGAAATTATTTTTATTGTTATGACTATAACGAAAGTGGGGGATCTGGAGGGTTTGTTTAAAACGAAACTACATGGTATTATTTTCTTTGCAAGTATTCGAAAAAAGAGAACAAATCGTTCGACTGAGCGTGGGAAAAAGGAAGACAATTGTTGGAAAATAAGGTCGGAAATGTAGCGTAAGGAGTGTGTAGGACGTTTTCAGCATGCACGGATCAGAAGATCAGGGCCATAAGAAAAGGCCTGGGATGCTGCGGAAAAATAAAACATGAAATTTGTAATATAAATAGAGATAAATCAATTTTATGATGATCGTGTCTTATTTGTTGCTTTCGTGTGGGACGATTTAAGTAATTTAGTCACGCTTCTAAAAAAAAAAGGTTATTAATTTTTATGATGATTTTGAGAAACAAATGTATAGTATAAAAATGAAAAAAATTGATGAAAACCATTGAAAAAAATATGAGCAAGGGTTGCAAATTTTTCTGCGTGAATTTCGAGGCCATTTTATCGCAAAACAGGAAAATAACAATAAAAGGGTTTACACTGAGTAGAAAACAAACAAACTTGCATTTAAAAGAATTTAATAAGCGCGCCATTATTTTTATTTACTTTTTTTTTTTTTTTTTTTTTTGTAAACGACAAGACGTCCCAAATTGTAATTTTTTTTCTTTCATATGAATAAAATCTTTTATTTGTCAAGTTTTCGGTTGTGTGTTTTAAAATTTAAATTAAGTACTGTATATATAAATATTTACGAATTGCCACCCCGGGGGTTGAATGATGTTTGCTGCCTCAGCTTTTTTTTTCATGAAAAGAAAAATCAGTAAAGAAGAGAACTTGTAAACTTCATACAATAAGAAATAATTATAAAAATGCAAATTCTTTCTTTATATTTGCCAAAGATTTCTTGTTTAATTGAAAATGTAAAAAATTTACATTTTTAAATTTACCTCTTTCTTTAAGAAGTTATTATTCTTTTGTATTTCAAATGAATTTTATTTTTGCACAAATGATAAAAGAAAACCCGTGAAATTTGAGCGTCCACTTTTATTTTTTGTTCGTCGTCTTTGATTCGTGCTTTGTAATCATTTTAGTAAAAATATAATTAAATAAATAAAATGAAACGATGCGCTGTTAGTCGTATTTTTTTCTTTTTAATTTTAATTAACAGTTGATCATTAAGGATAATTTTATTTTATTAGTACAAAGACATTTTTTGCCTTTTTCTTATTTGTTATAAAAGTGGAAATCATAATATCAAAAGAACTTGCCAAGTTTTTCATAGCATCGTAACATATCAGCTCTTTCTACAACAATGAAATAAACCTCTGTTTAATTAAAACCTCGTTGTCATTCAGAATGAGTGTACCGAAGTGGTGGCGGTTTTGGGTTTTAGTCAAGTTTCGTTCATGTGTGTAGAATTGTTTTGTATTTGTTTTTTGTCTCCTGCTACTCTATTTGTAAAAGTAAGATCGATAGATTTGTTATGCTAGAAAAGAAAAGGTTGGATGCAAGAATTTGCTTCTAGGATTTTCTATTTGGATCGTGTCCTATGTTTTCTTGGGATCTCATACATGTGTACCTGCCTTACTCAAATGTGCAACGCATTTAAATTTTAAAATGTTATGAGGAAAAGTCTTGTCATATTCAGTCATTTTCCTCAGCTATATCTCCAACTTTTTTCGGTTTCCTTATGTTCATGCATTTGCTTCTCGTTCCCTCGTTAACACAAAATTTTCCAAATGAACAATTTTGATTATTTGCTGGTAGAGAGCTTGGGATTTATGTTGTTTTATAATGAAAACTTTCATTTTTAACCGACTTCAAAAAAAGGAGGAGGTTCTCAATTCGACTGTATGTTTTTTTTTTTTTTTTTTTTTTTTTTTTTATGTTTGTTACCTCAGCATTTCCGACTGGGTGAAGCGATTTTGATGATTCTTTTTTTATTTGAAAGCTGATGCTTCCCGAATGGTCCCATTTTAGTTTGAAGGAAATCGTTCACTTCTAAGGGGTTGAAAACTAAGGGATGAAATACTGACTTCTTATTGGATGGCTCGATTTTGAAAATTATTTTTTTATTTGAAAGCCAGTGCTTTTCGTGTGGCTCAATTTTAATTTGAAGAAAATCGTTTACTTCTAAGGGGTTGAAAACGAAGGGATGAAATACTAACTTCTTATTGGATAGCTCGATTTCGATAATTCTTTTTTTATTTGAAAGCTAGTGCTTCTCGTGTGTTCCCATTTTAATTTGAGGAACATTTTTTACTTCTAAAGGGTTGAAAACTAAGGGATGAAATATTAACTTCTTATTGGATAGCTCGATTTTAATAATTCTTTTTTTATTTGAAAGCTAGTGCTTTTCGTGGGGTCTAGTTTTAATTTGAGGGAAATCTTCTACTTCTAAGGGGTTGAAAACTAAGGGATGAAATACTAACTTCTTATTGGATAGCTCGATTTCGATAATTCTTTTTTTATTTGAAAGCTGGTGCTTTTCGTGGGGTCCAGTTTTAATTTGAGGGAAATCTTCAACTTCTAAGGGGTTGAAAACTAAGGGATGAAATATTAACTTCTTACTGGATAGCTCGATCTTGATAATTCTTTTTTTATTTGTAGAACACAACCTTAAATTAATCTCCTATCCATTTAAAAAAAAAACTCTACTCATAAGGGGTTAAAAATTAGAGATGAAATAATATTATAATTTTTTTCTGGCTAACCCGATTTTGATAATTTTGTTTCTATTACGTACAAACAACGTACCTTTAAATTGTTCACATTTCAATTTGAAGAAAAAAATCCACCCCTTAAGGATGAAAATAGGGGATGAAATAGTTACATTTAACCGAGTTTTGATAATTTTTTTTCTGTTGAAAAGAATAATCTACTTAGTTTTGTTATTACATTTAAAAGCAAAAAATTTCAACCCTTAAGAGCAAAAAGGGATGATGTAGTAACTTTTAATATTAAACGGCGCTGCCTCATATGAGCAGCGCGGTTGGAAGGTTAACCATTTAAAAAAATGAGAACCTTAAGAAAATCAAATCAGTTATCAAACTTCAGATCACTAAAACGCGATAAATAAATAAATATTATAAAAAAATGAAAAACCGACTTCAAAATATATAAAAATTCTTAAACAAAAAATGCACTGAAAAGTAACAAAATAATGGCGTATCCTTGCAGTATCTACAACTTACAAATTATTAGGATGATACAATGTACAACTATTGTTATTTTTGGAGTTGGTGTCAGTAAATAAAATAAATATTAATAGTAATTTGTAAGAATTTTAAAAAGGTTTAGTTGGTATTGGTATTTTGTAGTTTAAAGGTCGCTAGATATTGTTACAGTTCGAGTTTATTGTTTAAAAGTTCATTTGAAAAATAATTTTCATAAGGTATTCTCGTTTTTTGCTAAGTACCAATATAGTCATACTTCCTTGGCTGACACCAACTCCAAAAATAACAATAGTTGTACATTGTATCATCCTAATAATTTGTAAGTTGTAGATACTGCAAGGATACGCCATTATTTTGTTACTTTTCAGTGCATTTTTTGTTTAAGAATTTTTATATATTTTGAAGTCGGTTTTTCATTTTTTTATAATATTTATTTATAAAAAATATCGTTGTCAACAAAAAAAAATTGAAAAACAAATAATTAAACAAAATTATTTTTTAATTTCAAATAATTGATCCTTGCTAAAAATTAATTTTCTCTTTTAATAATAACTCAATGCTATGATTGCAAATGGCTTTTTAAAGTAAAGTACATTAGTTTAATTAAAAGAAGCAAAGCCAATCTAATGCAGAACATACACAGATTGATGAAATTTTGTTCTGTATGCTTTTATTCAAAAACGGTGAAAGCACACATAAATTTAATCCGTAGGTATATAAAATTACGTTTTAATTTAAATTAGTCATTGTATAACGCTATAAGCAAGTTAGTTAATTTTTTACAACTTCAATGTAATAGTAACAGTTTTCTTAGAAATACAATAGTTTATTACAAAAACGCTAATATTATAATTTCACAATTAATCCTATTATTGAAATATAGGTACAAAAAATTCAAGAATTTAATAATAGAATCACAAAGACGTAATAAAGGCTTACATCTTCTTTAAATATTTATATATGTAAAAAAGACACTTTTTCAATTTATTTCTTTATATGTACCAACTATAAATATAAAATTGGTATAAAATGTTCTTGTTCTTAGAAATGATTTAGACTCATTTAGACAAAGAGTTAATTAATATGAACTTGAACACCTCTTTAAATTAGAGCTCTTTCAAGATTTTGTCATTTTCAGATTTTTAAGATCCAAAAAAAAAATACATTTTTGAAAGATGCTCTTTCATTATGAAAAATTGTAAGGACTTGCCAATGTCTGTAAAACTTCCAACAGAAACACATAATACTAAGCATTAAAGAAAATCGGTCTTTTTACAATCAGAGACAATTAGATACTTATAATATTATGACATTTTCAAATTGCTTTACAAGAAGCATCATACGTAGCTTTTTGAACTTTTAAGACTGTGCATTTTTAGAATATATGAATGATACTTTAGTGGATTTCCGCTATTTTTATTGCATCATAATTCAAACAGAAACTTTTGATAGTAATATTACTGTACAATTTTCTTTCTCTTTTCACATATTTATTTCGGTAAATATTTCAAGCAGGTTCAATTAGGTTCCCAATAAGACCATGTTTACACTACTATAAAATGGAAACCAAGAATGGGTTTCAGAAAAAAATTATTTCAATAATGAGAGTAAGGCATCCAATTATTTCATGGAAATAAATCTCATTTGAGGTCACTTAGTGGCGTGGTGGACTAGATAGTTGCCTTATACGCCAGTGGTCCTGGGTTCGAATCCCATGAAAGCCCAGATTTTTTTTCTGGGTTTTCGGATTCGACGGTCGCTAATGACCATAGCAGTTGATGCGACCTTAAATAAATGAAAAAAAAAAAATCTCATTTGAATGTTTTCACTGTCTGATAGCTCATTCTACCAACCTAAGCCCACAGTACATTTCTTATTTATAAATAAAGTCGGTTCTACTGTTTTTAGGGTTCCGAGCAACAAAACTACTCTGGTTTTTTGGTTCACTGCAATAAAATTTTCATATTCAATCGTATATATTATACTTAGTGAACAATAAAATCCAATTATGATAATTTTCTTCTTTGTTATCATAATGCAGCTTACTTATTACTGTAGGTAAAAATTCACAGGACAGTTTTTGTAGATGACACAATCTTTAATTTTTATTTTGGTGTTTCTTAAGTCGCTGTAACATCTAAGGTCATTTCACGACTGTTCAAACACAAAAAATTTCAATGACTAATAAATCTAGAAATATCTACGATTCATCTGGAATCAAACCAAGCACAACTGACACATGGAACGAAGGTTTAACTGATCTTAATCTTAATTTGCACTTATCTTTATTTTTGTTGAGAAATTTTTTTTAATACAAATGCATTCTATTAGCGATTTAACAAAAAAATCATTTCATCGTTTCAACAAGTTTTTTTTTTTAAATTATGCTTTAGGCTTCTATTAATCAATTAGCTTGATTTAAGTGCGGTTGAGGAAACGAGCGAATATCAGTTGGAAATTAAAAAAATTTTAATTCAAAAGACACTAACTGAAAGATATAAAGAAATTGAACGAAAAAAAAGCTTGAATAGTTTTTTGAGTTGGTGATACCATTAAAGGTCAGAGAAAATGTTATATTTATCCAAAGCAATCATTTTTAGTCAATGTTATTAAGGTATGAGAAAAAAATCGATCAACTGCAAAATCCAAAATGTCAAGGTTAAGAAATAAGCTAATCTTTTTATCGGAATAAAAATACCATTGAAACTCTGCCGAATGCATTATTATTATTTAAGTGCTTGATACATTTTTTTTGATGGTGTTTTAAGTCTTTAACATCTATGAGCATACGACTGTATAGGCACAGAAAATTCTATTGGTCAATTTTTATCTTAGGTCTAGGATCTTAAGCAGGTATAGGATTCAACGGGACCCGAACCCAGTACCACTTGACGCATTTAGCGGAGAGAATAATTGCTCTAACCACTGCGCCAATAAGTGATCATGATAAATTTTGTAAAGTAATTTTTTTCAAATTTTATAAAATGATTTTTTTTAATTTAAGAATAGTTTATAAAATTCCTCATTAAGTATCTAAATATGATTAATATAAGTGTTTTAAAAGGCTTCGCACATTTTCTTTTTTTCAAATCATGTTTTCACTTTTCTAAAAAAATATTTTCACGAATTTTGATGAACTAACTAAAAGCTTACTTATACTGATATATATGTTACTCTGCCTTATGTACGAATCCTGAGAAATAACTATCTTGTTATTTCCAAATACCTAGTTGAAGGGATATTTTTTATATTTTACTGTGAAGATTTTTATTAATCAATTAAGGAGTTCAATTTAGTTATTCACAGCGAAGCCGGCAGGTACCAGCTTGGGTATCAGCTAGTATATTTATAAATAATATATATATATTATATATATTATATTATATATTTATATATATATTAAGTATGTTATTGTAGGTATAAGTGAACAGTTTTTAATGGAAAGATCAAAAAACTCATTTTTGAAAGATAAACTAATTGACATAATGTGTTTTATTGCATACATTAAACATTTCAAAGAAACTAATAATAGAATCAAATAAATCAGCAATCATCAAGGTAGATTTCTTGTAGATACAGCTCCCTTTTGTTAAATTCCCAATTCGTTCTTGGAGGAAATTGGCAGGTTGGGAAATGGAACGCCTGAAGGAGAAATGATTTAGAATTGGTTTGGGCTTGGTTTGTCAGACATGTTTTCATATCTCGTGTGTTAGTAGTTAGAAGATGGCGGTGCCAAATGTACCAGCTGCGAATGTAATAAAGTTCTCGTTTTCTCATGTCTCAGTGTCGGCTCGTTTCTCCATTTGGTCTTCTTTCAATCGCAAAGCTTGTAGTCACAGCCAAAATGGGCAGCAGTAACAAACGTTTCTCCAAGTCTCCCGAAAACAGTTTCCTCGTTTTTGTCTATCCAAGAGGTTTAAGATAAAAGGGAAAAGGAGCTTGTGTTCATACGGGATCCTTAGATCATAACATAAAGACGAACGGTCGCACAATCGTACAGTTTGCGGTAAACGTTTGACGTTACGATTCGACGTCAACAATGAAGCGCCTACGATTCACAACTCGCTTCTCTGTCTCGTGCTATATTGAGAAACACAGAGCTTACAATGAAAAAGGAACATCTGGAAAACAGGGAGATTTCTCAGGATGAATGAGATAAATTGGCACATTCTGGAATGGGTCTGGGAAGAGAAAACAGGAAGCATTTTGTGGCTTTATTCCGGCGTGTATTTCCTCTGTTTTCCGTCCGGAATTCGCATATCACCTTAGACATTAAAGTAGTTAACGGTCTTAAATTATTAAAAAGTTTTGGAATTACTCCAAATATACCAAAAAAAAACCGTGTATAACAGAAAAATCTTATCATTTCAACCGAAATTTTCTTAATATGCTATACTTACGTATTCTAAAGGTACAAAATGCATATTTTAATACGTACCTAAACAAAAATTTAATCGTGTTTAGGATATAAAAAAATGAATGGCAAATATTGGCCTCGTTTGTCTTACAAATAATAATTTTTACATTTTATAATACTTGAAAAAAATATTAAATGGCAAACAATGTGAATAAGATTGTTTGTTTTTTTATTTTGTATTTTTTTAACGTTTAAAGTGAATATTACATAAATCATTTTACAATGCAGAATGTTAAAAATAATTGAAGATAGAAAAAAATTTTCCTCGAGTCCCGTCTTCTTAAGACCGTTTGTAATCATTGAAAATTTGATAAATTTAAATTTTGAATGGTACAAGAGCGAAAATAATGATATTGAAATGAGGAACGATTTGAATTTTAAAATATGCTAATTTTTCAAGGGATTTTAGGGGATTTTTTTGATTTCCAGCAAGCTTTGATATATATTTTAAATAGAAAATGTTCATCGTAGTACCACTTTTGTGTGCGTATGATGCCTTCAAAAATTCTATTACTGCATCGATTTGAATTGAATAAGGGCTCGTTAGAAACGAGGGTTTTTGTGGGGAGTGGAAAAAACTGATTTTTCCTTATCTGAAAAAGTAAATATAACACATAAAATAGATTTTTCACTGGCTCCAACATCGAACATACATATATTATAACCAAAATTAAATAACGAATACGTAAATGTTGATAGTAACTTTAAAAATTTTTATTCAAATATATTTCCTGCAAAAATAAAAATTATTACCTCACACATTTTTCATGTCTTTTTATTTTTATCTACAATAATCAACCTCGTTCATTAGAATAATTAGAAAATTACTATTTTTTTTTACATTTTATTACTTTCTATTTCATAGTTGTCCAATAAAACTGTATCAGTATTTAATTTGGAATAAAAGGGTTAATTTTAAGAGTGGGAAGAGTCTATCTGGCTAAGAATATATGAAAGAATTGTAAAGTTTTTCAGATGAACTCACATTCATATTCATTAATTTTTTATAATACTAATTTATAATATAATAATATATAATAAATTTATAATAATTTTATACTATTAAACACTTTTTAAATCATTTTACTATAATTTTATTTTTGTTTTGATTATTAGCTTTAGTTGGATTTATGATTTTGATAAGAATTTATTTAATTGGAAAATAATTTATCAAACCAAAAAAAAGCATTTCTAGTTAGACAATTTACCTTATTTTTATACGATACAGTAATTATTAAAATTGTTTGTACCGTCGCTATCTTTTTCCTCATAATTTATTTCATTACGTTCTCATCCTCAATTCGTCCACGTATGGATTTATGGCTTGATAGAGAGGTGATGAAATTTTTTTACGAGTTGTCCATTTTATTTCTAGGGACGTGTCTCCGTTATCTCATTGTCATTGTCGTTTTGGATTTGATGAGAGCGAGTTTTCGACTCGTTTTCTCCGTTTCTCGTTCAAGCCAGGCATTTATCTTTGTGTTACAACTACAAGGGAAATATATATAAAATTTATCTTTCGCAGGGATGGCGAGAATGAAGGCGTTTTTATGTAATAAAATGTTATCAGAGCATTTTCTAGTTTTGAGGTCGTAATTTTATACGAGTCAAAAAGGAAAATGTAGTTAAATTGTTCGAGAAATAAGAAAAATGTGAAGTGGAAAAATTAATTTTCGCATCTTTGCTTTTTCGATTCATTACAGTGCATTTCTTTGAACTGCTGTACTGTTTTGTAGCTCATCACAAATTTTAATAGAATATTTTATAGTTTCAAAGAATCTATTAAGACACAGACATGAATTTAATGATGAACCAGCAAGTTTCTTAATAACTAAAGTTAATAACCAAAAAAATTGTTATTTTTCAAAGTTTCGAATAAATTTTTTTAAATGGGTTATTCGGAGACTCGTGAAAAAATATCAGCATTATATTCACATTGATAACATCGCATATATCCCTGAAAAAATTATTCCATTATAATTGATTTTCTAGAACTGAAATGCATGTAGATAAAAATATGTAGGTGTCATACTAAAGCTTAAAATAACTACTAACATAGAAGTTTCTACGAAATATAATTCAATGTGTGTACACAATTGCTATTTTAACATTAAAAAATGATAAAGCAGGTAGGAATTAAATAGAACACAAACTATTTTTTATGTTAGATATCTTACTGATTATTAATTATTAACTAAATAACTCAATAGAAAATCGTACTTTCAATCAGTTTGGTTGTAAAAGCAATTATCTAATTTACATTTTAAATAATATTAAATATGTAATGATAAAAATGTCTTACAGTGAAAAAATAAATAGAGCTCTACCAAGTTTAAAAAATAATAGATATCCTTAAGAACATTTATTTGCAACATTTTTCAGAAAAGTTAAACATTCGTTTTAGCGTATATAACACGTCTAAAAAATAAAGATAATTGCGATTTTATCGGCATGTATGTGAGTAATATTTATATATGCTCAAAATTCAAAAGAAAATGAGTAAGCATATAAGTAATTTATATCTATTTAAGAAGAGAGAAACTATGTATAATGAAAATCCCCGCAAGAATTTCACCTTTCAAGAATTTTGCAACAGTATTTAAACATAAAATTTGTTAGATGTAAATATCAACTCAATTTAAGATAGTGAACTTGGAAAATATTTTCAACTCTTAGATGACCAGATTAAAAACCAACAACCACAGGAGATTTTTAATTTGGATGACAATTCATAATTGCCAGTTAGAATTCAAAAAATGTAGGAGTAGAACTGACAAAAGTTAAAATTTATAACCCCTTCTGGTATACACTCAGAGATGAAAGGAAAAATCGTTTTTTATTGGAGGTCATAGACCTCTCAAGAATAACATAATCAACAATCATGTTTTCTTCGATAGTTTAACTTCCAGATTTATTTTCGGTTCATTTCAATAGTGCTTTATAAATGAAGGTAGCAGGAAAACTCTACATTATCCGATCTAAAAAGGTAATTAATATAAAATGAAATACCGATAAATACACCACCCAAAACGTTGGAGGAGTCAATTGGGATTAGCTCTTATTAAATAAATGTGAGGTCGAAAAAGTTAACATGAATAAAACAAAATCCTTTTGATCTATATTATTTTCCCTCTTTGAAATGTAAAATCTATTTAATTTATAAGGAATACCTTTTTGTAAAAATATTAAATTTTTAATTTATAATTGTAAAAAGAAACAATAAATTTATCGTATTTTACAATATTATTCCCATTTTAAACAATTTAAAAATGAATGATAAATTATTATTTATGCAATAATTAAAATTCTTTAAAAATATTATTTTAATCTACCAACAAAAGTCTATTTGCTCGATGCCTTCTCTTCTAAGGCTGGTATACGAGTATGTAATCGTTAATCGTTTTATGTTATCGATTATCGTTAATGGATTATTGATACTGCTATATATACTGTAATAATGAAAATTATACCTAAACGAATCCCACTTTTCCCTTATACATAACCTCGATCTGACATAAATATGTTTTAAGTAGTAGAGAAAGATCAACTGTACGCCATATCACATTTAACAAAAGAAAAATAATCTGGTTAAAAACTGTTTCTGAAAAAATGTCACTTACATCTGCCAAATAGTTTTTAAGTTTAGAGGATTTGTCGAACACACATACAGAGCATTGTGTACAGTAAAGATAAAGATGAACTACAAGAACCCCAAGGCCAAAATTTTTGCTGCTCCATGTTATCCAATTCATATAAGTTTTATTGCTCATCAGTGGCAAATGTATTTTTGTGACAGTGACAACGTTTTAAAAAATAATTTTTAATTTTCACCAGAAGAAAGCATCTTAAAACTTATAATCAAGCTTACTTTAAACTATCCTCTAGATTAGCTATTTAAAATTCATTTACGGTAAGTTAGTGCATTTCACTTGGCACAAATAAAGTAAGTCATTATAGTCAAGTAAGTCATCATATTATGTACATCGTACAAGAGTACGAGTACCTGTGTTGTTATTTTATCAGTTGATTTAAAAATTATATTTTAAGTGATTTTCAAGTTGTAGGTGGGTCATTCTACTTTTTAGTGCAGGTTTTTGTGTCCCCCTGGACAAAAAATCTGTATCTGCCATTTTACTAAGAAAATAAAAAAAACTTGCACAATACATGAAACTGCCTCATTATTTGCTTAACTTCAATTAGCATTTACATTTGAATGTTTTACCTAGTTTAAGATATGTATAGTAACAAAGTGGAGTTTTATGGTAACATAGTTGTTTTCCATAGTATTGCAATGTGTCCCCAATCTAATACGCGGACAACTTAATCAAAAAAAATATGCTTTTTCCAGTGCAATCCTGTTGAAAAAAATTGGTATGATTATTTAATTTGTGGGCGTTTGTTATGTTTTTATCATATATTTTTAAACAGCTTAGTTTTTTTTTTTTAATAATGAATTGGATTTTGTCCCTAATGAACATGATAAATACAGTACCACTATGTTACCGCTTTTTTACCGAAAACCGTTAGAAATCACAGAGGTCACAGAGTACCACTCGGTCGGTTGCTTGATCGGTTGGTTCTGCATAAAAAGAGCGGGGGAGGAAAATGTAGCAAGTCGCGCGACGCCACTTAATCGCTGCTATGTTGTAAATCACGGCTCGTGTGTTTATTTGGTGTCCACTTTGTTACCCGGCGAAAAGGAGAGTTTCTGAAATTTTACGTTATGTTTTAACCATTGAGACGTGGTATTTATGTCACTTAATAGTATTCTATTGTTAGATTTGCAAATTACATGGTCATTTCGTAAATATCAGGTAGAATTATGTTATTTTACAACTGTGTTACCGGTCCACTTCGTTACTCTGCTGTGGTAACGCAGTAGTAACACAGTTGTAAATATACTCTGTCAATGATTTTTTTCCAATTTTATTTAACTTAATTTGTTCCTATCGACCTATAGGTTTGTATTTCAACAGTTTTACATTTATTTACTGGCTTTCTGTAATTACTGAAGGTAAAATTAGTACAATAATGCGATGTTTTTATCTTTTACAGAACATCATACCGCTAACCCCAGCCGAAAAACAACCTCGGTACCGAAATAAACGAAAATTAGACCCTGTTCTGTTAAAGAAGAGGAAGCAAGAAAGAATTCTTCCATATTTGAGAAAAGAATTGTCAATTTAATCAACTTTGTTACTGTTGAACAACTGTGTTACCATGATGTTCCTAATTCTAAGTAAAGGTTTCTCAACTTGACTTGTACAATTGGCTTATAAATTACATTACAGGTATAATATGAGAAGCAAGAAATTTTTTTATCAATGTTAAATACGTTACTAAGATTTTTTTACTTTCTTTTACTACTATATAATATAGATAGTAAAGGAAGTATTGTAATCGGGTCGAATTTTCGAATTCGAGCTTTCACCGGAAATACATGTTTTGAGGTCCCTTGATTCCAAAAAAGTGGTTTTTAAAAAAATGTCTGTGTGTGACAGCCATATCGTATCGAAACCTTTATCTGAATTTCACCAAACTTGGAATCTGGCCTCCATATTATACCTAGTTGTGCCGCGAAGCTTTTGGTTGAAATCGGGTAACCGAAAGCTCTACTTTACTCTTAGCGTTTTTGAGCTTTTTCAATTTTTTTCAAAAACGGCTCCAACGATTTTCTTTAAACTTTCTTTAGTTCTTAGACTCATTAGTGGCTACAACTTTTATTTGAAACTTTTTCCTGGGAAAATTCGAATAAGGGTGGTTCTGGGGTGAAGGTTGGGAATTCGTGTAAATACATATAGGTTGTATGCATATATAGTAGGTACTGTTTATATGTATTGTTACAAAGTGCTTATATTTCTTTTAACTAACAGCAAGTATTTATCATTAATGAAAGTAAAAGAAAGTCGTGTGACGCCTCGCACCAGATATTTACACATAATATACATTTTATGTCAACTTTTTGTAGATAAAAGTGCACAACAGTAACATAGTTGTCTTTTAAATGTGATTTAGCAGACTTAATAAAAAATAATATCTAATTTTAGTTATGAAAGAGAAAGATTTATGTTTCTAAAATACGTTTTGTTAAATGTTTGTTAGTAATGAGTGACTTAAGGTACTCAATAAAAATATTTTAGTTGGTAACAAAGTGGTATGATTTTTTTACCTTAGTTGACAAAACCATTATTATCAGAAAAAAATATGTGCAAAATTCACTGCTGGCAGTTAATTGCAATTGTGTAGGTATGATTACACCTAAATACAATTAAATTACTTCATTTAACTTTAATCATTAAATTTTTGAAATCCATTTTTTTAGTGCCAAAAACCTGCACTAAAAAGTAGAATGACCCAGGTATACGAAAATATTTTAACAAAATTTTTCTTTATCAAAACTCATTATTGTATACTTAAATAATAATTTTGTTTTTGATAGGAAGTTAAGACTTGAGATGAAAAAAATAATAAAATTGCTTACACCAAACATAAAATTTGCCTTAAAAAATAAAAAACTTCAAAAGTTTTTATTTTTTTTTTTACATCAACATTTAAAATAGAAAATAATTTCCGGAATTTATACCTAATTATTTCCTCGATGAATTAATTTTCTATTATTTATTTTTTTATGACACCAACAAATCCGGAAAAGTGATTAAGCTATTTTTTCAGTGGCTTCAAAATAAAATAATGGTTTGTGAAAAAAGTTAAAAGGAAATTATTTTTTTTACATAGAAAATAATTACTTTTTCACTCCTTTTTCCCCCTTTTTTTTGAAAAAATTTTCTATTCATATAAAATTGTTTTTTTTTAATCCAAATGTGCTATGCGAAGGTACACATTGTCATATATCTTGAATGCAATGCAAATTCTAGAATAATAACAAAACAATAACGTTCAGCCATACAGAGCACACTTGGATATCGGTAGAAAATATGAGAGACAATATGACCACAAACACATAGTATGTATGCATCCATACATATGTATGTGCATTTATAGCACAGTCATTTGAATTGATTCGAATATGCATTACCTAAACTAGTAGTGTGAGAGTTCCACGATGATTTTGCAACGGGAAAGGATACGTTTGTTGATAGTCAACTTCATAGCCGACCATGCGATACGAAACCGATATAAAAAGCTCTAGAAAATGTTGGATCGGGATAAATGTGTTGAAATTTATCGTTAAAAATAAACTTCAAGAAGAAGTTATGAAAATTGTATATAAATCTTCCTTGTTCTTCAGGCTGTTTTTCTCAAAAACATTTTTAAGTCTCACAACAACCGAAGTTGAAACTAGCATCAATTACACTACAAATAAAGATTTTCAAAACTCAAACAAAATAAATAAATACTCTCAAAGTAAGCAAAAAAAAATCTTATCAAAAATTTTTATTACATGAAAAGATATCTATAATTATTTTATTTTGTTGAGTCGACGGTATCAATGTTATGTCCTTTTATCAAAGTGAATAACTTTCTACAATAAAGCCATTGGGCCCTACTTAGTAAGAAGATCTTTATATAGAAATTTCATTTATAGAAATTCATAATACAATATTTATATTCAAACAATTTTTCTGTTACCTATAGAAATACACGTCGTGTTACAAACTGTTTTCAAATATTTATTAAGTTATATAAACTCCCAATCAAATGAAGTAAATTAAATTTTTTAATTGTTAAAAATTATAATCGTTATTTACACTACTTATATTATAAACTGATCATGTGCAGGTTACACCACATACCTACATGTAGAGTTGCAATGTTCAGACAAAATTTCCAAGTTTTATATAATATTTTAACCCAAAACAAGTTAAACTATTTTTACTATAGTCAAACTTGAGTGAATAAAAACTAGGTAAACGAGAAGAAAATATTTTCCAATTCGTCATTTTTACCTTCTTAGAACTCTATAAGTAACAAACAGAAACCTTTTAAAAGAAAAGTCCTCGTAGACCTCTATAACTGAAACTGTTACCTGTCCATACCTCATTAAATATCTGCTATTGATGACTCATTCTTAGATTCTATGAAACAACAAGTAACTCAGTAACATTGTTTTTGTATTGTAACTATTCTATTCGAATGACCAAATGTAGGAGAATACTTTTCGTGGAATTACGATAGGTGATTAAGAAATATTAATGTAAATGTTTTTGTTGTCTTTTAATAAGCATCGATGACATATGGATATGCCAAGAGTATAATGCCTATACAATTAATGTTTATCACACCACTATTTGCTATATTATGAATTTTTATGAATCTTTATAAGTAAAAAATGGCCACTTTCGTGCCCCTATAAAATAGTAAATCCGATAAATACTCGTAAGAATATTCCAAAAGCGAAAAAGAAATTGTAGTCCTTTTGCTTATTCAGGTCTAATTTTATATTTATTTACTTAATTTAATGTTCTTACAATACAACTTGTAGCTTATATTCATCAATTAATAATCCTTAATTAATAAAAAGAAACACGATGTGTTATTTTATTCAAAATAGTTTTCCGGGAAAGTATTTTTGTTCTGCAAACTGTAACCTAATTTTTTTCAGAATTTTAGGCGGTACAGTCAAAAATTAGAGAAAGAGGACACAATGTTTTCAACTTTAGCAATAAGTATCTCAGATAGTAATGACTGTTCAAACAGTATTTTATATAGTCATTAGTCACAGTGTAAAGAAATATTTATTACGTAACCAATTTTACTATTTGAAAAAAGCGCATTCAAAGTATTAGCTGCATTAGTCAATATAGTTCAAAATAAGATACATAATATGTATATATGTTGTAGCCAATCCTGGAAGCTCCCGCCCTCCTAGGTTAGACTAGTCAATTCTCAGGTCTGACTTGAAGTCTTAGTCAAAGACTAATATCTGTGAAGCCAAAGGCTTTGGGTTTGTCCTAAGACTTTGGTCAAACCTAGGATAAACCAGTCATTCCGGGAGAGACTGCATTTCGACCTTTGACTATGACATATATACCAATATAATATATATATATATATAAATAAGATAATAAGAATTATTTTATTACTTCTACAAAAAGAACTAATATAGAGGAGTTTCTTTTTTTCTGAAAAACCAATAGACTAAAAATGACTTAAAAAATCAGCAATATGGAAGCGGCAAAGTAAAAAGGCAGGGAATACAGAAAACCACAATTAAAGAACGGTGGTTTGTCACGGAAACTCAAAGAAAAAAGGAAATTACTAAAACATTTTCAGCATGTATGGCTGAAGGTATTATATTTTAACTAACCCTGTTTTATTATAACGTTGTAAAAAATGAAATGCCAGCGACATAGATATTTTCATAACCATTTATAGTTTTATTGCGAAACGACATAAGAATTACCTCTCAAATATTGCACCCTGCAACCATTATAATGGTTTATAAAGATTTTTTTAACGTAAAATTAGAATAAGGAAAAATGTTTGTAACTTTGAAAGCTCTTTTTTAGCAGAAATTTGTTGACATACGAATAACAACAGTAGTTTTTCTCTCCAGAAAAAAAAAACTCTTATTAACCCCCCCCCCTTTGAATTCATTAAATAAAGTTATTTTTTTACTTAGCTCTAGTATAAAATAAGTATTCCATTTTATAAACAATTGATATTTTCTCTAATGGCAAAAATTAAAAAAATATATTGATAAAAAAATTTTAAAAATGTTTAATCTTATTGTTAGTTTCTTTTTTTGTTTTTGTTTTAAGTTGCTTTAACAGCTTAGGTCATATCACGACTGTCTAAACACAAAACATTTCTGTTGGTCAATTTTATTCTTAGGTCTAAGATCTTAAGTCTAGAATTCAACGGGAATCGAACCCAGACCACTTGACGCATGAAGTGGTGAGAACTACTGCTCTAGCCACTGCGCCAATAGGTGGCCTATTGTTAGTTTCGTTCAATGTTTAAGGGGAATCTTGATACAGGATTTATCAATTCAAGTAACTTGCGACGTTATAAAACTAATTAGCTTGATTATTATGACTTTAAAATTAAATAGCTTCTGAAGTCAATGCCTTTCTTGACTTAATAATACAATGTTTACATTTAATTTAAGTTTGATTTTATTTTAAGTCTTTATGTAGCATGAAAATCAAACCAAGCAACTGAAAAATAAAATCAAACAGTAAATCTCTGGGCTTGGCATTTTAATATCCAATAGTATTAATATTAAATGTTGTTACATGCAATATGTTTACATAAAAATTCAATTCAAATTATTGCCATTCGTTAAAAATTAAAAACTAACATTGTATTACTTATATAAAAATCCTTCAACAAGATAAGCATTGAAGTAAAACTTCACAACTTTTGAAAATAATTAATGCTGGTATCAAATTAAGAAAATAAGAGAAATTTAAATTTTAATCCGCTTACTTTTCAGAAGCAAAGAGTCCAAAAATTAATATTCAGCTCGTAATTTCATCCGACTCAAGTATTTAATTGCTTTTAATTTTTCGTAAAATTTCCGAAAATAGAAAAACTTGTGAGGAGTTTTAAGGATAATTTCCATTTTATTTCAACTAACATAAGATGACGTACGGGACTAGAATATTAGAGAAAAGAAAATAAATTCAATAAGAAGTTACTGTTGCCTGTCAGTAACGTGAGAATATTTCCCATTTCTCGTCATTCACATTTATATAATTCAAAGTTTTCATATCACGTCTTTCTTAATAATCTAACGATCGTATTAAAGTGAAGAGGCGAGCGCATTTCGTTTGTTTCCGTTTCCGTAATTTCCGTTATTATCGCCAACATACTATTTATTCTTCAGCCCCGCTCTGCCAGACTGTCACGTCATTTAATTTTAGGAAAATGTTATCTCGTTAAACTATTAATTTCTTTTTTCAGATTCCAACGTGTTGTAAAATGAATTCGAGATATTTCCGAATTAATTTGTCGTCGTCCGTTTGAGGGAAATACCATTTTTCGTGGAAACCTGTTTGCGATATCAATAAGGGATGCATTTTTTGACCATATTTTTGGTTAATCTTCTCATTCCGTATGCACTACCCACCAATAACGTCTTAAACCACAATGGTAAGTCCCTAAAAAGCATTTATATTTCTCTTTTAATAACACTTAAGATGCCGAGCACGTTTTTTACGAATTCTTGCAGAAAATGTTAACAGGAAATTATGCGAATTTTTTCATTTTCAATTGATTTTCGTATTATTAGAAAATTCGATCGTTGACAATACACTTACAATATATATATATATATATGCAGAGAAAATAGGAATAATATCTTCGTGATGACAAAAGACAAGATCGCTAAAGAGAAAACGGGATGAGAAAACTTGTCGAAAGTAGTTAAGAACAAAAATAAAAATAGGATAGAAAACTATTCGCTTGAAGAAATTGTTCAAAAGTTCTTCACAATTCTTCTCTTTATTTTTCCACATACTTTTACATATTTGCCTCTCAACTTTTTTATCCTTTTCAAGTAATAAAAAAAGAACTTTGTTCTATCCCGTCCAATCATTCGGAATAAAACTAAGATCATAATCGAATTCAATTTCGACTTGAATATCTTCATTAAATGATAGGGGTTTATTAGAAACTTAGTTCTTATGCCACTCCTATTGAAAAAAAGTATGTTATCCATAAATATCAACCTTTAAGATTATTTTAATCAAACTAATGGTCTTATTTTACCAGTACGTTTATTTAAAACGGAAGAATATGATAAAATATGATAAAGGCGTATAAAAATGACGAAGAAGAAAAAAAGTCGGAGGAGGTTAAATTGAGACGGGGGTAATTTCGTCATTATTTATGTTTCAATCAGTCTCAACGGCAGACTATGTTCCAGTAAATTATCAAAGTTGTCATCAATCATTCGTGCATGAGGACAGTCTAAATTGGAAATAGTGTGAGAAGAAGAAAAATGGAAGTAAACAGATGACTTACGGAAAAACACAAACTTTTTCAAATTTTGTTTAAATTTTCCCTTATTTTTGATTATAAAAACTATTTTGATTTTATGAATTACAAACTTAAACAAAAATTAAATACAATAGCAAATCGTATTTTAAAGCCAAGCTTTTCCATAATTTATGGAAGCACAATATTACAAAACATTTTCAATGCTTTGAATGAATAATTTCGTTGCAAAAATAAATTGTTTTCAATATAATAATCAGTGCAACCCATTCATTTTCAAAATTTTACATATTAAAGCTTCGTTCAATAAATACATATTTAAAAGTATGTTTGTTGTCTGTACAATCGAAACTGCAAAATGTATTTAGGCATTGAAATATCAGCTTTCAGAGCATTATGATTAGTGAGCATTATAATCAAAGCCTCTATATATTTACAATCAATTCATATTAAAGTACACTAAAAAAATCAAAGTGAAATGATTTGTTTGATTTTCCTAAGTAAAAAAATCATCAATCATCCGTTAAGTATTTTTTTTTCATTTTTCACTTGTCACTTACCTCCACACCCTATATATTCTTTTTTTATTTCTAACCCAAATCATAAACGATTTCCAGTAATACATAAATTTTTCAACTAGAAAAACGATATATTTACCAAGTAATGTATTAAGCACATTTTCCAACCCTGTCTCACCCTGATAGCGAGCGTATTCAATCCTTTCACAAAATCAACCCTCTTCCATCAGCCACTTACATTCACATGTCGAGTATATCGAGGTCTTAAATAGAACATTGCATGTGAAATATGGCCCCGAAACCTACACAGGATGGTCTTAATGAGTCCTTATGTACATACGTGTGTAGGTGAAATGGAGTGAGATACAAATACGTTTGTGAATATATTACATATGTAGAGCCCTAATTTCACCACCTCTCGCCTCATACCTGGAACATTCTCTACATCCCTTATATTATTAGCTCAATTGCATATGTAGGCAGGTGGCTGTGGATGATTATATTATACATACAAAGATCGAGGGAACATGTCTTGAAATTCATGGCCTATTCCATGTCTGGATTTGTACCATCTGCGAGCGTCTTGGCAACTATTGGAGTAATTTATTGTCTTTAGATACCAATTTGAAAACATTTACGTAATATGCCGTTTTATTAAAGACAAATATGAGAAGAAATTGAAAACGAATATAATTTTTTTAGAATTTGCCAATACATATCTTTACTGTAAATGAGAGATTCATTAGATACTATACTTATCAAACCGAACTTTTTAAAGGCTTACTCTATTTTGAACAACCAAAAGAATATATATTATTTTTTATTCATTATATTATTTGCTACTGTACATAAAAACAAGAAATTCCCATATATTATTATTAATAAAATTACTGTTAAAGTTGTATAATAGATATCAGTTTGTAATAAAGCTTTTAAATATCGATGTTGACTTTTTAGAATAGTATTTAAAATTGTCCTCATATACCCAAAGCACAAAAACTTACTTTTCTGTCTTTAATGCAATAAATACTTGAAACTACATAATTTTCAAAACAATTGTAACTTTATTGTTATGTTATTAAATAGAAAACAAAATTAGAAAATCGATGTATTAAATAGGGAAATAGATATTAACAGTACGGAATTTTAAATAGTATACCACCCGAGCTTTCCTAACAACTAGAACCCCCAACAACACGGAGCATGAATTGTGGAAAGCGACAAAATATATGAAGCGACCTGCCAATCGGTCACATCCTCTGAAAAATTCAAACAACACCTGGGCAAGAAGTGATAAAGAAAAGTCTGAGTGTTTTGCTGAACACTTACAAAAAGTCTTCACACCAAATTTAGTACCTCATTCAAATACAGAAGAGCACATATGGCAAAGATTAAATGAACCAATTTCGACAAACAGCACAATAAAATGGGCCACACCAAACGAAGTGAAAAAAGTCATAGAAGCACTTCCGGAGAAAAAGTCCCCTGGCTACGATCTCATAACCAGCCGAATTCTGAAAGAATTACCCAAAAAAGGACTTGTTTACATTACAATTCTGTGCAATGCCATTTTTAGAACTAAGCAATACCCTGGGCAATGGAAGGTTGCACAAATAATCCTGATCCCAAAACCAGGGAAACCACCCGAAAACCCAGGATCATACAGGCCAATTAGCCTACTGCCATTGCTCAGTAAGGTATTCGAAAAAGTCCTCCTCAAAAGAATTCAGACATCATTGAATGAAAGTATCCTCCCTAACCATCAATTTGGATTTCGACAGGGTCACTCAACAATTGAGCAAGTGCACCGTGTAGTGAGAATAATAAGAGATGGTTTGGAAGAAAAACAATATTGCTCCGCAGCATTTTTAGATGTAGCCCAAGCATTTGACAAGGTTTGGCATCCCGGACTGTTGTTAAAAATCAAAGAAGGTCTTCCCGAGGAATACTTTGAGGTACTGAAATCATACTTGGAAGAAAGGATGTTTCGAGTAAAAGTAGGGAGTGAACTCACTGGACTCAGATCAATTAACGCAGGAGTCCCACAGGGCAGTGTTATTGGGCCACTATTGTATTTAATTTACACCGCTGACGTACCAACCACACAAGGCACCGACATCGCTACATTCGCCGACGACACTGTCATTATAGCTACCGACTTCGAGGCAGAACGAGCTACCGAAAAATTGCAAACGCACCTGAACAAATTTAATGACTGGGCCCAAACATGGAGACTGAAAATTAATGAAAATAAATCCACCCACATCACCTTCACGATGAAGAGGAGAACATGCCCGCCAGTGCAACTAAACAACACCACGATACCTCAGTCAAATGTGGTTAAATACCTGGGTATGCACTTGGATCGCAGACTCACATGGACAAATCACATACGAGCCAAGCGCACACAACTCAATTTACAGCTAAAAAAGATGTACTGGCTGGTCGGCGGTAAATCAAAGTTATCGATAGAGTGCAAACTCCTACTCTACAAGGCGATACTAAAACCAATTTGGACGTATGGTATCCAGTTGTGGGGTTCAGCTTCAAATTCCAATATAGAAGTTATTCAACGATTCCAGTCGAAAACTTTACGAGGAATTCTCAATGCGCCATGGTATATTAATAACATCATTATTCACAATGACCTAGAAATTAGTAGTGTTCGTGAAGAATTAAAAGTGTATAGTGCGAGATATTTGAAGAGATTGGAAGACCATACCAACATACTTGCCATTCACCTTTTGGACAACAGTGACCAAATTTACAGACTAAAAAAGTGGGCAATCCTGGATCTTCCAAACAGACACTTTTAGTTATAAGTTAATATAAGTAGCATATAAGTATTTATATTTCAGTTACCTTTAGACAATAAGTGAAAAAAAAAAAATAAATAGTAATAATAATAATAGGTTTTCATAGAATAGAATCATAACTAGGAATGAGACTTACCAATGGGTAAGTCTCGCACAAGCGTTTTTAATGACCAATTGCACTTATTGCACTCACGTGCAGATCGTGCAAAACGTAATGTATAATAAAAAAAAAATTTATATTTTAGGTAATTATCAGGTTATTAAGAACCAGTTTTTTCTTTTAATAATTTATTTTCTTTTTACACTACGTTTCGTCAGTTTTATTCTGACTATATCAGGTATCTAACAAGACAGACAATTTATAAAAATTAAACTAAAAAGTAATACATATACAATATAAAAATTTAATACCTTGAAAATAGTTATATCATATATAATAAAAATTAGATACCTGATGAAGTCAGAATAAAACTGACAAAACGTAGTGTAAAAAGAAAATAAATTATTAAAAGAAAAAACTGATCTTTAATAACCTGATAATTACCTAAAATATAAAACTATCAAGACCTGAAAATTAATATTATGAATTTTATTTATTTTTTTAAATAATTAAACTTAAATCAAAATAAAATTTTCCCCAGTTTAAAGTAAATAGATACACCTCTATAATTAAGGGTTCGATATGTTATTTAACTCTAGCTTGTCCGCTTTACTAAATAAAAAAATTATTTATATATTATATAGGTGTACCTAGTTGAATTTTAAAGCAAGAATACCTTTTAGATGTTAAAAAATTGAAATTACTTTTTTATAAGCTTTATGAAGAGAAAATAGCAAAAATGAAATCATTTTAAATTTCCAATTCATTTTAAAATACCCCATCTTCCTGAAGCAAACATTTTAGCCGAATTTTTATTCTTTTCCTATAGATAGTAATGCAATCTTAATTTTATCATTAATTTACTGAGGGTCCTGTGGCTTTCACTAAAAAAAAAATGTTGAAACTTTTGGATGAGTCTTATTTCAAAATCATTAATATTTTCACGTTCTAATTTTAAAATGATGAGCTTCCATGCAAATGTAAATAACTTTTGCTTTTGTAGTTTCCTAATTCATTTCTTTAAAAGTTGAAAACAATGAAAATTATTTTAAGTTTAGGTACTACTTATCTTTAATTGATGTAGTCTTACGGTAGCCTAATATTGGATATCTAATATTAAGAACACCACAGTATCCAATATTAGGGATTTATCATACTGTATTTAAAATCAAAATCTCCAATGTTTATCATTAAAAATTCTTAATTTTGACTAACTTTTACTGTTGAAAAAATGGAAAAGAACGTTAAAAAATATTCACTTATACCCAATAAATTGTCTTTCAAATGAAATAGAAGTATTCAATCAACTAAACCTAATTTTTAATGAGAGCACAACTTTTGCTTGTACGTTATTTTCGTTAAATTAAATTAAAAAACGCATGTGGTGAAAGTATTAGCGGAATATGCTTTTGAAACTACAGCCGAAAACATTGCAACAATTATTACTGGTCATTTTGAAACTGATTTAGCATGGTATCCAATATTAGGCAACTATTTAATATTCGTTGCGCTTCTCCTACTTAATTAAGCATATCGAAATAATAATTACTTTTGGGAGCACCCAAATAACAAAAAAAAAAATAAAAATTAAAAATCTCTGTATTTTTTGAGGTTGATGCATCACTAACATTTAGTATCACCTTTTATAAAATATATATAGTTGTTACAAAAAACATAATCAATAAATATTCATATCATTCAATATTGCCAAAAACCAACTAAATAAAATTGATAATAATCAACCGTCTGTAACATGATTACATGGTAGATGGATTTTTTACGTCTATTTTATAAAATTACTTTTTAATAACAATTTTAAAATTTAATATTACGTGATAATTTTTGTAAGTTATTTTTTAAAAGGAAAACTAGTTTACCAATCTATTTACAGCAGACGATTGGAAACCGTTATGGTGACTCCCTGAATTTCATTACAAAGTCAAATCTATTCATGAAAATGAAATTGATGTTGAGAATTGAACATGATACCAATGAAATTTTTAAAAAAATACACCAAATAAATTTAATAGAATCAAGTACCGATATATTGGTCTCAAAGACCCAAAGTTCAAACATATAAAGTTATCTATTGAAAAAATTAAAAAGCGTTCGTAATATATATTTCCCATACGCTCCCTAAAATTTAATTAACGACTACTCACTCAAAACATGGCGCTTACGTAGTTACAAGTGTCCCATTTAAATATAATTAAATCAAATCAATTAAACGATCAATTACAGCGATATTATATGACACAAAGTATTATGCAAATTTAATTAGAGCCTTTGAAATTCACAAATGCTGATTAATTGATTCTAATTAACGCACCTTACGTACTAATTAAGGGAATTATTGACTAGTATTACAAGATGTTGAACCTCAAGCTCTATGTATCTTTGTCCTTGCTAGTGATTTTAGAAACAGGATATAGCTTTTCTCTCTATACACTCTGTCAATTTGGTATGTAATTATTGTAAAATAGGCATCTGTAGGACTATACGATGGCGTTGTCGTTTTCCGTCTCTGTGATTAGAAATGCTATTTGATTCGAGGAATGACAGGATAGAGGCGGCTGTATGGAAAATTGGTTTGATTTGAGCTTGCGCCAGTGTACACAAAGGTGCCTTGATCTGGCAAAAAACAGATGATTTATGTGTTTGGAAAAAAAATTGAAAAAAATCAACGTCAGCTGTGAAATTTTCCTTAGTGTAATATGCAAATTTCTATTTGTGAATTTTTGTATTAAATGGGAAATTGAGTATGAAAATATTAACAAAAGTATTCGCTCGTTTTGTAATAACAATTTGTCTTGGAGCGCGTTTGGAATTTATGACGGGAACGGGTGGAGCAGGATGACGGGGATGAAGGATAAATGGGATGAAGGATGTGAGGATGGGATGTGGGTGTTTGGTAGCAGCAAGTAACCGTGATTATTCAGCTCAGTACCTGGCGGAAGACGTTGATGAATGTCCATGGGCGCTCGAATAAATTCTTCGTGTTTATAGCGGCACTGCCAACGCTGACGCTGCACGGCGTCGTTGTCCATGCACACGGCCCCGCGTGATAAAAACGTCAACGTCATCCACCACGAAAGAAAAAATTATCCGATTATTAATTTTAAAACTTGCCAAGACCTACCAAATATATATTCAAAACCATCATGAACAACGTGTCTCACTTTTTATAAAGCAACAAGAAAATACAAAAAACTTTTAAAAATATTTGATAAATTGACTTAGGTATTAGGTATACTTTTATTGCAAGTCAATCAAAAAAGGAACATGCAATTCTGATTTCTTCTATCACTTTTTATCTGAATCTACTTTTCATTACGAAATTATCAACAAAAGGTTATTTCCTTTTTCTTACCGTGCTAAACACAAAATTGGTAACTGCAATAAACTTAAATTCATAATTGTTTCCTTGACCTCTGCAATTTAAGGGGTTTGTCAATAAGCTGTTTAACTTGGCCTTTTTCTGGAAATGTTTTTAATGATATTTAGTTTTTCCATTAAAGATATTTATATTGTGTAATAATATATGAGATATGTATTTATAACTTTTTATATCCTATCTGAAACGGTGTAGGGGTTTTATCTCAGAGGCAGGGTCAAAAACAAAGAGATAAAACGTAGTACCGGAACAAGATATATTCTTGAGCGAATACCAAATTTGATATGGAGTTGGACAGGGCATGTTGCAAGTGATAAGACAAAATAGACAAAATATATTTTTGGTACCTTAAATGGAGGACCAAGATGAATATTTGTTATTCAAAAAAAAATTTTTGTTATAATTAGAGTACTTACGCTTTGAACAAAAATGTAATCTGAAAACAAACCACTCTATAGCCTTACCATAAGCATAAAGACAGAGTTAGACCCATTTTCGCCCTACAATAGGACTTTCCATTTATCCTATTTTCATGTTCACCAATCTTAATATCAAAAGCAAGGTTGCATAAGGATTGTCATTTTTAATGCTCAATTCTTTTTTTAACTGTGAACTTTATGTGGTTCTATTGATTCCTGGATTTTGGAGCTGAGCATCACAGGTACAATATTTGACTCATTTGACTCATTCAGCTTTCCAGCGTCTCCCTTTCTTCAGCTATAGTTGCGCAATTAAACGTTGCATGCTTGGTATTGTGTCCGACAACACCGCACAGGGAGCATATTTCAGTCTATAGATATTTGTAAAGTGAATGGAAAGTTTGAATATCCAAAAACTTGAGTTTTTGGATATAATATATATATAACAAAATAGAGATGAAAGGAAAAGTTTAGGAGACATTTATGTGGACCAAGGAGTGGACGGAACCCTCCTAATATTCTAGTATTTAACCCCCGCTTTGGTATGTGCATTTTAAGTGGAAGGGAAGAACCAAAACTAACTATATTAAAAGTATAAAAAACATTTTTTTTTGTCGTATTATGACTAATTTTTATCATCGGGGATGAAAGTTAAATCCCCTTTATTTTTTAATTAAGTGTAGGTTTAGTATCTACTAATTTTTTGTGTAAATGGACCTATACGTAAGAACAAAGCATTTTCATTAGCTTATATACACAAAAGATAACATTCTGTTCTTACAATCAAATGAGCTATGTTTCATTTTTTCAACTACATTTTATAATAACTAGTATTCTATTATAAAAGTTAAAAAGCTTAATAAGATACTTTAAAATTGATTTATTCCAAATTAAACAGCAAGTGTAGGGAAATATAATGCTTATTTGATGAGAGAAATGAAACTTCCAAATTAATTAAATTTTCAAATAATTACCAATTGAGTTATGGAGATTTAATTAAGCATAAGTTTTTAACATATTGAATAAAAGTAAATATATTTCTTTTTTATTATTTATACTTTAATTTGAAACTTGAAACGTTGCGTAAATAAAAGTTAAATTACTTAAATGGAATTCAAATGAAAAGAAATGAACGACTTGAGACAAATTTATTAATTGGTTTCAAACGTTAATTTTGTTTGTATCGCTACAGTCTTATTTTATTTGTAAAATTTGATTATTTCAATACTTCTATCTATATGTACCTATATACAAAACTATTTGAAAAAACTTTCTAGTAAGTTTAAGAAAATAAATTGACAATATGGTACCAATATTATAATTATATAATTGAGAAGAAATACTGATGCCTCTCTTTTTTTTTCTGTGTATGGGTTCATTTGGGTGGATGAATTTGTAAGTTGCCGCGAAAGCGGTAAAGTGCAAGATTAATGCCATTCAAATTATTTGAGTTACAATTCCAGTTGGTATGTTGTAACTTTAAATCACATTACTTACTATAATATTTTTCCTAACCCAAAAGTTATATCTAAATCTTTTTTTAGCGATTTTTTGTTTGGTGGCAGATATATTGCTAAAATCTCTTTTGGTCCTCTTCTCTTTTCTTGTTTTTGTATTGCTACGGCCGTAATATTGATTAAATTTGGTATGGGTAGTTCATGTGATGATATAAATATATAATATTTTATTAAAATATCGACCCCATCCATGCCTATTCCCATTGCAGTTTGTGCGCTTTTGTTTATTCCTTCTTTTTCTCGGACAAACTTTGGTGTCTCTATACATCTCACATATTATTTTGGTTCACAATGACAGTGTGGTGCTGTGTGTCCAAATAATTGACATCTATAACATTGTGTGAGTCCGTGTTGTCTTGTGTATTTTTCCCATTTGGCGATGAAGTCGCACACCTCGTGTTCTTCATAATTGTGGTTCTATTCGTCGTTGTTGGCAAGGTGATGACGAAAATTAGATAAAGAGTTTTCTGTCCATTGATCTCTGGCTTGGTGAGTTGTCGTTCCTGGATGATGTTCAGGCTTCTTACTTGCAAGTCTTTTTTGATCTTGTTTTCAGTAATGTTGGGTGCAAGGCTTTTTAGTATCATTTTGATGAGCTTTTCGCTTGGATTTGGATAAGTATGATATTCTGCATTAACAGCATTAAGGGCAGTTACTATGAGTCTATTTGTTTTATATTTTAAGTTTATTTCTTCTACGAGCAAGAAAAGCAGCAAAAATAGCTGTGAAGCACTCTGGGTGGTACATACGTGCTTCTTTTGAACTGTTTTGTTGGTCTTTTATGCGCTTGAGTGCTTTTTGAGTATGTTCGTGTCACTTTCAAATTCGCTGTCAATACGGTCAGATAGTGGTTCATATCTGTTGATGGTTGGCAGTGCCACCTTTTTTGGTGCTTCATTTTCTCTGGATGTGGAAGGTCGAGCTACTGTTTTGTTAACCTTTTCCAATTTGTTGTTGTCCACTTTTGGTGATCTTGGGCGTTTTGCTGCAGTTAAAATGCTTAACTTGGAATTGGAGTTAGGTATTTTATTTAAATAATTTGAACAGTGATTTAAGCTGATTTTATTAACGTAAACCTCGTTCTAACAATGTTACAATAATAGCTACTCTTAGATATCTTAAAGCTAACTTATATACTACATTGAACGGGAGGAAGTTGCTAGTGGGAGAATGACGGCGACTCAGGAATAAAAGCCATTAAGGATTTTTTGGAAGGAATGCAAAGCCAGATTTAGGCATAAAACATCTGACCCCAAAAAGAATTACATGTGGAATTGGTTTATGATGGGTTATAAAACTATTGTTAGGAGATTGTAAGCGAAAGACAAGTGCAAAGACATTTAGCCCACAATAGAAATTGTAGGAATTGAAGGGTTGAATATGGAGAAGGTCGTTATGTGATCCATAACTCTGGTTTATGCTCCTTTCATACGCCGATGCCAGTTTTAATTTGGATCCGTCACCAGTTTCGTCGTACATGATGCTTTGGACGATGTCGTATAATATAGTAGTAGCCAATATTGGCATTTTGGTATTGATTTTAGTTGTCACAGTCAGATGTAGTTTCCGTTTTTCACTATTTTGAATTTGAGATTAACAGTTAAATCAAGCGAATTATTTTTCAAAATAATCCACAGCTCTCTTTTGTTACTAACAAAAACATGATCAGATGATCAGACTCCGCTTGGAGCGGTTCATCACCAACAACTCCCTGATAAAAAACTCAAAAAATCCTTAAAACTACCAATAAATTATTACATATAATTATTAATTATTATTCATAAAATGTTTAATTTATAAAATTCTGGCTAGATGTAAAAAATTTCCATAGTGAGATGTATGGATAATTTTAATATAACTTTTTATCCATGATTTGAAGTTTCCTATAACCGACTAAATTTTTAAGTATGCATATATTTCTCATAATTAATATAGTGTTACAATAATACTTAAAGAACTAGTAATTGATGCTCGAAAAAGTTACATTTTTTATTTAAAACTACAATGAAAAAATGTTTCTAACAAAGTTGGAAAATTTAAGCTTTCAGTTCTTAAACGAAAATTTAAATGGAAGTGAAAATGCACAGGTAATTGGGAATACAAAGCACTACATAAGTTAATTTACTTACAAAGCATTCTAGTGAATAGTAATTATTTTGACTATGTGAAACTATTAAACTTACAAGGAGACACCAGGAACCGGCAATCGAGTTAAGCGATGGGACTTAGTAGGGTTGTAGGGGGGACTGGTACTAAGTAAACTGTAAAGACCTTAGGGTAGATACGCAGCCCTTCCTGAGATATTAAGGGTTAAAAATTTGAAAAAGTGGTGCCACTGTTTATATTCTTTAAAGTGTATTAATTATGTATCAAATGGCGTGGCGCATTGCTAAAGCCTATAGCTTACCAATCTATGCGTCCTCGGTTCGAGTCACGGTGTGTACTTTTTTTTTTTTTTTTTTTGCGCCACAATTGATACTTAATTTAACAAAATTTTTAATTTATTAATTTATTTTTTTCACCCGAATTTACAAACTTACAATCGACATTTTTTGTAGATGTCTTACTTTTAAATCGAATAAAATGGATTTTATTAACTTGAGAGGGACCTGAGGGCCTTGTAAAAGGATAACATCTCAAATAGACAGACTTGTTGTGTATTTGACGTAAGTATATGCGTAATTCTCGTAAGTTAATTTCTAATAAAAGTACAAATTCGGTATGGTCATGAAAATGAAAATATCGGGGAACATTTTCTACCTGTGATGAGTTGTTTTCGGCGAAATTCAAAAGTAGCCTACGACCGTTAGTATTTAACTATTTTATTGCTACCTCCAGCCCCTGAGGGTGAAATCCTTGTTATACCTGCAAAGGGTTTACACTGGCGAGAGTAACGCTCTTTTTTTTCTTGCCACAATTTACATAAAATGTATTTAAAATTATTTACCAAAATTTACAAGTTTGCAATCGACATTTTTTGCACTTATCCTACTTTACGTACTACATTACTACCTATTTACATATAGATTTTTGTGTAGAATAAAATGAATTTTATTAATTTTTAACACTCGCACTTGGACCATTTCACATAAGTTTTTTTTTTTTTACTGGTACGCGAGTACAATATTTTGGATGGTAGATAGATAGATTTAAAAGTAGGACATGTACAAAAAATGTCGATTGTAAGTTTGTAAATTCGGGTAAAAAAATAAATTAATAAATTAAAAATTTTGATAAATTAAGTATCAATTGTGGCGCGAAAAAAAAAAAAAAAAAAAAAAAAAAAAAAAAAAAAAAAAAAAAGTACACACCGAGACTTGAACCGAGGACGCATAGATTGGTAAGCTAAAGCCTTTAGCAATGCGCCACGCCATTTGATACATGCTAAATTCACTTTAAAGAATATAAACAGTGGCACCACTTTTTCAAATTTTTAACCCTTAATATCTCAGGAAGGGCTGCGTATCTACCCTAAGGTCTTTACAGTTTACTTAGTACCAGTCCCCCCTACAACCCTACTAAGTCCCATCGCTTAACTCGATTGCCGGTTCCTGGTGTCTCCTTGTTAGACAACTTACTACAGTTCTCTCAAAAAAAAATTTTTTAGCGAATTAATAATGAAAATTAATATGAATCTAAATTTTTCTATATAAGTACATTACCTGCATTAGGTGCTTCACGTCACAAAGAGAAAATACTTTACATAAATATTCTACATAAATACAATTTTGCAAATGAAGTTTATGATTTTTAACTTTTATAGTTATGACTGCCTTTATAAACTAGATCATACGTAAGAAACAAAATTTTTGATCCAAATCAATTAGACCTTGTCCTTAAAAACGATTTATTTCTTATTTGTTTTTAATGCGTTATTTTTAAAGCGTTAAGATTTTGTTTTTATTAAACTTAATATGACATAACACTAAAAGACAACTACCCACAGCTACATACCTACAAAATGTTTTGTTTATCTTATCGTATTTTATTATCTTATCTTTATCGTATTTCAAATCTGTAAATTGTAACCTGTTTTTCTAATTGGATATTACTTATTACGTTTATGAAATAAAAAATATCTGCTGCGAGGCGTCACAATACTTTCTTTTACTTTGATTTATGAAATTTGCTATTGGTATAAAATAGATGAAATATAAGCACTTTATAATTATGCATATAAACAGAACTACACGGAAAAAAATAGTGGTGTAAAATTTACAACATTAAACTAGTAATATTTTTACTGCACTTTGTGTTCACTTTAACCACAAATGTAACATTAGATAACACACGGTGTTGTATTCAGCTCTAACGTATAGTATTTTTTACTACCATAGTGTAGAAAATATATGTAGCTGGTACAACTGCTGAGTATTGTACAACTAACAAATTTTGGTGTTTACGCATGCGGCGTACAACCTAACCAATAATTTTGACAAATAAATGCAAGTGTCAAAATTCAACTACATTTTTACTAGTTCGTGTTGTAAATAATACTACAGTTTTTTAATTACACTTGACTGGTAAACGTTACCACACGTGGTGTCATCCTATATAATACTAGTTAATGTAGTAAAATTAACAAGGAATGTTGTTAAAACTACAACACATTTTTTCCGTGTAGATATATAAATGCACACAACCTTTACAAATTTACATTGTACATATTACATATACAAATTCCCAACCTTTACCCCAGAACCGTCCTTATTCAAATTTTCCCAGAAAAAAGTTTCTAAAAAAAAACTTGTAGACATCAATGAGTCTAAGAAATGTAGAAAGTTTAAAGAAAATCGTTGGAGCCGTTTTCGAAATAAAATTGAAAAAGCTCAAAAACTCCTAGAATAATGCGGAGCTTTCGGTTGACCGATTTCAACCAAAAGCTTCGCGGCACAACTAGGTATAAAATGACGGTCAAATACCAAGTTTGGTGAAATTCGGATAAAGTTTTCGATACGATATAGCTGTCACACACAGACACACACACACACAGACATGTTTCTAAAACTACTTTTTTGGACTCAGAAGACCTCAAAACATGTATTTCCAGCGAAAGCTCGAATTCGAAAATTCGACCCGATTACAATACTTCGTTTACTAAGTATATATTTTATAGTAGTAAAAGAAAGTAATAATACGTTAAATGCTTTTTACACATTCGAAATAATTACCTTATCGGGATATTTTATAACTAAAGATGCACCACTTGACTTAATTTTTAAGCTATTTGATATGAATTTGGTTTAAAATTAAGTTTAACTTTAAAAAAATTTTAATACTTAAGTCAATTCTAGAGTTGAATTTCTAAGATATTTAATTACAAAGTTAAAATATTCAGCTCATTCCATTGCATAGTGGTGCTCAAGTACTTGATTTGAAAAAACACAATTTATAGCTTATTTATAAACTTTTTCAATTTTTAGTTTTCAAAGCTACATAATTTGCTTGTTTTATTATCACATTAGTTAGGAAATAATAAATAAATATTATAAGAAAATGAAAAACCGACTTCAAAACATATAAAAATTCTTAAACAAAAAAAGGCACTAAAAAGTAACAAAATAATGGCGTATCCTTGCAGTATCTACAACTTACAAATTATTAGGATGATACAATGTACAACTATTGTTGTTTTTGGAGTTGGTGTCAGTCAAGAAAATAAATATTAATAGTAATTTGTAAAAATTTTAAAAAGATTTAGTTGGTATTGGTATTTTGTAGTTTAAAGGTCGCTAGATATTGTTACAGTTCGAGTATATTGTTTAAAAGTTCATTTGAAAAATAATTTTCATAAGGTATTTTCGTTTTTTGCTAAGTACCAATATAGTCGTATTTCCTTGGCTGACACCAACTCCAAAAAAAACAATAATTGTACATTGTATCATCCTAATAATTTGTAAGTTGTAGATACTGCAAGGATACGCCATTATTTTGTTACTTTTTAATGCATTTTTTGTTTAAGAATTTTTATATATTTTGAATGTTTATATATTTCGGTTTTTCATTTTTTTATAATATTTTTTTTTTTCGCGTTTTAGTGATCTGAAGTTTGATAACTGATTTTATTTTCTTGAAAATGGTTAACCTTCCAAACGCGCTGCTCATATGAGGCAGCGCCGTTTAATATTAAAAATTACTACATCATCCCTTTTTGCTCTTAAGAGTTGAATTTTTTTGCTTTTAAATGTAATAACAAAACTAAGTGGATTATTCTTTCCAACAGAAAAAAAAAATTATCAAAATTCGGTTAAATGTCACTATTTCATCCCCTATTTTCATTCATAAGGGGTGGATTTTTTTCTTCAAATTGAAATATGAACAATTTAAAGGTACGTTGTACGTAATAGAAACAAAATTAACAAAATCGGGTTAGCCAGAAAAAAATTATAATATTATTTCATCTCTAATTTTTAACCCCTTATGAGTGGAGTTTTTTTTTTAAATGGATAGGAGAATAATTTAAGGTTGTGTTCTACAAATAAAAAAAGAATTATCAAATCGAGCTATCCAGTAAGTAGTTAGTATTTCATCCCTTAGTTTTCAACCCTTTAGAAGTGGAAGATTTCCCTCAAAATAAAACTGTACCCCACGGAAAGCACCAGATTTCAAATAAAAAAATGATTGTCAAAATCGAGCTATCCAATAAGAAGTTAATATTTCATCCCGTAGTTTCCAACCCCTTAGAAGTGGAAGATTTCCCTTAAATTAAAACTGTACCCCACGGAAAGCACCAGCTTTCAAATAAAAAAATAATTGGCAAAATCGAGCTATCCAATAAGAAGTTAATATTTCATGTCTTAGTTTTCAACCCCTTAGAAGTGGAAAATTTTCCTCAAATTAAAATGGGACCACACGAGAAGCACTAGCTTTCCAATAAAAAAAGAATTTTCAAAATCGAGCTATCCAATAAGAAGTTAGTATTTCATCCTTTAGTTTTCAACCCCTTAGAAGTGAACGATTTCCTTCAAATTAAAATGAGACCATTCGGAAAGCACCAGCTTTCAAATAAACAAAGAATCATCAAAATCGCTTTACCCAGTCGGAAATGCTGAGGTAACAAACATAAAAATACAAAAAAAAACAGTCGAATTGAGAACCTCCTCCCTTTTTTTTTGAAGTCGGTTAAAAACCACGTGGTAGGTTGTTTATATCAAATGCTTGTTTCGAATAATAGATCCATATAACCATCAAAAAGAAATCAATTTTTACACATCATCTAAATGCGTGCATTTTATGTAACTTCTGTTACACAAAAAGCATAATTCTATTTATTCAAAAGTTGTACTGTACAACCTATTGGCGCAGTGGTTAGGGACAGTAGTTCTCTCCGCTTCATGCGTCAAGTGGTACGGGTTCGATTCCCGTTAAATCCTAGACTTAAGATCCTAGAACTAAAATTAAAATTGACCAACAAAAATTTTCTGTGTTTAGACAGTCGTGATATGACCTTAGATGTTAAAGCGACTTAAAACACCAAAAGAAAAAAGTTGTACTATTTGAATTTTCATATGTCGTTGACTGGCAATCTTGAATTTCGACGCCAAAGATTTATTATCCTCAAAACGTTGACTGAATGTTGAACGATCAATCGCTAAGATTTATGTACATGTATGACTGTTTTTTTTTTTTTGTTTCAACAACTGAAAAACTATAACAATCTTCTATAAAAATGTTACTATACTCGTACATACCGTTTTGAAAATCTGAAAATCACCATTAATTAGATTAATGCAATTAATTAGAAACAAAATAACTTCATCAAATGATCCATAAAATCCTAAAAACAAAAATCTCGACAGCCCTTATTTTCTATAGCAAAAAATCCTGCACGACCTTATTTTTGAAATTTCAAATATAGAAATACAAAATTTCAATAAAAATAAATTTTTGAAAAAACAAACTGTATTAGGCACTACAGATTAATGCAGCCGTTTTAATTATTGCAATCTTGTAAAAAATATGAAGTAATGTTAAGAACTACATTTAATTTACTAAAATTTGAAAAAAATATTTTTTACTTCTTTTTGTAATGGGTATTACTACTATTTTACTATTACTTTACTACTATTACTACTATAATCATACTGCTTATAGTAGTTAAAAATACGAAGAAGCTTAGAATGTCTGTAACGATTAAAGAAAATAATGAAGTAGCTATCAAATTAGTAAAATGGATTTTATTTGATACCATTAAAATCATTACCATTAACTATAGACAAGAAAATTTTCGGACTTCAGACGCTATTGCGTTTATTATAAAGAAATAGAATGCTATAGATAATAATATGATGAGAGTGCATTTACATTTATTTTTTCATGGAGTTTATATATAAAAGTTTTCAATCAGAAAATTAAATTAGTTAGAAATATTAAATTATAAAAATCATTGAATACGCAATAATATTTATACAGACGTTATCGGTGTCGTAATGCTTAGTTTTTCTCTTCGTGGTAAGTGGATTTGTAAATACATTTCTTATTTCCATTTTGTTACAATAACTGTTTTGGAATTTGATTTAAGTCAAATATCATAGTGTCGTCAAATTTTTCGTAAATAATTTCTCATTTCCCTTGTAACCCCTGTTTTTCTCTAATTCACCTGAGGGAATTTGATGATGAACTTTGAGTTTGGGGACGCCGTATTTATAAATGTCATCCTTGCGTTTAGCTCGCTGTGGCAAGTTTTATATCTCTTCAGACCAACCCCAACGTATTCTCTCGTTCCAAAATTCCCCACTGAGTTCAATTTAATGATGTCCGAGACATTCAGCGACCCCCCTTTCTTCGCGCTATTTATTTGAACAGACAAATGATTACGGTCATTTTATTATATTTCACTGGTCGCTTTGAATGAAAAGGGTTGATTTAAAACTTAAATCGTTCCCTTGAAGAACCTTATTATTAAGACCATAATTGGTTGATCATTTATGAAATTATATGCTGTCTCATTGTTCCTTTGAAATTCCCAAAAGTTATAAAATACTTTTTAATGTGATTATAAGTTTATTATTTCATAATAAGTGTACGATTGGGGAAATATTATCTAGAACAATTCTTATATAAGATAATTCAAATAAGATTTTATTCCTGAAAAATATGTATTTTAAATATGTTCCTCAAGTAGAAAGCCGAATTGAAACACCATGTGTCGATAATAATGAAATTTTATGACCAAACTCGTGAAAAATTGTTACTTCCTATCATTACGATCCAGAAAACTTTGTTACCATTATGACAAAAAGCGAGTACAAATCGTATCTGGGTCATCTTTCCAAATCTCTTATACAACTGCAACTTTCAAGTAATAAAATATTTTGATTTGAATCACAAAATATTCCCGTTATCGACAATAAAACCCTTGTAATCCTCATTATAATTTACATTACAGTAATCTAGTTCGAGATAATTTTGACACAAAAAGAATATATATAAGATCTTCATGAAAATTCATCCAAAGAAAACTGTAATCATATTTTCAATGTTTAGATTATTATTAGCGTAGGAGACGATGAAAATGGGTTTTATAAAATTATGGTTCACGTTTTTATTGAGGGTGGCGTGATGGGGTTGAGAAATGGACGTTTCGGAGCAAAAATGAGTTAGATTTTAATGGAAACGGATATGAATTATTTTAATGTTGCAGCTTTTATTCATACGAAACGAAGAGAAATATAGGAACCAAGACGAAACAAATTATTCAAGAAAGAAAGAAGAAAAGTTCTTTAAGATCACTAAGTATTGTTTAGCTTTAATAAAAAAAAGCTTTGTGCATTATGAAATTTAATATAATATATAAGTTTTAAAAAGAATTTTTATGAACGCAATTTTTTGCTTTTCGCTCAACATTTCAATACAATTACATTTCAATGGTCGTTCTCTTTCCCCCTTGTTAAATATTTGCTCCAATTTTCTATTATTGCTTTCATACATTGTAATTTTGTAATCGGATATTGAGTTCGAGCTTTATTTAATACAAAATAACCCGGTATGTGATAATTTGCATGGGGATCGAAGAGTTGAGGGCTAGCCAGTAAGGGATGAGGCAATCGTGATTGAAAATAATTCGACCAATTATAAATGACCGGCTTAGGGATGTTAAAAAAACCATATTTCACCCAGCGGTTTGATGATCGAAAATTTGCCGAAATCCCCGAACCTACATTTGCGGCTGGGCTTGTTTTTGGCGCGCCGTTCAAATTATAAACCTAAAATATAATATATGCAGATCTAGTGTGCGATGCAAAACGCCCTTCGCATGTAAATCATTTCGAAATAATCGCTTACTAAATGGGAATGAGGTGCCTGGAAGGCGTCAAAGGATGGGGAGGTATCAACTCGTGAAAACCCGTCTCGCCAGCACCTCCACGAATGCTTTCACATCCCGCAAATTCCTCGTTTCGAGTCTTTCGATAATAATCGTTAACAGTGTAATGGGGATTGAGGAATGGGTATTGCGAAGGACAAAGCTTAAATGATGGGGATAAAGCAGTAGGTTGGGACGTTGGGAGGTTATTTGTTCGAAATATTCTCTAATATTTTATAATATTATATGCTAAGTGCACTCTAGATCAAATACAATGATCATTATTCGATGAGAACGGAGACGGGCAACGGGATTTATGGGAAATTTTTGCATAAATTTCATTTTGAGGTTGTGGAAAATAGAAGTTATGGTAGGAGAATGAAATGCTGATATTTTATTATTCAAATTTATTTATTTTATCATATTTTTTTACTAAATAAAGTAAAAGGTTTTTTAAATCACTTTAATGAACTTATTTGAATCAATGAAATTAAATCCGTAATATTCCAACTTAAAATAGTACCTAAGCAAGTTTGTTGATAAAAGGCAAATCAAAGAACCTATGTCATTTATTTTTTATTTTTCTCCATTAGCAATCAGTCTACAAATCTACTTTATAATAGACAAACTTTAAGGCGCAATAAAAATTAAACTTTAAAAAAATTCTTTAGTTTATTCTATAGTTTATTAGTATAACAATTGTGTTTATATATTTTCAAGAAAACTTTTAAAAGTTATATTTGAAATCAAAGGTACCAAGAAATTTGAGGACGAATTTTTAAATTGTGATGCATTTTGCACTAGTTTCTCTGTAAATTTTATGTTTTGTATAGTTGAATTTAGTTGAACAAAAAAAAGTTTTTATTAAAATTGCATTAGGCAATTATTTCATTAGCAATATGGAGTAACAATCTACATATTATAATTTAATGTCATACGCATTGATTCCCAGATAGCCAATCTAGCTAGTCACTTACCTTAAATAATTAATGATTATATTGTACCTACTTACATAAAGCTCAACAAAAGCTTACATCTATATATTAATACGTGAAGTAAAAATTTTATACCCCTTTTACCGAATTTTATACGAACGGAGGAGTATGAAATTTGGCACAATTGAAGTTTATATGAGGAAGTTGCGTTTTGAGATAATATTTTTTTATAATAATGCTTCAAAATACCTTAAATTAATGAAAAAAGACGTCACACACACTACCACGCGTTTGACACACACAGACACACAATACACACAAATATGTAGATTTTTAAATCTTAGTTGTTCAATTTGACCACAGACTTCAACCATATTCCAAATGTCATTATTTAAACAAAATATTGTGAGAGGAATTTAAATTTTGAAATTGTAATTATAGAAATCGAAGAAAACAAATTTAACCGATTATTTGATTATTGAGTAATATTATTAAAAATATATTTAAAAGATACGTATAACTTCAAATACACAACGTTTCAACCATTTTATTTGGTCTTCATCAGGTAATTCTTGATTATTATATAACGTATAAATAATTCATACTATATTAGGCAAAATCATTCAAATAAATTACACAAAAAACTAATTTAAGTAGGTAGGTACTATTTGAAAAAAAAAAAAAAAGCTTAGCTTAAATCAAAGTTTTAAACAAGACTCATGCAGCCTATTTCCATTTTTTTATCTTTGGCTTTTAAATGAAAAAATCCTAACATAAAGGTACTTTTGTTTTACTTTTGAACGTAGAAAACTCACTTGAAATTACTTCTGATGTTTCATAGTCATATTTTTTTTTGTTTGTCTAAAAAATATTTCAGAATACTGTAATTTGAATTGACATACAACAATCTAAAACGAAAAATATCTGCTGCGTGGCGTCACAGTACTTTTTTTTACTTTCATTTATGAAACTCGCTGTTGGTTAAAAGAAATATATAAGCACCTTATAACTATACATAGCAAAACTATATGCATACAAGTATACAACATATATATGTATTTATGAATTCCCAATCTTCACCCCAGAACCGTCCTTAATTGAATTTTTCCAAGAAAAAGTTTCAAATAAACGTTTTAGCCATTAATAAGTCTAAGAACTATCATAAGCTTAAAGAAAATCTTTGCAGCCGTTTTCGAAAAAATTTGAAAAAGCTCAAAAACTCCGAGAATAAAGTGGAGCTTTGGGTTAACCGATTTCAACCAAAAGCTCCGCGGCAAAACAAGATATAATAAGAAGAAAAATTTCCAAGTTTGGTGAAATTCGGAAAAGCGTTCGATACGATATGGCTGTCACACACAGACATGTTTCTAAAAACTACTTTTTTGGACTCAGGGGACCTCAAAACATGTATGATATGAACGAATTGATATTTCGTTTTGAAATTTTTAGAGAATATTCTGAAATAATTTTGTAAAAGATTTATGGAAGAAAAAAAATAAATATTTTGAAACTTCTACACCTATTTCCTTCCTTAACTTAAAATAAATCTTTTCAATCATTATATGATGCAATTTCTTTAAATGAACCTTGAGGAAAAAATTAGTCAAGAAATTATTTTCCAAGCATTCGCAAATACAATTCATTATCTGCTGTAGTTAGCTTAGTAACTAAAGTTTTTGAGGCAGTTACAAGTGAAGTGTACCTTTAGGTATGTAAAAATTGTAACGAATTATGGTCGAATTTCGACCACTGGGCGACCTCTAGTACTTATAGTTATGCTTACAACTGCGCAGTCTTCTGTGAAAGGCGAAAGGCTTTTCCGAAGTGAAATCGTTATATAGTTTATCATTATAATATATCTACATTATTAATTGATATTTTGATTTTTTTTCAGTTCAGTGTTTATGCTTTTTGTGTTATTTGTTATGATTTTTTTGTTCTAGATCAGCGGTCTTTATACAAAGTTTTGTTGTTGTTTTTTTTTTTTTATTTAAGATGGCCTCAATTATTATGTTCATTAGCGAACGTCGAATATGAAAAGCCATGAAAAAAATCTTAAGCTTTCATTGGGATTCGAACCTAGGACCACTGTCGTATAGGACAACTATCTAGTCAACCACGCCACTAAGGCTAATGGCAAAATGGCATAAGGCAAAATGTTTGACTGAGTCAAACATTTTGTCGTTCAATTCGATCGAGTCGACCCCGGTCAGTTTTCTTTCAATTCTGCTCAATTTGCTTCCAATTCGACTCGCTTGTGTTTCACTTCTCGCGTCGCTTTCCCGCTACGGTCTAAAAGATTGTGAATTATTGATTAATTAAAGTTGAACCGTGCGAACGCGCCCTTAGTGACCTTACATAGTGTTTATGATGAGAATTTATATTTGGCCAATTATTAGCTAACGGTTTACTATTTATCCTCGAGAGTCTTGTTATAAGGAATGGCTAGATAAGAGTGTTTCCTGTGAGAGCCCTCTCTTTAGTCGTTTCTGCAATCTACTTTAATCCAGTTTCAATTCAACGGCACTCGAGCGTAAGAAAATGTTAAAAATTCTCTATGTTAAAGTCCGTGTGTGCTTTTTTATGCCTCTATTGCTCAGTAGGTCTGAGCATATATCTGTTGATCATGATGGAGCACTCTACGAAAGTTTGATTTTATGTTTATGAGTAAATTAATAGAATTGCACTAAGGGGGTATTTGCTTCCCTCAGCTTATACTTTCTAAATTTTATGTTATGAACCAGGACAAATTATACTTGTGAATATGATTAGCTGAATGTATTTCCTTCTTTATTAAAAAAACCATGATGTTAGTTAAGTTTGAATAAGAAACTGCATAATATGACATAATATAAGGTATTAAGATTATTTTGTGTTGCCTACTTTTAGTAGGTACCTACATATATACGAGTATTCCTAATATGATAATTTTAGTAAGTATTAAAACACTTCAATTTAACTAGAGATTGGAGCATAATTATCTACCATTTTCGTTGTTTTTTGTTTGTAAAAATAATCTTTTAATTTACTTCTTAGATATTCGAGGGGTCACAGAGGAATCTGCTGCGAGGGGTTACAGTACTTTCTTTTACATGAAACTCGCTGTTGGTTAAAAGAACATAAATAAATCTCACGTTTGGTTAAAAAATTATAAATAAAATATATATTATAATAAATATATATTATATATTATATAAATTTCTATATAAATAGAACTACTTAAGTATATGAATAAAGCCTATATGCACTTGTTTATAAAAACTCACACCCTTTACCCCAGAAACCTCCTTTATTTGAATTTTGCAAGAAAAAGTTTCAAATAAAAGTTGTAGATATTGATAATATAGGAACCATAGCAAGCTTAAAAACAACTCTAGCGACCGTTTTCGAAAAAATTGAAAAAACTAAAAACCCCATGGAACAAAGTGGGGTTTCCTGTCAACCGACTTTAATCAAAAGCTTCGCCTCACAATTAAATTGAAGATGAAGGAAAAATTTCAAGTTTGGTGAAATTCGAATAAAGCTTTCGATACGATAAATTGAATACGGAAAAATTGGCTAAATGGATCTCTGACGAACTCGTCAACTACAAATATTAAATAATTGAAACGTTTGTTAAATATTTTTTTCTATATCTATATGGATAATAACAAGTATTGATTATTTGACTAAAGTAATGAATATCTATAAAATTCACTGAATTGAATAATACTATTTATGTTACAGTGAATCTGTATTTTCAGTGAGAATATATTCTTACTAGTGAAAGTATATTTTCAAATATCTAAACCTGGAAAAATAAAAAATATTTGGTTTATTATTTATTTTAGATGCCTATTTGAAAATCACTAGTGAAAATATATTCTCACTGGAAATACAGATTCACTGTAACATATAGGACATTCAGGCATTCTTCATTTGCTTTATGAAAATAACAAGCTCATACTGAAACTCTCGATCAAGAAGCGATTTGCTTTTCCTAGCACCACAATTATAAAAAGTAAATAATTTCAACATTCAGTAAAATTTCAGGTCACATCAAATTTCCTAAAAGAGATTTTTTTTTTAATTTTTGTTATACAATTGCGTTTTACAAAGGCTTTATTGCCTATTAAAAGGCATTACGTGCCAATAAGTCAATTAATTATACCTTTAATTCTTGTTATGGAGGAAAATGCAAAGGCGGCTTTCTCTATGTCTACTCTCAATTTATTCCACCAAGCCCGCGAGTAGAGTAAATTATTGTCGGAAATGACACAAAAGGGGGGTGGCGACGACGTCGATCGAAGACTGAAAGCGTTTCCCAATTCTTCCATATGCCTTTATATCTAGATCGAACAAAGAAAGACAAAATAGACGCCACACTGAAAACTTAAGAAAATGGGACAACAGGCCGCATCTGGGAATGTTTTGCGTTTTAATCAAAAAACCAAAGGGAGATTTTCTCTCGACCCGTTTCACTTTAAGATTCCTCTTGAGTTTTAGTTCTCGTTCATCATCATATGAAGAAAACTGACAATATCGAATTATAAGACCGAAATGGTTTCTTGAAATTGGTTGGGGTTTATTAAATAAATTCTGTTACTTGTATTTAGAAAGTTAAATGAAAATTGAGTTAAAGACTTACGTATGTGAATTTATGGGTGACTTTTTTATTTGGTAGTTAGTATAGTAAAGTTGTAGGGAGACGATACGAAGCGTTTTTTTTTTAAATTTAGGTTAATGAGAGATTTAATGGTAGTGCATTTTTTGAACGGCAAAATTGATTTTTGTGTTATTGTCCAATGTGTATGTGGGACATGTACAATATTATCAACCTCTTCTACAACAGGCAGTTTTTTTTTAGTTAATGACTATTGTGTTCCCGTTTTTCAAAGTTTCACGCTCTTCTCTCGTGTCTCGTCGACCTACAATTCACGTATCTATTGTGTAAAGGTATCCAAATTTATGGATGTTCAGATAATTAGATAACGCCACACATTATACGAGAACGAAGTATCTAACGTAACGTTAACGGGCAAAGGGAAAATATAGAGGAACACAACATTATTATTATGTACTCAAACCCGTTGTTTACCCACTCATTTTCTCTGCCTTCTTGTGTGTTTGTGGATTTTTATTTTCAAGTCCTTAAATTTCCCAGGAAATGCCATTTTCGAATGATAATAGAATACAAATTATTCGTTTGGGGAAATGGGAAAATTAAATAAAATGGTTTGAATTTTTTAAAGGAAATTAAAAAGGGAGAATAGAAAATACAAAAGTGAATAGGAAAATGCGTGATTTTATACTAACGGTATGTTCTGAATTAAAAGATCGTACTTTCTATTCATTTGAACAAACGCGTGTAGAACTTTGTATGTTCTTGTTCTGTCAATACCTGTTTTTTACTTGTGTAACACTATCTTAAATAAGCATAAAACTTATTGTTACTACTTTTGTGTAATAAGTTGGCTAATAATATTATTTTACATTCTTTTAATCTGTCATTCATTGGCGCTTCTTCATCAACGAAATTCTAACAATATATCTAACATTTACATACTGTTACAAGGAACAGAACAGCAAAATAGAAATATATACAACTAATTGTAATAATATTCGCGTTGTAATTTTTATATAAAACATGTCTTGATATAACATTACAATTTTAAGAGTAATCTTGCTAAATGATGAAAGTTCAAAGGCTTAAAATTATAATAGAAAAAACAAACTAAGGGTAGCGACAATGTTATAAGTTAGTACACAGTTTGGACATAAAAAAGTCAACATGCTACATATTTTTAAAGACGTAATTAACATAATTGATGACAGTAAATGGTTTCAAGGTCTTAAAATAAACAAAATTTTACCTATAATATTATATGATGAATACGAAATTTTTATTAGAGTTGTCACCTCTCCCGATTTGATCGGCCTACTCCCGGAACGGATCGTTTCTCCCGACTGCCAATTTTAAGTTTCAACTCCCAACTTTTGTAAAAAAATATTTTTACATTAAAATGGAATTTCTTGGCATAAATTCTACAACCATGCTAAGTAACTTTAGATTATTCCAAGTACATATCCGGGTATAGTTTGTTATAAGGATCCGATAAGGGTTTTATTAGGCTAACCTTCTACCTCGGTAAGGTTAAGAGCAGTATAACTAGATTTAACTGTAACCTGACAATAATTTAATGTAGATGGCCCATTAGGTCCTGATCAAGATTATCTGATATGTTCCTTGTTAGGATCGAATTTTTAAGCTCTAGTTAGTAGGTGTTACCTTGTTTTGAAAAAGAAGGAGTATTATTATGATTTTCTTTCTTTTACTCTTTAAATTCGCTTCAAATGTTATGATCTTTAGGGTTTAGTGAATCTGGAATCTCAAGTTATAAATCCTGGGCTTCCATTAGGATTCAGATCTAAGACTATTGATTAATGGGGTACAGATTGTGTCTCCACATTATTACGTAGATCGAAAAAATCTGGTGTCAAATCATATTTCTCTTAACAAGTCAATCCAAACAGGAATATCTAATAGAAAATAACTTTTATTAGCAAAGCTATACAAAGTGATCCTTATTTGGGCCACGTCCGATTTACGTTACTGAAATAATTCTTATTTTTTCCTGATAAAGTTTTTACCAGGAAAGATGGAAATCAGGAAGAATTTTTAGTTTAATATATTGGGTTGATATTTTAAAAATATTTCTAATGAAAAACATGTTGTTGAAAATTCATTTACATACAGGTGAGAATTAGAATATGTATCCCGTCTTCATTAAAGTTTGATATGACAACCCTTATGTTTTACTCGTATTTCAAAATAATTTCACTTACCTATATGTATGCTTAACTATTTTGGGATTTAAACTTTTGCGTACAGATTTTTTTCTAGCGACAGCACTTTGAGCACCATTTAGAAATCGCATAAATACGTAGAGTAAGGATATTTTATACTACTATAACTGAAGTAGTCAATAATCTTTAATGATGGTAAAAATTAAGCAAAGGTTCGCTTTTGGTTTCGGTCAAATGTATTGATTTATGATCATCTATTGATGATGATGTATCATTAGTGATATTGAATCATTGTAAATTACTTATAAAGTGATTTTTTCATAAATTATATTTTCTTATAAAATTTTATTGAATTGTTTATTACCAAACTAGAAAAAATAATAAATTGTTGAGTATATATATATATATATTGTATTATATTTAATTTAGTTTTATTATTTTATTTTAAGTTATTATTGTGTTGAAGACGAAAATAAAAGAATGTTGATATTTTTGTCATAAATTCCTTTTGTATTTGAAACAAAATAAAAAACGTTCAAATTAAAATATATCCGTGAATAAATATTATAAATCTTTTTTTCTTATTAAAAAAAAAAAAATTGGGATCCGGTATCGTACCCAGACCCTTCGCTTGAGCTACATAGTGTTTTATCCTTATGCTATGAAGCAAAACATAATTATTGAAAATTTAAAATCTTAAACTAAGTATAGGGTTTGAAAAATAATAATATTAATTCTGGCGATTCTGTTAAGGATATTGGGATAAAATTATTAAAGAATACAGACCAAAAAAACTAAGGAACTAAACTAAGATACTACTCGAGAAAGTACTGCGGTAGGCAGAGCAGACCGTTTTTGTATTTTACGTCTCTTGAAATGTGCATTAAATTTACAGTAAGTTTTGTTTTTTTTTAACACGCTTTTATTAACTTGACCTGTATGTATGAATGTAATGGAATCTTTCAGCGTAATTTTCACCTACTTCTTGAAGTCTGATTTACTTGAAAATTTGCACAAGGGTCAAGAGCTGATGACAATGCAATAATTTAATAATTTTGTTCCTGTGTCCTGACTAGGATCATCAGGATAAATAAAAAAAGAAAATACCTATATTCGTTAGCAGATTAAATGTACGTACAAACCAAGGGGTGCTCACTTTGAATTTGACGTCACTGGGACGGTCGGGTTTTTGGATCGGGTATGATCGGGCATGATCTTTCTGACGTTTCTGACAAGTGACAGAAGCGGTCATTATCTGTCGTTGTTTCTTGTTCTTATCGTTCTTATTGCGCCTAATAGTTTGAAATTTATTTATGAACATAATAAATAATAATAATAAATTTCGATTTTTAACACGCTTTTATTAACTTGACCTGTATGTATGAATGTAAAGGAATCTTTCAGCGTAATTTTCACCTACTTCTTGGAGTCTGATTTACTTGAAAATTTGCACTAGGGTCAAGGGCTGATGACAATGCAATAATTTAATAATTTTGTTCCTGTGTCCTGACTAGGATCATCAAGATAAATAAAAAAAGAAAATATCTATATTCGTTTGCAGATTAAATGTACGTACAAACCACAGAATGACGGTAAAAGTCATTCTTTTTTTTGTTCAAAATATAACCACTGAGTTTTCATATTTTGTGTTGAAAAAAAAATTGGATTGAATTTATTTATTTCATCAACTTCAAGACCTAATAAATAGAAAAAAATCAAAAATCACAATCAAAATTTTAAATATTCAAACAATGACCACTTCCGTTGTTTGATTATTGAAAATGTTGTCTGTGTTGTATTTATGTAATTAGGCTACACTTAACTTGCAGCTATTGACAATGTGTAGCTCAGAATAATTATTAGTTAATTATTAAACCAAAAAATTAAATAGTACCTATTAATAGTCGAGGCTTTTGATAACTTTTGATATCATTTTAAGACTAAAAACTAAGAAAATAAATTATAGTTTAAAAAACTAAAACAACACGCTTTAATATGAAGCTGTACTAAAAAGTAGAAAATAAATTTTATGTGCGAGTTTGTGTATCAGCAATGGAATTTGCAACAATCAAGTATGACTATTTAATTTGGACAAAGATTTAAATAACAATTTAGTTATTAATTAAATAATTTATTCGTAGTAAAAAAAGCGTGGGGTGCAATTATGCAATAATTGTGCAATAATGACTAATTATATAAATAGGAACAAAATGAAAAAAAAATGAAGCGCAAGGAAAAAAATGGGAATCCTTACTGGACTCTATCTGGACTATCCCACGACTTCTCCCCCGCCAGGTGTCAGTCTCAGTTTTCCGAACTACTACGGGACACGACTAGCTATGCAAGCACTTGCACCGTATTGGCAATTTACCGACTCCAACCTTATTTATAAATTATGAAAATATAGATAATTGCACTCCACGCTTTTTTTACTATGAATAAATTATTTAATTAATAACTAAATTGTTATTTAAATCTTTGTCCAAATTAAATAGTCATACTTGATTGTTGCAAATTCCATTGCTGATACACAAACTCGCACATAAAATTTATTTTCTACTTTTTAGTACAGCTTCATATTAAAGCGTGTTGTTTTAGTTTTTTAAACTATAATTTATTTTCTTAGTTTTTAGTCTTAAAATGATATCAAAAGTTATCAAAAGCCTCGATTATTAATAGGTACTATTTAATTTTTTGGTTTAATAATTAATTATTAATTATAAAGGTGGGGTGCCTAAAGGTGTACCATATCAAGAATTCAAAATACATGCGCAACACAACTGAATATTGTGAAAATATTTGACTACGTATTTTAGTTATTTAAAATTATTTATATTTGTTATTAACAAAAATTTAACAATCAAAGTGAAGGATTAAACAATTTATTTTAAATTTTAGACAATGAAATAAATTTTGTTTGTTGAATGTTAAAAATCGGAATTTAATTTGTAACTTTGATACATAAACCAACTATATCTGAATATAACGAAAAAGTAAGAACAAACGATAAAGAAAATTAATTAATTAATTCAAAAAAACGAATTAAATAATCCTGGTGGGCTAACTTAATAACCTAGGTGAGCCAAAACTGTGCCAATTGGTTTTAAATTTAAGAATTTTCGTTTTTAAAAATGCCAACAATTAGACGTACAAACTTAAATTGCAGAACTCGCAATGCTGCAAGCATTTTTTACTCATTGCTCTTTATGAATTTTTCGATGTTAAACTTAAATTTAAATGTTATTTATTATCAATATTTATGGTAGTTATTGAATAAAACGTTTTTTGAACCCACTATTAGCAGACAAGCTAACAATCAGGCAAAACAACGTTTGCCGGGTCCGTTAGTAACTTAATAAATCAATAAAATTACAATAATTTGACATTACTTTCTTCAATTCTAACAGACGTGTTTTTATCTCTTAATCTTACAATCTTTGTGTAAAGAACAAACCGGATTCAATACTGATCGGAAAGATGAAAATGTACAATCCAAACAATTATAATTTGCATAAATCTAAACTCTTTGAAGGTACGCAGATTTATATTAAATTCTTGTTTTGTAAGCGAATATTAAAAAATTTTGGCTAAAATTATTATTTTTGAATTGAATTTCTAAAAATGGTCCTTGATGTATTCTAATTTATAACTACTTAATCAAAAACAATAAATATTCACTAAATTATATATAGTGAATTTAGTGTAGTTAATGTAGTAAATTTAGTGTGTTTTATTCTTGAAAGCTGTTAATTATAAAGTACAATGATAAATAATCGACGATATCTTTGTATTTTATGCTCACATTAACGAGTTTTGATGGTAACGTGATTATTTGCGACACGGAATAGTGTACTATTTGCAAATAAAATTTCTTATCAAATTCAGTTAAAATGTAATGTTTGTACCTATTCATCATAAATAAGCGTTCATGTACCTACTATTTGAATCGTCATTTTTTAAAAATTAAAGAAGAAAATATATCTTCTAATAGTATAATAGTAAAGAACTTAAGAAGTTGTAAAATAAAGTTCCAAAATATTCAGAGAAGTATTGTAAATAGGTAATAAGAAGAACTAGTGAAGGAGTGTTTTATAATATAATGCAATTTTCCAGAATTTTTAAGCTATTACATTTAGTTCAATCAACGTCTGCACAAAACCTGCCGCAACACTGATAATATATATTTAATGATGAATGCAAACAATGCAAATTATTTGAATCAAAATATAGAGCATAGAATAGATAATGAGCGATGGGGTTGGATTTAGAAGATTTCCCGAGTTTGGGATGATTATGAAGGCAGATCAGTTTCACAAATGTTGCATTTCCAGTTTGTCTAGTTCTCTCTATCGATAAACTCGGAATAAGCTACACACTATTTAGTGATCCCTTTCAATCCTGGTCGTGCTCAACGCGTTCTTCCTCATCTCTATTCCATTTTACCTCCTCTATCCCTCATCTACATATAATCATCCCTTTTAATATTCCCGAAGCTTTTGTCACAATAATTAGCAATTATATAATAACAATGTGTGAATTTTCGCTATAACTTCGGGTGATTGTGATTAGGAAACGAACGGGGAAGAGAACAGTGATTAGCGTAAGGGCAGTTGATGGGGTTGGCAGAAATATTAATTATTAGTAATTAGAATTAAATTTTCATAATTGATAAATAACAAGTTTGCTAAATCAATAAAGTTTGATAAATTGATGCATTTTTTCACTAGTTTCATAGCGTAAATGGTAAAAAGAGGAAGTGTTACGTATATTTCTCATTTAAAAAATTTGAGAAAACGGTTTTTGAAAAAGTCTTTTATCATTTATATAACTTTATCCTGTAAGAAAATTGCCCTTGGTGAAAATCCTTATTGGTTAATCTATTTGAATTTAGACTTGAATTGCAGACGGAAGACATGGATAGGATGGTTAGAATTGTTGTAGAGGGTTAGTGACATTTAATTGACATGGGTTAGTGGAATACATTAAATTTTGTATGGGTTTCTACGACAAATCTGTGCGGTAGTGAATGATGAAGATTAATATTGTGATTATTGTTCTGTTAGATCATTTGTATTTGCTCTCTTGGGTTCTAGGGATCATAAAGCGTCTTAAAACGATTAGGTATACTTCTATGAAACATATATCAATCAAATTATTGTAATTTAAATTAGAATAAGGACGAAAATTTGAAATTTTTTTCTCGTCATTAATTTTCTTTGTGAAATAAGCCACGTGGTTTTCATCTATTACGATTTTGCTATTTTCCTGTTATATCCTTGCTAGATCAATGTCAGTGTTTTGTCTCTCTTTGGCCAAGTTTACGATCCTCACAAAACAAATTACAATCATTTCGTTCTCGACTTCTATGATGTACATCATAAAATACGAATAAAATCATTAAAAGAAAACAATAAACTTAACCCTCTTGATGTTTATGTTTCAACTGGAAGCAAGAGAGAAAATTTAATTTATCTCTTTCCCAACAATAAAAAGCGGTAAATAAAATGCGTTTCCATCTCATTTCTTGTTTCTATTTCATATATTAGCACATTGGCAAAATTGAACGTTCGTTGGTGAGCTTTTCGAGAAAATATGTTATGTGAAAAAAGAATGAGTCGGGGAAAAATTATCCCCAGGAAAATTGTAGGAAAATTAGGCGTGTGTCATCACGTACAATGTCACTCATAGGATCAATTAAATTACAGCTACCACTTATTACTTCAGTAACGTTTCATAATTTACGCTCGTGGACTTTCTGAAATTACATTAGACATACAGCTTTGGAAATTTGACAGTGTGAAATGAGGGTAATAGTGAAATAAAACAGAGGAACTAAATTGAAGTGTTAAATTGAGAGAATTTTAAATGGAAAAAACCAGACTTAGAAATATATTTATTACAATTAATAATTATGAAAATAATCTTTAGAGTAATCAAATATTACAAAAGAATACTTAAAACTATAATTTTCTAAATTCAATTAAAAAATACTATGAAAAATTTTGATTGTTATGTATAAAAAAATAATTAAAAAAAAGAGTTTGAAAATTTAAAATAAAAATTTAAAGAATTATTTTTCTTTCCACTGAAAATTAGCGATTTTATAGAACAAGTATAAAATATTTTTAGTGTGATTAATTTAATTTGTGAATTGACTTTATTCGAGTTTCTTAAAAATGAAGAAATCGATTAAAAAACTTTAGTCTTTAGTCTAATTTAGTACATTCTTTTAACAAAAACAAATTATATTATTTTGATTCATAGGTATCTGAGATGCCTCTTTGTATTCATGGACTTCTAAAATGCCCGAAAATTAAGATTAAATGTTATATATCTATGCTTGTATAAAATGGAAAAATAACATAAAGCTGTATAATATGTTCTTCAAGGGCTCATATACATTTTTAAAATACAAGTAGGTACTAGCAGACCCATGCGAAAATTTCACATGTCATGTATATTTATTTTTAACCGACTTCAAAAAAATGAGGAGGTTCTCAATTTGACTGTATTTTTTTTTTGTTTTTTAATGTTTGTTACCTCAGCATTTCCGACTGGGTAAAGCGATTTAGATGATTCTTTTTTTATTTGACAGCTGGTGCTTCCCGAATGGTCCCATTTTAATTTGAAGGAAATCTTCCACTTCTAAGAGGTTGAAAACTAAGGCATGCAATATTAACTTCTTATTGGATAGCTCGATTTTGACAATTATTTATTTTATTTGAAAGCTGTTGCTTTCCGTGGGGTACAGTTTTAATTTGAGGGAAATCTTCCACTTTTAAGGGGTTGAAAATTAAGGGATGAAATATTAACTTTTTATTGGATAGCTCGATTTTGACAATTATTTTTTTATTTGAAATCTGGTGCTTTCTGTGGGGTACAGTTTTAATTTGAGGGAAATCTTCCACTTCTAAAGGGTTGAAAACTAAGGGCTTAAATACTAACTTCTTATTGGATAATTCTTTTTTTATTTGTAGAACACAATTTTAAATTAATCTCCTATCCATTTTTTATAAAAAAAAAACTCCACTCATAAAAGGTTACAAATTAGAGATGAAATAATATATTATAAATTTTTCCTGGCTAACCCAATTTTGATAATTTTGTTTCTATTACGTACAACGTACCTTTAAATTGTTCACATTTCAATTTGAAGAAAAAAGTCCACCCCCTAAGGATGAATATAGTGGATGAAATAGTGACATTTAACTGAATCATCAAATTTTGATAATTTTTTTTTCTGTTGGAAAGAGTAATCCACTTAGTTTTGTTATTACATTTAAAAGCAAAAAATTTCAACTTTTAAGGGCAAAAAGGGATGATGTAGTAGCTTTTAATATTAAACAACGCTGCCTCATATGAGCGGCGCGTTTAGAAGGTTTAACCATTTTCAAGAAAATAAAATCAGTTATCAAACTGCAGATCACTAAAACGCGAGAAATAAATAAATATAAAAAAATGAAAAATCGACTTCAAAATAAATAAAAAATCTTAAGCAAGAAATGCACTAAAAAGTAACAAAATAATGGCGTATCCTTGCAGTATCTACAACTTACAAATTATTAGGATGATACAATGTACAACTATTGTTATTTTTGGAGTTGGTGTCAGTTAAGAAAATAAAAATTAATGGTAATTTGTAAAAAGGTTTAGTTGGTTATTGGTATTTTGTAGTTTAAAGGTCGCTATATATTGTTACAGTTCGAGTATATTGTTTAAAAGTTCATTTGAAAAATAATTTTCATAAGGTATTCTCGTTTTTTGCTAAGTACCAATATAGTCGTATTTCCTTAGCTGACACCAACTCCAAAAATAACAATAGTTGTACATTGTATCATCCTAACAATTTGTAAGTTTTAGATACTGCAAGGATACGCCATTATTTTGTTACTTTTTAGTGCATTTCTTGCTTAAGATTTTTTATTTATTTTGAAGTCGGTTTTTCATTTTTTTATAATATTTATTTATGTATTGTGTAGTGTAAGAAATAGTTGGTTATACTGCCAAAAGATGGCTTTCTTGTCGTTCTAAATTTTTTTTTTCAGTACAAATTTTAGTTTTATTTTCTACTAACTGATACCCGCTTGCTTTGCTGAGTGTATCTAAATTTAATTGAATGATTAAAAGATTCCGTACGTTCATAGCAAAATATAAAACTTAATCTATTTTGACAGAAAAAAATGATAGATATTTTCAGACTTTAGATCCAAAAAAAGTTCATCAAGATTCGTAAAACTACTTTTCAAGAAAGAGATGTTAGCTGTTTCACATCAGCTTGTCAATCAAATGTCATTTAAAACCGTATAGCTATTTAAGGGGGCATTGATTAAGTGTGCGAGGCGTTTTTTGCGGTTTTTGAAATCCCATCCCCTTCCCTCTGGTAAGATATCATGAGATTTGGTATATATCATTTCACCAACCCGTAATTTAATGTGATATTTTTTAAAACAAAAAAATACGTGATATTTGCGTGACCTTCCCTTTCCCCAAAGTAAAATTAGATGAGATTCGGCTCGACCCATCGGCCTCTGAACGCCTCACGTAATTAATGGATGTTCCTTTAAAAGAATAGATTAGTAGCCATCCTACAGAATCTTTAGCCAACCTTCATTAAAATTCGTTCCGTTAAGTAATTGTTGAATTTTGAAATTTTTAGTTTATTATTTTTATAGGTTTTTTTCTAATTAATATCTTCGACAATGAACAATGAAAAAATTCAAATATTTAAAAAAAGTTCATTATTAATTTTATCGGGTGTTAAATTGAAATTCATAATTATTTAATTATTTATTTTTCAGTAAAAATTGTCAATTTTTTAATTTCAACTTTGTAGAGATTTCTTTCGTTATCGTGTAAAATTGGAGGAAAATGCGGTAAAATTCTATTTCACGAACTTAACCGAAACTTTTTAAATGTACGGTTCCCGTAGGATATACTTGTTTTGCCATCCCATGAGAACTATGCATTATTCTGGCCTTAAAAGTAAGCTATATCATTCTCCCCCAAACTACCACATTGCAAAAATCATATCAATCTTTAACTATGTGATAAACAAAAAACATATCTATCCCACGGGAATAGTACATCTTTCCTGAGTAAAAAGTAGATCAAATCTTCTTAAGGAAAATGAGTTAAGACTCTATTTCGTGGATTTTAATGAAACTTCTTTTAAATACTCGGTTCCTATAGAATACATACTTGTTTTGCTAGCCCATGGGAACCGTTTATTATTCCGGTATGAGAAGTAATCTATATCATTTTCTGGCCCCTAAGCTACCACATTACTAAAAAGGAAGTTAATCTTTTGCTCTGTAAAAAACAAAAAAATATCTATCCCACGGGAACCATACATTTTTTTGAGTATAAAGTATATATATGTTAAACTGGATTATAATATATATCTATGCAAACTTTCATCCAGATCCATTCAGTACTTTTTGAGTAAAAGAGCAACAAACATCCATTCTTACAAACTTTCACGCTTATAATATTAGTAAGATATAATTTTGGTTAAAAGTAGGGAACATAAGCTTTTAAATGATATTTCAATCATTAATATTGGTTTATTATTTAAAGAGATGTTTCCACTTTATGAAAAACATCTTTTAGAAATTTATATTAGAAATAATAATAATAGAAAATATTTTATATACGAGAAAAAGCATAATTTAATTTTGCATTAAGTACTGCGTTCTGTTAGTGCCTCCTTAATTACTTTCAAAGAAAATGTGTAACTATTTTAAAATTCACTTTTATTGTACTTACAAAGCAAAATTATGCAGTGCTCAAAAAGGATATATTTATATATAAAATATATTGCTAAATATCTATAGCAAAAAAAAATTATCAAAACATTCATAAGATCTATTTTAAGATTTCGAGTAGGTTAAATGTTTGATGTAAGCAACAATGACTGATAGTTAATTATTACATTATCTTAAAGTGAAAATGGATATTTTAAAACGATATATCTTAATTGATTTGGGTTAATTGTTTCCTTTTTCGGTTTTTCATTTTGTAGCTTACATTTTAATAAATTTTCTACTTTTTTTTTCTCGGACAGATTCAAAGACTACATTTTCAAAAAAATAAAATATACTTGTCTTTAGTGACCATCTAATCGTTAAAAAACGATGTACAAGATGGTACAGAAATTCAATAAAGACATTCTCGCTGGTCTTACGATTGGCTGGCTAATATACAAAAAATATGCTACTGATTTTCTTGAACAATAAGCTTTATCATGAATCAGAAAACATAAAATATTTTTAAGCGTGTTTCCAAACAAAAAAACATTGTTAAAATTTTCTATAATGTGGTACATATTTGAAACATTTAATTTTACAATCATCATTATTTCCAACTCTTAGATTTTTAATTTAGTTTTTTGTTCAGAATTAATTGCTTCCTGGACTTACTAATTTTGTAAGCCATATTGCTCATTGAAAATGCTAATTTTATGTTAACAAAATAAATTTTTCTTTTTCTTTAATATAAAAGTTCTATGAAAAGATGCGTGTAATTGCTAATTAGTTAAAATGGAACAAATGAAGGCATAATTAAAATAACTAAAGAAAAGACAAACTTTATCAAAGTCATTTTCCGACGTCCCCTTAATAGAAATTGTAAAAAAAAACAGTTAGCATTCTTTTTCGATACGCTACTGTACATTTAATAGAAAAAAAGACCGATTAATTCAAATCGTATACTTACAAATTTAATTAGAACATTGAAAAATTACATCATTAACTGATTCTTTAAAAGAAACGACAGACACTTTTGAGATTTTTCGGAAAAATGAAGAGAGAGTGGCTGGGATGTGCAAGGAAATGGAACGAGAACGGATGGTAATTTTGTGAAGATGACGTCCACATGGACTAGCGACACGACAGCACAAGTTAAAATTAATATAAACCATTTGCTCGCGCAAATGAATGAGAAGAATGCAGTTATGCGAATGAACGCTGACTGGTCTCTCCAGTCCCATCCTATCCCGAAGGTAAGGGGAAAATTGTGTTGTAATATGAGATAGGGAGAGCTTTATATCCGGATTTCGTTGAGAAGCTCTCTGTATCTCAAGTAATTGGCCAGAGTCTTCTTCTAATAAGGAGGGCTTATCATTTAAAGGCTTAAAAATGTTAATTTCATGTCTTAAGCACGCTTACGACTGATCCTTCTACTCGATTTCTCGTTCCAGGTTCCCTCGCACCAAAACCATTCTCTTCTTTTATTCTCTTTCTGTTTTACACTTAGATTTATAAAGAACGGATGATGTATTTGGAAAGCTTAAAAGTTATAAATTACGAACGATTTGGCTTTAAAATGAACTTGAATAAATTTCTTGTAAAATTCCATGAAATTATCAGAAAAGTTAAAAATTTCCTTTTCGTTTTTCATTCGTTTTAGATTCCGTGCGGCCAGATCTTTTATATAATAAAATCGTAGTGTCTGTACTATAAATCAAGTACTAATTCTTTAGTGGTGGTGAGAGGGTGGTAATCAGAACCGCCTCCATCGGCAATTACCAACTGCCAATGTGTTTGAGAAGCAATTATAACCATCAAACGATAAGATCAATATCGTTCGAAAAATACCGTGTGAAACGATTGGGTGGCAGTATTATAAGATAGACGTTTAGAGAGAATGGTGTCTTATTGTTAGTGTCTGACTGAAGTCGAACGGTCAATCTCTATTTTTTCGTGATTTCAATCTAACTCCTCGCAGTATTTTAAATTAATGATTTAACAACGTTTGAACAGAATCTTCTTAAACCTCTTTTATGAATGTACTAACTTAAATGTATTAAATTAGTTTATTTTACCAATGTTTTCTTGAAAAAGCTAAGAAGCTAATGGTAGGAGTGTATGATTTGTTCGTCGTTAACAAAAATAAAAAATACGGCTTTAAATTTTTATACTTGGTAGTAAAATAAGATTTATGAAAAAAAAAGTTATCATTGATTTCAAAAGACTTTCGTCGATATTTTTCTTACTATTCATTTTAATGAGCTAGTTCTTATCTCAAGCATAAGAAAAATTAAGCTTATTGTGCTGGTCATTGCGTTAGAAAGTACTCGTTAAAATATAACGTCAATATTGCTTAACTTACGAGCAGTATACATAAAAATGTCTATCCTTATCTTCCTAACTACAACCGTTGAACATTAAGTAGTGAGTAGTTCGATTTTTCTCATTTTATTTGTAAAACGTCAGTTGCTTCTGAGGAAATCTTGGGAATAAAACCAATCTACCAATTCACACAATACTGAGTACTCGTTTCACGCACGTTTTCACTTTTACATGGTTTTGAAAATAGGTTTAATTTTTTTTTCTCCAATGTGAGAGTGGATTTTTAAATATTTTATTTTATTTTTATTGAAAAAAACTACTTTTTAACTACTTTACCAACTATTTTTTTTATTTTGTGGTAAGTATAGGTATATAATTTTTAAGCGTTGATAGTTACCTACTGTTAATTGAAAAATATCAACCATAAATATTATCTATATATACCTAATAGATACCTACATAATACATATATTTCCATTTCGCCACATTAAATACCTATACGTGTAGTATACCCTTATATTTTAAGCTTCAATTTAGCTCGGCTAAATTGCATATTAGAGAATCCAGATACTTGATTTTGGTTTCGACGAAGATTACTTAATGATGATGATAACGACGATGGTAATGATAATAATACATAGAACATCGCTACCGACCATGACCACATATGTCATAATTTGTCTAAATATAATTGTCATTTGCATCAGCCGTTGTGGCATCTGATGATACCACAATTTATTATATTATAATATAGAAAACACATATCTCATCAGATCAAATAATAGTATGATCAAATCTACAGACACTCAAACTGGATTATTTCCCATTTAAATACAATTTACAAATGACATAATTTTATTTAAAAAAACTATTTGCGAATCTATAATCTATAATCTAATAAATCTATAATGCGTTGAAGTTTAAAATATCTATCAAAAAAGTTAATTAATATTTATAAATTAAGAGTATAGAAATTAATTAGTAAAACTCAACAATTTAAATACTACCTGTAATGTAGCTGTAAGATTATAATTACAATAAGTACGTGTTTAAGTAAAAGATAATCTAAAAATATTTTTTTTTCTTATATGTATTTTATTTAAAGACAAAGACTGAAATTTCTCAAAATAAATCTACCATTATATTCGCTTTTATCTGGCTTGGATTTGGAGGCATATCAAAGAGAGGTATGAGAGAAAATGAAGAAGAAAATGAGGGCTTAAGTTTGAAAGCAATGAGAGTAATATCCCATTACGGGTACATATAGAACTACATTCTTCGCCTGCAGCAATGCACATTGAATGCACTCTTAAACGATGCAACATTACCTACAACAAATGATTCCATGCACTTGTAGGTATGCAACATTACATATGAAACTTAAACAGAACGGGTGTGGGACGTGCAAGAAAACTATTTCGCATTTGCCCGTCCGTCTGTCTTACCGCTCATCTGTCTGTCGATCTGTTTCTTTGTGGCTATTTTACAGAGGTTTTTTTCCCTTTGCCAACCTCGAGCCAAAATGAGAAAAACGGAAAATTAAAGAAAAGGAAGAGCTTTGATACACGTGTAAGGACTTGTTTGGCAGTATTGTGGCAATTTTCGTTTATAAAAGGAAATAACATGAATAATTACCCACAGCGCTTTCTCTTAATTATGTACATACAAATATTAGGAGCATTGCGAATGTACATTTAGATAAAAAGTTAATTTGATTCAGTACGTGATATTAATTCAAAATGTTGAGAAACGACACAGATGAATTCATCTTTGTAGAAACTGATTCATCGTCATTACGAGCAAATGAAAATTATTTCTTCTTTTATTTCTTACCTAAGTATTATACGAGTAGGTACATGTACATACCTACTCGCTGAGCTTGCATTTATTAAAAAAGCCTTGTCATTTACATAACCAATGAAGGACAACTAGAAATAAATACATAGTATACAGGATGACACAAATTACCATTTTTTTAATGGCAAAAATTTTTGAAAAAATTATAAACCCATTTTTAATCATTTTATTTATTGTTTTTTCTGGTGTTTTAAGTCGCTTTGACATTTTTGGTCATATCACGTCTGTCTAAACACAGAAAATTTCTGTTGGTCAATTTTAATCTTAGGTCTAGGATATAAAGTCTAGGATTCAACGGGGATCGAACCCGTACCACTACTATTTTATTTTAAGTTAAAATTAATATGTTTGGTCCATCCTTCTAGAAGAAATAACATCCAACGTTTGATTTTTAAATCAACCGCTTTCCATTTTTGACACTATTCAAAAGTGGTTGAACTCCTATTAAAAAATAGTCGGTTAATTTTTGGAAAGTTATGATTATTTGAAATGTGAAAGTTAAATATTCAAACTGGTTCAGTTTAATTCCAAAATTAACTTTTTTTAAAGAAACTGTTAAAAACCTGGATACTATCTATAGTCAAGCAAGCCTTAGCTCAGGATTTCTAGGCTCGTTCTCTGCGTTTACCTCAATGGACTTCACTTGTAGAGTATTCTTAACAATAAAGTATATAAAGAACTTATGAGTCATAATTGGCAAAATCCATTTGACATATAAATATTAATTGGAGTAAATTGGAGCCTCTATCTCAATGGTTCCCAACCTTTTGGGTTAATCGTACACTTAACGTATTTACTACACGTAACAATTTGAAATCTTACGTACCCCTAACTTTTATTGTTATTTATATACAGCAAATAACAATATGATTGTTAATGACCAAATAATGACCTAATGATTATCATCTAAATGACATTTAAATAATGTTGTTGTTACCTTTGTGCAGAAAAAAATATTAAGATAGAAATAAAAGTTCTTTTATATGAAAAACTTGGATTTGTAATATCCATGGAGTTGTTTTTTTGTAAAACACAATCGTAAGTTATTTACTAAAAGTAAATAGTATAAAAGTACGAATGTTGTTCACACACCAAAAATAATTCATCGTTAAGTAAAAATTACCAGAACTCGTTGTCTACAAAACGGCAAATATGTTTGTAGCCTCTGCTTACGTCTATAATCTATTCCCATCGTAGTGTTTTTAACCTCACCTCCCGGTCCCAAGCCGCCTTTTCTATATCTGTATGCTGCAGATGTTTTTTGAAATGCGGGAATATGGAGCGTGACGCCTTGCGCGTGATTTACGTCGCTTCTTAAGTTCTTTTCACCTGCTTTACAGAATCCACCGGAACGGGTGACTTTTCATTTGTTTGTATTCAAACCTCAGTGCAGTCCACTCATCCTTCACACAGCGTCCCGATGAGGCAAATAAAAAACCAATAGAAAGGAAAAGAACGAGTGCGTGTGATTCTCTACCGATAATTTTCTCGTTATTTATTTATCATAAAATTCAATCAGGAAGAGAAATGGACAAATTACAACGACGTGCCTGGAAATATACAATCGAATATTCCAAATATCGATTCTAATAGTTACCAATATTTGCTCGTTCAATCGAAGAAGATTTTAAATGAAAATTGAAATATTGAGAGTGATAAAAATAAAAATTGGGTTACATGGCGCCGTTTTCCAAACTTTTGTTGGTTTTAAAACTTTTAACCAGGATAACTTCCACTTCTTCTTCTACTTATTCGTAAATTAAACAGAACTTTCAGAAATGTGTCTCACTTGGCCATTAGCATGTGTAAATGATATTAAAGAGAACGTAAAAGCATTCAATCAAATCAAACTTTTTTGGAATGTTAGGCTAACTCAATGTAGATCAAAAAATTCAACCTTATTCTAGAAAGAAAAAAAAAACAATATTTAAATTTCCCCTTTTTGCCTGCGAACCGTTCGTATGATAATGCTGAAAGCTCTATCGAGCTTGAAAGCCACGAAAGATAGATCGGTGAATTTAACGATGACGTTAAAATGATAAAAGGTGAAAAAGAAGATGGAGGAAACGCACAGTGGATAAACTCGTAACTACTTCAATAAAATTTTAGAAACGATGTCTGCATACTAAAAATAACTAGTTAGCGTGAACCGGAAACGTTCGTAACGGGAAATGTTTAATTTCCTCATTTACGCTGTTTCCGGATTTGATAAACGAATTCAATTTTTTTTCTTATTACATTTGAGAAAAGTTGAATAATCTAATACCAATACAAATAACTCATATATGTATATAAAAATGTTTTTATCATAAGTTGTACTTTACGAGACCAACTAGGGTAAGGATTGCGATATATTACAATTGTTTCTATATAACGAAGTTTGAGTAAGAATGACACGTAGCTTTCATTACTATAAATGTAGGTACGAAATTATTAAACTTGGCTAATAATTAACAAATAATTTTTTTTCTACAGTTTTCACTATAATATTTCATTCTTTGCTAAGCTATTCTAAGGAGGAATATAATCGTTAAGTTAATTTGTTTTTTTTTTTTTAAATTATAGTCATTTTTAACATCAAAAATCAATAATTACTTTAATAGTATTCTATTAATCTGATTTTGAGACTATATCCGGCCGTACACATTGATTTAAAAAAAAAGGTTCTTTATTTTCTATGTGCTATTTAACTTGGTGACTTCGGTACATAAACTTGAGATTGATGATTTCAAAAACAATATTAACAATGTTATTTAAGGATAAGAATGTTAGACCACGCTGTTTGTCATTTTAATTTTTTATTGTGACCTTGCTTCATGAAGTATTATTCTGTACAATTTATTCTAAGTATGACTAAATCCATACTGGTGGTACGAGCTTAGCGACTAGGCGCCTAAATCGTACTAAAGATTTTTCGTTTTTACTTTCTCTTAGTTCTAAGAAAGTATTGTAATTGGGCCGAATTGTTGACATTTTATCGGAAATATACGTTTTGAGGTTTCCTGAATCCGAAAAAATGGTTTTTATAAAATCTGTGTGTGTGTGTGTGTGACAACAATTTCGTGTCAAAAGCTTTATTCGAAACTCACCTTACTTGGAATTTCACCTTCATACTACATCTAGTTGTACCGCGAAGTTTTTGGTTGAAATCCCACAGAAAGCCTTACTTTATTTTATAGGTTTTTGAGTTTTTTTCATTCAACGAGTTTCTTTAAGTTTACTATAGTTCTTAAACTCATCAATGCCTACAACTTTTATTTGAATTTTTTCCTGGGAAAATTTAATAAAGGGGGTAGTGGGATAAAGGGTGGAAGTTCGTGTGTATATAGATACCGTATACGCTTCAAAAACAAGTTTTTTCAATTACCGCTGAAGTTTTTTTTTCTCATTTTAACTACACTTAAATTAACAGCATTATTTCCTTAGAGGTACGAGTAGGTAACGATATCATACATCCCACACTTATCTTTATTAAGTAGTTTTTTATCTAGTATTTTTCCTAAATTATCTGCCCATATAAGTTTTTCATAAATACAACTTTTATTTTTTTTATTATTTCAATGTACTAAGTACAACTTATCTGAGTAGATAACTCATAGAATCTAATAAAAGAAAAATAATGCTTTCAAAGAACAATAATTTTTTTTATAAAAGTATGAACAAAAAAATTTAAGCAAAAATAAAAAATGTGAAATTTAATTAAATAAGTTTTATATTTATTTATTTAAATTCTCATAAAATTTGATTTGACCTCCTTGTTATTAATTTTGTAGTTGTTAAAAAAAATCTCAACATATTATTTTTAAGAGTAAAAGTAGTACCTAGGTATATCCTTTTTTTAGAAAAAAAAATTTAATTTTGAGCAAATAATGCCAATATGAAAGTATTAAAATATAGAGTACAATTGTTTTATTTAATAGCCTCAAAGGAAGCTCAATGCAAACATTGATAGTTTAAAAGGCTTATTTCAATATGTTAACTTTTTAATCTCTTATACTGTTACACTCCATTTCATAATTAATCCAATAACAATAAAGTTTTGAGGAAAATTTGTTTAACATTAATTTCTGAATACAAAGAACCATTTTGGTTATAAGCCCCGATTCCATATTATTACATTACTTTTCCATATAAACATGAAAATTGGTAGTTTTATGAAGTTGGTTTTGTATTAAGTGTAGAAAAGGCGGTTTGGTTTGACGAGAATTAAAATTGTGAGTGGTTTGAGAAGTGGAAAATATGTACAATGATTAGCAAAAGGTGCTCGTTTTCTTTGTGCCCTTTCTACCACAGGTAGAGCAGAAGGACTTGTATACAAAATGATGGGAAAACCATTAACAATTAACGAGCATAAGCTGAAGTTCCTTTCATTATTCACGTTATATTTAATTTAATTGGAAAACAAGCAATAACACACTTATGTACACGTAGAACTCGCATCTCACTCGCATTATTAACATTGTGTTTATATTAAAAGTCCAGCCCCATCTTTCCACCTCGAATTTTCTCACAAATAATACAATGCCATATTCATTCATTCCCACACCACACATCCTCCTTTTCATCAAAGACCTCTCAACCTTTCTTCAACCTATTTTAGTTCAACAAGGCCCGTTGTATTATTATGTTAGTGTATTTAAGTATGTTATTCAGTCAGGAGTGAGGAACGTAGAATAGTAATACGTTAAAGGCAAAATAACCTCTATATACACGTTCTTTTCACTATTCTTTATACGTTGAAAGAGAAACGAAAAAAATTTAAAAGCAAAGTAAAAGTATCTAAAAATGAAAGAAAAATTATTACAAAATGCGAGGCGAAATACGACGTCTTTTTATCTTGGGCTTGTACCATCCGAAATTATGTTTTGTTTTTCATTTTGTCAAGACTTGCTAATGTTGTTTTGTTGTCACAAATGTGGATAAGTTTTTTTTTTGCATTTCTCCGAAGTCTCTTATGTTAGTGGTTTTGGAAGGCTTGCGGGTGAAATGGAAGGAAGAAAGTTCAACTACAGGGTTGAGCTACGAGTAAGTTGAAGCTGGCGAGTTGAAAAACATAAAAAATACATTTGCCCCACACAGAGGGGAGTAAAAACGAAAAAACCGAATAAAAACGTTCTTTGAGTTTTCTTTAAGAAATATGTTTAAAAAACTCTCTTTTAGTTATAAATGCTTCATGTATTACACAGGGTAACTAATTAAATTACGTCTAGTAAAAATAAGAAAGCTGCCATTAAGGACTATTTTTATGTAATTCTTTCAATTATAAAATACAGCTGCCCTTACATAAATGATGAAACTTTTTTATAAGTTGTTTGATAGATTTTAAATTTTAAAATAATTCAAAACTCATTTGGTAAGACGACAAAACGATGGCTGACAGTTTCAAACGTTGCGTTGTGTGATTTTATTTAATATTTATAAACAATTTTTGAGCGGCTTCATATTTTATATTGAAATAAATCAAAATAAAAAATTGGCTTCCTTTTTAATTTTATATTTAACTCATGAAAACACAAACCTACCATATGAGAGAGATAATTGCTGTAGGGTAGAAAGGAATTGTTTTTTTTTTCTCTTTTGAAATACGTGATCTTTTTCATTTTCTTATTGTAATAAGTAATCATCAAATAAAATTTTTGGGTCAAATAAAGGTTAGAGGTAAATACAATTCAAATAAACGAAGATAAGGGTTCTGTTTTTGACTAGTCGCTAACGACCACGCCGTGAAAGCGACCTTAAGCAAATAAAAATATTTAAAAAAAGTTCTCCGAATAGATCTGGAGGTCATATTTTACCTCATTTGACTTATTATATTGGGCGGAAAGTAATGTCGTTTTCTCTCTTAAATCGAAATAGTGACTTTTGACTACAAATAGTGAGTATTCAGTATTTTGTAGTAAAAAGTATATCACTATTTTAATTTGGTGGTAAACTTTTCACTACAGAATAGTGAATAGTCACTATTTGTAGTCGAAAGTCACTATTTCGATTTAAGAGAGTTGACGCTAACAAAAATACAAACACATACATTTTTAACGAGTCTTCTTTTTTTTTTTTGGTGTTTAAAGTTGCTTTAACATCTAAGGTCAATATCACGACGTCTAAATTTCTGTTGGTCAATTATATCTTAGGTCTAGGATCTTAAGTCTAGGATTCAACGGGGACCGAACCCAGTACCACTTAACGCATGAAGCGGAGAGAGCAATTATTGCTCTAGTCACTGCGCCAATGGTCAACGAGTCTTTATTTTTAATCAATGACGTATTCCCTATCATTGTTCACTGTAGAGGGTTGTATTATCAGTTTGTCCGGGTTTCAGCAATTCAAAATGAACAATGCCGCGAATACTCCACCAAATACACAAAAGCGTTTTTTTTTGTGTATCTGGCTTAGCAGTACTCCGAGGGATTTCATTTGGAGAGAGCCACTTTTGCGTTTTGGGTTATCATACAGGACCCATTTATTATTTCCTATGATCAAGCGATCAAAAAACGGTTCTATGTTGTGTTGTTGAAGCAATAAATCGCATGTGATTGATCGGTTATCCTTGTTCAGTTCCGACAGATTTTGCGGGACCCAGACACCTGCTCTGCTTACTTTCCCAATCTGCTTCAAATGTTTTTGGATGGTCGAACAAGGTTGTTTAAGACTGTTTGACAATTCCTCGATCGTCTGATACGGATTTGCTTTCACTTCCGCTATTAACACGTCATTGTCTAACGTTGATAGTCTTCCTGATCGATACGAGTCGGAAAGATCAAAATTATCCGATTTGAATCTGGAAACTAGAGATGCAACGAATATTCGGCTACTATTCGGTATTTGGCCTATTCGGATGCATTTTTTAATATTCGGTATTTGACCGAATATTGTTGACTATATTCGGCCGAATACCGAATACTATATTATAACAAAATAAATGTAAATATATTTTAATTCAAAATTATATATATTTAAATTACAAATTAAAATTGAAAATCTATTAGGGAGAATTAATTATGATGAATCAAAACATTTTTTTCTGTATTTGAGTAAAATTTCTTTGAGTAGGAACCTGCTTTGAGTTTAGAAACCACAACTTATATGGATTTAGTGTCCGATCTAGGCGAATACTTACTCTCTTAAATCGAAATAGTGACTTTCGACTATCAAATAGTGAGTATTCACTATTTAGTAGTGAAAAGTATACTACTATTTGAATTAAGTGGTATACTCTGCACTGCGAAAATAGTGAATAGTCACTATATTCACTATTTCGATCTAAGAGAGTAGTAAATAAAAGTTCAATTTCGGTTGCGATTAAAATTTTCTTTTTTTAATAAAGAATAATGCGTCTCATGATACGATTTACTCATAAATAAAACGGCCAAATATTCGGTGTTCGGCTAAATCACTATTCGTTGCATCTCTACTGGAAATCAGCTTTTGTATAAATTACGAATGTCCAATGCATTTGGATAAACAAGCCAAATGTTTTTGTTAGCAACTGTTGCGTTACTTCTCTAGCGAAACCCAAAGAGCTTGCAATGCTGGATTTGTACTTCTTCTGGTATTTGGCTGACCATTTACCCAAAATTGCAAAAAAAAAAAATGTAATTCAATTATCTGTAAGTAAAGAAGTCACTATAACCTCCAATGTCTTTGGCACGCCTCTAAACCAAACAATAAGCTGACCAATGATAAAATAAGATACAATAGCAATAAAAATATTGTTACCATGGCAAAATACTAACGAACGTGATAACTAACACAAAAAAAAACAAATATATAAGAATTTGCACACGCTTTTTTCAATTATATAATTTGATGATTTGTACTTAAATATAAATGTCCTCTACACGTGCTTGGTTATTTTATAGTGATTTTATTATAATCTTTTTTAGTAAAATTTATTATGAACACGTACCTATATTATGGTTATAAATGTAAAATAATAAGTTAATTTAAAAAAAAAAACTAAACAGCTCATTATTTCGTTTAGATCAACAACAGAATTTTCCATAATATATAATATTATCTAAGATTATAATTTTATTATATCACTACGTCATCATCTGTCCATAAATCATTTGGACTTGATTATGAATTTGCTCTAGGCATCGTTATTTCAATAATTGACTAATTAATTAGGCTCTCTTAATCTTCCAAAACAAGCTTCTTTAATGTCTTCACCAAACACTCTACAAATATGCTAAATTTCAACAAAACAAAATTTTCAAAAAAGCAAGCAAGTAATATTATTACAGGTTCGTTTCCCATTTTTGACGTACCAAACCCTAAAAATTCAACAAAAACTTTCTGTTGAAAGTCCTGTTTGATTATGCATTGAAATATTTGAAATTTTCAAATGATTTTCAAGTTGAATAGTTAAACTACAGCGATGGGGTAGTAAACAATATTTTTGAACTAAAATTTGCATGTATTGAAACTAGGGCAAAGTTATTTTACGCTAATTAATTTGGCTAAAATATTTACTCTAAATGAATTTAATAGCTACTTTTAGTTAATTTGGTGTCAACGTAAGTTACTAGTGGTGATTTATGCGATAACATTTCTTTGAAAGTTTCTGTGAACCTTAATGAAATTTTTAATTTTGTTACCCATATACAACATAAAATTTAAACTATAACAAATCTCAAAAGCATTTTTAAATATATATTGTATTTAAATTTCCAATTAATATCTTAAAAAACTAATTTTCAAAAAAGTTTAGTTTACTGTCAATGTGAAAGATTGAAAACCCTTTTTTTTAATTAACTAATTTTTGTTTTAGTTAGAAAACAAACTCAATTTCTTTACTATATGCTCGGTAAATAATTAGAGAATATCCTTGAAAATTTACGGGTGGTAAAATACGTCTCTTAATGTACATTATTTTATAATATAAATAAATTTTATTGAAGATCGTTAACGTTTTCCTAGTTCTCGTTTTGCGTTGTCGAGCGTTAACCACGCGCGTTCTGCGCTGTCTAATAGACCGTGGCGTAAATGTTATTTATAAGGCTGATCAACATTAGAGATATTTAGTGTGCGATGCCAAAGAAGGGCGACAAAATGGGAAGGAACTGAATCGGATGTGACAATGAGTTTTCTTCCTCAGAATTGCGTCGAGACGACGAACTTCATCTATACACCCGACAATGATAATGACAATAAGAACGATGAAAGTGCGAGGAAGTGAAATGTCGAGAAATGGACCACAACCAGAAATAACCTGAGCTGTGAGCTTTTTTCGCTGAGTATACGTGATTTTCGAATGTCTTCAATAAATGATTAATGGTTAATGGATTGTGCAGTTTTATAATTTATTCATAAAACCGTGGTGGCAATGGAAAAATAGAAAGCGAAAAATCGTTGATGGAAATGGAACAGGATTCGTTTATTTATTTTTGTTCTCACATTCAATTCTTTTTTGAGAAAAAAATTATGTTTATTTATTGGAAAAGTTTATCTCATTAATTTTTTCGGTTGGATATGATAAAACCGTTTTCGCTAATATGTTTTACCGTCTTAAATTTATGTAGCTGAAAAATCTAGAAAAAAATTAAAAGGTAATAAATCCCTTTTTAACTACTTACCTACTTATTAGAAACTTTTTATTAAAATTTCAAATATAAATTCTAAAACTATTTTAACTTATTGTTAGATATATGTATTAATATTCAGACGTACCTAAAGCAGCAGGTGCCCTTGCCTACACCCCTTCCATCCTTTTATCACTAGCAATAAAAAGACTTATGGGTCCTTTTTTAAAATTTTTACAGGTTTATATCTTAGTCGTCCTGTAGATAATTCGATAGTTCATTCATTGGAGTCTACGATAAGATTCAAATTTTCACGATAAATGTTTTAACAGCAAACTAAAAAAAGAGGTCTAAAGTAATTTTGCATTACAGAATTATGGTTTGTCTTAAAAAAAACTGCGATTTTTCGTTAAAAATAGAAAAACTGAGAGCCCAGTACGTCCGTTAAGCTAGCCTTGGCAACCCAGCCCAATCAAATGAAACTATGCTTATTATTTAGTGATATTTTCGTGCTAATTAGTTGCAGTAGTTTAATTTTTGTTGCTCGTGCTGTTTACGAAATGTTTGTAACAATGCTAATACTAGCTTAACCGTTAAACTAGCATTGTCATGCAAAACATGCCCTATTGTGCAATAAAATTTTGAAAAAATTGCATAAATTTTTTTTTGCTAATAGTTGCTAATAAATTGCTTAAAAAAACTATGTAAGGCTCTGAAAAACTGAAAAAAAAAAATAAATTTAGACGGCTAGCTTTTACGTAAAGCATTGTCATGCAAAACATGCACTAAAGTGCAATTAAATTTTGAAACAAAACTGAAAAAAAAATTAAGTTTAGACGGCTTTAGCCTATATCCCGTCTATACACATCTAAACCCCTAGAACTTAGAAGTATTGTTTACGCCAATTTATGGCACCGAATGGCTTTTAAACAAGTACTAGTAAGCTATCCGACCTGTACAAGATTAAAAATGTGTAAACTAATTAGTTGCTAATTAGTTGCCCAATAAAAAACGAACTAGAGGTCCACGAAAATAAAAAACAAAACAAAAATTCTGTATAACGCGTTTCTAAAGGATAAAAACACTTGCAAAAGAGTGCAGGCTTACTTGAAGAACGGTCTGGGCTAACTAAGGTCGATAGGGTTTTAGTTGCTAATTAGTCGCTCGATAAAAAACGAACTAGAGGTCCGTGAAATTTTAAAAAAGAAATGTTATAACCAGAATTTTTTTTCTTTTTTTTTAAATTTCGCGGACCTCTAGTTCGTTTTTTATCGAGCGACTAATTAGCAACTAAAACCCTATCGACTCTAGTTAGCCCAGACCGTTCTTCAAGTAAGCCTGCACCTCTTTGCAAGGGTGCAGGTTCTTTTAAATGAAAGTTTAGGTGTAGCAAGGAATAAAATATAGTATAATATTCAATAATGTTAAGAGTTATGCGTTATGCATTACGAGTTAGGGGTAAAATAAACATCGTAAAATATAACATCTATTGCTGTAGCATTTAATTTTTATACTTGGTAAAAAAAACTGAATTTATCGGTAAAATACCTATTACAGAAAAACAAAATTTTGGATTTTGTTGCATTATATAAGTTATTCTTTTTGTAAATATGTCAAAATATTATTTACAGTAAAATAATTTTCTTCGCCTTGGTAAACAATTCCGGCGCTCGAGCTTAGCTGATCAAAGCTCGTCAGGGTTAGACAAATCTCCCCGAACGCGCACAAAATGCTAATGCTTAATACAGGAGCGTAAGACTGCTTACCCATTTTGGGCGGCCTACCCGTTTTGGGCTGACTTCCGCTATAGGTGAAATATATAAATTTAATCAAGTAAAAATATAAATCAAAAGCTTAAAAAATTAAACCTTGAAACGTTTCTTTTTCTGATAAAATTTGGTTATAACATAAATTAAGTTTTGACACTTATCAAAATAAAATGAACAATATATAATTTATATAGGCAATAAAAAATGTAAAAAAGCAAATTACGAAGAGATAAAATAAACAAGGAGTATATTTCAAAATAATATAAATAACGACTACCAAAAAAAAATTTCATGAGTCAAAAAAGTTTAGTAAAAAAGGTAACATCATGAAAACTGTAATTTTTATTGTTGCTATTTTGTTTGTATCGGTTGCCGCTCAAACCACAGACTATTGCAAGCTCTGCAAAGGCCAGCAAACAGTTTGCTTGCGAAAAGGTTGCCCTCTGGCTGGAGCCTGTGCCAGTTACAAACAAGTACCTTTAACCGCTGCTGATAAAGCCAATATTGTTAACCTGCACAACCGGTTAAGAAATCAAGTAGCTCTTGGACAAACTCCGAAGCAACCTCCTGCATCTGATATGCTTCAGCTAGTTTGGGATGACGAACTCGCGATGGTAGCCCAATGTTGGGCTAATTCTTGCTCCTATCCACACGACACCTGTCGTAACGTACCACGTTTCGTAGTCGGACAAAATGCAGGAAATATAGTTGCTTTCAGCGAAGATTATATCTTGGATAGTGCAAGATATAGTGACACAATTCAACAATGGTTTGACGAATATAAAATGTTCGATGCGGCGAAATATTTGCAGTCTACAATTGGAAATCCTAAAACTGGGCATTACACGCAGGTTGTTTGGGGGAATACGAGATACATTGGTTGTGCTCGAATTTATTATGCCAAGGACGACCGTTTTTCGACCAATTTCTTTTGTAATTATGGCCCATCCGGAAATTATTTAGGAGAAGCAGTTTACAAAAAAGGACCAGCCGCAACTGCATGTCCTGCTAGAACTAAAAAGAGTACGACATATGCAGGACTTTGTAACTAATTCCTAAAAGGAAATTTTATGTTTCGTACGAATTCAATAAAAATTTACAAGATTTATTTTTGTCTTTTTCGTTGCATTTTTTATCAAATCCCATGTAAATGCATTTTATATTTACTTTCATTCATGCGGATATTTTTTTATTTATTATTAATAGGATCTACACGTCAGCCTTATAATATTTAGAAATATCACAACATTTTCAAGAGGCTTTTATAGTTAACATCTTTAATTCAAGGGGACCTTAGAACGTGCGGGTCACCGATTTCAACCAAATGTATACCACATGTAGGGTACACCTAGGAGTGTAACAATTGGAAGTAATAGGACCCACTGTTTAGCCGTTTTCAAGAAAATTCAATCAGAAAAATTTCGATTATTGTCAAGCGTTCATATACAGTTTGTGTTGAGCCGAAACTCAAGTCGGGCGTAGCGAAACAGCTAAGTGTCCGTTTCGATACCAATGTATCGCTGGTTCGTATCCCAACGCTTCCTGTTTTTTTTTCCCTCAATTTATCATTTCTACGGCGACTGCTACGCGATTGAATTTTCTTGAAAACGGCTAAATAGTGGCCCTATTACTTGCATAGGTGTACCCTACATGTGGTATAAATTTGGTCGAAATCGGTGACTACTACAGGCGATTATGAAAATAATTCCAAAACATTTTGTATGGTTCACAAAAAATAAATTTGATGTAGGATCCATTAAAGATATAGAAGCTTGTAATTAAAGGAAGAAAAATGTATTAAAAAACCTTATAGATGTTCATTAAGTGACCAAACTGAAATATAATCTCAGGTTTCTAAACTATTAAACAAACAACTTATAAAAGAATCAAATTCACCGTTTACATCGCCAGTAACATTGACGTTTAAAAACATGATGGCAGAAGAAGTCAATTTTATGTGGACTTTAGAAAACTTAACAAAATTATAGTTTCAGATCCTTAACCATTCCTAAGAATAGAGGAGAATTTAACAATGAAAGTTAGAGATTGTGATTGGTATACAGCTTTTGACATTAACTCGGTTTTTTTAAAGTGAAACTTTTTATACATCGTCTTAAATTTTTGGCCTGTCTTTAGCAAGTCGCTAAATGTTACACATTCTCGGCAGGGAATCGGCAAGTGTTCGGCAGAGCTCGTATATACATTATTAGCTATATACCATGTCGTTTTACCAGGATTGTTGCGCGAGTTATGACTGAATGTAATGAGCTATTTTCCTCTCCATGACAACGTTTTAGTTATTATAAGTTGTCATTAATTGTCAATCATATTTGTATTGGTATTTGTATTTTGTTCAGTGTATTGATATAAATGTAGTTCAATTGATCGTGATAGACAAAGATACAGCTAGTGAGAATAGTGCAAAAATATCCAACGGTGAATTAAATTGACGCCGTAAGAGAAAGACTGTCGACTTTATTTAATTTTTATAGTGAATTTATTAGAATTATTAGAACTTTCTGCTGGTGCATAATATGTTTATGTATGTCGGAGCGATAGGCTGTTTAGTATGATGTTTGTGTTGGTGTAGCCCTTTCGTCCAGAAACTATTTCTTCGCCATAACAAACTTTATTTAACAATGATTGAACAATATGATACGTATTCTTGAAGTACCTTTACAATAGATAACAGCAGGTAGATGATCGATTTAACAATAATCAACAAATTTAATAATGAAAATAACATTAGAGTATTAACATCAATAATAGAAATTCAAAATTAGTTGCAACGGTAGCGTCAAGTCAGACAGCGAACTCGTGCTACATCCCTTTCTTCAAATAATTTTCCGAAAATTTGCAGTTATTTAGGCGCCTAAAATCCGAAAAAAAGTTTTACTTGCATCGTGGTTTCGTAAAACCACACAATAATTTTTTGGTCTATCCCTATTTAAAAAAGAAGATAGAGAGAAAACTGCATTTGTAACCCAAGAAGTAAGAATTAAGAGTTTGTAACTCTATCAGTAGACACGAATATCTATTGGTCTGAAAACAGTACCTGTTATTTTCCAACGTACTTTATATACAATAGTATATTACGTAAGTATAAACTTAGCGAGTTTGCAACTTGTTATATTGATGGCATACCTACTTATATTTTCAAAAACCTTTGAGGAACATTTGAACCATATTACTTGTTTACTTCATGCTATTCATGAAGAGGGTTTTAAACTAAATCTAAAAAAATGTAATTTTGCGAGGAAATCCGTAAAATATTTAGGCCATGTCTTAGACAAAAATTTTACTGGCCCGATTAATGGCAATTTTAAATCTATCAAAAATTTTCCAATATACCACAAACAAAAATAAATGTTCGCCAATTTATTGGAAAAATCAATTTTTATCATAATATCTAGAAAATGCAGTTAAAACATTAGAACCATTATACAATTTACTGAAAAAAAAAATTTTTCATTCGACTGGTCTGATGGTTATGAAAATTCTTTTCAAATAAAGTCATATTTATGTTCTGGTTCAAATTGTGCATCTACAATAGAAAAAAATTAGTTTACATTTACACGGATGCTAGTGGAGAGGGCTTTGGAGCTGTATTGAAACAGCCAAATGAAAATAATGAGCTTCATCCTATTGCTTATTTTTCAAAAAAAATAAATCCAGCTATAAAAAAGAAAAAGGCGATTTACTTAGAATGTTTAGCAACTAAACAAGCAATACTGCACTGGCAATATTAGCTGATAGATAAAGAGTTTACTGTAATAACAGATCATATACCTATAGAAAATCTGAAAGTTAAAGCAAGAACAGACGAGGAATTAGGAGATTTAATATATTGAAGATTAATTAGAAGAATATATAAGAATAAAATAATCTTAAAATACAAGAAGAAAATAAAAAACAAATACTAAAGGATAAAATTAATGTTGAAAACGATGATTTAAATTGTATGTTGTAACTGCAAAATATTCAATTCCGAACAAAAAATTGAAAAATTTAACGAAACTCAGATGCAATCATTGACATGGATTATTTTGTTTATTTACATCAGGGTGTGGAAATTTTGAAATCGTCAGTTATTTTTGATTTTCAAATATTTTTCAACCGTTGATGAATTTCATAAAGTTGATTATATGTTGACTTTAACAAGTTGATCATGTTTTAATCTGACTGATTATAAAATAAACAGTCAATTGAATTCAATTCCCAAAAGTTTAAATGCTCTTATTTACAATTCCAAATAATACTCAAAAGTAAACATTAACAATTGAAGAAAATAGAAATTTTTAAATTCTTGGTCAAATGTTATTATTTAACGAATTCCGGGGCTATTTTTTCCAGGTCTTTTTTCCCGGGATTCACTGTAAATAGTGTTAATTGTATATGTTACAGTGAATCTGTATTACCAGCGAGAATTTAATATTCTCACTGGTGAAAATATATCTTAAATGTTTAAAACTTCCCGATAATACTTATATAATAATACTAATGACATTGACATTGACATCGCGAAGCCTTAGACATTTAAGATATTTGGTTTATTATGTATTTTTAGTTATTAGAAAATATATTTTCACCAGTGAGAATATATTCTCACTGGTAATACATATTCACTGAAACATATACAAACTTTTTTTTTCCATTTATTTGCACTATCTGCCTCTTGGCAATAATTGCAATATACGATACTCGTATCTTCATGTGACCCTCATGGATTAGTTGTATCCAACGACACAACCAACAATATTAAGTAGGAGGCATTTCCTGTACATATCACTATTGCCACTATTGATATCGATGTGGTAGATCCAGTATGTGCACTCTTTTAAGACGCCTAACATCTTCACCATTATTCAGCAGGTTCACAGCAAGGTGGTTTAGGTGATCGTTGAGTCTACCTTGGTAAGTCTGTGCTCGCGGACTGTTCACGCTCTGTACATATTCCATTTGTAGGTCATTGTGGATTCTCTTATTATTTATGTACCATGGTGCACCAATTATTGTCCGCAGAACCTTGGATTGGAATCTTTGAACGATTTCCACATTTGAGTTTGATGTTGCGCCCCAAAGTTCCACTCCGTAAGTCCAGATTGGTTTTATTATAGTTTTGTAAAGAACCAATTTGTTTTCTATTCTTAACTCTGACCTGTGACCAAACAGCCAGTAGATCTTTCCGAATTTCTGGTTTAGCTGCTTTCTTTTTTCCGTAATGTGTTTTGCCCAAGTTAGCCGTCTACCCAAGTACATACCCAAATACTTGACGTAATCCATTTGAGGTATTTCGATATTTTTGAGTTTTACGGGAGGGGGGGGCAGCTCTGTCGTCTGGTAGAGAAAGTAACATTAACCGACTTATTTGCATTGATCTTTATTCTCCATTTGTCTGCCCACTTGCAATATTACGTTAGAGCGTACTGGAGTTTGTTAGACGCTTCTGCAGGATCTTTTCCTAGTGCCATTAACGCAGTGTCGTCAGCATATGTAGCCGTGGTAATACCTTCGACAGCTGGAAGATCAACCGTGTACACTAGGTACAGCAAGGGCCCAAGAATACTTCCTTGAGGCACGCCAGCTCCAATTGGCTTCAAATTACTCACTGCCTCCCCCTGCTTGACTTGGAAAACCCTTTCTTTTAGGTACGATTTGATAACAGCATAGTGGTTTCCTAATATACCCATTCTCAGTTTTTGAAGCAATTCTCTGTGCCATACCTTATCAAAAGCCTGAGCTATATCCAAAAAAGCCGCAGAGCAGTATTTTTTGTTTTCCAGCGTATTCTGTATTGTGTTTACTACTCTGTGGACTTGCTCAATTATGGAGTGGAATTGTTTGAATTCAAACTGATGATCGGGTATGCAGCCTCTTTCATGAAGCTCCTGGACTATTCTCGTATGAAGACCCTTCTCAAAAACTTTACCCATTATTGGCAGTAGACTTATCGGGCGATAAGAAGTGACATCGTCCTTGGGTTTACCTGGCTTTGGGATGAGTACGATTTGCGCAACATTCCATTGGGCGGGGAAATATATAAGACGCAGAATGGCGTTGTATATAGTTGTGAGATGTATTATGCCTTTTCTTGTTAGTTCTTTCAGAATTTGTCCAGTTACTAGATCATATCCCGGAGCTTTATTGTTGGGCAACTATTGGATGATACGCTTGACCTCATTTGGAGAAAACAGTCTGGTTGGCTCATCGAATTGGGATTCCATAGACAGGACGTTATTGATGGTGTTATCATCCTCTTCCAGTATTTTATTTGGACTAAATACTTTTTCTAAGTGCACTGCGAATAGGCTGGCTTTTTCTACATCGTTTCTGGCCCAATTTTCAGTTCCATTTTTCAGTGGAGGGATATGTTGGATTGGTCTTTTCAGATACTATGTAGCTTTCCAAAGTGAATAGTTTGTATCGGCTGTATTTGAAAGATGTTTTTAACGCTCATTGAAGTATTCGTTTTTAGTTCTTTGTATGACTTCTTTTAATTTCTTAGAGATTTTGTTGAGTTCAGTTTTGTCTAATGGATTGCGTCCACTTTGCCATCTTCTTCTAAGCCTTCCTTTTTCGAATAATAATTATTTTATTTCATTTGAAATGATAGTTTGATTATTGTTTTTTTACTTTTGTTGTGGGTGTTGAGTTTTTAGCCGCTGTATGAATTGTCTTATTAAAATTTTCGATGGCCACTTCTATGTCTTGATTGGTTTTCAATGGGATATTGAGTGTTAACTTTTTGTCTATTGTTTTTTTTGAAAGAGTCCCAATTTGTTTTTTTGGCTAGTTAGCCTTGGCGATGGTGCGGTTGTCTTGGCTGATGGAAAGATTGTCAGAACCACTGGAGTATGATCGGATGATATGTCCAAACAACTTATAATTTTTGTATGGGTTTTAGGAACGTTCTTTGTAATGAAAAAGTCCAGGAGATCAGGGGTTTTATTCATGTCTGCGGGCCAGTAGGTGGGTTCACCTGTGGATATCGTTTCTAGCTGATTTGCCTGAATGGCAAGGTGTAATTGTCGGCCTTTGGTCGTTGTTAAACGGGAGCCCCAGTTCTGGTGTTTAGCATTAAAGTCGCCACCAACCACAAATTTGTTTACAAGGGTAGCGAAAAAGTCATTATATTGCTCTTTTGAAATTTTATGTTTCGGAGGACTGTAGAGTGATGTTATTGTTAGTGGCCCAGTCCAATCCTCTATCACAGAGGTTCCCAACCTTTTGAATATGTTGTACCGGTATGTAATAGACAATATGGTCGCGTACCAATGTAAATAATTCGCACATTTTTTTTTCAAAAACTTTATCGAACAAAAAAAATCCTTAACGCTCAATTTACTGAAGATCCATTTTTTGGCAACATATACGGCGCGGCGCGGCGCTGCGCGTACCGGTAGCTTGAGACGTTTGTACCGGTACGCGTACCACAGGTTGGGAACCCCTGCTCTATCATAATGCTGGTAGCTTGTATATGCTCTTGTTGGTATGCATTCAGTTCGTAGTGTTTGATATGACTTTTAATTAATATAGCTGTTCCGGCGTGGGCTCTTTGATCTGAATGCAACGTGAGGTATGTGGTATAGCCCTTGATATTAAAATAATTTTTTTCTGTAAAGTGAGTTTCAGATACAAGAAAAATATCGATGTTATTGATGTTTAAAAATATTTCTACTTCCCGAAGGTGTTGACATAAGCCGTTAGCATTCCATGTAGCTATTTTGTACGCCATTACTAGTTGACAAGTTTGTTGAGCACGAGGGTTAATAAGTTTATTAGTGTAGACATTTGCTTGGCTTGGTTCTTCAGTATTTCTTCTAGCTTCTGGAATAAATATGGTAATTTTTTAGCACTGGGTTGGACTCTTCTTGTTCTTTCTCTGTATAAGAAGCAGGATTGTTTGAGTTTTTTAAAGCTTGGGAATAGCTTATTCTTGCTGTTATTTTAGAAGTTTCCTTTGCCTGATGCAAGTCATTGGTGGTCATTTTATTGAAGGTGTTTTTCAGCTCGTAGCCCTTCATGATCGGGTTTGATGTCGGGTATCGTTTTTTGATTAACTCTTGAAAAACTTTGCAGCCTCTGTAGCTGGCTGGATGCGCATCTCCGCAGTGTAGACATTTTGCCGGTTCTGATTTGGGTAGTTCACAATCTTCTGTTTTATGCTGTTTACCACATTTTACGCATCTTGGTTTGTGATCGCAGTAACTTTTTGTATGGAAATACGCTTGGCATTTCTTGCATTGGGGAATATTATTCTTTTTTTGGATTGGTGGCTCAATTAATACTATTTGATTTTGCAAGTATTTAACTTGGTAGACGTCGATATTATTTTTTTTTTTTTTGTTGGTTCTAGGTCCAAAAAGAAGGTGGACAAGGGATTTCCAGTGATACGGTTTTTTACATTCCATATTTTCCTAACGGAGTGTCCTTGGTCTTCGATTTCTTGAATTACTTGTTCTTGGTTGTTTGTATGGTGGAGGTGTTTGATAACTACTCTATAAGCTCTCTGGTTTTGCGGTTGATACGTGTGAAACTCAGTTTTTGTTTTTTCAGGAGATCAATAATTTTTTTGTGGTGCTCAAATTTTTCGGTATTAATTTTTACGTTTTTGTTGTTGGAAATTTTTATTGAGTAGTTTTTCCTTAAGATTATTTTTTCTATTTCCTGCATAGTAGCCTTATATCCTCGACATCTGGAATATAGATCGGAGGCGGTGATGGTTCGCGGATTATTTCGTTGTTTTCCTTCTGTTGATTTAATGGCTCAAAGCGATTCGCGATTGGTGTTGATTGTTCTGGGTTAAGTTGTATTTTCTTCGCCGTTTGAATTGTTTTATCTCCGGAACCTAGCCTTTTCCTACCTTGTTTTTGTTACCAAAGTGCGTTATCATCTTCGTCGGAGGATACGTAGGGGGTGATTGCATATAAGTTATTATTGTTCATTTTGCAATCGTTAAGTAAATTGTTTTTACCTATATTATTTCTTATTGCCTATTTAAATATAATATGTTATTGTTTTCAATTTATTTGTTTTTGTATACGTAATTGTATTAATAAAACAACAATGAATACACTCACAGCTTCCACTAACACACTTACTCACTTATTGCTCTTCTACATAGTTATCGTCATTTCACTTGTAGAAAAAAATATATATTAATAAATATATAAATATACTAATATATTAATATACATATTAGAAAAAAATAAGTAATAATAAGTAATAATAAGTAAAAATAAGTAAAAATATGTAATTGACCAAACTTGAAGTCCTTAATACTTCGATTTAAGCGTTTTTCAAGCATATTCTTTCAATTATTAATTGATTTTTGCGGCACTTTTCGAGAGACAATTAATAACACGTCTATACGCCAGAATTGTGAGGGGAATTTACATATACAAAATTAAGAAGAAATTTTGAGAGATATATTCAAATGTGTACTGAATGTCATCCTAAAGACTTTTTCATGGTTATGATTAAGGATTAATGGAATTACAATATAGGTTTTACAATGCGAAACATTTTGAAATTGAAGTCACTTTAGGTGATAGGACTGCGTGTTGTGATAAAAGTAAAGCAATATTACCACCCTTAAGTGGGAAATAGGTGTAAGACGGCGTATTTTAATGTTTTTTAACTCGTACAAAATTAAAAATGTTTTTGGAATTTTGCGATTATTAAATGCATATCTTCAAGAGAGTATTATTATTAAGAGATTTTCTACAATTTTTTTCTAAAATAACCTAAGATAATCTGCCACATGTCTGCCAATAATCTGCCATGAATTATAGGTCGTCACCTCAGTGAGCAGTTTGTGTACATCTTCAAGGTCACAATTTTCATCTGAAAATCATCTGAAATTTTCACAAAAAATTTACTTTATTTATATGCGTCTCTTCTAGGTGAACTACACTTTAAAAAAAAAATCGAAAATTAGTAATTTTTGGAAGGTGGTGAAAAAATAACGAGCTTTTTAAACAAATAGAGCGAATGTATCCAAAAAAAATATGTGCTAAGTTTGAAAATGATTGTTAAAAAACTTATTGAGCTAGCGTGTACACAAAGTAGAAAAAAGTAATATAAAAAAAACGCGTTTGAAAAAAAGTTATAGGGATAACAATAAATTTAGCACTAAATGATATACATAAAGGTACCTACTTAATTTTCGATTATTTGGTAGCATTTTCATGTATTTATTAATTTTTTATGAAAGCCCAAGATTCGATAAACCAAAGTGGTTCGAACTAATACTTACTTCCAACGTGGTTTTAAGCTTAAAATAGGTCATAAAACATTTGAATTTGTGGTGTATAAAAACGACGGAAGGGGTACAAAAAATACAATTAAAATTAAGTAATAACAAAACATACTTCATCATTTACGTACAAAATTAATAATATGTCTTTTAAAATACGTACCTAATGTCTTTAAGAGTAAATTGGGACCTGAGTTTATCTTGTAATAATGAGCACAAAACCGACCAAATAAATACTATATTTACTATTCAAATTAATATTAAATATATTTACACGCATAAATTTTTCAAATTAATAAATTATTATCAATTAATCATTAAAACATTTAATCAAAAGTTCCTTGAAACGTTTCTTTTTTTCCTGATAACATTTGGTTATATCATAAATTAAATTTTAAAACTTATCAAAATAATACGAACAATTAAAAAGGCAATAAAAAATTAAAAAAAACAAAATAATAAAAGATAAAAAAAACAAGGAGAGTATATTTCCAAAATAATATAAATAATGGTTTTCAAAATAAAATTTCATAGTATCAAAAAAGTCAAGTAAAAAAGGTAACACTATGAAAACTGTAATTTTTATTGTTGCTATTTTGTTTGCATCGGTTGCCGCTCAAGTCACAGACTATTGCAAGCTCTGCAATGGCCAGCAAACAGTTTGTTTGCGAAAAGGTTGCCCTCTGGCTGGAGCCTGTGCCAGTTACAAACAAGTTCCTTTAACCGCTGCTGATAAAGCCAATATTGTTAATATGCACAACCGGTTAAGAAATCAAGTAGCTCTTGGACAAACCCCGAATCAACCTCCTGCATCTAATATGCTTCAGCTAATTTGGGATGACGAACTCGCGATGGTAGCCCAATGTTGGGCTAATTCTTGCTCCTATCCACACGACACCTGTCGTAACGTACCACGCTTCGCAGTCGGACAAAATGCAGGAAATATAGCTAGTAGCAGCGCAGCTTATATTTTGGCAAATGGAAGATATACCGACGTAATTCAACTCTGGTTTGACGAATATAAAATGTTCGATGCGGCGAAATATTTGCAGTCTACAATCTCAGATCCTAGCACTGGACATTACACGCAGGTTGTATGGGCGAATACGAGATACATTGGTTGTGCTCGAGTTTATTATCCCAAAGGAACCAGTTTAGCGACCAATTTCTTTTGTAATTATGGCCCAGCTGGAAACTATTTGGGACAACCAGTTTACAAAAAAGGAACAGCGGTAACCGCATGTCCTGCTGGAACTAAAAAGAGTACGACATTTGCAGGCCTTTGTAACTAATTCCTAAAAGGAAATGTTAAAAGGTTTTGAACGAATTCAAATAATTTTACAAGATTTATTTTAGTTTTTTTCTTGCATTTTAAATAAATCCCATATAATTTCTTCTTTTTTTCCTAACATTGATGAGGATATTTTTGTATTTATTATAAATAGTAGACTACCTACCTACAAGTCTATCTTCAAATATTTAGAAATATAACATTTTAAAAACTTTTATAGAAGTACCATTATAATGTAATTAAATTAAAAATAAATCAAGGACAAAACTATATAATTGTTATTGCATAATAATTTTTTTTTATTTATCATGTTTTTTTCCATTTAAACGTGCTTTAACTACAAGGTCATTAGCACAATGGTAATTGATATGGGCTGGTTCCTTATGCTAGATCGTTAAATGTCGCTCCGTTTTTGGCTTCCTCGTCGGCTCTTTCATTGCTCTTTATTCTAACGTGCGAAGAGATCCATACTAGATTTATAATTTTCCATGATTCCTCTTGGGAGGCTATGTTGGCTTGGATATTAGATATCTTTGGGTTGGGGGATTCAATGGCTTTGAGACTAAGGCTAAGAAGTCGGTGTATATTAGAATTCTATTATTATTTTGGAAACTCGCGGAGGAGAGGGCAAGTTCAATTGCGTAGGCTTCACATGAAAATATGGAGAAGTAGTGCGGAAGATGTTGGCTCGTGATTATTGTGTTTTTGTTGGTTACAGCGCATCCTCGGTCTTGTTCAATTATTGACCCATCCGTGTATATAATCTGATCAAAATGTCCTTTGTTTTTTATTTCGAAGAAGATCTGTTTTTACACTTCCTGGGGGTTCCTTCTTTTGAGTATTCATTGTAAATCTAGGAAAGTCGGAAAGGGGTTCAGGGGAGTTTTTGCTTGCTTCTTTGGTAATGTTAGATGGGAGGCAATTATCTTATATTTTAGAAGGCTTAAAACACATTATTGAAACCGTATTAAACATTACAGTGGTACCTGGAGATACGAATTTAATTCGTTCTATGATCATCGTCGTATGGCAAAAAAATCGTATCTCAAAGCAATTTTTCCCATTTAAAATAATCTATAAATCTATACTATATACCTATATCTATACATATAATAAAACTGTAGAAGATTTTTGTTCATTTCTTTGTTGTGCATCTTTAACGCAAAAACTACTGTACGGATTATGATGAAACTTTTTTTTTTATATAGCTATTAGTCCTGGATAACATAAAAGTTATAATTTATACATAACTTAGTAGAGAAAAGTCGGGAAATTTAAAGATTTGTAATGTGATGTCATAACAAACATATTTTTGTGAACTTATATTGCAAACGCTGGCTAAACCTTACGAGATAGATCAAACATACATATATGCGGCGAAATTGTGTACATTAAAAAAATTGATAAAAAAGGTCCTCGATGGTATATGTCTATCTCTTAAGGATAACCCACAGGAACTATTTTTATAATTTACAAATGATAAAAATATTATGTTGGTATAGCACTATTGTACGACGTACGTATTTCCTGTTTTATTGGTATCTTCTTCTATATTATAATATATAAAATGTTATGTTGGTCTTTATTTGATATTTAAACCAACTTAAATATTTCGAAATTATCAATCTCAAATCGCAGTACTACACAGTATGTATCTGTTACCGGCCAAACCCGATTTCAGGACAAACTAGTTTTGCCTAGGCTAAACTAGTTCTTTCTATACGCGATAGGATTAACTAGTATAGCCTAGGCAAAACTAGTTTGTCCTAAGCCAGATAGGATAAATCAGTTTAGGCTAGGTCAAACTAGTTGATCCTGATATAAATACGCACACTCTAGGTTAAACTGGTATGGCCTAGTCTGAACATTAGGTATAGTATATCTAGAAAGTCAAAATAAATAGATAAACTGAATAAAATACTCCGTATTGGAAAAATAATCATTTTTAAAAACCATATAGATTCGTCGGTCTTCAAATTTGAAAGCAACAATACATTTAGGTAAAATCAACTTTGTACGATAATCACTGGAAAAAAATAGAAAGAAATCAACGATTGTTTACCTAAGCCTAAATGTAAACGTAAATCTTTTTTGGATGAATTGATTTTATGTTGTACGATTCAATCGATTATTGTAAGGAAAAATCATAGTTTGTATGAAAAAAACAATTATTAGATTATAACATTTTATTTTGGATGAATTAGCCTTTTTCTGGATTAAATAATTTATTTTATACGAAATAACCGAATTTTGGATTATTTAATTTAATTTGTATTTATCCCAGCTATTTATTGTAAAACTTAATCCATTTATTGTATGTTGAGTTTTGTATATTTGTAATCGAATATTGGATGAATAAATTTTAAGCCTTTTGGGAACTCCCGCATGTAGTACAAAACCTGACATGTTTGCTCAATTAGATTCGACTCTGCTAAATTTTTTTGTTTAGACTATTTAGACTAGGCCATACCAGTTTATCCTAGAGTTTACGTATTTATATCAGGATCAACTAGTTTGGCCTAGCCTAAACTAATTTATCTTATCTGGCTTAGGACAAACTAGTTTTGCCTAGGCTATACTAGTTAATCCTATCGCGTATAGGAAGAACTAGTTTAGCCTAGGCAAAACTAGTTTGTCCTGAAATCGGGTTTGGCCGGTAACATATCTATGTATAAGAGAAATCAACAGTGATATAACAATTAAATATTTAACGAATTTCATATTGACGGTAAATTAATTTAACAATAAAAACAACACTCCTAATGAAAATTTAAAAGGCAACAATAAAAATTCAAAATTACTTGCTATTGTCTTAATATTTTTTTATTATCCAGCCGAAATTCAAATTAAATCTATAACTAGCTGTACCCAACCTTTGTTCTCACCTAAACTCCGTAATTGTACCTACTCATAAAACTTTTCAATAAGCGATATTTTAAAAGATCCGCCATAGACATGAACAAATAGGTTACAACGAAGCCTATAAAAGCTTCTTTTTATTCATAAAATATATTATCTTATAGTATCGTATTGAATAGTTTACTACAATATAATTTAACATTAACTTATTGTTAGCCACAACAACGCGTGCCCGGGTCTGCTAGTCTTATATAATATATATATATATATTAATGCATTCTAGCGATATGAAACTAACCTAAAACACAATTAAATTGCATATAATATACACAACTTGTATATTAATAAACGAGTTATAACACACATAATGTTTATTAATTTATTTATTTCGTATTTTCGGTAACTTCGAAGCAACGCTTAAAAAGATGCTTCGTAAAGTTTCTTAAAATTGGAGATAACTTGTTGATCCATTGGCTGAAGGGTAGACGTTGTATTGGGTGGCAGAAAGACAAATTTAATAAATTTATATTCATCTAAAAGATCATCCTCAAGACCAGGAGGGTGAGCGGGAGCATTATCCAACAGAAGGACAGACTTAAACGGTAGACCATTATCGATTAAGTATTTTTTCACTGAAGGCCCAAAAACTATGTTCAAAAAGTATACGATATGTAATACGATACAATACTGTATAGTGTATACAAATGGTTTATAGCTTTTCATAAGCCTGGTATATATTGCATTAGGTACTTATAGAATGAACCCAAAAAAGCATGTATTACAGATAATACGCGTGCGTATACATAATTTACTACACATACATACGATAAACCTACTCGTTATATTCGGTGCCTATCTGCATTACTATACTCACTTTGTGAAACTGTTTCACTCTACGTATTATGCATACTGCCTAGGCCTAGAATGCAACTAGCGGGAGGTAAGACTAAAATGGCAGTGCAAACATGGCAGCGCTAGTTTGACAAAGACTTCTCGATAACCATCGGAGATGCTACCGTGGAGGCTAAACACTCTCTGTGATATTTAGGAGTACAGCTGGATGAGAAACTTACGTTCCGAGAACACTTGGACAAGACAGCAGTGAAATCTGGCAGAGCGGTCGTTAACTTGTCAAAGATGTTGCTCAATACTTCTGGCCCGAGGTACAGCAAGAGATGGCTTCTTCTGAGTGCGATACACCCAATAATGTTGTACGCGGTGGAAATATGGACTTACCAACTATGTCACGAGTCCTACAGGTGTAAACTGGCGTCGATACAGAGAAAAGCGGCTCTCCGCGTAGTCTGAGCATGTCGCGTCGGGCTGTGTCAGAAGCCACAGTGCTAGTCATCGCTAAAACCCAACCAATCGACCTCATGGTGCACAAAAGGAAACGTTTCTACCACCACCGGAAAGCCGGTACCCTGGATGGTAGCATCAGAAACCAAATACAGGGACAGACTATGAGTGAATGGCAAGAGCGATGACAAAGCTCGACAACTGGGTGGTGGACGTCAGAGCTTATACCTGTACTGCCGGTATGGACAGAATGCCAGCACGCGGAGACCAATTTCTACTTCACCCAGTTTCTCACTGGACATGGCCTGTTCAATGAGTACCTCCACCGAATGAGCCTGAGAAACAGTCTATTCGGTTCGTACTGTAGAGGCGAATTTGATGACGCGCGACACACGTTCTTCTCATGCGAGCGATGGTCCAGAGACCGAAGTGACACTTGGATAACACTAGGAGTGATACCAAGTCCAAACAGCATTATAAAAGTAATCGCTGGTTCAGAAAACTCCTGGAGGGCAATGAAGAAGTATACGGAGGACGTCCTGGCGGCGAAAAAAGCCGAAGAACACACAGCCAGTGCGTAGTCGTACGACCAGGGTCAGACTGAAGTAATGCGAAAGCGGTTTCCGGTCTGGCCCCTTCCACACTGAAGTGCAGTAGGAGGATTGTTTTTAGTGGGTAAAAATCCCCCACTACCAATACCATCTTCAATTTCATCCCTGTTGGTGCTGCTAGACCAACAACCACGATAACTAGTGTTATCATTCTCAAACCACTTGTTTGAAATTCTGAAGTTGCTTGGTTTTTCTTTATATAGGTACTTATAACTAATAAACTATTTACTATTTACTATCTACTATTTACTATTAACTATCAACTATTCATACTTTCCAATATTAACGACCAATATTTTATGGATTTTTGAGAGAGTTTTTAATTCTATCGAGCTAATACATAAAACTACAGAAAAAGACTTCTTATAAAATTCTTTGTTTCAGTGGCAATAGTCCATGGGCCTAGAAAATTATTTTAATTTTTAATATATTGAAATATTTTTATCATAGGAATAAGTATTCAATAGAGAATACATGTTGTGTTGACAGTTAATATTTAGTGTGATAATGTAAAACACGCAAAAACTTGGCCTCTCAAAAAATGTTTGTCACGTGCCGCCACTGCCTTTTTTATTTCCAGCTGTAAAATCAACTAGTGTACCTATTATATGTGTAATCAATTAGGTCTAAGTTAGTCCACCGTAACTGTTATAAGAACGAAGTTATAGTAGGTTTTCCACTTCCAATTAGATCTATAGATAGTGCTGGATTTACGCCTAGGCCCGTGAGGCCCAGGCCTAGAGCGTCAGAATTTAAGGGGGACAAAAACTTAGAAACGACTAGCCCAAGGCACAAAAGGAAAAAGATAAATTAAAAACAGATTTGAATCTGTTTTGTTGCTTTACTTATAGACATGCTTCATTAAAATTTAAATGACTAACTTATATGAAAAGTCATTTTGACAGTGTTAAACTTTATATGGTGAACGTCTCTTTAACAAAAAAGTCCTTTAAACGTAGAAATTGTTAAACTTTGTATAGTTTAAATTGTTACCCAGTTTTAAATAATTTATTCAACATAATAACCACTCCCAATAGCGAAACAATACGCTGATTTAAGGATTTAAACCATATAATAAATAATATATTTGATATATAATATCATATATAATATCATATATAATATCATATATAATATCATATATAATATCATATATAATATCATATATAATATTAATATTACTGAACTTCAAACACAATACTGATTTGGAAACTTAAATATTATTTATACCTGCACAATGAGATTAATAGAAATGTGTTCATTTGCTAATTGTAATTGCCTAGCATGTGTTTACTTACTGTTCCTCATTACTGTTTCCAATAACTTATTTGTAAAATTATATTTTACACTCCAATTAATGAAAACTTTGATGTAGTAAATAACCCATTTCCTTCTATTTCGCTTTATAGAGTTTACACTGCATATCTCAACCAACGAGGAGGTATATATATATATATGATGATATTTGATAAGTAAAAGTTCATATAGATTTCAACTAGATATACTTATATTTTTTTAAATAACTTTTATGTAGAAAAAGGGCGGCACGTGGACTAGGGCCTATAGCGACATAAAATCTAAATTCTCCACTGTCTATAGATTGTTTAATGTCTTAACACTTGTTTTGCCCACTTTGCATTATATCAAACAAATATTTCAATAATTAATTATTATCGCTTATACATATTAAATATATCTTCTTTAAGTTCGTTAATATTAATAGCGGCTTTTACTTTAAATATAATTTTTAATGATAATTTTTAAGAATTATTATATTGTAAGCAACTAAATTCTTATTGTTCTTAATTCATATATAACATCACTAATTACTTAAATAATCGTCAATTAACATGTTTTTTAAAATATTTTATACAACTCACCTCGTCGGACTTATAAATTTACCATTTAAATTTAAATAAAAAGACCAATTTACCTCGTCTGACATAAAAATGAATTTGTGGTAATGTGCATAGGTAGGTTTATTGTGTACAATTAGACAGTATACTCGTACTCATATCGTAACCAACACTTAATGTTTTGTTACATTTACTGTCTACAATCTACACGGAGTAATTTATCATGCTTTTACACTTTATGTCTGCTTATCAATCGCTTAAGAAATCTTTTTTATAAAACGTTTTACACTAATTTAAAATTGCCTTTATGTTATTCGTGAACTATTATGAAATTTTGTAAATTATTTTATTATTAAATACTTTGAAAAATTTCTAATTTCAAACCACCATTCAATTTGAGACACAATTGACTAATACGTCCTTATCAATAGTTCGTAAGTATATACATTGTTAAATCTGCAATATTATTTTACGGATCTACCCCAAAATCTCGACACCCATAACCCTGGCAACCCAAAATTCCGACAGCCTAAAATGCTGACAAACCAAAATCCCGACAACACATAATCCTGACAGCCCAAAATCCCGAAAACGTGATATTATTATTGTATCAATCTTTTGGGGTTAAAAACTTTACGATAGTTCATCCAAATTCCTTAAATGACTTTTCCAGGAAGAGATATTAGCTATCCCACAGGCAGTGGCGTGCAGTTAAATTTGCGAGTAGGGAAGCTATGTTTTTTAAATTTAATACCAATTGTTTTTTAGTTTTATTATATTAATATATACAATTTCTTCAAATTTTTCTCGCGACCCCTCTTGCGACCCACAGTTTGCGCACGACTGATCTAGACTCTTAAGTGTTAATAAATTTTGTTAGAGATAACTATTGTATATATATATATATATATTTGCTTCAAAAACTACCAATAAAATATACAAAAAAGACTAATAAAAATAAAACATTAACGATAGATGATAATTTAATGAAGGTATCCCAAAATCGTAAAAAATGAATAACAGTTATGTGTTCCAAATTTGAAAATACTCTATTGTTAGTGATCTGAAAAAGCCCGATGTTAGCAATATCAAATTTTTCAAGCTGTTCCTTTGAGTTTTTCCTAAAGTTTTTTTGTTAAATCAATTAGTTCCTAAGATTTGCATCGGAATAAGAGCATACAGAACCTAAATTTTTATGTATATAGATATTGTATAGTATCTTAACTATTACCTATGTTCTATGTTCTTATAATTTCTAAACATTTACAATATATAGATTACACTGATTTAAGTACAAAGTTTTTCATTGATTTTAATCCCCAATTGCACGTAGAACAATTTTTTTTTTGACAATACGGTAGTAAATGTGTATATAGATGTAATAAAATGCCTTATTTTCAATATTCGAAAACAAATATAAGAAATTCAAACATGATCATTTGCTTACTGTTCCAGTTAGAAAAACTCAAATATTTCTAACTTGTTGTAGAGAAAAGATTGACTTTACGATATTTTGATGCCATCCCTTGATGTGACAAAAACGGCGACGAGGATGACACAAATATCGCTTTGCGAAATGGGTTTTGGTGTGAGTGACAAAACGAAGGAATGATGACATTATGCAACGATGCATGGACATTCCAGATTGGCTTGAATACGTTTAACCGATAAGAGCGAATGGTTCACGAGCACCCCCATGTTTGTCGTGTATTTCAACTTCCCGTTACTTTTCGTTACACTCTCCCATATTATGCAAAGTATTTGTGATATTTTGCTTTCTCTCTGGATTGAACACACAAGTCGAGGTGCAACGATTGAATTTGATTAAGACAAAACCTCAACACTCCCACAATATTAACTAAAAAGAACAAACTAAACAACGAAATTATTATGTCTATATATTATATTTTTATATATTTTTCTAACCAGAATATAATTAAAAAAAAAATCATCATATTCCTAATAAAAATGGAAATCATTATTTGAATGTTTCCATTTTACAGAAAGGAAAAAATGGAATAAATTTGCATTTTTTTTCTGTAATTTACATTTTGTTTAAACTGTTTGAGCTTATAAAAATTTTTCTTGGCATGTCGATCAAATCAAACCTCCCGTAATTTCATAAATCGAAGCGATGACGTTCTAAAAGACGTATGAGACAGATGTCAAAAGTTTTAAGGCCTTCCATATACTACCTACATTTTATTGTTAAATAATCAAATATGTCATAGCTGCAAATTGATATTTTCTTAGAACGGTAAAACTTTTAGCAAAAAAGTCAAATCTAAAAGTTTTCGAAAAAAAAAAAGAAAACGAAAAACCTTCGACAGGAAATTAAAACTTTTTTCACACATTTTAAAGCTCGTTAAAGAATGATGACCAAACCTTTTTATTCCACATAGGAAACATCATTTGTTGATACTTTTACGTTACTAGTTTATATATTTTTCAACGCATTTTATTACTGAAACGGTGTATAAAGAGAAAATGCTCGTAAAACCTAGTCATTAAGCTTTTTTTTAGCTATTCAACTTTCGTTTCTTACCTCGTCAGACTCTCAACCACCGTTACTCTTATCTCCCTTTCAATTCGACAAAAATATACAAATAATAGAATATATCATAAACTTTCAGGCGACCTATTAAAGTTAAATAGACACTATATAATGAAGCGACAAGAGTTCGTACTTTCGTACTTGGGTTAGGTTTATTCGCATTTTTAATGATTTATTACAAAGAAAAAAACGACCTGATCTCATAGAATTAAAAGAGCGTTTGAAACAACGAGAGCGAATTTATTTTTAGAAATCTATGAAAATATTATTAAAATTTTACACCACCACAGAGAAGCCATTTAAAGTTTTTATCTTTTGAAACTTCTTTCATCTCAATTTCGATAAAGCCTCCCTGGTGTCATCTCTGCGTCGATCAAATTTTAATAATATTCTCATGCTCGTTTCAAAAATATCTGCAGAAAATAATTATTTTCTAAGTTCTTCTTTCAATAAAAAATCTTATCAGACTTATTAAAATTTTAAAATTTTTTTTTTCATTCTCTTTATTTTGAATGCCTTTTGTGTTTTATTTGTTATCTTCACTGGCGGCTTATTTAATATCTTTTTTTTCTTTGTAATTACCGAGAATTGATGAATATAATTCAATAGCCTACCATCTTTGAATATAATTGAATATAATTAAATCATTTTACACAAAATCTTTGTTTTTCAACATTGTTAACAATAATTTTTCAATTTAAGAAATTTCAATTGAATTATGGATTGTTGTTTTATTGAATAAGAGATGCGGCCTTAGAAAACCAGTCAAGTGCAAGTATAACTCCCGGAAGAAGGATTCCAATACCCAGACAGGAATTAATTTCTTATTATTTGACATAATATAGCATTGATAAAGAGAAATTACTGATTCAATTATTTTATATTTTTTTAGTTACATTGATTACATACAAACAAGTTTAAATCATTTTTTAAAACATGTTATTTTAAAAAAATTTAAAAACACTTAAAGTCATATTTGAGGTTGCTATAAGATTAAAAAAAATTCCTGCCGTTCCAATTAGTATTCACAACATTCCACTATTTCATCTAATCCCCAATTAAAGTCCTTTTAACAAAACATCATTAATTAAGGGTTAGTGTTCATTACTATTTTTTTTCATTATAAACTCTTTGTGATTAAATATGAAGATGTCATGCCTTTTTAGTTCTTGTTCAGTACCAAGGCACTAACAAATATCAAGTGTAAATACTTCATGTATAAAATATATTGAAAATAAAAATACAGAGTCTAACAATGTTAATCTCAAGAACACTCAGTGAACACATGCTTTTAAAAATTAGCTTTAAAATTTCATTTAAAACACTTGAAAAATGAAAATATTTAAATTTTTCGTCGTTTCAAAGTCCTTCAGATTTTTCATCCGAAAAATAAAAGTGTTATTTTTTTATAAAAATTTGTCGTTTATTTTTTTTTTTTTTTTGAAGTTTCAACAAATTTTAACCCAGAGAATTAATTTCAAATTTTGCGTGTTCATCATAAAAAACAATGAGCTGAGAATATTACTAAGCATCCATAATTTTTAGGAGAAAAGCAGCTTAGAAATTGAATAGGCAATTTTTTCTTTTTAATAATTCATTCATTGATAGACCCATTCCTGTTTCAGACATTTAATAAAGGGACATGAAAAAATCTCTTATTGTCCTATCACACACAATAGGTTGTCTTGTGTCTGTAATTGAAGTATATCATCCATCCGACCATACATATTGGAATCCGATCCAACCCCATCCAGTGTCTGCAATAAACGAGCAAAAAACTCAACTCATTTACAAATAACATCAAGTGATAGTAAAATATCTTTATAGCGATGATAAATTATTATGAAAAATGCATTTGCGTGCATTGCCAAAAAGAAGAATAGGGAATCGAGGGAATAACGAGCATCAGCGTTTTACAGTGACAGCTCATTATAGTAATATCAGAATAATATGACATGACAATGTGGTAAACGTCTTAACGAACGCCAGACAAAATGTCCTTTGTTGTAATCAGTTTCAACCAGGAAGAGGTGCAATGATTGGGAAAGAATGAGAGATTACGAAATTTAAATGATTCTCAAACCCGTACATTGTTTTTATCACTTTATTTTATCTTTATATCGTTATTATTAATAATATTTTCACTATTATTAGTTGTCCCAGAATATATCATAAAGCATATTGTTTGTTTCAACGATCTATAACATTTCTTATGAAAAAGGATGTTTTCAATTTTATTGCTTTACAAAGAGATTTTTAAGATGTGGAGATTAACGATTTCTTCATTTAAGTAGGTACTTATAAAACGCATACTTACCATTTACCAAAATATGAAGAAATTTTCTTAACTAACCAAAATAAACAGCAATTTAAAGACCAACATTGTCAAAAGCCATCTAAGCATTTCTGCAAGGAGTTTAAACTAATCACTTATACTGTTTGGACACTAAAAAACCTACCCTAACAAGATGATCATGACCTTATGTTACGTCAATAACTTTTTATAGGTATTTATTACATGATGACATTGTAAGATATCTTATTAACATTTTTTTTGTCTGTAATCAAAACGTTGTCGACTTCTTATCATATTTTTTATTTAAAATATTACTTTTCTGTTAATTGTTCAGAAAATTTTATTTGATGGCTGATTCACATAATCAGATGGCAATGAAACAATATACCTATGCATCAAACTTTAAAGGATCATACGTAACATATAAATAAGTGACTAAAAGTTTGCCTCTTATATATTTATAATTAAATTGAACATTGTAAATTCCACACAAGTGCAGAAAACTGGAAATTACTTGTAAAAATTGTAATAACTATTCCAAGAAAATTTATGTCTGTTTTCAAATAGTAAGTTGCTAATATGATATGGACAATGAAAATATCCTTATATATATATTTTACAATGTAACTCTGTCTGTCTGTCCTTTGGTCCGAGTATCACGTTTAAACCACTGAATAGATTTAAATAAAATTTGGTATAAACATAGTTTGTGATCCAAGGATGAACATAGGATAAATTTTATCTCGAAAATAATCTTTAAAAAGGATTAAAAAATAAAAATTTGATGAAAACACTCTGTCTTTGTCTGCGTAGTAGTTGCGTGAGTAGCGTTATCTTTGTTTGCGCAATGGTTTGCGTAGATTATGACTTATTACATACCATAAACATTTCCATTGGAAATTTTCGTTAGTATTCGCTTCATGTCATCATCTGACGTTTATAATAATATGGTTTTATGCTATTCTACATTTGTAAACATTTTCGAAATATTTAATAGCCATTAACAATAACCTTGCGATGTAAATCTCTAAGATTTTGCACTATAAAGACGGCGATTGTTTCTATAAATGAAGGCATTCTTAGTTGCTGGTTTGTATGTACATATTAAGCTTGATTCTTTATTATTTTTTGTGTTGCTTGAGGTGTTTTTTAAATTAATGTTTGAAAATAGAGACCGGTGGTGCAGCCCCCGGCGAAAGTTTGGGGGCAGAGTCCTCAAAATAAATCCATCCCAGATTATTTTTCAAGAGAAAAAAGCAATTTAGGTGTAACCATCGCGTTGTTTTTAAAACCAAATTTGACGTTGTCAATGCAAATGTTAAAATTCGATATCTCGAAAGCTAAACGAAAACTCGAAAAATTGTATAGTTCATTTTTGATTTATTTTAGCGAGGTCCGTCGTCAAATCTTGGCGCATGCGAAATAACAGGCGTAACCAAAAATTAGTAAGTTCGGTTGGAATAAATACAACCCTCAAAATAAAATGAAAAAGACAACTAAGCTGATGGAACGGAAGTGCGATTAATAAACATTTGTTTTCATTATTTACGTTCAACTTGCAGCGTTTTAAAAATTTCTATTATTTTCTTTGTTCAAACTTCACTCTAAATTTTTTTGGTTATTCAAGATTCGAAAAAAATTGAAAAATGGTTAGAGAAGTAAGGGTAGCGCGTTGAGTTTTTAATTTATGAGTATTGATTCCCTATATTCCTATTATCGCGACCGATTTGCCATTCTAATATAAAAAGGTCAATTTATTTACCTTGAAAGCACCATTCGTGATAATCTATCTATACTAATATAGTATATAAAATTGAAGAGTTTGTTTGTTTGGTTAAACGGGCTAATCTCAGGAACTACTGGTTTGAATTGAAAAATTAGTGTTGGATAGCCTAATTATCGTGGAAGGCTTTAGGCTATATAACATCCCGCTACGACCATTAGGAGCAGAGCATCGATGGAAAATTTTGCAAAAACCATGAAAATTTTTTCCTTTTGAGAGCGTTCGTTGCCTACCTTGCGTAAACAGTTAAAGTTACGCAAAAATTATGCACAGCAAAATTGTTCCTCTTAAAAAGTTCTAAAAAAAAGACGACATATGTCGTTTATCTTTTAAGGTTAGCCTGCTATAACCTTTTTAATGGTTATTAAAGTTGTTTCAAAAATAATTCATTATTTGCAAAATTGTTTTTAGAAACATTTTATTAATTCTTATCCAAATACATGTGGTTTTCAATGAAATTTGGTATAATGATAAATGACAATCGGAGTCATTAAATAGAATACTTTTTTATGGGAAAATGCCTCATTTCCTTGGGAAATTGAAAAACGGGTTGGAGCAAAAATTATGCATTACTTATGCATTTTTAGTTGAAAATGGATTTTGGTGATATATAAGTATGATGATAGCTAACTATGCGAATCATTATCTATAGAATACGTTTTATTTCGGAAAAAAATTTCTTATTTCAACGAGAAAATAGAAAAACTGGTTCAAAGAAAAATCATGCTAAAACTAAATATGTTTAGCTGATTATAATATATTTATAGTAAGGTACATAAGGTACTCAACGCAAAAAATAATTTTTTTATCCTACAGTCTTATTTTTATCCCGAAAAAATGTACGGTTCCCGGACGATAGATATGATTTTAATTTTCACAGAGCAAAATATTACCATAATTTCTTGCAATATGGTGATTTAAGAGTCAGAGAATGATATGGGCTACTTTTTATGTTAGAATATTTCACGGTTCCCGTAGGATAGGATAAGAATTGTATTCTTCAGGAACTGAGTATTTTAAAGGAGTTTTGTAGAAATTAATGAATAAGCGTTTTAACGAATTTTCCTCGAGAAGGATTGATCTACATTTTATTCACAAAAATGTTTGGGATCTTTGGGATAGATACCTACGTTTTTGTTTTTCACGGAGCAAAAGATCGACATTATTGTACTCTTTCTTAACAAGACAATTGTATCTTACAGGAACCGTGTATTTAAAATAAGTTTCGTTAAAGTTCGTGAAATAGAGTTCTAGCGCATTATCCCAAGAAGATCTCCTTTTTATCCAGGAAAAATGTACTACTCCTGTGGGATAAATACGTTTTTGTTTTTCACAGATCAAAAGATTGACATGATTTTTTGCAATAGGATAGTTAAGAGGTCATAGAATAATATAGATTATTTCTTATGTTAGAATAATGCACGGTTCTCGAAAGAAAGCAGAACAGTTGTATGTTGCAGGAATCGTGTTTAAAAAAGGTTTCTTTAAACTTAGTGAAACAGCGTTTTAACACATTTTCTCCAATGAGTTTTAAATAAAAATGACAAGTTTTACTGGAAAATATGACTTTTAATTAAACATTCGTTAAATTAATAATGAAAATTTTTGAAACACTGAAATTTCTTTCATTGTTAATTTTCAAATACCTGTCCTATAATATTTAGAAATAGGCGTGTTAAATTATATATTTAAAAAGTCAACAATTACTCAACTTGAACTTGGCAAAAAACTTAATAATATATTATATATTTATATATACATTCAACATTGTAAAATTGTATTGCTACTTTAGGAACATGTCAAGTATAGCTATTTTATAATATTCATAAACACGTATAGAACCTATATAAGATATATTATATTATCTCTTCCTGGAAAAGTAGTTTGATGGATTTTCATGAACTTTCTATAAATCAACATCTAGAAATATCTATCTGTCTTTTTCTGTTAAAATCTCTGAATTTCTTATTTTGGGATGAAGGTTTCTACTATTCAATCCGTTTAATTTAGATACGCTCAGCGAAGCGGGCGGGATCAGCTATTTTGATATAAATAAGTAGACTAAGAGGTTTCTCAAGTCAAGTAACTGGACATATCGTGCAATAAATTAAGCTTGATGTTTTCACTTTGAAATGAAATATAATAGAGGCTCACTAATCCGGCACTTCTGTAGCCCGGCACGTTCAATAATCCGGCCACCTTCGCTCATAACTCCCTCAACCCTCTACTCTTGTTCCGCACTTACAATTGCTTTATTTTATTGACAAAATGAATTTTTCTTTACAATCCAATAATCCGGCACTCCTTAGTTTTTAATAGTGCCGGATAGTAGTGAGCCGTAGTGAGACCGTACTGTAATTTACAAATTCAATGCTTTGCTTGATCTGATATTGAAATATTAACATTTGACTTAAGTTTGACTTGGTTTTAAAGCTAATTTCAGTCACGTAACTTGAAAATAAAATCAAGTAGTAAATCTCTAGGTATAATACTCTTAAGGTTATCACAGAAATTGGACTGTTTACCAAAATATGCATCTGCCAGTTATACTCCCTAGTCAAAAGTCAAAATCCCTAATATTGTCGGTTATGTGCATATTTCTGGAATAAACCTTCTTTCAACGGTTTTAAAGATAAATTTATAAAATTGAATTTCTAAATTTCAAAATAAGAAAAATTCTTTTCAAGTTTACCAGTTGATATAAAATAAGCGTTAATAAACATAAATAATTACAACATAAACAAACATAAGCTTTGAGCCACTTAGTGGTGCTACGGTTAGATCAGTTGATTTCCGCTCCATGGTTCCATTCGCTTCAATGGTACACGATTTGAATACCGTTGAATTCTAGATATTCCAAGATTTATGACCTACTGAAATTTACTGCGGTTAGATAGTCATGATATGACATTAGAAGTCAAAGCAACTACCTTCCTCCCCTACCTTCCTACGCTATTTCAACGTAATAAAATAAAATATTTTTGTTCCAAAAAATTTTACCTCGCTTGATAAGTAGATCGTGGGTGCTTTCCTCCAACGACTACAGAGTTCTCTAATGAAGCGAAAAAAATTATAACCATGATTTTAAAAACAAAATTTTTATTACTAAGTCGCTAAAGACCATGTTGTTAAAGCGACTATAAATAAAGAAATTAAAAAAAAATTGTCTAATATTAAATTCCACTTTTTAGTCTTACCAAATCTGTGAAAGCTCCTGAAGTATATGATTTCGTAGAGAATTTTGGAGAGTGGGGTTCTTTATTTGGCCTGTATTATATTATTTTATTGGTGGATTATTGTGGTGAAAATTTTACTTAACGTTATACCAGTATACAACTGTTTTCATTAGACCAAAACTACGTTCCATAACGTGTTTACAAAGATTGCGCTTATTACCGTTGATTTTCTTCATTGTACTAATTTTATTTTATTCCACTTATTTTATTTTATTGATTACGGCAGAATTAAAATTATTAAACAAGAAAAATCTGATAACTTTTAATTTTTTATTATCAAGAACAATTAGTGTACAGTGGAACCCCGCTATTCGTCCGCCTCTCTACTCGTACAACTCGTTATTCGTACAACTTATTCTAGTAAAATTTAAATCGCCATTTGTACGCTTTATCTCGATTCGGACTGCAATCATACATTTAATTACGCATTTAATTGTGATTAGACTGGCCTTTTTTAGAAAAAGATGCCAAGGAGGACCTGCATCACAAAAGAGGAAAAATCATTGCCAGGGCATACCCCTATGAAAGACAGGCTTACACTCTTGCTGTATGCCAACGCAAGTGGAGACCTCAAAATAAAACCGCTACTAGTCTACCACTCAGAAAATCCAAGAGTTTTTCAGAAAAATCATGTCATCAAAAGTAACCTGGGTGTAATGTGGAGGGCTAATCCTAAAGCTTTGGTAACAAGACAGTTTTTCACCGAGTGGGTGTATGAAGTGTTTGTACCAAGTCTAAAAACGTATCTAGATCAAAAAAATTTATCACTCAAAGCTGTTTTAGTACTGGACAACTCTTTAAATAATGAGTTTGAAACTGATTAATGCAATTTACATTACTTATATCTTATGCGAAAAATGATTCGCCATTAGTACAAATCGTCATTCGAACTGCCTGCTAGAATGAATTGTGTACGAATAGCGAGGTTCTACTGTACTGATATGCAAAAATTCAGTTGGATTGGATATCGGAAACTGAGTAAGATGTCGGATATAAGTTCGACACAGATGCATGAATTAATTGTAAGCGTGGTATTAATGAAAAGAAGTAAGACCAATCCAACTAAAAGTATACAAAACTAATACAAATACTCGAGCCATACAGTTGTTTTGATAATACTTACAAGTAGCTAAATAAATAATTACTCATTTTTATCAAATTTTAAGTTTTCGTAAAATGTTTCTTTATGACTCTTTAACGCCTCATTTTTATCCTTCATATATGCGCCTGTCTATAAATAAAATATGAGCCAAAAATTAATATAAAAGAAAAATTGAAACTTTCGTGCCATTTTAGAAACCAGTAGGTATCTATCGTAAAAAAAATTAAAATTGTTCATATTTGATTTTTTTTGACATACTTTCATATTTTGCAATGAAAAATTGTATGCAAATTTTTCATTTGATAATCTGATTATCTTTGAAATTTTGATATAACGTAATCTCCATATTAAAGCCGTAGTTTTGTACGTGTTTGATCTACGCGGTTAATTATTTGAAATTCTAAACTCCCATTATAAAGCAATTTCTCTAATCACAAACACTTCAAACAAGATGAAGTTTATACAAAGTTGCCAACACTACATTATATTCTTAATCAAAGAATAGTGAGGAATTGTACGCGATCGTTTTATTATCATACATGTTATAACTTCCATTTCAAACATTCAAGTTCAAGTAGCAATTTATAAGATTGAGTGTTACACGTAAAAGTCAATTTAATACAGACATGCTCAGGAGGGGTTGGTTATAAAGTGAACCTCTGGCTAACATTATTGCAAATAAATCATCGAGAGATTCCATTTTCCCGCTTGTAAAATTGTAAACTTTTTTAAAATAATATAACTATAATTCTGATGGTGATTTTATCTGTTATGCAGGTATCCCGATCCAACCCGACTTTACGGAGCCAATCGAGAACATAACAGTCCCGGTGGGTCGTGACGCTATATTCAGATGTCTGGTCACAAACCTCGGCGGATATCGTGTAAGTAGCAAGCACCGCAACATTTCCGATACCTCGTCGTCAATCTGGGAATGAGAATGAGAATCTTTCTCCATCCATTCTCCAAGTCGATAGCCGAGAGTGAGAAACCACGAAACCGATACAAAACAGATTTCCCTCGAACAGTGTCACCCTTTTACACCCTCTTTTACATCATCTCTGATACCTCTCTGTATATGATCGCTTTTGAATTCAAATGGGTTTTGTACGAAAGCCGTATCTCTACACGTTTGGACTGGAATTCCCCATTTTCACTGACTTACCGATACGATACTGTTACGAATTTTCCCGGTGAGTTCGACCGTTTTGATGCTATAAATAGACTGCAATGCAATACTATATGACGCGACGTGATGCATTCATTTCGCTATTTTCCATAGGAAAAATGAACCTCGAAAGGGTGCGAATAAATTTTACTAGCATTTATTTTCAATATCTGACATTCGCGGTCTTCTATCGATTAACCAAAATAAGATTGATTGAAATGGCTTTTTTGTTCGCCAGCTCAGTTTGCTCTAATCATTAACACGATGTTTCCAATTCAATTTCCTGTCTCGAAAAAATACCTGCGGCAAGTCGATCTGAATAAAGACAAAAATTATGTAGATTATTGGCTGTATCGAACGAAAATTTATTATATTTTTAAAATATATGAACATTATAGAGGATTTTTTAGTTTCTTTATTGAAAATAAATTTGCCGCAAGTGAAAAATTGAATAAAGGAAAACTTGGGAAGAATATTGAAAAAAAAAACGGCGTTAAAATCCGTTTTTGACATATTTTCGTGAATCAGTTATGTTAAAATCGAGGGATGATTTGAGGTGGTTTTAGTTCCAGAGGCTTCTAGGATTCAATTCCTATTCTTGTTCTCATCCTCAGAAAGATAAGTAAAAGACATTATATTATCTTCTCGCTGGGTCCCGTAGGGTGTGCATCCGAGAAAAAGGTAGTCTTAGGGAACAAAATACACACGTCGACATTCCTGTTTTAAAAAGGGGTTCAACGAGGTTGAGTTCAAAAGCTGCATCGAAAGGTAAACGGGCGTCGACATCTCTTCTTCTACAAACGCCGAATAAAAGATTTATGTATAGGGTCGGTGTGAGACAAGAGGGTGGATTTTCAGAAGACTACGGAGGATGGATTTCAGTGTGACTTAGCACATTATGATGATCTGATAATCTAAAAGCCGCACTGACGTAAATAAAGATTTATGGAAAGCTTTTCAAAAAAATTCTTTATCTCATTTTATCTTTATTTCTACCGAAAAAAATATTTGTGGCATTTAAGATAATTGTTTTAAGGACTTTTAAGTAATTAATTAATTTGTTTCTACGTTATGAAAGAAACATTATCAGTATAAAACCTAATTAATGTTAGTGTTAAGAATTCGGGAAGTCTATAGAAAATAAAAGCGGCTATTAATATTATTTAGATAGGAGAATCATTTAACGATAGGTGGGTACTTAAATATATAAACCAATAATTTGAAACTAAAATTTTTCAGTCTTTTGTTCTTTTTTTTTTAATTTTTGGAACGATGCACTTCAATTAAATAATGTTAATTAAGGATCGTGTTTGTATTAAAACAATTTATATATTTATTTTTTAGTCTTTTTTCTCATAATTAACTTAAAGAAATATATAGAAGTGGGAGGGATGGAGGAGTCAAGTGGTAATTTATGTACTTAGTTTCAAAAAAATGGAGGATGTAAAATTAAATAAAACTTTTACCAACTGGCAATTCGTTTGTTGGTCCTGTTGTGATGTATGGGTTAAAATGTTGGCACCACATGGGGTTGCGTTGTGCCCATCAGGGGGTTGTTGGATGTAATGTCCAATTTAAACCGGAAATGAATGAAACCAACATAACGATATCACCGCAAACGGGACGAAAAACACGAGGTTTCAAGATTTATTCGATTTTCACACCCGGACAGAGAAAATATTCAAATTTTTCGCCATCGGATTTTACGTGTTAATTTCGTTCAATTATTTCTGTCCATAGGCTGTTTTGACCTCTCAACGTAATGGTTATTCGGTAGAAAATTATTTCGAACCTTAACCAAATCAGATTATGATTGTTTAATCCTTGTTTAAGGATCAAAAATTTCCCAGAACAAATGTTCGGTACGTATTATAATGGTTGGGGTATGAGAGTTTAGTGTGGTGTGATTTATTCGTATTAGTCACAGTTTGTGAACAAATTCCGGACAGTTTTTCATCTTCTGTATTTGAGGAAATATGTTCGTCTGGACACTGAGTGGAAATAAAAACAAGACAAGAAAAAGTTGTTCCTGCTTTTGTTCCTCTTTCTCAATTTTTCAAACTCTTATAGATTAAATTTTAGTATGTATAAATATAACAACCATTGTATGTCATTGTTTAACTGTTTTTTATAACTTAAGACATTTGGTGGATTACTAGATTTGGCAGATTTTATAGTTTATATTGGCTATTAGGGATCCATAGGCAAGTAGTTGTACATTTTTGTTGACATGTTTGAAATTAATAGTGCAGCTTTGACTTGTAAATAAAATAACGTATAAATGTCAATGTTTAACTTAATTTGTCAATTATATATTAATCTTTATATTAAGTTTGACATGATTTCAAGTCGAATTAAGGTCAAGTATCTTAAAAATCAAGTCAAGTAGTGAAACCTATGTTGTCGCCATTATTCACTATATAATAATACCGGAAGCAAATAGTTCTTCCTGAAAGAATATTTGCTATAAAATTCATAGAATCTTTGAAATTACCAGATCAAATAGAATGCGTCTCGTTACGTCCTCATCAAAGCTTGAAAAACTGTCTAAAAACACCATTTCAAGTTGTTCTCTAAAAAATTCTTGCATATTTTTTCCTCATCACAAAATTTTATGTTTGATGAAAAAAATCTGCATACATATATAATTTTTTTCATACAAAAAATATCGTTTATGGCGTCAATCTCTCGAACGAAAGAAATTTTTCTTTCCCCAAATTGCAGATTAGGGGTTGCGTTAGAAAAGAAATATAAAAATACCAACAAGAATAAGATCATAACGATAAATTTTATGCGTTCCGGTTATGTCGTTTTTTTTTTAAATAAAACCAAAAACAAAAACATATTTTTGATGTGGGTTTTGGAAAATAAATCAAAACGAAATGGATTGAAGCCTCTCGAAAGGATGAGTGTATGATTTTATTCGTTATATTTTCCTTATCGTTTATTAGCACATAAAAATGAATGATTTTCGATTTTTGTATTCCCAATTTTACTGTTTCTGTTTTCATTTTTTTTTTCTTTTTTTTTTTTAGGTTGGTTGGGTGAAGGCTGACACAAAAGCGATTCAAGCCATTCACATGCACGTGATAACTCAAAATTCAAGAGTTTCAGTTTCACAGAATGATTTTAGCACGTGGAATTTGCATATTAAAAATGTTCAAGAAGAAGATCGTGGGCAGTACATGTGTCAAATAAATACAGATCCAATGAAGAGTCAAGTAAGTGTAAACTTTATTAGTAAAAAAAAAATATAAAAATCTTTGATTCTAAAATAGTTTTCAAATTGTGTTTTTTAAATTAACACTTAATGAACGCCGATTCTTCGAAAATTCATCAAAGAACTTTTGGTTTCTAGAATCCCTTATTAATCATTTGTAGGTAATTATGCCATTCTTAAGTTTTGAAGTTTATTTGGTAAGAATCTGCTTTGAAATAGAAGATAAAATTGATACAAGGTATATCTTTAGAGTTTTGCATTGAATTTATGATAATAATATTTGAAGCAACATTTATGAAATAAAATAAGGTTAAGACCCTTCATAAGTAACTCCTAGAACGTTTTTCCCAAGTTTAAAAAACTTAAAACGCTCCAATTCATTTCTATTTGCAATTTTAATATCTATTGAAAAAAATAAGTGTTTGATTCCTTTTATTTCGTTCAATCGTTTGTCTTTCTTCCGCGGTATAAAAATTATAATGGAAAACGTCTTTATTTGTTAGAGGCAACACGTTTCATATTACGTTCCATATTTCTTTAACGAGCTTTCGAGTTTCTCGGCTAATTTCTCATTGTTTAATGCCCATCGGCATTTTCCTTTGTCAGGAGTAAAATGCTTTTTCGTTTAAATGGGAAATGTTGATGGAACAAAAGTAAAGAGGAGACGATTTCGTCTCTTTCACTAACATTTTATCTCACACTACAAAAAAATGCACTTGCTCCTTATTTCGTCTTTTCGTCGAAGAATTGAAGCGCAAGAGTAATAAATTTCACTTTTACTCTATTTCTTTTTAAAAAAAATTCAATTTGTTAAAAGTAAAAGTTCGTTTGCGAAGCATCAAACAACTGAAGTTTCGAAAATCTAATTTATAACTACACATATTTTTATTAAATTGCAACGTGAGACGAAAAGAATACCTACATGATTGACAGAAAATCTCAAACAAAAGTAAATTGGAAAAGATGAAATAAACATCAGTGGAGATTTCTCATTTCTAAGCCGTTTCTCGGAAAATGAAAGAGGTCGCGTAAAAGCCTCTTTCGCGTTTATGGTACAGGACCACGTCAAAGTCTTCAAATTGATATAATAACCTGGAAAAAGAATAAGGAGAAAAGCTAGAGCCGGTAAATAATCGAAACCGACACGATATGAAAGTGGAAGATGAGTAAGAAGATGATAATGATTCGGATGCTGATACTTTGGTTGCTTCAGTAATGATGATAATATTATTATTACATTTTTTCAAATATTATCGATATCTATGCTTCTATTGGCAACCTCCGTGTTTCCCCGGTGACTATCAACATTTGGTTCAATTTATATCTTACACTCGATGTTTTTGTATTTTTCCGAGTTTTATTTTTATGTAAAAATACACTTTATAGGCATTTATTCATTTGATATTTTTACATCAATACAAACGATCTCATTAACTTTTACAACTGTGTTTGGCTAGAGTAACAACACAAGATTAAAAATATATTTTTTTACTTATAACATTAATCGATTCACATGCTTAATTAACTATGGGCAAAAATGAGCAATGAAAAGACTTCGGCCTTAATGTCGTTTCAAATAAAATAACTCAAATAAATAATAACAATAAAACTGAGAAAAAGTATAAAACGAAGATAACACGAAATTTAAGGTTTTAACTTGAAAAAGAAAATTTATTTGTTACTTCTTTTTAATGAATATAATTTTAATGTTATTTTTTTTGTTGAAACATAAAACCATAATAAAACGTGATTGTACCAATTTACAACGGATTTACATGTTGATAATCGAAATGTAACAATGTTTTTCTTTTCTTTAATTTAAATTTATTATTGATCAATTTTCAGTGTAGATATACTTGAAAGTATATATAAAATTAATGAGCGCATATAAATTTTAAAAAAATAAATTTATCATTGTTTTATCATTGAAATAAAATAGTTGCCTTAAATAATAATTTTCACATAAAAAATGTTTTCACCTTTATCTTAAATTTAACACAACAATGAAACAATGTTAAAAAAACCTAAGTGACATTTATTGTGTAAATTGATCTCTGCTTAGAATTTCCTAAAATATTAAAAAACTTATCTTTCTGAAAACTTAGGTATGGCTTAGTGGAAGTAGTTTTCCCAGCATTTGAACCTTTGCGTCATTAGTATTAATACTCAAAAGTTAAAAAGAATAGCATCCAAGAAATTTAAGGACTTCAAACTTGCCAAGACTAAAAATAATAGTTTTAACATCTTTAATACAGGGGCGGATTTAGAATGTATCTTGGTAGGGGATCATTATCGGGGAGGTTCTAATGTGGGAGGTCCTCCTTCGGAAAATTTAAAAAAAACATCTCTCAAAAACGTGTTTTTATGCGTTTCTTGGTTAAAAACAATACCTTATAGATTTATATTTTGTACTATTTATTTAGCAGACAACCTATATAACAATGTTATAAATGAAAGAAATGCAACAATGGTTATAGTAATGTCAATTCAAGAAAGGTAAGATAACTTTGCATATACCTCATTTTGCCTAATATACCTCATGAAACAAAGGAGTTAGGTATTACGAATGGGAATTCATTTTTGTTGGTTTGCTTAAAACAAGTGGTACCTAAATTAAGAAAGAAAGAAAACGTTAACTCAAGAACTCAAAAAAATAAATACCAAATAAAGTTTATTTGGTTTAGGTCTGTATTAAAACACGTACAGAAAATATTAATAACCAACTGATAACTTAATAGTTAAGACAATACAATCAATGGACCATGGCCCATGGACCTAGGAATAAAAAGAAATTTTACCAAGAGGTCCGAACTAGCCTGGAGTTTAACACAATGAAAATTGACTTAGACATATATATTTTAAAAACTATGACATCTCACATTGATAATAGTTTGCTATGTGCCTGACACGTAAAGTCGTAGGCCACATACATTTTAAAATAAAAAATTGGTATTATAGAGAAGAGAAAACTGCTATTTGAATGAATAAAACGATTGGTACTATATGGCCGGTATTCACGCTAAGGAAAGGAAAGGACTGTGAGCCAAACAACCAAATTTCTGTTGGGTTTAGTATTTAACATATTAGACAATTGAATAATTAACGTAATTTCTTATTTTTTTAAATGCAAGAAAAGCTTGGTGGGGGTCATGACCACCGTGACCTCTCCCCTGAATCCGCCACTGCTTTAATATCACTTCCTCAAGAACACATTTATGACACTTCTACGGGAAGTTGAAAAAATTAAATTGTGAGTAACTAACTCTGAGGTAGATGCTATTTAGCCTATTTGGATATATAAAGTAATACATCTATGAATTCTGTTACCTACAAGTACTTACGATTTTTTAAATTATTACTTTTCTGTTGTCATCAATTTGTTATTCAAAAATAATATAATTTTTGCTCTTATTTAAACATTAGTAAATAATAAAAATTAAATCTACCGAATGCATTAAGTCGAGAAAACTTAGACTATATTACACCTATTATATTAGAGTTTTTCATATTTATTGACTTATAGGTGTACATACGAATAGAGCAGCAGTCGGGGAACTTTTTTACCATTACCCTAAAATATTTTTGCGTAAGTCGATATTACCCCTCATTTTGAAAAGGAGACAATCAATGTTTTAAATTAAACATTTTTTTTTTAAATTTTACACGGAAAAACAAGTAGCATAAAAGTAATAGGTAAGTATGTAATAAACAAACAAAATACAATTCTCACATTGGAGCAAACAAAAACTAATTGAAATCTTTGTCACCTTAGATTTTAGAGAAATGATCTTGCTTCATGATTGATACAATAGCTTCAAAATTGGGGCTTTTTGATGCAAGAAGAATTTGAATACAGTCTTCGGGCAAATTAACACGTTTATAAATAGCCATGGCAAAAAAAAATCTTAATTACCTCACAAAAATTTCATTTTAACACCCCATTTGAGGTAATTTACCTCGGTTCCCCAACCGCTGGAATAGAGTATCACATTTTTAGCACCTATAATATTATTTCTCCAAAATAAAAAAAATAACTCAAAAAATTGCAAGGAAATTCAATGCAATTTGGTAACATTTTCCGCATTGTGAATATCCCTTGCAAATTCGTTAACGTTCCAACTCATAAAAATTATATTTTGCGAGCACTGCCTTCATCGACTATCTCTTGCATTGTTGTTTTCAAGCTATATTTTCACATAATAATTTCTTGAATAAATTTACACAGCTCGAGCTTTGTCTACGTATTTATCTGTACAAAGATAGATGTGTGCACCTTGCAATGAAAACACACTGCAACCGCAATTTAATATATTATTTGTGCTTAACGGTCTCATTCCTGGCTGAAAACTGTTTTATTTCCATAATTTACTAACAAGAAAATGACTGAAACTAATGTTGTTAATATAAAACACGGTATAACAAGGTAATCCATTACAAGAAGAAATTAAAATATGAAACTCAGTCAAAAGTTAGGAAACTTTTGGATTTTATTTGTTCGTAATCAATTTCTTATTCTTCAGAAATTTATTAAATCTATGAAATCAAACAATGAAAAAATGAATCATAAATATTATATTATCTGAAGTATTGAGATATCTTTGAAAAATATGATGCGGTGAAGCACAATGCTATTTATATCGAGACTCATCATCTTTCAACTCCACCATCCCTTGTCAGATAAAAACAAACAAATCTATAACAATATCAGTTGTAAAAATAATAATTTTGTCTTGCGAATAACGAAGAAAATACAATCTCATTTTGTTTTACGTACAATTTGTGTTTATACATAAGCACAAGGAAACACATAAAAACAATTTTATAAATATATACGAAATTCGATAAAGAAAATCATAAGACATTCCTTGCTTCATTCCATTTAATAATGGGCAACAATCTCATATTATCATTATATTTCAAAAATATTAATGGTATTGTTTTTTTCCCATTTCTTTTCTTTTTTTTTTGGTTTTTGTTTTCCTCAATTGCAAATAACATGGTTTATGTTGGTTGGTAAAAAAATCAATAAAACAAAATCGAAGTATGAAAATATCTATATAGGAGACATAAAAGAGTAAGTAAGCGGATACTTAAGAGTTGATACTTAAAAGAATTGAGAGTATAAACGTGTATACTGTGGTATTTAATACAATGTTATTGAAACGTTTTAACGTTGCTTGAAAAGGATCATGTGAATTTGTTTGGATATAAACGAATGATTTTTCTACAAAGAAATGCAATTAATAAACACGAGGATTGAATTCATTGTTGTGTTTTAATGGACAGTTATTGTGAAAAAAATCGTGTTAATCTTAATGTTAAATATTTCACAGTATCAAGGGATGAAAAAATAAACTACAAAATTGAAATATTATATTTTTACTTGGAACTTTCTGTAAAGTTTATTCAATTATTGTTAACAAATTACAATTTATACAATACTAGCTTTACCCTGCCATGTTTTGCTATTACACATTACGACTTAATGGATTGGAGTTAAACAGGGTTGGTTATCAAACATAGTAGCGATAGACCTACAGTTTGAAAAACTCGTATAAGGTCTGTTCCAAATGAAAATAAAACCGTGCAATGCGATACAAGTTCTTCGTACTATATACTCGTATAATTATGGAAACTTTTGTATATTGCGCATTAATTATACTGTAAAAAAAGGGTTTTATTTTTATCTATAGTAGACTTATAGTCAACCAACTGAAATTGCCAACTTTTAAGTAAATTTTTTTTTAAAGTTAAAAGAGATAAACACGCCTTCAAAACGTGCAATTAAATCAAAATCAATTTAAGAGGGCCATATTCATTGCGTTATTTAAGTACATATAATAGACTACCAATACTCAAATTATTCAATGTCATAATCACTATTAAACTTCGACAAAAGTAAGTGTATAACAGTGTATTAAGCTAACTTAATAAGCTGTAAGGGAAATTTTTATATTTATACTTAAATATATTTAGTAATGATAAAAAGAGGTTATTACGCCAAATGATCAAAAATGTTTCAATCTTAAAGTAGAAAGCATTGAATCAAACCAATCAGTTAAAACGGCAGAAAAAATTTTAACTTACTTTTTGAAACAACCATTCAATATATTTAATAACGTTTTGCATCAGCTTGATTGATATTATTTGATAATAAAATCTCGTATTTCAAAAAAAAGTAAAAACAAAAACAAAAAAACCTTCAAACAATGTAATTGAAAAGCTTTGACTGTACGTTTTTAAAATTCAAGCTGTGAACGATTGAGATTGAAAAGCCGAAAGCAGGAAAAGCAGCGACAAGCTAAACACGGTTTGTTTATTTTGCCATGATAATAGTCATTTGATTAACAAAAATAATTTTATCGTTAAAAAATCATCTGTTAATCTCGGCTTTTAGCCTAAAGCATAAATAATGTGTAAAACAAATATTGAATTTTATTGAATTTTTTAGTAAGTGATTATCATCGATTTTATTTTAATTGTGTATAGCTATGCTGTAAACAAAGAACAAATGTATAGCCACCCACTGTATGATATTTGTTTAAAAGGGAAATCAGTGATTCATTTAAATGCAATATCGACACAAATAAATATATGTGCGACCCTCACCAATCACGCTCGGTAATTACGTTTAGAAAATTAACAGTAAACAATTGAAAATGAGAATCTTCTTCTTTTCAACCCAAAAACGGGACAATGGGGTTTTTAAATTATTATTTGTTATTCAACATTAGACAAAAACTACATTCTACACGTTTTCAATTGATAGAAAAATAAATTCATGTTATTAGATATTTAGACGCATATTTCGTAGAAATAGTTCAGTTTTGTAGTTCATTTCTAATAATTAGTAGGAAAATAACATTAAATTTAAAAATGAATAAATTTAAAGACCTAAAAATTGCAGCATGTAAATAATAACCATCAATGCTACCGACAGGAGCTCCTAAGCCCGTTATTTGTAGTACGGACCGCCTTTCATCTCTATGTTGTAAAAAAATATATCACTTTCTAGTATGTCTAAAAGCTCACTGTCGTGATTAGTTTGCGTTTCTTTAGGCATATCTTGGGTATTCTCTATGATTAAAAATATTTTTTGAAAATCAGCTACCGGTATGAGGATGTTTGTGAATTAAGCCAGAAAAAAATTCTCTCTTTGGTAACTTCTATGAATGTGCAACATAAAGTGTTAACGTTTCTTAAAATAACTATGGCTGAATTATTATTTCTATTGGAATCAAAAAAATAAATTGTGAGTGTGACATCCTATATTAATTTTCAAAGAATAACTCATAGTATCCATTCATAACTGACGGGACTTAAATGAGGTAGAGTGTAAATGTGTAGCCGTCCTAAAACCGGTTTGGGCGTATGAAATCCAACTTTGGGGAACTGCTAGCAGCTCCAGTATTGACATACTAGTTGTTGATGCCCCATGATACATCACCAACAGAGACATCCATAAGGGGGATGGCTACCGTATGACCGGTATGACCTAGGTATGGTTACCGGCGGGAAGGAGGCAGTCAGGTTCAGTTCTAAATACCTCAGACGCCTAAACAAACATCCTAGCCACCTGGCTGTTAACCTCCTCGACAACAGTGAGGATTCCACCAGACTGAAACGCGTGTCATTTTTGGAGCTGCCTTACAGGTAGCTGTACAGCAGCCACCCTTTCTGGAATGATCAGTCCCGTTCATACGTTCACTAGATTCATTCGCCTTATTATCTTGGGACAGATTACGAAGTAAATAATAATAAAAAAAAAAGTGTAAATGCGCCTTAAGTGTTGGAATAACATATGGGATAGGTATATTATTATAAGTATAGATCTGATTTCATTGTCATGACTGACTTATAATATCATCTTTCAAATTTGAACCGTTTGTTGGATCCACTAACGTAGGATTCATTGGTGTGTTTGTGCTGTTAGTCATTTGGTGTTTGTGCAATAAGCTCACGAACTTCTTGAGTATGATGAATGCTTTCATTATCCATAATTAACTATAAAGCATTTAAATTTTTACTGCTTATAGTTTTCAATGAATCTTTGATGAAATGTGTAGTAAATATTTAAATTAACAACAGTGTGAAAAATTGTTTCATGCTGTATTGTACTAACGATATTCATATTTATAACCTTTTATCAATATAATCTTTAATAACTATATGTAAAATAAACATCTAATGACTAAAGTGTCCGATTCGATTTGTAAGGAGCTCAATTTTATTAATGAAATATCCAACTTGATTTGTAAAATATCCAATTTGGATTGTAACCTGTAAATGTGTGTTTAACATAAAACCTATAATTTGAAGTAAACTATAATCATGAAGTTCGAGGAGTAAACCACATTCCGGTTTTACTACCTTCATACAGGCTTTTGTTTTGGTCAGTCTGGTCACAAACTGGTTGATACATTTGAATGAAACATATTAAGTTGTTTTTGTGTTTTACATTGTTGCTTTACCCTCTATTTCAACCCTCTAATGAAGCATAATAATAATAATAACAAATTAACTGGACCCTCCGCCAAGTGCTATATTTTACTTTTGGCAACTGTAAAAGCTTTTAATATCTTTTTAAAATACTTAATGATTTTCTTGACTCAAGAAGTTAAAAATCTACTTCGTAAAGTACGTTCCAAAAGGCTTTTACAATGATTACACGCATTGCCGTTGTTTTCTATTCCACTTACTTTGAAGCATTTGAACGACGATCACTTTGACCAATCTCTCAGGAAGGGTTTACGTGTACGTTAGCTACAAAACTGATGGCGTTTTACTCAACACAACGACCATGATTGCCAGAAATAAACGGCGGGAAGAACCTTCCTATGCTGGTGTTTAATCGTGGTTACCACTGAACGTAGCTTTCGAGTTCACACCAGTCCTCAACTGTAAAATAAAAAAATATGGTTCTAAAACCCCGCATGAGATTACTGTGACTCTTACGCTTTTAAATAGGGATAAAGTGTAACAAGTCTAAAACATATTTTTTTCTAGACGACTCATATGTAAACATGAAATAGAAAAAGAAAAAAAAAAAGAAAAAGTTGGAAGTCTTTTTTTATTATTGTTATAATATTGTTATAATAAAGAAAGTTCTTGTTCATTGTTGAAATTTTATTTTTTTGTAAATCTTTGGGGTTTTCCGAAAATTTCCTAGAAAATTACAATAGTTGTTCTTTTTAATTTCGCCGCTTAATATGTAATAATAAGATATAATTTGAGCTTTATTTTTATCTCACATCCTCAGTATAAAAGGGATTATTTTTATTTGTCTCTCATTCGTGCCAACTGATGATGAGGTGGAACTTGCCTCCTTTCTCAGAAATCAGCTTGAGAAAGCGAAGAATTGTTGGAAAATGACGGCAATTATGAGGCGCAAACGATGAGGAAGGCAACGAAAAAACAAACAGATCTTTAGATGGACTAACTCGGCGAGATATAAGGGATAAAAAGCGACGGATGGTTTTAATTTGCTACGATAAAACACCTCCGCAGACCAACTTTCTGCTGCTGCAACAAGGAGACACCCGATTACCCGTCCCGGTTCCGAATTGCATCTCGAACAAAATGTTTTCAACCTTATTGCGACCAACGACTTCCATTTCAATTATCCACCGTTAACTTTATACCCACTGCGCCCACAATTCGAACGGCTTCACCGAGGCTATTCATAATAGAACAATTAAAGTCGTTTTTATTAAAATTGAGCGGTGTTACCCAATGGTGAATTTCTTTACATGAATCGTTTACGGGGGGGTTGAAAATGAGGCAACGACATATGTGGATGATTTTCAAGTCTAATAGATACGGAACAGATATAAAAGCAGCTTTAGAAAACTGCTCAGAAATGAGAGAAATTAGGAAGAAAATTTTCGTTCTGTTCATTTTGTTATGTTTATGGTGCCACGGTGCGTAATTAGCGCCCATTAGGGCTCCCTATTACAATTCAACGATGGAATGTGACCCACGTATAATAGCACCGAAGGGTGTAATAGCCAAGAAATGGTAAGAGGCAACTTCTATACCAACAGACTGTATATAAAACGAATAAAAACGTTGGGAAACTTCGTCGTTTTTAAAGAGTCATTTTTGTTGTGTAATTTTCTATTTGGTTTGGGGAAAATTAACCAGCTTTAATTAATACTCCGAAATATTGTACAACTTAAATTTTATTTAGAGAGCATTTCCAGTTTTGGTTTCAAGATAGCAAAATTAGATTTTCTCACTCGGTAATACTTAATTGATCTTCTTTCAAATTTTTTTTAAATGAATTTATTATGTCTGTTAGTCATTGAGACGTCAAGGAAAATAAAAAAGATATGAAAGAATTGCTAATGCCCAAGGAAGAAAATTTTGATGATGAAAGCCGTTTCGTTGCGGTAACGTTAAGAAAAAGTGGCCAATGGAACGAGTTAAGGACAAAAAGAACCTTTGTATAGAAATTATGATTTTTCTTTGTCTTGTCAAATGCGCTTCCGTTTCGTTGTTTTGTTGCATTTTTACAAAAAGATTCACAGTCATTAATCTTTTTTTAGCCTTGTCGATCGTTTGTTTATTACTTTTTAATATTAAATGTAGCAATAAATGTGTCTCTCTTGCAAAGCAATCAAAAGACTTCTTTAAGTGCTTAATTTCTTTTCACTTTGATGAATTTATTCGGAAAATTGAGACGACTAAGAATATGTTTAACAGGATGATTGATTTTATCAAATTAATTTTATTTGCAGGTGGGGTTCTTGAATGTGGTCGTTCCGCCGGATATTATTGATGGGGGTGAACAAGTAAGTGATGTTATAGCTCCTGAAGGAGGTGTTGTGCAGTTGCGATGTCGAGCTCGTGGTCATCCACCTCCACGTATAACTTGGAGACGGGAAGATTCTGAAAATATCTTTATCAGAGATGGTCAAAGAGCTAGAGGTAATTACATTATCAATAATTAAGACTTATTTGCTCTTAACCAACCATTTCATTTCATTATAAACGTAATCATATTAAATAGAAGAATACATTAAAATACAGTTATCTTATTATCACCAAAATAAACACAGAATGAAAGCTAATTTAAGTTACGAAAACAAAAAAATAAACATTTAATTTGCATTTATTCTAGCACAGTCATGAAACTGGTATTGTTAGACTCGTAAACCATAGTTGAATAAAAAGTTTTACTTTAATTTAAATTAAAAATATTATATTTTCCTCGAAAAGGAGATTTTAATAGTGTGTATATAGACTAGATTCAGTCATTCCCTACCTTTTATCGGTTTGCGACATACGAGACTACTTTTTACGGTATACTCAAGAATAAGGATTACAAGAACTCAAAAAATGTAAAAGGATAGTAATTATATTTTAAAGACCGACCATATGATGGTTAGGTTTCGATAACGGCCATTTTTGGTCAAAATATTGGTTTCAGGGTTAGTTTTGATTTTGACAAAATAGAGCTACCTAAATGTTTGCTTTGGTTGAACCAGGCCACCACTGTTGGATTTTTGGGATGAGTTCATTGTTTTATGGCAGTTATCTCTTATTTATAGATTGCCAATTTTGTATTGATAAGTTTGAAAATGAAAGTGCGTTTAAGAATTTGTTTAATACATGATTTTTAACTTGGAGAAATATTTCCAAACAATGATCATAAAAAATGACCTCTTGCTTTAAAGATGTATAGGAGATACAATCGTAAACAAAAGTACTGGATACCTACTAATAATTCAAGAATATCTATTTTTTTTTATTTTGTTACGAAGTAAACATATATAGTTTTAATAAAGACATAAAACGCATTAATCTTGATTAAAATAAAAAAAATGAATATAACAAAAAAAAGGAAATTCAATTTTGGCATTGAATATACCTTAGCTTGGAGCTTACACTATATAATATATACAAGGAAAAACAGATTTTTGCTTTTTTTTAGATTTTTTTTCTCAATAACCGTAGGTACTGTAAATGTTAACCAAATCATCATTTCAATGTATTTCCCAAACATCTTTAAGGCCAACAATTAATCTAATTACAATTTGTAAATCTAAATGAAAAAAAAAGTAAAATTAAATGCACTTTCTTCTTCTTCTTATCCAACGCCCACGCTTGACATTTCTGCCATTCGGTGCCGTGCCGTTAAGTAGAAGTTGGAAACTAGTTGGTTTTGGTTTTTTTCGTTTTTCTCCCTGACGTCTGCAAGTGCAGGACAGTTGCCAAGATGCATGGCGTTCATGGGTTCCCCATTGCAGAGGGAGCAGCTTAGAGTCGGTAGGATGCCAATACGGTGCAAGTGCTCGAATAGGTAGTCGTGTCCCGTGGTAGTTCTGAAAACTGCGACTGACACCAGACGGGGGAGAAGTCGTGGGATAGGAGATTCCAGTAAGGATTCTCATTTTTCTTATGCGCTTTATTTTTTTTTTAATATTGTAGGAATTAAATGTACATAATTAAGTAAAACTAAACAAAAATATCTGTGTGCAAACAATAATGCAATTTTTCAAAATTTTCATTAAAATATTTTTGTAAGTACTTATAAGAAAATAAATCAAATCTTTAATACTAAAAGAACATAATATTTAAACCTTGGAATTGAAGAAAATAATAACAGACGCAGAAGAAATGGGACGAGCTTAAATATGTTTGCGAGATTCACTAAAATAAGAGAAAAAATTCTCTAGAATATTCTTTAGTTTAATTTTAAATTTACTGTGGAAATTTTAAAATGATTGACGACGTCGTTCGAAAGTTGTAACAATTTTAACAACCTTATTTTAACATGTATTCTTATAAAGATTTTATTCAAATAATTTAATTCATTTTAACAAATTCGTTAAAATGGTATAGTATTGAAACTATTAATTAACTTCGTGTCACGTTACCAATAGTAGATTTACCAATTGTATCTCTACTCATCCTTAACAATTAAATAGAGGATATTAAAAGCATACAGCAAAAGTTGTACCTAAAAAAAATCAGTTTTGTTAAATTAATTTACTAACATCAATTTTAGTTTTTTTTTTAATTTTTTATTATAACTGACCAATTATAAGTTTTACAAGAAGAACATGAATATAACAACTAGAAAGTTGAGAAGCCCTAGTCCTGGTTTAGAATATCACATAAACTTGTATAGTTAATTTCGGAAAGTTAGTAAGCTAACAAGTTTTCTTTGTTTAAACTAAAAGACGTTCTTGTTAATTTAATAATGAAACCACAAAACATCTTGATGGGCCTAAAATATTTGAATGATATTACACTAAAACTTTATTTTCGTATAATCAGGATAATATTTAAATACTTCTCAAGATAAAATTATTAAAATCTTTTGAATTTTTTAATGTGAAACTTTGAAAATACCTATATTGTCGTGGAAAATAAAATTTAATTGATGAAAACGTTGAAAAAATTCAATATTGAAACATCGCTTTTTAAATATTCCTTTAATAGGACATTTCTGTGAACATGCATAGAACTACCGGTATTACTTTTGATAGAGCAAAAAAAAATTGATTTTCAATGATGCTCCTCTTTGAACCCAATTAACAACAAAGTTTCTAAAGTGAACGTCAACTTGTTCAAATAGATCACAAGGTAGAAACGGTTTATTAATAAAGTAAATTATTGAGACGATAAAGTGGAGAAAGAACGTCATTGTCTTGAAATCTTGAAATTTTAATTGGTCAAATAGATTTTCGAGGTAGAAAATTTTCAATTCATTAATATTATTAACTAGATTGGAAAGTTGTTGTAAAGGAAACTTACTTAATGTAGCAAAAGTCCTATTCAAACTGTTTGGTTTGAAACCATAAATCTATAACTTTAAAAGTTATGTTATGTTAAAACTATATCATTCAACTATTATAACTGTAGTTCTCTAACGGTTATAAGACTCAGAATGTAAATAAATGTATGTCTATGAAAAACAAAAAAATATTATTAATTATTATTATTAGTTAAAATCTTTGATTATTTGAAATTTTCCGTTTGAGGAAACCATTTTTGTCCATTAAACTTCCAGATAAAAGAATTAGCGGCAATATCAATTACGATTGTCTTTCAATTTCTTTTTACTTAATTTAATTAAATTTTTATGGCTTCACTCATACTTGCTAACGTTATTATTTTCAACACCACGATCTACGGCCTTTCCGACAAGTTATCAGATTAATGAGTCTTTAAAAAGAAAATAAAAAAAAAATTGCTTGGAAAGCTGAACGTTTATTGTCTTCATATAGTCCGAGTGCATCCACACTCACTTTTGTATCACACACAGTATCCTCCCACTAAAAAATAAAAAAAAAAGTAGTTAAAGTTTCATCTTTGTCTTTTATGCTCCGGAGAAAAAAATCATATGAGGAAATTGTAACCAGTTTCTTCGTGAGAAAATGTCGTGAAACCCCTTTTTCATTCCAATTGAGGCGGAAATATTTTCCGTATCACGGCAAGGCATAAGGTGGGACATTTTTCTTCCTCATATAAATGTATTGTTATCGTCAAATGATAGAAGATCATGTGTGTCTTTTATTGGCACCTACCCAATATTAAGAGAAGAAGAAATGTGAATCCGAAAACGGGGTGTGTGGAAAAGATAAAACTTGTACAATATGCCGTACGACGTACGTTAATAGGAAAGAATGAGGTAGTTTTTTTCCTCAACGTTTCTTTACTGTGCGGACAGAATCTAATGGCGCTCAAATTTCCGCGGTTTCGTGTTATCTACGTGTAAGGGTGAGACATGTAGAAGGTGGTTTCGTGGATTCGTTGGGGGTGGACATTTTTCCCGCATCGTTGCACTGCTCGCCCAATGCCTTCGTCTCGCTATTGTACGAATGATCTCGAAAGATGTTTCATAAAATGATACATTAAAATGTGGGTTTGAATAAAAGACGAGCGGTACTGGGAAAAGTCAGGAGCGACCAAATATTATCCCCTCACCCAGACATTATTTATTGTCTATGATTTATAATTTATTGTGAAATTTTTCACGTTTATGCACGAGAGAAAATATTTGAATAATTCTTTTTTACTTTTCAAGTATTTATTTTTCAGAATAGCTTCTATAACAGAAACTATACATTTAGTTTATATGCAGCAAACAAATTTTATTTAAAAGAATGGAGCGGTTAACCACTTAAAAGCTTCACCTCGTTTTGCTTGCCACCTAAAATAGAAACTTTTGGCGGCTATTTAATGAATAAAATGTACACGTGGCTAGTAGAATTGCCCGAACAAAACTCATTGGTGTGGCGAATCTCAATGTGAAATAGCAAAATTGCAAGTTTAATAGAAATGTACGGAGGCGGTTTTGTTTACTGCTGTGTTTACTAGTGACTAGAGTGGTTATAGAGGAACTTTTGGACAAAACAAATCTTCTATCTCTCTTTGAAGGTGGACCAATCGGTAGTCCCATGTTTTGCAAATTCTGTTTGTTACAATAGATTTGAATTTTACTAGACCTGAAGTAAATTACAGAGTTAATTACAGATTGCAATTAAAATATACACATCCTAAGCTCGTATCTAATTTGCTTTGTAAAATATAGAGGACAAAGACAATGAAATATTTTTCAAAAAAAACATTAAGCTAATGTGTTTATGTTTAAGCTGACTTATGTGAATTTAGGAAGCTAATTTTGGTTTTCATTTCCTTAATATTATATAAATTGTAATGCATTTTATATGAATACCAACAAAAGGGAAAAACTGAAACAAAATTGTTCAATTAACGTTAAATTTGATTTTCTCAATAAATTTAATCAGCCAGATAGTAATTTTTTAACATGAAAAACGAAGGTATTTATTACTTTCTCTTACCGCTATATAGTAAAGGAAGTATTGTAACCACGAAATACATGTTTTGAGGTTCCCTCCCCTTAGTCCAAAAAAGTGGTTTTTAGAAGCATGTCTATGTGTGACAGCCATATCGTATCGAAAGCTTTATCCGAATTACACCAAACTTGGATTTTTGCCTTCATATTAAATCTAGTTGTGCCGCGAAGCTTTTAATTAAAATCGGTTAGTCGAAAGCTTTACTTTAATCTAGGAGTTTTTGAGCTTTTTCAATTTCTTTTCGAAAACGGCACCAATGATTTTCTTTTAACTTTCTATAGTTCTTAGACTCATTGATGCCTACAAGTTTTTTTTTAAACTTTTTCCTGGGAAAATTTCAATAATGACGGTTCTAGGGTGAAGGTTGGGAAATCGTATATACATATATGTATATAGGTTAAATCCATATAGTTCATTTTATATGTATAGTTATAAAGTGCTTATATTTCTTTTGACCAACAGCGAGTTTCAGAAATGAAAGTAAAAGAAGGTACTGTGACGCCTCGCAGCCGATATTACGAGTATACTATTAAGATCTTGAACCTTGTTAGAACTTTGAGTGTAATTACTCGAGAAAAATTATAAAGATTGATTTAAACAAATCCTTTCACAAAATTTTTGGTTTTTTTTTTAAACTATTTTCACTTTACGTCACTAAGTGACTTTTAGTTGTGTTCTTTAGTTAAAAGTAGATACTATATATAGTATATATTATCTAATTGACTTGTCACTTGTGTTCGGCAATTGTCCACTAACAATCCCGCACCAGAAATTATGTATTTATATCCCTAATTGTATTTAAAATCTGTGTCCTATCACTGTTTAATTAAAATTAAGGCAATCCTGTAGTCTCTTCCTTTTGAGTCGTCTATTTTGCGGTACTATTCTGGATGCTTCTTCTCTTATAAGCTCGTTTCCATGATTTTCCATGCTTGTGTGTAGATGAGTATACGTCTCTCTTATTACGTCTTTAACTAACGCCACTTCCAAGTTATTGTGTAAGATTGAACCTTTTACATACCATGGAGCACCAGTTATTATTCGTAGCACCCGGTTCTGTATAACCTGAATTCGCTTTAAATGACAAAAGGCCGCCGAACCCCAGAGACCGCAAGCATATGACCAAATTGGTCGAATTAGCATCATATACATTAACCTTTTGGTTTCTAAGGTTAGTGTTGCTTGTGGAGCTAGCATATATTTAAGCTGTTTTATGCGCACGCGGAGCGTATTAACCACAAGGTCAATATGTTGTTTCCATCTCAGTTTGCTGTCTATATGTAACCCCAGTTACTGTACCGAGTATTTAACTGGCAGGACTGTTCCGTTTAGATGTAGTTGTTCACTGTACGGTTCCTTTTTTAGAGTGAATGGTACAGCTGCAGACTTAAGGGGGTTCATGCTGACTCGCCACTTTTTGCACCATTGATCCATATCATTTAGCACCATTTGTAGTCTAATATTGGCAAGCTCATGAGTTTCATCCTTCACTAGATATGCCATGTCGTCAGCATATTGAGCTATTATGAGATGCTGTGCGTATGGCATGTCATGTGCATATATTAGATACAGGTATGGCCCCAAAACACTTCTTTGAGGTACTCCTGCTCTAATTGGTTTAGAAACCGATGCTGCTTCCTTATAGAGAACTGAATAAGTGCATCCTAGAAGATACGATTGGACTATTCGATAGTAGGTATCGGGTAAAGCATTTTTAATTCTATATAAAAGTGTCTCATGTAATAATACCTTATCGAAGGCCTTTTCTGTAACTAGAAAAACCCCAAGACATACCTTTTTGGATTCAAATGATGTTAATATTTCATCGATAACTCTGTGTAATTGCATAGGGCAGGAATGGAACGGTCAAAATCCGTATTGGTAATTTGGAATCAACTGTTCGAGGTGATTTTGGAGTTTCGGCAGAAATACTCGTTCAAACAGTTTTGCAACAGTAGGTAATAAGCTGATCGAGCGATAATTAGAAGGATCATCGCTTCTTTTATTTGGTTTTTTGATTAGGATTATCTGGGCATGTTTCCATTTGTGGGGTATATGCGTTTTTCTCATGATTCCGTTAAATAATTAAGTTAGGAATACTATGCCTTTCCTAGGAAGAGATTTAATTAGTTCGTTTGTTATTAAATCCTGCCCGGGAGCTTTATTGTTTGGTAATTTGCCAATAGTGTTTTTTACCTCTTGAACAGTAAAAAATTCATTGAATGGACAAAGTTATAGGGGTTCATTTAGTTTTGTTTTTATTTTTGCTGTGAAAGTTGGTGTTTGGTCAGGGTTCAGCAAAAATTGTTTCTCAAGGATAGTGGAAAAAAGATCCACTATATGTATGGTTATAAAGTGCTTATATTTCTTTTGACCAACAGCGAGTTTCAGAAATGAAAGTAAAAGAAGGTACTGTGAAGCCTCGCAGCCGATATTACAAGTATACTATCAAGATCTTGAACCTTGTTAGAACTTTGAGTGTAATTACTCGAAAAATTATAAAGATTGATTTCAACAAATCCTTTCAAAAAAATTTTAAGGAACGAAAAGGAAATGACAAAGCTCATATTTTATCAGTATTTCAATCACAAAAAATTTCAAACTAGTCAGCTAGTAGTATCGTAATATGGTTTTGGTTTAATATGTAAAAAATCAAGGTTTCTAGAACAAAAGAAATCTTGGCTGCTTTTCGGATTAATAAGTAATGAATACAACTGACGATGAGCTATACAAAGCCCTTAATGTGAGTAAGTAAACATTCATAAAATGTTATTCACAATTCCCCTTAAATTCTTACGTAGTACCTACGTTAAACTTAAAAACGATCGTACTCTAGTATATATAGTTCAAACATGTTAGTGGATCGGTGTGAACAATAATTGTTAATTATTAACAAATTATTATTAACTGTTTGAAATCGGGTAAAAATCGAAATATTAATATTATTTGCATTAATAAATTAACGGAATTATTCTTCTTTTGTTTAATTTACCGTATTTGCCGGAAGATAAGACGCATCGGACCATAAGACGCACCCCAAAATTTATCGTTACATTTTTAGAAAAAAAGCATGGTTTGAAGTATAAGACGCATCGGATCATAAGACGCACCCTGATTTTAGGTCAAATTTTCAGATTAAAAAAGTGCAGCGTCTTATCGTCCGGCAAATACGGTAATTTCACATTTGATTAATGACTATGATATTTAAACAAAACTAACGTTGATTTTATATATAAAATATATAGATATTATTATATATCCACAAACCTCATTATGTTACTTGCAAAAGTCTAAGATGTTGCACCCAAGACAGCCGACTAGGTTGCCTATATGGACGAGCCGGCCCTGCCTATACCACACTAGCGCCTTAAAATACTATATTTTCTTGTTGCTCAAGTAGTGATTGTGTAAAAGTGAACGTAAGAGAACGTAATAATATTTAAGAAAATTAATGTTTATTTCATAAATCGAATTTAATACCTTATCGGTAGTCAAAATTTTATTATATCATAAAATAAAATTAAATACGACAGTTGATTCGAAAATTACCAAAACGGTTATAACAATTCAACAATTATTATGATTATTGATAGTATTATTTATTTTATGGACTGTAAAATGATTTAAGTATTTATTTTTACTTCTATATTTTATAGAAAGTATGTATCTATCTATCTATAAACGCATAATGAATTTTTATTGAAAAGATTTGGATTTTATAATTTAATTATTTTTATTAGACTTTCGTCATAATAATATTGTTAAATTTATTATTTTATTATAGTTGTAACTATTTTTCATTTTATAAAACTAGTATAATCAATTTTCACAGTTTCAATCTACAGGACTCGTAAGTAATCAGGTGTTGAAACTCATATTCACGAATTTATGGTTAATCATACGAAGTATAATATATTTATATACGAGCTCCCACCCTAAACCCCAAACTATCCTTATTTAAATTTTTTGAGGAAAAACTTTCAAATAAAAGTGCTAGGTATTTTATAAAGGAAGTTTAAAGAACACCGTTTTAAACGTTTTTGAAAAAAAATTAAAAAAACTCAATAACCCATAGAATAAAGTGGCTCTTCTTGTCAACCAAAAGCTTCGCGGCACAACTAGATGTAATATGTAAAATTTGGATAAGACTTTCGATACGAGATCGCTGTCACACACATAAACATTTTTCTAAAAATCACTTTTTTGGATTCAGGGAACCTCAAAACATGCATTTCAGGTAAAAAATTGAAATCAAAAATTCAACCTGATTACAATATTTTCTTTACTATATATATAAGTAGCTAATAGTAAAAGAAAGTAAAAACATTGGCATAAAAGGTTATGTAAAATACAATTTTTCTCTCAACAAGTACCCAACATTTTATAACAATTTTTCTTTTAAAATAGTTGAATTTTTAAAATATTACAAAGAGGGGAATGAGTATAACGTATGTAGATAAAATTGCTTTCCATTAAATTAACAACAAAACTTCTCGTTCTCCTTGTTTTTATCCATGTTTTATAAGCCGTAAACTGTACATTTTCCGATTGTAAATTTTCAATTGGTCGCTCGCCGATGTTGATGATGATGATGGCATACGTTTGTTGTTTAATAATTCCACATTTTCTCGTCGTATCAGCACGAGAGTTACATTTTCAATATTCGTTTGGATTATCCTCGTGCTGGTTCATTATGTGTGAAATAATCACAGCATTTACCTACACACGTCACCATCTCCCAAACCCTTCGTTCTTCATTCACTCATACTTGTTTCTACAGTTGGTATTTCCAAAAATCATTCATTATTCAATAATAAATCATTATTATAATTATCACCAATGGAACTCTAATTAAAATAGGAAAAAATTTACCGCCAATCCATTTCATTTGAACACATTTATTTTGATAAAATAAATACTTTTGAATACAAGAGAATGGACAAAATATGAAGTTTCAATACATAGATATTACATTTTACATGTACAAACTAACTATCGTGTTTTTCATATTTAAAATATTGATAAAATAGTAGGTAATCACATTTTGGGTTTCGATTTTTTTTTTCAATTTCATGAAATCGTGTTTTATTTAAATAAATATTTATGAATATATTTATTCGAAAAACATTTTTCCGATTTTTAAACGTTAAAGTCAAAGAATGTTAGTTAATAGTGGTTCATTGTTTTGTTTTTAATTATAATATTGAAAAGCTTGGTTTATGAATCAATCCTTTACAATTTATGTCTGTTTAATGTTTATTTTTGTGAAAAATAATGAAACAATTATTGTGACCAGAGCATTATAATCTAATAAAATTTTAATAATCTATTAAATGGAATGTTTAATCAATTTACTATACAATGAGAAGGTTATCTTTTTATAATAGTTCGATATCTAATTGTAAAATAAAATAATACAATAAAACAAAATAAAATAAATAAGCGTGAAACGTGAATTTGGTTCCAGATTGACATTAAAATATTGAATAGAAAAAAGGACTATTTCATACATAAGTACCTATATTTTTAAAAAAATTAACATTACTTATTTCTAGATAAGTTTACGATATTGGAATTTATGTAGAGAATGTTATGTTGAGGCACTGACTTCGAGCAAGTTTGGCAACTGAAAAATAATGACATTCTTCCATGAGAAACAGGGGTCTGTAGAGTATAGTTAAAATCCTGGAAGATACAATACGGCTTTCGAACGTTACGTTTTTTATTATCTTTGTTGCTACATAATCAAACTGAATTTCAAGATACAATGCCTGCAGAATCCACTCAGCATTGCTTTGAAGTTCTTAAAGCATATCTATAACATTAACATATTAGAACCGTCCCATCCCCAATTTTGGATCCAGCTTGTAGAAAATGAAAACTTGAAAAACTTATTTACAGCTGTATGTTTCTGAGATTGATCCTAGGACTGGCCAAACACTATGGAAAATGAGACGAGTATTTCTATATGTGTATGCTATCGTAAACTATAAATAGTTTTTCGATCCACTGATTGATATACATTTGAAGATTGTATTTTATCTCGTCACCGCTTTACCTAAAGTTTGTGTTTCTTTGGAAGTTATTATAACAATTACTACCAATGGCAACTTAACTGGTTAAATCAGCAATTCTCAAACTGTGCGCCGCATCCATGCTACAAGAGCACCGCAAGAATGTTTATAGAGCCAACTTAAAGTTGCCTTTTCCAATCGAATTTCAAATTGTATATTTTACATAGAGGTTTTATTTACTTATTAATAACATTTCATCAAATAATTATATATATATATATAATATGTTTAAAGATGTAATGTTAGAAACCTGAAATTCTAAGTCTCCATCATACACTTATTTGACAAGACAATACTTAAGAATTGCCACACAAAAAAAAAACTACAAAATACAGAGTTTTTTCAATCATTTTGATACCTTTGGCGTTTGGAAACGCCAACCGAAAGTCTGAAATATGTACTTTTCCTATTTTTTTCTTTGCGTTGAGAAGAAGTCACAATGAGTATAAGAACCAACATAATTTAAAGGGTGCTGCTTGTTTCTCTTTTTATTAAGGTCTTAAATCTAGTAAATATTTGATACTGCTAAACTCTATCAATACCAAAATAATGAAAGAAAGTATGTCTCTTTTAGATATTTTTCAGCACCTCTTGAAGTTCCTCATGTCAAATAAGCTTATGGCCTGGAACCCAGAATGTCAGGCCTCTGACGTCATTTTACTCCTGGATTTAAAATATTTAAAAAAAAAGATCCAATTATCATCGTTTAGATTATATTGGTATTAATTATCACTAAAATAAGATATTTCATTAAACTGGTAGTTTAATTTTCTCTACAGATCAAATTATATAATAGAATATATATATACGTAGATTAAAAGAACTCTGGTTAAAGCAATGCTTTGGGCAATAATTGTAAATAAAAAATTTACCAAAAACATAAATTTGCTCTGAAATAGATTAATGTTTTGCTTTAGGGCGTTAAAAAAATGTTAGCATGTTAAGGGCGCCGGAAACCGAAAAAGTTTGGAAGCCACTGATGGAGATAAACAGATATGCAAGATATATATCCCAGTGTGAAGTCGATTTTCATTGGTTATTTAGTTTCTTGTATTAAGGCTCAATTCCCTAAGTATTACTTTTTACTGATCTTAAAAATATGATATTTTTCTGATTCATTAGACATTGCACTATGTGAACTTTATTATCAATGAAACACCTAAACTTTATTACCTACCTTAGCATTATTATTTTCATGGTCAAATTATTATTTTTGTTGAAAAGTACTTAGTTGAGCTATAAAAATGAGAATGGATAAACCTTTCCAAAAGTTTGAAAATTGGAAGAATATTAAAGCGTGTAAAGAAACTAGATACAACTAAAACAATAAAAAAGCTCTATCTAGTAGTAGCTTCTAAGGTCTAGGAGAAGCACGAATCTGCCCTCGTTTCTTTAACCTGCCTCTCTTTTTTTACTTCATATTATGAATATTAATGTTTTCTGTTTTCTAACATAATTAAGAAGTTTCTTTCACGCGCGTTAGAGAATAAAAATATAAATATATAAATTAATTTACAAGTTAATGTAAAAACGGGCGAGAGAGGGTTTCGCTATGCAAAATCTCCATGACTCGCTCACCATTTTCAACTTTCAGCTATAAAATTCTAATGTTAGAATTTTCTTGTTTGTAACTTTTTTACGATGTTATTACGGAACAAAAAAAACCTATTTCAACTGCGACGAAATTATAGTTCTTTCTTATCTACCCACTTTAATGTTATTAATAACTACTAGATAGAGAACGTAGAGTTATGAAATTCAAATTTCAAAATGTTTATTTCACTTTAGTTTTACTTCATCAATACTTCTGTGAAGATTCCTTACTGTTTCGTAACGTATAAGTAGTATTATTTTTCCAAGTGTTCAGTTGTATGTTTTTCGAAAGCTAAAAACTATCCCGTTTCTTAGTTTCATTCTTTTGGTATTAGCAAAATGAACAGAGAAAAACATTACAAATGGTAGATTATTCTGGAAGAGATGAGTATTAAATGGATGATGATATAGTAAGGAAGCTACATTGGAGCTATTTAGTAGAATTATACGTTATTATGTAGACGAGCTCAATGTGCAGTGACCGAACATTACACTTCTAGTTGCAAATAAAACATAAGAACAATAAATTGCATAAAGGGTGCACTATAAATTAACATTTCATTTTTTCATTCTATAAAGAAGTATTTCCTACCATAATAATAATAAAACGTATTTCTCGTAATCGTAATCGGTTATAATTGTGGTTCAAATTTTGAAGGAGGTCCTTAATAACTTCTCCTTGATGAGAGTTATTTTTGAGACTTGCCAATTTTTATAGCACTCCCTATATTCTTTAGTGGAAAACGAAATGAACTATAGAAAATGTAAATGAAAAAGCGCTTCTTTACATGTTATTCTAATGTTTTCTTTTTGTTGAACTAAAAATAAGAGGAGGGTAATTAAAACAAAAGACACTCTTTCATTAATTTATTCTTTTGTTTTTATAGCATATCAAGTGTATGAGGGTGAAATTTTGCGAATGCCACGCGTAAGTCGAACGGATATGGGAGCTTATTTGTGTATCGCCTCCAACGGCGTTCCACCCACCGTCAGCATGCGTTTCGTTGTTAACGTACAATGTAAGTACAAAAAAAATCATTAGTGTTCACTCTCAAACTGTTGAAACATTCCCTCCTTTAATATCCTCCTTTTCATTCTTTGCTTAATATAAAAACGGCCGCCTTTTAAAGAACGTCCTTACCCATCTAAAAAATATTACAATTTGAAAGTCTTATCTTTCAAGTGAAAATCAATATTTGTTAAATTCAAAATTACTAAATATGATGTAGCTTGAGCAAATCGTTTTATATCATGTATTTTTATTACCCCTTTTGATTTTCATATGATATTTAATTTACATATTCATAACGAAACGAAACTCTCAGGTTTTAGGGATGAAGACCACTTGTTGCGTCGTCTTCACGTTTCAATTCCTTTTCGTTCGTTTTCCATCCCTTTGCACATTAACCACAGAGTCAAATGATGCCAAAATTCAACGCTTCTTTTTACCCTTGTTTTATTGTTAATATATGAAATTATTATAATCCGATTAAAAATGTCGATAGTAATTACGAAAACCTGAATATTAGAATTAATGTTTCAAATGTTTGTTGGTTACTTAAATTATAATGAATTTTAGGATAATAATATTTAAGTGTCTACAATTATATGATATTCAAGTTTGAAATTTAAAAGGATTAGATACAGAAGTATTAAGCCAATGAGAGAATTACTAATATCCATTTAACGCTGTCGATGTATTAAAGAGTTGGACTCTTAAGGGGTTATATATACACTATAAACGGTTAGAATTTCTTTTAATATCAACATTAAATTAGGTTACTCAGTGTACTAGAGTAGATAGGTGGACTAGATAGTTGCCTTATACGCCAGTGGTCCTGGGTTTGAATCCCAATGAAAGCCTAAGAAGTTTTTCTGGGTTTTCGGATTCGACGGTCGCTAATGACCATAGTAGTTGATGCGACCATAAAAAAAAATACATTAAACTTCATTCACTGCATTGCATTTTACGGAGGTCTATTTCAAAATCTTGAATATTCTAAAAACATGAAGAATATCAAAGAGGTATATTTTTGTGTTAAAGAAAAAGCACTAAGATTAGTATAAGTATCTATAATTACTGCCAGTTGATTCCGATGAACATACGTTCAGAGGTTTTGGTACTCGCCATTAAATGACTACCTTAACTTACTATTAGTCATATTTTATCGACCATTTTAGAAATATTTCACTCATGACAACATTTAACCCACTCTTTTTTTATTCTGTTAATATAATATATATATATATATATATACATATCCATATCTATGATAAATACCTAAAGCATTAATACATTACCTACAAGAAGATCTGCAATAGTTAGAAGAGAATAAATCAAAATAAATATTTTATTTTAATTTCATTCTTGTTTAGGTATAAAGACACATAAGAATAGGTTTCATAACATATGAAATCTCTATAATTATAGCTGTAAGTTGATTCTTGTAACTTTGAAGTTTTCCGTTATATATCAAGCACTAATATAACGAGCATACAACTACTGCATCACATATTATGAAAAAAATGTTCAGAAATTAGGTTATATAAATATTTTTTCTTATAAACTATTTTTTCCATTGTCTGATGCTTATAAAGATTTTCTTCAATATTTCAAAAAAAAATTATATGTTTTATTTATATATTCATTTTTCTTTTTCAATATTCATTTTTCTTCTGAGACTAATAATGTAAGCAATATTTCTTAGACACATATTATAATTAAAAACGTTTTCTATTTTTTTTTTTTTGGTTTATTTAAGGTCGCTTCAACTACTTTGGTCATTAGCGACCGTCGAATCCAAAAACCCAGAAAAAAATCTTAGGCTTTCATGGGATTCAAACCCAGGACCACTGGCGTATTAGGCAACTGTCTAGTCCACCACCCCACTAAGTGACCAGAAACGTTTTTATTGCAAGCACAATTTCATTAAATTTTAGTCATGTTCTCGAGTTTTATACTTTTACGTCGTCCAAAATTATTGTTTAATAATATTTTTTTATGTGGGTAAACTTTTTGTCATTAATAGGTATAATATTAATCTTTAGGTCCTAATATATAATATACGAAGAAATTATTAGGTGAAAAAAACCACAGTTATATGTTTTAACAATGTATTTTTCTTTTATAGGTACTAAGTTTCGTCGATTAGACTATTTCAAGATACCTGATGAAGTCGGAATAACACCGACAAAACGTAGTATAAAAGCAAAATAAATTGTTAAAACATATAACTGTGTTCTTTTTCACCTGATAATTTCTTTGTATATTAATAGATATCTTACATATAATATATTACATGCACTTTTTAGATATCCCCCAATAAAATAAAACTTCAAACAAAGCTTGGCGCCAAAATGTTTGTTTCAATACGTTCTATCAATTTTTGAATACTACAAAAATTTTTTTTTTTTGAAACATCCAAATGTTTTACACATCATTTTTGTGCAGAAAAATGGAGAGAACTTTATCTATTAAAAATTGATCCAGATTGGCTGGATATGGTTTAATTGGTACCCAAAAAGTTTGTTACATCCTTGGATAGTTCAAACTTTTTTTTTACAATTATCAAAGATTAATTTTCTGTAAGAGCTGAGCATTTTTATCTAAATAAAAAAAATATAATAAAAGCGTAATTACTTAAATGTAAAGTATTTCGATTTAAATAACAATCTGAAAACAAAAAATGTTTAAATGATTTCTTCTGCAAATAAAATATAAAAAAGAATTATTCTAATTGAATATGGAAATATTTAAAAAAAATTCTCAACAGTTGTTTTTGTTTGTAATTATTTAGGTTTTAAAGAAATCTACTATTAACATATTATAGGTATATACGTTATTCTGAATATGCATACATGAAAATGCAATTTTGTAAATTTAACAGATGAATTTAAAAACTTAATTTAAATAAATTCACCACTCGTTAACTTTTCATCCCTTTATTAAAACTCTCACGCATATCTCAAATTCGAAATATTTTAACCTCTTGTTTTACCATAACTTTAACCTCAACCATATTATTCGTGATTCAAAGCTAATTCTAGTGGTTTTGTAAATATTTGAAATTTTATCGAGCTGCACGAATTTGTATCTACTATTTGCACCTTGTAAAGCTTCCATTTAGTAGCCATTTATTGTTAATTGTTCGGTCATTGAACTAGCCATGAATATTTGTTTTTTTCGAAAAGTTCGGTTAGGATCATAACACAGTAAAACATCTGTTTACATGTAATTCAATAAAAAGGATTAGCGGCCCTTATTAGTATTTACAATTACCTATTAATATTATTCCAGGTTGTTGACTGCGCCCAAATCCTTGATATCCCTGAAATCATACACAAATCCAATTAATTAAAATAATGCAGATAAAAATTAAAAGAAATTTTTTTTTCCAGTTCATCCATTGATACAGGTTCCGAATCAACTTCTCGGAGCGCCGCTTGGAACTGATGTAAAACTTGAATGTTATGTGGAAGCTTCACCCAAATCCATTAATTATTGGATTCGAGATTCCGGTACTCTTTAATTATTTTTTTAATTTGTTCGAAATACAATTAAGGAAATTAAATGTGGCCCTTAAAGGAGATAATTGGAGTGGAATGTTGAATGGTTTTAACAATATTAAACATTAACATTTACCAATAAATAACTGCCTTACGTATAAAAATAATTGGAATTGGTATGTTAAAAATTTTAATAGTCAACTAAATTTTTTAAGAACAAGGCTGTAAAATATTGTTATAACCATTCAATGGAGCGATACTCAAAAACTTACTCTACCTTTTATGACTTTTTACTTATATTTTGTTAACACCTCTACTTTAAAACAACGGAAGTTTAAAAAAGTACCAAAGTTTTAAATTTTAATAAAACTAGGCTTATCATCTTTATATTATATAAACGAGCACCGTAATTGACTGACAGAAAGCTAAACTTTGAAAAGTTTATTCCTGAGAGAACTGTGACGTCCATTAAAGAAGAATATTTCAAAATTCTACTTCTCAATAGGTCAAAGTAGAGATTGAAAGTTGTTGAGTCTTACTTCTAAATTATCAACTCATTTGAAATTCTATTAATGAGTTCACATACATTTATTATGTTAACAATCTCTACTTTTGTAGTTTCTTGGTTCGTTCATCTAGGTTTCGAGAAAAAAATTATGCCCCTATCTTTAATAAGTTTGAGCCGTATATATACCTAATATTATGTACCTATTATTTTTGTTATAAAAGTGCCTAATTCCCTAATTTCCTAATTATCTTGCTTCTTTTAGTTAGATAATTTTGATGTTTTTTTTTTCTTCCAATAGAGGTATACAGTTTTCATAAATTCAAATACAAACTTTTTCATTTCAAAAGAAATTTTATTGAAACAACCTTTTAATAATGTTACAAAACGAAATATTATACGTCCCTATTAATGTATAATCATGTACATTAAGATTAAAAAAAACAATTTGTTGAAAAACAAAAATATTAATGCCAACACGAGGTCCTAATATTAATATTAAGTTTGCCTCAATTTATTTTTGTTTTATTTTCCATTTACATAACACAGTATTTTTTTGCCTTGTTTAAAGTGCTTTAACTCCTAATAGTAAATTTTTTATTTTTAAATTTTCATCACTTTGGAACTGTAGGAGTAAATAATATACAAAATGATAATAATTGCAATAATGTTTTATTCAATTATTTACCAATACACACTCTGTACACTTCTATATATGACCTCTCTATACGATGGTTTGAATCGTCTTATCTTACAAGCGCGTTTTAGCGTAGACACCCGCTAGCAGGGCCACTCACACATATACATTCGACATACTGATACCATTAAGAAGTACATAATGAACGTTACAACATTTTGAATCGAATTTTATCAAAATCCGTTAGTCTCACGAAAATAAGTAACTGTATATTATTTGTAGATTTTTCCTAAACTTCAAATTTGATAACTAGTATTTTTTCGATAAAAGTTACCATTAGCGAGATTTTTGTGAAAACGCGTTTATCGTAACCTTTGACCCCGCGTAAAATTTTCAGCGGCGCATGTATCGCCAAGGACTTTTGATATGTTGTTTAGAACCACAAAAGGAAGCTTTATGCAAAAATTCAGCTTTCCCTTAATTTTTCGGAAGTTTGACCATTTTTTTGTATTTATTCCCTGGACTATAAGTGACCTAGCATTTTAAGTATAGAAAAAGAAAAACCTTGCGAGTATACTTATTTTACATAAAATATTATATGGTTTTCAAATGGGGGGGGGGATAAAAAAGAATTGTGCCCCGGGCGCGAGTTAAGCTCGCTACGCCACTGTACGAGTATAAAAAAAAATTTCCTTTTTAGTATTTTTTTTTTAATAAAACTCAAATTTTATTGTACGACAGTACATTACAATTGTGCTTATAAAGGTATAAAAACACACATGAAATATGGGGGGGAGGAATACACCCAGTGGTGTTCCTCCTACAGCACCTCAAGTACACACTTTTTCAACTTAAATCTTTTTTATACATTAAAACACAAACATATTTTATAAAATATTAATTAGGGGAAAGATGGGCGTTTGGATATCTATCCCAACCAGCGGAGTTGTTCAAGGTACTCTGTTACCCTGTCGAGAGGAGATCAGGAGGTCTTTTTCGTTTCAGTCACCTTTGATCTCTTGGTGGAGGCTGGTTGTTGGCGATATCCTGTATTAGTGGGTAAGGGTGTTCTTCTATCGATTGCACGTGTCGTTGGTATGTGTTTCGCAAAACGTCCTGAACATATGCGATTTTTAGGTCTTTGTGAAGGGTGTGGTTACTCACGTACCACGGGGCACCCACCAGTAACCTCAGGATTCTACTTTTCACAACCTGCACTCTTCGTACTTGCGAGTTGGAAGCGGATGACCATACGGAACTTCCATATTGCCAGATAGGTCTTATCAGTGTAATAAACACTATTCTTTTTATGTGGAGAGGCATTGTTTTGCTTATAAGGAGGTGTTTTAGCACATGCATGCGATGGCGAGTTCGAACCTCATTTGTCGAGAAGTCGCTTGCAAAAACAAGGTAGAGAAAAGGCCCCAAAACACTACCTTGTGGCACACCTGAGGTTACTCCAAAGGTCCTGGAATAGGCCTCTCAATATCTTACCAAGTATGTTCGGTTCGTCAGGTATGATTTGACAACACGATATAGAGTATCGTCTAAGTGTGGCTTGATTTTTATTAAGAGACCTGGATGCCACACTTTATCAAACGCTTTTTCGGTGTCGATGAATAATCCGAGACAGACCTTCTTTTCCTCATAAGTATCGAGGATTTCATCTACCACCCTGTGTAGTTGCTGTGGACAGGAGTGTAATGATCTGAATCCGAATTGACTCTGCGGGATTATTGGCTCTAGGTGAACCAATAATTTGTGTAGCAGGAGTCTTTTAAATGTTTTAGAGAGAATACTAAGTAGGCTAATCGGTCGATAGCCATTAATGTCTTCTCTCCTCTTTTCGGGCTTGGCTATCATGATCACTACAGCATGCTTCCATTTTTGTGGATAACAAGTTGTGCGTAATATGACATTGTAGATCTGCGTTAGGAAGACGAGTCCTTTACGCGTGAGGTTCGTGAGCAGCTCTTTAACAATTAGGTCTTGGCCAGGAGTTTTCTTTTTAGGCAATCTTTCTAAAGTTCTTCTTACCTCTCCTGGGGTGAACAACGGTGGAAGAGGTGATAGCTGTAGTGGTTGTTCCAGATCTAGAATTACTCTGATGTGGAATTGTTGGTCTTGAGAAGGGTTTGGCGAGAATTGCATTCTTAGGTTAGCTCCAAAAGCATCGGCTTTCGATTGGCAAGTTGTTAGCCACTGTCCATTTACTAGTAATGGAGGGGCTCCCACAAATTCTTTGGTAAGAGATCGAGTCTTTTTCCATAGTGAGCCGTCTGATGAATCTAGCTGAAGTATCTGGGTATGTATTGTATTATTATTGTAATTTTTGAGAGCCCTTTTTAGTTCAGTTGTCGCATTGTTGTATGCGTTTTTGTGAGGAGCGTATCGCGTAGTTTCCCATTGTTGTCTGGTGTTCTTTTTAACTATTATTAATTGTTGAATGTGTCTGGGAAATATTTGTCGCCGTGGACCTATGCGTTTATTGGTGGTTTTATGAGCCAGATTAGCTGCCGTCTGTATTCCTCCAGTGAGATGACTGACAGCTTTGTCTATGTCAAAAGCATTTTTCAGTGGGATGTTTGGATTCATAAACACATCAATGGTTGTTTTATACAACTTCCAATCGAATGGATGGTTTAAGAGGGTGAGAAGTTTTTCTCGTAAATTATATTCTGCGCTTATGTTTAGCTACACTGGATAGTGGTCTGAACTTAGCTCATATTTGACAGTTGGGTTTGAGCAGAGTCTTTGTACATTCTTGACAACGAATATGTCAAGTGTATCAGGAGAATGCCCTACATCAGAATAATAGGTAGGTTCGATAGAGTACAGGAACTCCAGGTGATGTTTGTATCCTACTTCATGCAGCAATCTGTCACTGGGGTTTGCGAGGTTAGAGCCCCATCGGGGGTGCTTTGCATTAAAGTCTCCACCGAGTAGGAAATTTCTGCCTAGTTCGTGTATGAGACCCCAACTTTTTAGTGTATTCGAAAAAAACCACCCGGCTCACTGAACTCCCTAAAGCGCTAAACAAAATTCACAAACATTTACAAAATATATATACTCTACTCACTCTTTGTCTACTCTGTGCCGCACTGTCTTCAAAACGACCGTCAATTATTTTTATTAAAATTACACAATACTTTTTAAGCTTTTGTTGTTATTACTGCCTGTTTCTTATTAACGCTCTGCTACCATGTAGGATTTGGGCGTTGATAAATAATATACAAAATGATAATAATTGCAATAACGTTTTATTCAATTGTTTACCAATACACACTGTACACTTCTTTATATGACCTCTCTATAGTCTATAGTCCATAGTCGATACGATGGTTTTCTATCGTCTTATCCTACAAGCGCGTTTTAGCGTAGACACCCGCTAGCAGGGCCAATCACAGATACACATACATGTAACGACAAAGCAATACTCCTTACAGGAACAGTTCATCATAACCAACCTAAAAGAAGGGATTTCAAGGAAATATTTCAAAGATATCAGAGCTAGTTACTTTAATACTTAAACACTCATATCAACTTTTCGGTTCGCTGAACAAGTAACAAACTAGGAGAACAAAAAAAAAAAAAAAATTGTTGTTACGATGAACTATTCCAAAGTTATAAAATTTCAAAAATAAAAAAAAATCCTGTGTTATTTAAATGGAAAGTGAAAACTGAATTGAGGTAAATCTTAATATTGATTTTAGAAGCTCGTTTGGTGCCAACATTATTTTCAATGTAAAATTAAAGTACCACTTTTAAGGACTAGGTAGTGTGTACATGTTGTTATACATTATAAAAATTATACATATCCAATTTCTTATTTCATTTTTTTATTTCAATATACGATATTAAAAAATTGTTATTGTAATAAAACAGTTTCTTTTGAAATGAAAATGGTTTCATTTGAAGTAAAAAACAAACTGTATAATCTTAAGCCTAGGCTGTGTTTACGTATGTTGTTAAATGTTACTTGAACGAACTAATGGTAGCCACATAGGTATATTCACAATAGTCGTAAAAAAAAAATGTAAACCTCAATTCAAGATTTTTAACTTTTGATAAATGTATGTAAGCTTTTAACTAATTAAGGTTAAAGTAGATATATATTATAATAAGAACGAAGGGTGTAGCTTTTAAACATTTTCTTTTATGTTTCCTTTGCGTTGGTTGAAAGTAGGTGAGATGGTGATTTCAAGTGAGAAATACGAAGTGAAGCACACAACTCGGTCCATGTTCGAAGAGCATATGGTACTGATCGTCCGTAATTTACAACCTGAAGACGTCGGATCTTATCGATGCGTCGCAAAAAACGCTCTCGGCGAAGAAGAAAGCAGCATCCGCATATACGGTACAGACCTTTCAAAAATTCTTTTATATTGGCATCAATATAAAAATGAAAATAATGTTTCTCTAGAAATTCCAGGACCGACCCGAAAAGGATTGCCACCACGCTACGATGAAGAGGACTACAACGGCTCAGCCGAAAAGGAAATTGACGAGGAATTAACAAACGCAATTGGCGATCGACGAGATCGCCTCATTCCTAATTGGGATCCAGGCAAATCATCAATTCGACAACACGAACCTCATGTCTCGGCAGATAATCGAGAAACAATTATTTCGGCGACAGATTCGACCGGCTCTATATTCTATTCTGTAAATGATTGTTACCCTTTAACGATTGCTCTAATCATTTATCAAATCCGATTTGCATATTAAATATCAAACCAAACATTTAAAAATGTATTTACCGTAATGAATGTATAAAATACATGCAATAATCTAAGATTATTAACATTTGAATATAATATCTATATACATTTTTTTCTCTAATAAATTGACAATAATTTGAAGAAATTTAAAATTTACTGTAAATTTACTTATTGATTTTCAAGTTATATTTATATGATCTTTATTCTTGGACGTTTTCAATTATATTTTTATGAAAAACTATAATTTTTCAAATGATATAGTAAAGTGTACGTGTACAAATCCAAACGCAGATGTTTCTAGTGCTTTTATCTGTTTTCCCAGTCTCTAAATACAATCTCTACATACCTACATATAAACGTACATACAAATATCTATTATATATATTATGCGATAATTATAATTCTTAAAATAAATGTAATGAAATAATTATTATTGTAAATACATTGAAGTTTTAAAATAATTTCTAATTTATTTTAGCAAAAATTAAACAAATACATACCCTTCTTCCCTAAAAAGTAAAAATGCAACGAATACTCGGCTACTAAGTATTCGGTATTCGGCCAAATATTGTGTACTATTCGGCCGAATACCGAATACTAAATCATAACATAACAATAAATGAAATTAAAAAAATTAAAATTGAAAATCAATTTGGGAGAATTAATTATGATGAATCAAAACAATATTTTCTGCATTTGAGTAAAGTTTCCTCGATAAGGAACCTGCTTTGAGTTTAGAAATCACTACTTATATGAATCTAGTGTCCGATCTAGGCAAATACATTGTTAATAAAAATCAATTCGGTTGCCGTTAAATTTTTCGTTTTTTTATATAAAATAATGCGTCTCGTGATACGATTTACTGATAAATAAAACGGTATTCGGCTAAATCACTATTCATTGCATCTCTAATAAAGAGTATTATTCCAGTTTTATTTTTGTATAAATTTTTGAAAAAGTTAACTTCCCGGTTGTAATAATTTTTGAGTTACTTCTTTATTTTTTTTTTTCTGAGAACTGTTATATTAAATTTTCTTTGATGTATCTGCTTTAAATTTTCATATAAAAAAATTGGGAGTAATATTATAACACCTATAGTTAAGGATTATTTTCATACCTATAACCTACATTCTTATTACCTACATTATGGTGGTATGATAGCAAAAAAATAGTTTAGTTATTATTGGATTCCTTTTACGATTTAATGGAACTACAAATGTTGAGAATATTTATCAGGTAACTCAAAATAATGACAAAGAAAAGAAAATTTTAAAAAAATGTCCCAAGTTAATTTTAAATTTTCTGAAAAAAAATTAAAATGATTGGCAACACCGTTCAAAAGTTAATTCAGTAATAGTTGGTTAGTGTTCAGTATTGTTGCTTCCGATTGTATTTCCTATTCACTCTTAATATCTTGTAAGTATTGTAAGTATCTTGTAAGTATATTCAAAAAAAAAAATTAATTCCAAAAAATAAATAAAACTGAATTTTTCGTAAAAACACATCACACAGTGTGAAACATAATTGTTGAAGTAGCGCACTCTATTGAAGAGTTATCAAAGTTTATTGTTAAATTGGTGTTTGTCTTTAATATGAAGTTTTGCTTGTACAAAAGATGGCAAATACATTAATCCGAACAATAATGAAAATAAATGACCTTTTCTTAGCACCAAAAAAGTTTATTTACACTTAAAATTGTCAAAATGATTTTTATTTATTAATATCAGATTTAGTAACCATATTAAAGTTTTCTTTTTTGCTGGAACAGAAACTATTATCATTCTAGCATTCAATGTTTATTAATTGGTTATAATTTCAATTTCTTACAATCTATATATTAAGGAATATTTGTGCCAATTTTAAATTGTAATTTACATTATCGTAAATCCTAAGTATCCAGAAAACCAGTCTTGAACCTTACACAAGCCAACGATGAAAAAAGTTTTTCACTCAAAATTCTTTATTCTTATGTTTCTTATAGTGCTGAATCCAAATACGATACTATATATACATATATCACCAATCAATTCTTTACATATTATAGTTAAATGAAGCTTTGTAGAAATAAAACCTGCTCCTACCACGTTTACAATTAAGTTAGACTTAGTGAAACCTAGTAATCATGTTTCAAGTATCTTTGCCAAAAATTTCCACGTCTTTAGAAGCTAAACTAAAAGAATGGCGTCTTTGCCAGACCTGACATTAGAAAAATAATGTTTGATGTTAAATTTAAGTTCACATTTGAAAGTTCATGAAATTCATGGTTTGAAGTGAGAAAGAAGCAGGAATTTCATTCTAGCAAGACGTAAAAAGATCTTGGAAAATGAAAAAGATCTAAAATATGTTTCCATTATAGCTAACGTGTTAGAGAAGTTTAAAAATTTAAAATGTTTGATAAGCCTGAAAGCTCACTTGGTTTGTAAAAACAAAAGGTACTACAACTGACAACAACAAAAGAAAGACACGTGTACGCAATTAAGAAGCAAGCCACACGATTTCTTTCTTATCTTGATTTTAAAGCTACTTATAGTGCTGGATAGGTTGAACTAATATCACCGTGGGCCTAATGGCCCACAAATATAGTCAAGTATTTTTATGAAAATTGATATAAAGTATGAAAATTGATTTTAATAAATGTATTGATAATTGTACTGATGATGCAGCGAACATGCAAGGTACACATTATAGGTTTTAATCCATGGTTAAAAAAAGTTCATACTTGGTGTTATGCACATTTATTAAATTTAATTATTACTGATATCACACAAAAGACAAAAACCATCTCAATATTTGGTATCTTAAATACATGTGCGTTTTTTTTTTAATTTTCTAAACAACTCAAATTAAATTTATTTCTACTATTGGAGAAACACGTTGGTGGACCAAAGGTAAGACATTAGGAAACAGTTTGGTACATTTAATAGTACATCTGGAATTATATTATATTTTTCGTTGATGTTCAAACTTGTTTGCAAACTTTCCACGAAATTTTAATATCGAAAAAGTTTAATAAAGAAATGAGACCCACAGGAAACACTATTTTGACCGCGTTTCTAAAATGTTATATTATTTGAACAGCTCAAATATTTTTACGAATATTTGGAAAAAAAATACCTATGTTATCATTTTTACAAACATCAGGTATGGATATTGTAATTACAGTTGGTAGATATAATAAAAAATACGACTGAAAATCTTTTAAGATACAAAGAGATTTTGATGCTGTAGGTATATCAAGCAGCAGTAAATTTTACAAATGCTGCAAACAAAGAACTGAACAAGAGAGATCTTTTCTTATATTAACAGAAATAAATAAATTACTTTTATTATTCAATTGTCTAATAAATATTGTACTTAACCTGGTTTTCAAAAATTTTGGTTGTTTGGCTCGTCCTTTCCTTCCCTAAGCGTGAATACTGACCATAGTATCAAATATCAATTGTTTTATACAATAAATTCAAATGGCCGGTTTCTCTTCTCTATAATACAAATTTGTTATTTTAAAATGTATGCAGGTCTTTGAGTGTCAGGCACATAGTAAGTAATAATTATCAATGTAAGATGTAATAGTTTTTAAAATATATAGGCCTAAGTAAATTTTCATAGTGTTAAACTCCAGGCTAGTTAGGACCTACATATATAGTAAAATTTCTTTTTATTTCTAGGTTCATTGATTGTATTGTCGTAACTATTAAGTTATCAGTTGTATATTAATATTTTCTGTGTGAGTTTTTAATACAGACAGCTAAACGAAATAAATTTTATTTGGTATTTCTTTTTTTGAGTTCTTGAGTTAAAGTTTTCTGTCTCTTTTAACTTAGGTACTCCTTGAAGTAAGGTAACAAAAATGAATTTTAGGCCAATTCGTAATAACTTCTTTGTTTCATGAGGTATATTATATAAAGTTATCTTACCTTTCTTGAATTGACAATATTAATCATCAATAAATTTCTTTTTTTTCTAACAATGTTACAGGTTGTCTGCTAAAAAAATAGCACAAAATACAAATCTATTAGTTATTGTTTTTAACCGAGAAACGCATAAAACACGTTTTTGAGAGATATATTTTCAAAAATTTTCCAAAGGAGGACCCCGGTAGTAACCTCCAACCAAGCTACATCCTAAATTTACCCCTGCTAGAGAGACAATTTAAATTCAAATTAAAATAATGTTATTCCAAAGAAATAAAAAAAAGAACAAATAATTCTAAAAACGATAGATTTTGTATATATAAGTGTATATAATCTTATAATGAATGCAGTTACCAGTAACATGAATGAAAAATTTTTAAAAAAATTATCCTTTTTATAAAAGTATATTCTATTTTGATCCAAATAATTTCCCACAAATTTCAAATATTTATATACCTAGTCACATTTTAAGCCTTTAACTAGTTTAATAAATCACAAATTAAATACATCATCGATATTTCCCGAGCCTAAATGTGTTTCCAGTCCAACCCTGGCTACTTAACTTGATTTTTTTCATTACACTCAATATAACATAATCATTTATAGTTAACAAGTACAGTAAGTATTGTTTATAAATTTAAACAACCATTCAATTGATGCAATTATTATTTTCCTTATCCTTTTACTTTACAAAAGATCTTTTAAAGGTATCTCTCATACTTTTTATATAAAATTTTTAAATAGATAAACATGTATGTACTTTTGCTAAGGGGTAATGCAATAGCTAATAAAAACGATTATTTTAAATAATAACTTAATATGTGTGAATCATTTATATGTATCTAATCAATTAAAATTATTAAAGACTTTCCTAGAAAAATGTATTATATATTTTAATTTTAGTAACTATACCGAAATGATTACGAAGTCTTCATTTATTTAAGTCTGTTTAATCAAAGATTAAAATTAATCATTGTCGACCTTTCAAGCATTGAATTTCGTCAAGTCTAGTTACAAAAACATGAATTTTATGTTATTATTAAAAATGTTTTTATACATTTTTTTTTAGTTAAATAAAATTTTAAAGGTACATTAAAACATAATTAAAAGAATGTTATTACTAACAAATCGATAACAATATACATATTGATTGAACATTGAACTTGTTTGAACATGCATCAACAAATAATAAATAACAACTCCTTTACATAAACTTTTATGAAAGTAAATTTTCCATGGCTTATTTTTATTTAAATAAACATAATGTGTCTTTTACAAAGCAGTAACAGTTTTCATAAATAAAATTTTTTTTCTATTAATCTTTAAAAATATAACGCATTTTTTGCTAAATAGTTTAAGCTGTAATTTTTTAATTTTTTTTTTTAAAAGAGCTGATTTACACGAGTGTAATTAGGCACTACATTTATTGTTCGTTCATACAGGCCCATTACATACCTATAAAATACGGTTAATTAAAAAAAGAGAATAGTTTACTGTTTTTCATCAACTCTTAAATGGATACTTAAGGTTTACAGTTGCTCGTTAATGAAATGTCATTTTTCTGTGTTTAAGAAAAATGAAAAATTAAATGTTTAGAAAACCAATTAAAAATGAATTGAAACGTTGAAACAATTTTTTTTGTTTGATTTAAAATCACATGTACTTTCATTAGAAATATTTAGAAGCTTATAATCTTCATTGAAAATATGCGATAGAGCAATAAACGGTTTGGTTGAAAAACTTAATTATTTTACTTAACTGAATTAGCATAGTTATTTGATTTTATTGAAGTGTGAAACAATTGTTTTTATAGTTGGTTATTACTTATTATATTTCTTTGTTTGTCTACCTTTTAATACTACTGAGTAATTACTTTTGAAACAATCATTTAACACAAAAAAACACATGCAGAAAATTATTAATTGAAATATGTACGTATAGAATGGAAAAATGCAATGAAATAATCTTAGAGTCATAAATAAAGTAACGAGATTTATTCGCGATTGTTATGAATTATTTGATCAAGTCGGTTTATTTATTTATATTAAGTTGAAATGTTTTCAATTAGCTAAAGATGCAACTATCAATTAATGTTCAACAAAGCGTTAGATGAAGATTTAATAAGATGCTATAGATATACCTACCTATTGATAAAGAATCAATTTCATTGTTTAACATATTAATGTACCATAAGTAGTGGGATTTGTTTGGATTTTTTTTTGTATTAAATTCATATTGTTAAGATATTTATGTTTTTCCATACGTCAAATAGTAAAAAGGTTTATTATAAATAGATACTACTTACCTACACCTAAGGTAATAGCGCCAAAGAATTATTACGGGGCATTTTACTAAGAATTGATTCTTCTCTGTACAAAATAATATTTTAACTCTATTTAGATTCTATTTCTATTTGTGGTCCACTAATGTTTACTATTGGCAATGACGAATTCACACATTTGCCACCAGTAGAGTATTCAACTTTGCTATTCAGTGCAATTTTAGTAACATTTTTTTATAAATAAAAACTGTAATTTTATGATTTGTATTTAACATTTTAGCCGTAATAAGCTGCTCCTAAAATCTATTAGTTTAACGTGAAACGACATCGTCTAGGGCTTAGAGGCGAAGACTCAAGCTTCTTCACAGACGTAATCAAGCTTTGTGGACGAAAAATAATCCAAGTTTCTTCACCGTATGTCTTCCAGCTTTTGGGCGAAGGATCACACCTTCATTCAGAAGGTATTCAGAGCACTGGGCAGCAAATTCTACGAGTTTTCAAATGAATGTCCTTATATATCTATTTCTTGATTCTTTTTTTTACGTGCTCACACTCATGCTGCAGCCTTTGAACTCCTTGCGTGTCATGTAGACAGGGTTTCTTATAAACACTTCCGGTGTTAGAGTTGTGCACCCATAGTGTGGATATTCGATGAAAGAAGCGAACAAGCCTGTGTTTACCGGATTACTGCTGATAGAATACATTTTTGTAAAAAAAAAAAAGAACACTTCCATAATCACTTGATCCCACGACCAAAATCGAAGATGGTTGAGACGAAGTAGTGGCCAACTTCGTAACAAAAGTTAGAAAGTCTTTTTTTTAAATATTTAAAGTTTATCTATCAGCTAAATAACTTTTATATAAACATTTGATTCTTGGTTCCTTATATTCGTGATTAATTAATCTAGTATTGAATAGGGATGTGAGATTAATGGAAAAAAATCGATTAAATAAAAATCGATTTTTCTTTATTAAATATTAATCGATTTGTCAAAAATCGATTTTAATAAAAAAAATCGATTTACGCGAAAAAATCGATTTTTTCTATTATTTAAAATTTTACTTGCTTTTCATATTCCAATAATGATGAAACCTAAGAGATTCATACTAACAATTTATCAGATTAAAAAACAAATAAGATGAATAAAAAAATAACCAATTCAAAACTAAAAATTAAAGCGAATCTACCATTAAACTTTCAATGTAAAGAATAAGGCAAATATGATTATTAATACACAATTTCAACGTTTTATAATAATAAAAATGAAATGATGAGCATCCAAACAAAATTACAACCTTATTGCCTCAAAAACTATTTTCGATTTCAATCTTTTACTAATGAATTTTAAATTTAACAATCAAATATTTGTATGAATTTCTATTATATTTAAATGACAAGAATGAAAAAAACCGTTACAGCTAGTTTGAATTTAAGTTTGCGCTGTTTATTAAAATCGATTTAAACGCGTAATTTATATAATCGATTATTTAAAAATCAATTAATATTACTATGAAAATCGAATAATTTTTAACATCCTTAGTATTGAAGAACATCAAGATATATTTTTAAATTAACGGCAAAATCTTACCCAAAATAATGATGGTTGTTTTATGAATAAAATTTTTTGGGAAATACTTATCTTATTACGTAAATTTATTATGCACTATAATATGATTCTAGTGGAAATCCCCAATTTGCAATTTGGTAAAGAGCTAAGTATATTAATTACTAATTATCGCTTCCACAATTTTGAGAACTTTGATTGGTGGGATGTCTTGATGTCTAATGGCCACCAAATGTGTTATTGCAAGTGTTAGGCGCTCACTAAGGCACATTTTTCAAAATTTCTCTTTTGAAACTTAATATTGAAACTCTACACTTATCGATATAAGCGTGTTTTGATGGAATATAATAGCCGATATTTATCCAACTTTCAGATATCAAATCAAGTATAAGGACATTTTTTTAAATTTATTGTGTTTGATATTTTGACTAGTAAATTAATGATCAATGCTTGACATGATTTGACATTTACATATTAATATTTGACTCGAGCTTGACTTGATTTTAAGTTAAACTTAAGGCAAGTAGCTTAAAAATTAAGTCAAATAATGAATTCCTAAGCCTAGTTGAAAATTTGCACAAACTATATACATATATTCTCAATAACGATACTTATTGAATTATAAGATTCACTATTTGATCCAATATCCATCAATATTAATTAAAGTTTTTTCTAGGAAATTAAGGTATTCTTTCCGCCATAAAAACCGAACTATGTAATTAGTGTTAAAATACACATTACACATTACATAGACAGTTTAAATATCAAACAACATTTAATGCTGCTTGAAATTAACGTTGACTATGCAATTTAATGCAGTAATTCCTACAAAATCTCTGGTTACATACGAAGTGATTTACAAAAAATCATTTAAGTACTTTACAAGCGTTTAAAGAATACTCGGACTAAAAACTAAAACATAATTTTTAACACCAAATATATAAATAAATAAATAAAAGTTTTATTTATGGTCCATGATTACATTGGTTTGTTTTATATGTTTTAATGTACTAGAAACTAAGGGTACCAGAATTAATATTCTTTACCTCTTAAAACTATTCTTAATAAATAAATAAAATTCTTTTTTTTTCTCATTTAGGTCGTCTGGGAAAAAGGACCGTAAAAACCCAGTGTCTTTTGTTATTTTAATTATTTATTAATTGACTTGACTTAATACTTATTATCAACTAATTATCCTTATTGCTATTTACATTTATGTGCTTTAGTCTTTTATGTTTTATATATGGCTATTCCTCTTATTTCTGCATTCTCATTGCACTGACAGTCTTCAAGAAATTTCCTTGATTTCCCTTTCACATATTCCTTTATTAGGGGCAAATTTGCTTCTCTACTCAGCTCACTTACCTGAGTATACCGGGGTTTGTTCAGGGCAAACCGCAATAATTAATTTTGCGTAATCTGGATCTTTTTATAATTACTTTTACTAGTAAAGCTCCAGCAAGGAGCTGCATAGGTCGGCATGGGTCTTACAATTGTTTTGTAGAGCAATAATTTATTTTCCGTGCTAAGACCAGATTTATGATTTAATGGCGGGAATAATGAGACAATTATTCCCTTTCCTTTTTGGACGAGCTCATTTATATGTAGGGTAAACGTCAAAGTGCAATCTAAGTTTACTCCCAAATACTTAACAGAGGAGGACCACTCCAGATCTTTTTCTTCTATTTGAACTTTGTTTACTAACAGTGGTCTTCTCTTACTAAATAAAATTGCCTTCGTTTTAGGAATATTTATTCTAATTTTCCACCTGTTAAAATATTTAATAAGTCTGGATAATCCCTGGCTCAGTTTATTCACAATGGTATCCATTCTCCACGACGTTAGAGTCAGTGCCGTATCGTCAGCAAAAAGAGACACCGTTACACCCTTTCTTATAGGCATGTCATTCGCATATATTGTAATTAGAACCGGGCCCAGTACAGAACCTTGAGGAACTCCCGCTGTTAGGGTCTTCCTCTCAGAAATGTCTTCTCCCAGTTTTACCTAAAAGATCCTGTCCTCGAGATAAGAGTGAACTAACCCAACTATGTATCCTGGAAATCCCATGATGATTATTTTAAAGAGAAGCTCCCTGTGTCAAACGATGTCGAAAGCCTTTTCTATATTCATCAAGTATGACCATTCCAGTGTGTTTTTTTTTTGAAGTTACCTGTTATTTTATCAACGGTACGTACCAACTGAGCAGTAGTTGAATGGCCCCTACGGAAACCAAACTGCTCATTAATTATTAAGTTTTTTCTATCTAGAGTTAACCCCAGTATTGACATAAACTACAGTTTTTTGTTGTTGGTGTAGGGAGAGCACTCACTCTCCGAAAGAGTTTAAAAAAAATTTGATTGAAAATTATTTTTTTTCTTTTTACTTTTTTTAAATATAAACATTGCTTTAAAAAACATTCATTTAATATTATTAATAATTGGTTCCGTATTTCTTTTAAAGATATCTTCAAATTCCTAAAAAACCAGTAACAAAATCGAAAAAAAAATCCAATAAATAGCTCATGATCATATCTGGCAAACTAGCTTATCTTGACAAAATAGCCCCCCAACTTACAGTTCCCATGTCACTGTGACCGACAGATGGTATACTATTAAATATACATATAGTTATCCTTCCTCATCACACAAATAATTAACAAATGTTTTGTAATATTGTCAAACAACTAGGAAAAATCCACGAATCAACTTTGAGGTAAAAATTTTATTATGGATTTTAACAATCAAAAATGTCACGTTTTAAACATTTTCATAAAAAATAATCTAATAAATAAATTAGAATATTAATTTTGTTTATAAATAATATCTGTAATTGGTTCAGGAAATATCAAGAAATTTTTTATACATTACTCATGTAAGAAATTAGACTTTGTTACGTAAAACAATCTGATTAAATATGTAAAGAATCAACCTTCTCTTTCGCAAAAATTGATTGTTGGCAATGTTAAAGTCAAAAAGCTAATAATTCATCAATTCAAACTAATTCCAAGTGTTTAAACCTTTCCGAGTACTTGAAATTTATTTAAATAATTATTGTATCTACGTCAGTCTCTAAATATTGTGGTTGGCACCAAAATTCAAAGCCTTGAAATAGTCATTTTGATTGATAATTTGCAAAATAAAAGAAAAATGACATGGTCATCGTCAAACACTAGTAAATATTAACAGTTGCGACTCAAGAAGCCTTGACATCCGAAAGGTGAGAAAAAAAAAAAGATTGAAATCGTATGCGAGTTCAGTTTTTTCTTCATTTTAAAATGTAAATTATGAGTTGTATTAAAAGTTAAATGAAAAACAGGTGCAGTTAAGTTCGTTGTTCTTGATTCCGTTTTTCTGTGTCAGATTTTCATTTCTGTTATTATAGCTATGCAATTATCTCGTATGTTAATTAAATTATTTATTAATTTTAAATAAATAGTTACTTTCATTGCATTTATTGAAGCATCGGTATACAATCATATTTGTGTTAAAAGTTCAATGGACGTTTTGTCCTTGGTTGAAGGCCTCACAATTCTGGAAAATATAAGAAGTAAACAAATTATAATTGTTTCTTATTATATTTAGAATTTATTTTTAACTATGATAACTTAAAAATCTGATAGTTTTCTTTATGAGATAATTTTTATTTTATACCTTTCTAACATTAGAGCTTACAGCCAAACATGATCCTAGATAACGTATCAAAATTCTATGTAGGTATAATCTTATCAAAATTATAAAAATTGTTTTTATTTCAATAAAATTGTAAAATGTATCTTTTAAATGTTTAATTTATTTGATTCATGAAATCATGAAAGAAATTTAATAAAACAATAAAGTTACAAAATAGGTAAAAATGAAATTTCCAACTGTAGTTTCTTATGAGTCAGCGTTTATTATTAGAAAATACGAAAACAATAATAACTCAGTACGCGTAAATATGTAATTACTTTTATTTAACTTTTAAAATAAAATATTCAGTTTGTTGTATTTTTACAGATCATAAAAATAGTTTTAGACTCATTAAATGGTATAGCGGTACTATTGATGCTGTACGGGAATATGGATCATTGGTCGTTTGACAATTGAGATATTTATAACTAATTTTAAGTAAACGAAAGACGGATTTTTATATAAAGTTTTATCAAGAAATAAACTTTAAACTATACTTAAGCATCTATAGGAGATACAATAGGAAAGAAAAGTTTTGAACATTAATATTTCATGGATGTTTTTGTAGCTCGCCACGAAGTAATTAATTAGTTTCAGAACCAAAATAAACACAAAAAGTTCATTAATCTTGGTTTAAATAATATAGAATGCATAAAATTAAAAAAGTCTACTTACTTTTGACAAGGAATATACCTCACTTTACACTATTTCTTAAACAGTGAACTCAGATTTTCAATTGATTTTACTTTTTTTTTAATTTTAAAATCGCTTCAACTTCCAGGACTATTAACGACTGAGCATAGTGGTCCAATGCCTAATAGTAATAATTAATTAACTTTTTGGTAACAATAATAGATATAAAAGGAAAAATATTTCATAACAACTGTGCTGTAAATGTTGATCATATTTTGCACAATTGTTTTATAGTTTAAATAAAAGAACTTCCAATTTCAAACATTTTCTATTTTCACAAGTAGTTTAAATAATCTATTGCGTGAACAAATCTCCGTAAGAACTTGTAGATATTACAATACAGTTTTTTTTAATTGTTAGAATTTTTATACGGTGTTGTCAATAATTTTAAATGCCATTAGAAGGTTTAGATTTAAATTCCCAGTATCACTTAACGCAGGAAGTGGAGATCAACTGATCTTATCACTGCGCCAATAAGTGGACTGGGCTATTCATGCTATTATTCTTTTGATACTAGTCTAAATGAATTCCATTTTTGGATATACTTATTGTTGTTATACTGCTAAAAAATAAGTTTAATTTGAATCTGAAAATAAATATTTTCACTGGAAAATTATGATTCTAGAGAAAATTTTTAATTTTTTAACTCAATTACTATCGCTTTCTGATATTATTTTGGCTATGGTACATATTGATGATTTTAGCATTTACAAATTTTACAAAATGATTCATTATTTTTGAATTCTTAAATTATAAGTAGAAATCATTACATAACATATATAGATCAAAGTTTTTCTTCAGTATATTGTAATAATTTTTAATTTTAAATGTATATATTAATTATAATGTTTTCTTATCAGTATAAGTATCGTATATTACGTATTGAAAACGGGTTTCTCGCCGTGTTATTACTATAGAAATATTATTCTAAAAACAAAAAAATCATCATAAAATTCATTCCTATTGTTCTACCACACTTTAAATTAGAAGTGAGGTCCTTAGTCAACCTCATCGCAGTCAGCATACCAAATTTGGAAAAATGCTCATGAAAAAGATCTCAGTTGCAGTAGATGGAGAGTCATCGCACATTGGGACGAGCAGACGAATATTTTTGCAAAACTAATTCCTACATATCATGAAATGTAAATTATACTAATTTTTCAGGGGAGGGGTGTTCGATTATAGGTTAATTATTATAAAAATAGTAAACCAAAAGTTAAACTAATTTTAAAAATTTCCTCGTAACAGATATTTCTCGAATTTCATCTTTAGAAGGGAGACAATTGACTTGATACAGTTGGTAAGTGTTGTTAAGGTGATCGGTAATTCCGTTGAGATTGGCAGATTTGAGAGCGAGGTTGGACCACATCATCATTGTATGGGTAGAGCTATGGAGTTAATATTGACAGACTGGATGAATGGATAAAATGAACAGACGGACGGACCGTGCATGTTGTTTCAGACAAGACAACTAACATGTGGATAAACGGACACAGACATGTTCCGAAGCCGTCGTTTTTCAAAACGATAATCTAGATCAAGGAGACGCCGCGCTAGAAGGTCGCGCCATTTACATTTTCATCGTTGGGCCGCGTCAATAAAACACCCGATTTTTATCAAAACAACGTGCGATTTTTTCCATTCATTTTTCAAGTTACTTTTCTTTTCTATCTTCTTAACACGTATCGATGCTTAATTGTTAATAGCTATATGGGAATTTAAATATTTTGATCACATCTCTGATAAATCCATAATATAATATACCTATTTAGTAGATATCTAGAAAATTTGTTTCAAAATAGCGTACTGCTGAAATCTAGAGGGGAAACCGAAAAACTTCCGCTTATTTCATAGGAGTTATATTTTTCTCCCTGATTTTTTCGTTATTTTTCCATTTTAAATGCAACATTATCCTAAATGTATGTAAATACTTTCTTAACATTTCGTCATCAACATTATATAAGGTTCATAGTTCATTAATAGAGGAACCATAAGGTTTTTCTATCACAAAAATATAGATAATTAACTAAGATAGTTGTCATATACAAAAGGCAATGGATTCGAAAAGATTAAAAGATACACATTAGTATGATAACTGCTTATGTGAAACTGATATAAAAATATGACAGCATTTCATGAATTTTAACTGGCAAGTCTTATAAACAAAATAAATCCGCCTAACCCCCACATTTCCTAATAAAACAGCCTAAAAAACCTCGGTTTGTAATTACCTTTGAAAACCATAAAGTATTTAAACTTAAAAGTTAGAGAATTAATTGAATACATGCCTAAAGCACATGATTCATGATAGCATACAAGTTTATTGACTATTTACAATTTTTGATTTCAACCTTTACCAATATGGGCATAAATGAGTCCTATTCATAATTAATATGTGATATAATTTCTTTTGTATGTTGCTTTGTAATTATTGCAATATTTCCTAAGAATTCTGAATTTTAAATGAACAATCAGTCGCATAACCATAAAAGAGATTGTTTTGAGATCTTCAGTAATATATCATAATACAATAATACCTATGTACTATGCTAAATCTTAAATTCTCGATTTACCAAGTAACTACACATAATTAATTAATCTGCTATTAATATAACAGTTACAATTTCTTAAGAAGTCTAATAAATATTTTGCAAAATACATTTAATGTATAATTTTTTGAAAATAGTTAGGTACAGATATACGTATTGCCTCTTGATGAAATGAGTAAGTACTAAATATATGAGAGCTCTAATATGACTATAATTATTTGCATGCAATTTTTTCCTCAACTTTCAAACTGCTGCCAATGACATTTTAATTATTCCAATTTCAATTATATACAATATACGTATTATTTATCTATCGTGATAAGAACGAAAGGTTTTGAAAGGTTTATAGTTAAGTGTCATAATTTAAATTTTTTTTTCTAATAATCATTATTCACTTAAAAAATTAATATATAGGTGAAGTACGTAAAATTTGCGTAGTGTTTATAATGAACCTCAAAAACAAGTACTTAACATTAAAAAAGTGATTATATAAAACAATTAGAATGAAGCCTGAAGGAATTTTTTTTTTTGATGAATAAGATACCTTAAAAATATTTTCAAAAATATATTACAACAATATTATATAACAGATACAGTACTAAGCTTAATATATAAATTTAAGTAATCATCATCTTAAAAAATCAATTTTTTCTATCAACCTTTCCTTTTCTGATTTAGAACATTAATTTAAAAATTTCAAGTTTCATTTAAAACCAATACAATAGAACAACAATGTACGTTTTTAAGTTTAATATTTTTTTGCAAATTATTACATCATTGGGATTTATGATTTGATAATAAAAAAAGACCCACACACTTGTTCGCATGTTGCTCATAAATTATAACTTGCTAATAAATAATCTAAATGCAAGTATTGACCCATTATGGCCCCTGGGTAACAAAATCATGAACACGATTTCTCACACACTCACGTATCTCATCGCGCAAATTCGACCGCAATCAACGCAAAATCAAAAATCCTTTCGAAAATCCCAAACCTCAAACAACGACCATCTCATATTTCCAATAAATCTCTCTCAACATTACGCAACGATCCATATTATAGCTATTATGTGGAATCAATCAAATACAGCCTACACGAATGGGTGGTTCAATTCAACCTAGATATTCTCGTAGCCAAAAACAAAAATGAAGTAACGCTGACCCATCTTAACTTAACGGAATTATGTTAGAGAGCAAATCGGATTATTAATGAGTTACATTCGTAAATTTTCCTCATGATCAGTCAAGTGGATTGAGGCAAATGCAGAAAGCGTTCGTCTGTGATGATCAAGTTCGAGGAGACTTGGCACACGTTCGTGATGGCGCCCAAGAATTTTTTTATGGAAATTAACAATAGTAATACTTCTAGACATGCCTTAGACTTTCTATCTTGAGCCATTCAACTTTTTGGTTCCGCTTCGTTAATGTTTCGTTCATGTCTCTTGTCTGCCTTCCACAGTTCTATCACATTTTATGATAATTAACTTGTAATTTTAACATTGTAAACCTATACTCAGCGTATAGTCCATCAAGATCATTAACTTTAAAAATTATATTTTAAAAAAATATTTCAATGAATAATTGAAAACTTACCTAACTCGTAAACATACCTCCTCATTTTGCATTAATTATATTTGACATAAAAACAAAGAAAGCTTATTAAAGCATAAACCTAAATTAGTTGATTACCAAACAAACTTTTATTGCTAACGAATCAGTACGTGTAAATTATTGACTCCAGGGTTTTAACAAGAAACTTCAAAGTCGAAGAATAAAAGTTTGAAAATATGTTTAAGATTGTAATCTATTGGGTACCTTAGGTTTTAAAGCATTGTTTATTTTATTCTTTAGATTTGCCAAAGCCGCTAATAATAAAGTACTACTAGTTTTTTTTTTTTGGGGTGAAGATTTCTATTAATAATTATATCAGTTTTTAGATACGCTCAGCGAAGTGGGTGGGTATAATCTAGTAAGGTATTTAGATTAAAACGATTAATTTTTTAATGTCTGTCATAATTATCAGACTAATATTAACAACAAAAAGTCAAAAAACGTGTTTCCATTATCTTTAATTGCCATTGCTGAGAAAATTGTTAAATATAAATTTCAGTAATAGTTATTAGGATTCTAATATGTATTTTTGGAAAAACCTTATTTATCCAAAAAATAACATTGTTTAAACCTTTTTTTTTATTATTTTATTCACCATATTATGTCTATAAATGTTTGAATAAGTATACGAGTATGTATAGTCAGTAATTAGTAGATACCTATAGCTCCCAAATACGAGCATTGTAAAAACTTTGCTCTCTTAAATCTAAACTCTAACTCTCATAAGCTACTTATGCTACTGTAAGGTAATTTTCTAGATCTCTCTTCATAGGAAGAGTTTATTTTCGCTAAGTTGAAGTACTTGTTACAAAGTACAATAGTTCTTTGTTATTTTGTTTTAATTTTACGTGAACGAAATGACGGTCACCAAATCAACAAAGTCATTAATAAAAATATGTCCTATGGTCAATCTGGGTCAGGATAAAACATATATTTATACAAAAGTAAAGAAGATCTATCATATTATATGAAATACGACAAAAAAAATGGGCAATTTCGAAAATAATGTTATAATATGAAAATATACTTCCGTCTCTTTAGTTTGATGTTAACCGTTCTTCAATGTACCTACTATGTAGAATGTTCTCTTCTAAACTAATAGTGAAATGTCAAAGTTAGACCTCGAAAAAAAATACGTATTTTAGTTCATAGATTATCTTTCTGTATCTACGAGTATACATATGCATTGAACAATTGTAAAGTCTATTAAGTCAATCACATTCAAAAATTGGAATTGAATGAATTCGTTTTTTTTTGCAACGTTCTATACTTTAAGATGCATTAAATAATTAAATAATAACTTACTCAGTAGTCAGTTATAGAAAAAAACTGAATTAATCATATAGCATAAATCTACATGTTCCCATTTCTATGCTGAACTTTATTTCATTTCAATGGGTTAACCGTTAAAAGGTAATTGTGTTAAAACACAACTATAACTATATCTTTTAGTCATCTATACTAATATATAAAATTGAAGAGTTTGTGTGTTTGTTTGTTTGATTGTTTGGTTAAACGCGCTAATCTCAGGAACTACTCGTTCGAATTGAAAAATTATTTTTGTGTTGGGTAGCCTAATTATCGACGAAGGCTTTAGACTATACAACATCACGCTACAGCCAATAGAACCAGAGCATCGATGGAAAATGTTGCAAAAACCAGGAAAAAATTTTCCTTTTGAGAGCGTTTGTTGCCTGCCCTGTGTAAATGGTTAAAGTTACGCAAAAATCATTTGTAGCAAAATTGTTCCTCATAAAAACTTCTAAAAAAAAGACGACATATGTTGTTTATCTTTCAAGGTTAGCCTGCTATAACCTTTTTAATGGTTATTAAAGTTGTTTCAAAAATAAATCATTATATTCGAAATTGTTTTTAGAATAATATTATTAATTCTTACCCAAATAATTACGGTTTTTGATAAAATTTGGTATGATGATAAATGACAATCTGAGTCATAAAAAAGAATACTTTTTATAACGGGAAAATGTCTCATTTATCCGGGAAATTTTTTTTTTATTTGAAAATAAATATTGGTGATATTTAAGTATGATGATAGCTAAATATGTGAATCATTATCTACAATACGTTTTATTTCGGAAAAATTTCTCATTTCAACGGGAAAATAGAAAAACTGGTTTAAAGAAAAATCATGCTGAAATTAAACGTTGTTAGCTGATTATAATGTGTTAATAGTAATAACTCATAATGTCCTCAAAGTAAAAAATAATTTTCTTATCCTACAGACTTATTTGTATCCAGGAAAAATGTGCGGTTCCCGTAGGATAGATATGTTTTTATTTTTCACAGAGCAAAAGATTACCATAATTTCTTACAATGTGGTGGTTAACTCAACTTTTTGAACTATTGAAAAATTTTAACTTGGTGAAAAACTCAGTTAAATAGGTATATAATACATTCAAAATTTTCAAATTGTATTGCTATACTTAAGGAACACAAGTAGGTATATGTAGGTATTTTATAATATTCATAAAAACGTATAGAACCTATAAGATAGCTCTTCTAGATAGCTATATATAATATCTTCCTGAAAAAGTAGTTTATCGAATTTTCATGAACTTTCTATGAATCAAGATCTAGAAATATCTATCTGTCTTTTTTTGTTGATGGAATGAAAGTTTCTATTATTCAATCAGTATAATTTAGATATGCTCAGCGAAGCGGGCGCGGACCAGCTATTGACTTATAAAAATAAACATTTACTTACCTACTCCATTAAGAGAAAAATATTTTTTTTTAATTCAAAAACTTTATTAAAATTTATTATAATCCTTCTTGATTGCCATTAAAAATTGTTAAAAGGTAAGTTACATTTTAAAACTAATATGCTTCGAAAAAAAATTCCCAGATGCTCCGTGGAAGAAAAGAAAAAAAATTAAGGATCATAAACCGTTACATAGCCCAGCGGGAGTCACTGCAAAGATAGTTTCTAAAACTTAAATGTTTTACATCTGTCAAGCATTCTGTGGTGACTTCAACTCATAACAGTGTTTAATCCTTTAATTCTGAAATTGAAAAATTCAAAAAAATTTGGATCTGAATTCATTTTGCAACCAAATATAAGTCTTTCATTCTAAGCTAAACTTTAAATAGGTACTATGAAAAATAGTGGCAACACAAAACAGAAGGGATTGAAATACGAGTTCGATATGTTTCGTCCATTTTAAATGAATTTCGTACTACGAATAAAATGTATGCTACTATAATTATAATAATAAGTACACCTATCCCCCGATTTACACTGAAGATAAGTTCCAAACAAATCCGTGTAAAATGAAATTTTTATTTTTTCTATATAAATTCGTGTAAAACGAAAAAACTGCACAATTAAGTCATTTACTCAAATGGAAGAAGAGTAAAACATATCCAGAAACTTTAAACTAGGTATAGTTTGTCCCAAAAATGGCGTGATGTAGTGAACTTATTCTAAAAATGAAAACAAAAATAGAAACAAAAAATTTTTCAAAAAGTACCTGCTGAAACTTAACAATTTTATGTATGTTCGAAAATTATTCGCTATTACTTTGAGGAACTATCAGTTTTTTCTTCTTGATTGGTATAATTTCCCTTCCATTACTAGAATATTCCAAAATTTTCCGAATTTCATTAGTTTATGAACCGTGTAAAAGCGAAATCATGTAAAACGAGTACCGTGTAAATCGGGGGATAGGTGTACTTAAGTTTCTGGAACCACAGTATTATTTCATATAACTGAATTTCGTTTAAGCGTTTTTTGTTATAAAGATTTTCACTTTATTAAAGATGAGTATGATGTAAGATGAGTCATTTTAGCACTGTGGCTAATATTACACTTCATGCATCGTTAGTGCTAAATTTAAATTTCATTAATTGTAAACAAGCTTTTTTTTTAATTTTCAACTTCAATGGTAGCTAATAACCATTTCAATTAATTCGACCTTAGGAAAATTGTAACATGTTGTAAGAATATTAAAAAATGTAACAACTAAATTCCCATAATGTTTTTTTTTTCATATTTAACAATTGACCTAATCACATACCTACATGCATGTATACAGTAAATGCTCTTGTTTTAAATTATAATCAGTTACCTGATTCTTAATATTCACTCTAGTGTTCACCCTTTTTCATTTATAATCTGATCTTTAAGATATATATTTAAATGTTTTGTAATACGTAGGTAATTGTATAGCGAGGCCCCTATAAACGACTTTAAAACTAGGTAAAAGTTAATCAGCTTTTTCTATCTACCTTTACGTCAGAACCCCAAAGCTTAGTGTGCCACTTTTCATCTGTCCCTTATAACACAATTTTTAAATGATATTATTTCTATTCAAATCTGTTTATACGTATTAAAAAAAGAAAAAAACTAGGTTAGTGTTCGATTAAAGATTATGCACTTTAAAAAAGGCAAACACAGCGATAAAGTAAAGTGTTACAAATTTTATTTTCCAGTTGTAGGAATATTGTGATATAATAATAACAGTTATTTAGTAAGTACTTTTACGTTCGTCTTATACTTTTCAAGGAATTGCAATGAATCAGACGTGGAAATATAGATTGGAAATTCTAAAAGAAAAGAAATTGATGTAATACAAAGTTAATGCAAATTATGTGCGTGTGCTATTATTTTATAAAAAAAAAACAGAATGCTTGGCCCAAAAACGAATGTGTATGTGGTGAAATTTCTCACAGAGCAATGACCGCGTCAATTTGTTTCATAGACATTATCAACAATAATAATAATAATATTGCACACATAACAAAAAAGACAAAGTATACTAATGCTAAGGTGTTGTTGACACCTATAAATACGATAATATGAGAAATTTCTCAACTTTTAATTTGTCTTAGCCACGCATGTTACCGTTTTGTGTTTCGCTCCTTCTTTACATACCAATTACTTACTACAAAGTATTATTATAGGTATAGTTAACCACATGTAGTCGAATATCTATTACTAATGTACGTTACCAATTATTTTACGATTTAAATTAATTTGAATGAATTGAGTAATAGCCCTCAAAGTCCTTATTGAGGCATAGCTAATTTTTATCCCCATTTTTTATCGGTGATGGAATAATTATTTATTTTTTATTTAACCTCAATATCTTCTAACAAATAGATAAAATCGTGTCATTTTATTTGTTAATTAAAATTACCTTTGGTTAAGATATTTTAGAGTTTATTGTCCTTGAATTTCAGAAAAGAATACCACGGAATGGTAGGTTTAGTTTACCAACAAAATCGCGAAAGGTACAATGCTCTTCGACATAATGGCGATAAATAAATGAGCTCTAACAAATTCTTTAACTGATTTGTAACAAATACGTATTGACAAAATCGTGACCATCGTTGGCAATTTACACATTGGTTGATTATAACCATCGTGAACAAAACTAAATGGATTACTATCAATCAGGCAGTCTGCAATTCTAAAACGTCTAGCTGCAATTCTTCCTGCATTTGGAGGATTTAACTTTAAAAATTATGTGCATACTGTGTAGAAATATGTAATCGTTTAAATAAATTTTGTTTATATTTTTACATAGTTAAATCGCATGTAAAACTTTAACATTGTCTTAATAAAATAATTTCAGAATTTGTATTTTTCGTCGCGCTTTTGTCGTGTTAATTTTATCGAGCGATTTCAAAGTTGCGGTTTTGTCGAGTCACAAACAATTTTTTAGGACATCAAATCTATTAAAATTTACCAGAGGCGTTTTTCAAGATCACAAAAATTAGATTTTTTTTGTTTTATTTTTTTTTGTTTATGTATAGAGCGCAAATTATTGTCGTATATTTTTTGAAATGCCCCCAAGAAAGTGTGAGTTCAAAGCTATACCTTGTGCAGCTTATACGTAAATCCTGCAATGCCCATAAGGGATATGTGTCCTTATCTACAGTGCATAGAAAAGGTAATCACGCATAAAAATGATCTTTCACAAGCATCGAAATAATTATAGCTCTTTGAAAATATCGTATTTTATAGGTCAAAAAAATAATTATCACATAGAAAACCTTAATTTTAACCATTTTTAGTGTAGATACATAAAAATAAAACAGAAATGCTAATAATGAGTTTTCATTAAGAGCCGAGATTTAATGCATATATATGTGCCTACATATTATCTAATATTGTCTGCGTGAGTAAAAAAAATAATTTAATTTTTACTTGGAAATATCGAGGTCCAAATGAAATTGAAATCTGTTGGCCTAAAATGATTGAAAATAATTCACAAATTAACAAATTACACTTAAGACCTTCATAAGCTAACCAGAGACCTCACTCTGAAAAGTAAAAAAATTATTAGTTCGTACATAACTGTTAATTAATTTCAAATATATTTAAATAACAATAAATTCAAGGCTCAATTCATTTTAAACCAAATAGGTAAAGTTTATTTTACGATGTATGGTAATTTCAATAAATCAAATCAAAATTGGATTAAATGTTATATAAACTTTTAAAAACAGCAAAGATCACCCCATAACGAGCATTTAATTGAATATATTTTTAAGTCGTTTGTAAGTCAATTTGTATGATTAAGAATTATTATTTGTATGACTTATCAGCAAAAATAAATGTCTGTTTTGCATTTTAGTTTTATTATACAACTACATATAGGAAAAAATCATCTGATTTTTTTTATTCAATGTACGGTTTCTTATGCAATTTTAGTGAATCTATTTAAATGTTTCAGATTAGCCTAATTTTTAATAATTAACAATCCATTTAAAAAAAAAATTTACGCGGACCCAGAAGCAATCCAATTATGTACATATAAAATTTTGCTCACAATGATAATCGAGACAATGCTATGACGTAAACGTTGAACTCAATTAAATAATGAAAAAGGGCGTATTTGACGTAATGAATGACCGAATTTAAATGGTTTTTATTTAAATATGTAGTTTACTAAATGTAAGTTAAACAATTTGAATCAAACAACGTTTATCTATTGTATATATAACATAGATAAGTAGAATTAAGTTCCTCCCAATTATATAAGTAAGAATATATTGCATTTACTTCATGAATTTCATAATTTGAAATACAATAGATAACATTTAACATGAAAACATCTAAATCGAAATTTAATTAACACGAAATAATAATGAGCTCAAAAAATTTTAATGTTACTTTTATTTTGTGACAAAACAAAAATCGCTTCTCGGATGAACAAAATAAATGCTTTTTCTAAAATTGAAACTATGGCAGAATATGATGGATTGCCACTTATTCTTGCAGCCTTATGGCACTCCTTGGTCATCAAAATCAGCTTTCACTGAAATTTTGTTTTTTTGTTTTGAAAATTCATAAAAATTGAAATTAAAATTCATTTTAAAGTGAAAACCTTCCTCAATAAAACCATAAGGGAGGGTGAGGTGATTTAAATTCCCCTAAGTATACTCATAGCTCTTTCTATTATTGAACAAAATGTTTTAAAATAGTAAAAATCATAATTTTTGCATAATATAGCTGACAAATTAGAAAAATAAAAAGTATAAGTAGACAATGATCAATTAAATGGCCAGAGGCTTTAACAATAAATAAAAACTTTATTCTTGTCAAAAAAGCATTTAAACGTAGCTTATTATTCTTTTTAGACAAAATTCTTTTTATGCGAAATATATTTTAGACTCTGCAGTTTCATCTTAATCATTTTCCATTTTAATTGCATTTGCAATAGGTACCTACCCTGTAATAAGTTTTATAATAGCTTTTAAATATCAAATTTTCAAATATTGTTTCCGACTGTAGCTTATCAATAGACAATCCACGTTTTATCAAAATTAATTACTGATGTTTGGAAGTTCCAAAAAAAAAAAAAAATAAAGAAAACATTTTAAAATCTCATCGTTTCACTGCTTCTTTTGCAAAATTTTAACTTTAACACTGGACATTCTGGGCATGTGCCCAGAACACTTTAGAAGCAACTTTTTTAAACTTGATTTATATTTTCTTATGGGCAAAAACAATTGTTCAATGTGTAAACTATTTGTGAAACACTGATAAATTATTTTTTGCACTTTAAAGTTTTCATTTACCTACCATATTTTGTCTATAACTGATGGTCAAACTTCTTAAATATTTAATTCATAAAATTATATAATAATGATATTAATATGAATAAGTCTGACTGTAAAATTGAATTAGATGATTTACCTACTCACTTTTCTGTGTACAATTATAATTATCATTACCTTGTTACATAAAAAAAGAAATTGGAGACATTTCCTCTAAGCCAATTACTGCAGTAATAGAATAACAAACCTTTTTACACAATAAAATCGAAGCTAGCAATATTTATTACTTGGCAAGAAATACGAGAAATTATAATTTTAATAAAATATATATTACTTTAAAAAATATATATGTAATATAAATTCGTTGCAATATAGATATTTTTTTTCACAGAACCGTAAAAATTTAAAGTAGGTATGTTTTCTCTAGAATTTAGTAATAGTTTTATTAAATTTTGTGCTTTGATAAAAATAAAGGGTAATTAAAAGTAATTATCCTTAGGGAAAATTTTAGCCTAAAACATTGGTTGTATTAAAACATTTTATATAAAGATGTCTTGTTGCTTAAATAAAAGAATGAGGATACTTAAACTTTGATAGTCAGCTATTTGAATTGGACAGGTTTAATCTAAAGAAAGCTCATCTTGATCTGCAGTTTCGTGACTTTACTATTCAGTGTCTTTGAAGTTAGTTATTTGTAAAAGTTTTTTTTTTATTTAAAACTGTAAGCGCTCAGCTACTAGGCTATATGCGTCCTCGTTCAATACATACCTATAGTATTTCAGTAGGTAAACAAGAGAAGAAAATCTCCAAAAAAGACTTAAAACTATAAGTAGGTACATAACAGTAATAATAACATTTATAATAAACATACCATCGAGAACACATCAGTACAATAGCAAACAGGTGTACAATAACAATATTAAGAAGAATTAGAATATTAAATAGTCTTATTTAACACTCAACATTGGAAGGAAAAGAATAAATGGGGAGGGGATGGGGTAAAATATCATGAAATAAAAAATATAAATGTTCATCCAAAGATCAATATGATCATCATGAATATTTTATCCCATCACACCTCCCACTCAGCCCCCGGACATTACTGAGCAGTAGCCCAACAGCTGCCTGCTTCGGGTCCAAATCTGCCTCATACTTCATACAGCGCTCCATGCTGTCTGATCAAACCCCTACATTTAACCAAGAGATGTTGAACAAAAATCGCCATATGGCACACATCGCACAATTTTGTAAGAGTTTGAGGCAAAAATGGAACAAAAATATAAATTATATATTAATAAGATATCTATTCCATCACCTATTGGCGCAGTGGCTAGAATAGTTGCTCTCTCCGCTTCATGCGTCAAGCGATACTGGGTTCGATCCCCGTTGAATCATAGACGTAATTAAATTTTTTTCTGAATAATAATATAATTATAATAAACTTATAATAAATAATATCTATTCGTACTGTAGTGAAAAAAAAAGTTTTTTCTTTCTTGTTAAATTTAAGTAGTCTCGTCTTCAATAATTTAAAACAAATTTATGTATTTAATTCCATGACAATATTTACAGTCGGTACTTACTTATACGATTAATAAGTGATACCTAATAATAGAAGAATAATAATTATTAATTATTTAAATATAAACAAATACAAGTTATTTAAGTTTATTCGACAATATTTTGTCTAAATATTAACTATAAACTTGCACTATATTAACATCAAATTGTATTTAAACAACTTTGAGACATTAAAACAATAAAACATTTAACACAGTTAATATTATATTTATATGAAACAATATTATTCTACTTGTGATATTATTTTCAATCTTTAATTTTCATAATCAAATTCTATGAATGGGAATTATAATAGCTAAACCATAATTTTGTATATAAACATAAAAAAATATAGTAATTCTTTGGTTAAATAGTCGTGATAATATGACTTTAGATGTTAAAGCGATTTAAAACACCATATGAAAGTTATTACTGCTATGAAAAAAATTAATTTCACTGAAAAAGTTTTAATTTTACGTACTCCAAACATAAATGCACACATCATAATAAGTACTGAAAGAAAAAAAAATTATTTGATAAATTAAAAAATTTGAGACTACTGCAATGTTAGCATAATTATTATAATACACGATTTTATATACAAGTATTGTATTTGTCATATTATCATATCATATCATATGTATTTATAATTTATATCTGATTATTAAAATAAAATAAAAAAGCACCACAATATAAACTCTATATTACCTAAATAATAATAAATTCAAAAAGTTCAAGAAAAGGTAAAAACATAGAAATGCCTCTACATGAAGAAAGAAATTCAAAATCTAGATCAAAAAATTTGTTAGAACGTAAAAATAAAATATGTAATAGGTATATCTATTTAATTAAAGAATATTGAGAACTGAGGATATAAATTTAAAATGCCAATGTCTAAATGACAATTAGAGTTAATTGATGATGAGATATGAACAAATCAATCAATTAGTATTGTTGTTTGGCAGATAATTAGTCTACGAAACACGATGTTACTATAATCTTTACTTACTTATGCTATTTGGGCCGAAACATTTTATTCTTATTTTTGTTGTAATTAATTTGATTTTAGTGTTTAGTTCAATTGAACGTTCGAGTTCTTAAAAAGAAAAAATCTTATTAGCAGATTTTTGTTGCAAACATTTTTATTAGTTTAACTACAATCTAAAGTATAGATACACTACACATTATACCTATATATTATTTAAGTTCATTTACTTCGCAGAACTATCGATTTTTTAACAAAATAAATTTAATAATCAGCTTAAAACAGTAAGCCATACAACAAAATATTACGCAATTACGTTTTTGACGTATAAATTACGTTGGCGCCAACTTTGACCTCTTCATTAAGAATATTCTCGAAAATACACATTTTCTATCAAAATAATTCAAAATTGTTAAGTTGTTTTGCTTATCTATATTCATATGTGTGGAACATATATCAGGATTAAAATTATATCGGCTGTTAAAAAAATTTAACAAAGCTTTTACTTATTGTGATTGATGTCTTGAATTAGTTCCTCGAATATGCATCGAAATTTTAACTTTAAAATATCTGCACAATATACTTTCTCTATAAAATTGATTTCAAATTTCATACTTAAAATGTAATAAGTAGCTTAAAAGTGTTCAGTTGGAATCTAAAAACAAAAAACGCAACAATAAGAGAGTTATACAAGTATACAACTTTCGCTGCAGTTTTCTATCATTTTCGCACTAACAATTTTACATGTACATTGTGCGATATATGTACCTACATTGCACATAGCTTAAAAATATATAAAACTGTTTGCTGCAGGTATTTGAAACAATTTATGTAAAATACACGTTTATCAATGAAATTCACGTTTCTTTTTTGATAAGTGAAGAATTTGAAAAGTCGTTTCAAATTTGTTGTTTCAGTTCTTGTTTTTCATGAAGTGATTAATATTTATACATATTGTCTCAATGGAATGTAGTGTATAACACGTAGAGACTTAAATTTTATTTTTTTGTTCTTGATTGTTACCTACCTAAACTTATTTTGAGATTTTTGTTATTCTTTTCTTGGTTGAATTAGTCATTTATGTCGCAACACATTTTATTTTTGTAGTTCAAGAATAAGTTTAATTTTATATCTACTTAACTATTCATTAAATGCCGTTAATTACATTAATTTAATTGAACACCTTTTAACTGATTATTGCAAAATATCCATCTTGAACTTATTGGCGATTAGAAGTAATAGAGAAAGTGAAAAACTGAGAATAAGAAAGTTTTCAATTGAAAGAAACCATGAATACTTAAATCGCTAATTATTTTTTTGTTGAAAATTAGGAATTTAAAAGTAATGAGTAATAGATACACGTAATCAGTTTAAATAAGAATTTATTTAATTTAATATGAAAATGACTTAGTCAACGAGCGTGTAAATGCCTCATTAATTTTATAGTAATTTTCTAAAATTAATATGCATATTTTGACAGGCAACAATAAATAATGAATCTTGATAATGGAAAGGATTGATTTTTATACGCACCAAATGAGCATTCTTATAAATTAAATACATCCAATTAGTTTAAATTTTCTTTTTAGTTTTGTCTTGTTTTTACAAAAGGTGTGTTTCAAAACTTTAAATACAGTAAAATTGGTAAAGAAATGGCTTATGAAAATACTATTAATGTCTATGACCAAAATTAATGATATTAATGATATATAGATCATAATATGGGCATATGGTCATATTATGGTCATATATATAGGTCATATTAATGATATAAAGGTAAAATAAAATGATTTAAATTTTAGTTAGTTTCTATACGTATTTTCAAGAAAGCTTTATTTTTTCTTTTTCCTGGCTCACAATTATGTTATTTCATATTTAGTTTCTGATTATTATAAACGGAGAACGGCTTGAAATAAATGGAATTAATTTTTTAAATTTAGTTTAAAATTTTGATTTTATTGTTTATTTTAAAAAAAAAAGTTCTCTCACCTTACAAAACAATTACTTTTAATTAAATATTAATAAGTTTGTTTTTGTAATGCTTACACCTCTTACAGTTCTTCAACTAAAAATGAAAATATGTACCAAGCAAAATAATAAAAAATATGTTAAATAATTTTATCATTTTTACTTGTTTGAAACGTTATAAGCCTGTAAAAGTCAATAATAACTCTAATACGACTGTACCTATTAAACATAATGATATCAACTTAATTATAAGTGAAATTGATTTCCTCTGTTAGAGTAGGTAGATGTCTCATCAGGCTTTAAAATTAATAAGCGCGAAATGTTCACTATACGGAAAATTATTGGAAAATTATCTCTTTTTCAAGTTTTGAATGCCTACATTCTACAACTTCATTAAATGAATTCATCTTTTCCTATTCCATTATATTAACATTATAGCAGTTTCATGTTTCAATAAAATATATATTAGGGATACAAACTAATTTTTATCACTTTTAAAAAATACTCTACTTGCTTTAAACTTATTAAATACCTACCACTTAAATTAGTCTAAATTTAACTATACTCTTTGAATAGATAAATTTGATTTGTACTTTAATCATAAAAATTTAAGTTAATGGTATTAATATTTTTATTGCTTTTATTGCATTTATATAAAATATCAAAAGTCAATTATTTCTATTTCCTCGACTTGATTATAACAGTTAAAAGAAATGTCGTCAATGAAATTAATTATTATCAGAAAAACATGTTCAAATTAATTTGAATAGTTATTTTTTATTAAGGACAAAAATATCGCATACAATTGAGATAAAAATATGACGCTTAGTTTCTTATCGCGTAATTTGAGTTTATTAGAATAATTAAAATCATTCAGAAGTAAACGTGAACGTCGTATTGTGTAGGAAAGATCAAAACCAATTAAAAGTTGAACAATAAAATGGATGCAAACGTATATGTACATAAGAAAAAAATTTATAATTCGCGTGAAATGAAGTTAAGCCAAGTGTAAAAACATAGAAAAATGGAAATGTCCAATAAAGTAACGTTTTTTGAGTGATTAAATATAAAATGCATGCTTTGTGTTTTAATTTAAGTTCATTCTGTTTTACATGGTTACTCAATATTTGATAAATAACGAAATAATTGTTATGAAATAGCTATTATTTTATCAAAAGCAATTTTTGATAACTGTTTTAATTCGGAACTTCTACAATGTTTTTCATTACATAGCTCTAGGTTTAGGTTTCATACAATTAGTATTTTAAGCTTAGACTGCCTTGAAATTATTTTTGCATAGATGAACGTAAATTTATTAAGGGTCGTTCAGTAAGTTTTTAGAAAAAGATACAAACACAGAGTATTTTGGGTACCTTTTTTTATGATTAAGCTTAATCTCCTTTTGGCTCTAAATACTTTTTCAGGCGTTTTTTTTAACATTTTTAACCCGTCCAACAAGTAAGATTTCGGAAAGTCTTCAAAATAGACATTTGTGTGGAAGATAACTCTTTTATTTGCCCAGAACCGTTGTCAGCCGAGCTATTTCTTAAAATTTGGAAATAAGAAAAAGTCATTTAGAACCAAATCTAATAAAAATGGTGGATATTGTCACAGTTCGTTTTTTTTTTGGTTATTTATAGTCGCTTGGAATGTTCAAGGTCATCAGCGACTTATCTAGTTCTATAATTCTCACTTTTCACTCACTCATTCATGTTGAAGTACAGTTGCATTCACCCTTGATCACAATTATACACTCATGAGTCACATTTCACATTTCACAGTTTAGATTTTAAATCCATAATTTTAGTCATTAAACCGCACAGGTATTGGGATCGTGCATTGCCTTGATTAAAGAGGACTTTTTTCTTCTTCAGATGAGGATGTTTAGTTTTGATCTAATCGGAAGCTGTGAAGTATCTTGGAGTGTACTTGAATATCAGGCTGAGCTGGCATACACAAATAACTAAAAAAAATTACCACTGCGCATGCTAGGCTAACCAAACTTTATCCCATAATGAACAGGAAATCCTCACTTAGAGTCGAATGTGCTATAAAACTGTACAAAAGCTTAGTTAGACCATTACTGCTGTATACTAGCCCCGTCTGAGCAGTAGTGGCCCCAGCAAAAATGAAAAGACTCCAAGCACTACAGAACAGGATAATAAGGATAGCGACAAGGGCTCCATGGTTCGTACGAATCAACCAGCTGCAAAGAAAATACGATATTTCAACAATTCGCGACGCCTTGAAAAACCTGTCGGTCGGACTGTTGGGAAGATTGACTAGCTGTCCTAGCGCAGTCCCTCTTTAATTAGACTATAAACCTGAAACGAGGAGATTAAAAAGAATATACCCAAAAGATTTGGCTGGGGACAGCTAGCTCAATAGGACAGTTAAAAGTCACCATTATTCAGAAAGTTTAAGGCCCAGGAGGATATGAATGAAAGCGAAGTGTTAGGGTTGTGCACCCATAGAGTGGACATAGGATGAAAGAGGCAAACAAGCCTGTGTATACCGGACTACTGCTGATTCGGGCAGCAAAATACATTTTTGTAAAAAAAAAAAAAGTTTTTATCTCTTCACTAACCCGTTGCAATAACAATCCGTAATACTCTCCAATTGTAATATTCTTTTTTCTAAGTAATCTATATTAAAAATTTCTTTTGCATTCCAAAAAATTATACACCTTCGCCTCTTTCAGAGAGCGGTTGTCTTCAAAAATGTAGGTACTGTTTCTTTTGTCTCTGGCTCTTTTGGGAAAATGCAGCAGCATTTTAGCATTTTATTGGAAGTGTTACAGACCTAATTTATATTTATGTATAAAATTGAAAACACCTGTCTTTGTGATATATCTATCTATATCTGATATTATATATCATAACTATATACCTATCTCACGAACTTTAAGTCGCCAAACGCTTAACACCATATCGTGGATTTTATCGATTATTTTAGATCTTTTGTCGCTGTACGGTCTAAATTCTCTTTATCCCATTTTATAGAGTGACAAATTCATGTACCATGAACTTCATACAACTCAGTTTTGATTTCTTTTGGCGTTAGGCCTTTCACTTCCAACTGTTTTGTTACCATTTAAAACTCACTTTTTTCATTTTTAACAGGCCAAAATTCCGTGCTTTAATCAACGATAACAACTCATTGTTATTATTATCATTTATAGATATTATACAATATCATTAGAGAGAATTCATCATTAGTGAATATGGGATAAAAAATGTTAAAATATGTGCCTCTTTGTTTTACTAGAACTTTCCTCAATAATCTCTAATTACTATGTATATTAGATACCTAATAAAGTACAGTGTCCAATTTGAGTGTAAAACTTGTATCAAATACCTAAATACCTACTATCATGTAAATATTGTTGTAATACTCCTTCTAAAGCTCTGGTTAAATGTTTTTTTAAGAAAAATTAAATTTCAGAGGTCAATTTCGCAATTATTTTCTGGTCACCCTCAAACCAAAAAAAAAAAAGATAATTTGTTAAATATTTAGTTCAATGTCTTCCTTTTCCTCATAATTTCAAGATCAATAAATTGGTTTATTTGCTGACCTAAATATTTTTGTTACCGATTCCTGTTTCCGACAAATCAACTTTGTTAATTAGGTAGGTATAGGTCGTACGCATTTTAATTGAAAAATTAGCAAACGATAAAATTGATTGTTTATTCGCTGGTGCTGTAATTTAACGCGATTACACCGGAAAGAATAAAGGTTGTTGGCCTTTTTGCGTACAAACTGTCAAAAATGTGGGTTAATTTCTGTTGACTATTAAATGTTGTGATTGGCAAAATCCTTGATGTTTAAATTTTGATATCTTATCACTTGATGCAAACTTGATGTAAACTCTTGTTGTAACGTGTATGTTCATGATAAAATAAGCGGAAATTTCCTATTAATTAAAAAGCATAGTACATAACATCAATGTACTATGCTTTTTAAGTTCAATGTGTCGCGTGTTTATTGAAAATTTCAAAATAATATTTCCGGTATCAAATTTCTAATCTAAAAACAAACTTAGAATAACTTTTAATCAAAATAAATATGTAAAATGATTTTTTTTCTTATTTTTAAATCCTAAAAAATAGAATTTATAATCGTAGGTACGTGGTCCATGGCCTCAGTACAGACCATTTTTATAATTTTAATTAAATGCTAGATGTATTCGTCCTTAGTATTTATAAGCTATAACTGGATTGTTAATTGTTTTTTACTCCATGCATATTAGATCATATGTTTGAAGTTTCTCAAGGCATTTCCGTGTTTCCGGTGTTCCGACTTTCTGATCGTTTGCCGTGAGTTTTTTACTTTCTTTTACTACTATATAAATAGTAAAGGAAGTATTGTAATCGGGTCGAATTTTCGAATTCGAGCTTTCACCGGAAATACATGTTTTGAGGTCCCCTGAGTCCAAAAAAGTGGTTTTTAGAAACATGTCTGTGTGTGTGTCTGTGTGTCTGTGTGGCTGTGTGTCTGTGTGTCTGTGTGTCTGTGTGTGACAGCCATATCGTATCGAAAGCTTTATCCGAATTTCACCAAACTTGGAATCTAGCCTCCATATTATACCTAGTTGTGCCGCGAAGCTTTTGGTTGAAATCGGTTAACCGAAAGCTCTACTTTACTCTTGGCGTTTTTGAGCTTTTTCATTTTTTTTCGAAAACGGCTCCAACGATTTTCTTTAAACTTTCTATAGTTCTTAGACTAATTAGTGGCTACATCTTTTATTTGAAACTTTTTCCTGGGAAAATTCGAATAAGGGCGGTTCTGGGGTGAAGGTTCGTAATTCGTATACCTACATATATGTACATATATATAAGCTGTATAATGTATACATATTACTTTCTTTTACTACTTAATAGTAAAGGAAGTATTGTAATCGGATCGACTTTTCGAATTCGAACTTTCAACGAAAATACATGTTTTGAGGTCCCCTGAGTCCAAGAAAGTGGTTTTTAGAAACATGTCTGTGTATGACAGCCATATCGTATCGAAAGCTTTATCCGAATTTTACCAAACTTGGAATCTAGCCTCCATATTATACCTAGTTGTGCCGCGAAGCTTTTGGTTGAAATCGGTTAACCGAAAGCTCTACTTTACTCTTGGCGTTTTTGAGCTTTTTCAATTTTTTTCGAAAACGGCTCCAACGATTTTCTCTAAACTTTCTATAGTTCTTAGACTTATTAGTGGCTACAACTTTTATTTGAATTTTTTTCCTGGGAAAATTCGAATAAGGGCGGTTCTGGGATGAAGTTTAGGAATTCGTGTATATACATATAGCCCTATAGGTTGTATGCATATAGTACTGCTTATATGTATTGTTACAAAGTGCTTATATTTCTTTTAACTAACAGCGAGTATTTTCATAAATGAAAGTAAAAGAAAGTAGTGTGACGCCTCGCACCAGATATTTTGTTATTGTAGTGAACGTTCATTTGACCATGGTCGACACACAAAAATGTACTCTTTAGCAGTTTTGATTTATTTACCCATAGAAGAAAACCAAACAAATTACTACTTGCTGTCAAAGCCTTGGATAAAACACTTTTTAAAATATCTTACTTATTAACATTAATAAATAGGTACTAATTAGAAGTTAATCATGATTATAAATGAATTGTATAAACGAGATAATTAAATAATAATATTGTAAAGTTACCCAGTTTACAAACAATCTTCATAGAGTTGAATTTTTAAATTTATATTTTTATGTGACATTTGGATAAGTCCAAATTTCAATCTTGATGGATTCAATAGCTTTAACAATCATTTGTTATGAAGCATAGGTACTCGTACATAAAATATAAGATCAAAATGAAAAACAATTTTTTACTCAATATTGCAAAAAAATTTGTAAATATTTTGTTATAAAGTTAAGATGAAATTGAAGTCAAATAGTAGACAGGAATCAATATTTTGATGACTGATTATGCAGGCAAGCTTTTATAAAATTAAGCCCTTATTGTGCTACAGTGAGTTTAACTTTCCCCTGAGGAAAAAAATTTTAAAGTGTTATATATTCCAGATTGTGCTTTACAGAGTTAAAATATGTAATCCTAACTGATAAAATGTATTTGAACGCATAACAGAATTTAAAACTGTGGATACTGGCGCATGCTTCAAACCTCATGAATGGATAAAATTATGGATGAGAAAATATTGCGTAGAATACAGGAATAGAATTATTTTTCTATGTTCTTAAGTTGCTTTAAGATTAAATGCCATATTGCAGTTTTTTAATCACAGAAAACGTCTGTAGAGCATTAGTCTTTAAATTTTTAAGATTCAACGTGAATCGAACCCAGTGCTACTGACGCATGAAGTGGAGATCCAACTGATCTAACCCCTGCACCACTAAGTGGACCAGTAGAACTTTTATATAATATTAAGAAGAGAAAATTAGCATACTTTGGCAGTTATGCGTAGTAACAATAATATGAATTGCTCAAACGTATAAATCAGGGAACAATCAATGGAAAGAGATAACCTGGCCGAAGGTTGGCCCTGGTTGGGAAATCTCCGGGTCGGGTTCGGGATGACATCTGCCGATCTTTTTCATATGGCAATTTCAAAAGTACAGATTACTCTACTAAGCGTTAACCTCTGAAAATAGGTGAAGGCACTAGAAAAATAAAATTCATTGTATATGATAAAAATGCCAAAGTTCTTGTACTATAAAAATTTAGTATCGAACCTCATTAGCGACTATATTTATCTTACTAGGTTACGGAAAAGCAACTAACCCATGATTTTGTTGTTGAAGGTTTTTTTTTATTGTTATATTAAAACGTTGTTGTACCATATCCATTACAGTTGTGCTTAATTGAATATATAATATCATGTGGGATGTGTTGCAAGGAAATCTCCCATCGGAAGACCCTACTATTTTAGGGGTCTATAGTCTGTCTGAGTGATACCGTTTCTTTAATCTGCGTTGGTGGCGCATTAGAGGTCTATGTGGGGAGATAGAGAAAATTATGAGGTTTGCGTGTACCGAGACGCCGAATGCAAGTCTTCTGTATCCCAGATTGATGGACTTGTCGATTGTGATCACGCTTAGGTCCTTATGGAGGATTCATCCGCGAATAAACCTTGGAGCGCCGCTGGTTAGCCGTAGCATCCAGTTTTGGAAGGTTTGAATGCGGCTTAATTGGGTCGGTTAGGCACTATCCCAGATGGGTGAGCCATAGAGCCATATAGGGAGCCGAGAAGGGATGTTTAAAGGAGTTGTTTTGATGCTAGGGAGAGTTTTGAGGAAGCTACTAAGAAGGGTTTGAGGAGTTTTAGTCTATTGTCCCAGTTTCTTAGGGTTTGTGTTATGTGGTGATGAAATGTGAGCCTTCTGTCGAGGGTTAACCCAAGGTACTTGATTTTTGTTTGAGTGGAAAGTAGGGTGTTGGCTAGTGTTATTTGTGGCTCAGATGGGAGTTGTTGACGTTACTAGTTCATTAAACAATGTTTGATTCAGAAAATCAAGTGCACCAAGGGCAGTCTTTTACAAGATTTAAAACTGTGTCTTATAACAGAAAAAAAGGAAAAGTTTCCCTTTTTGTTGTTATTTTTCATTTTTTTTTCCATTCAATAAAAGGATAAGGTCGACCTTATCCAAGCTTTAATACTACCTATATATTTTATAACAGAAAAAAGTTACAAGATGTTCTTATTATCTTTTGTAATGAAATTGTAATTTCAATAATAAAAATAAAATGCACTGAAATACAACAACTTCCAATTAGAAATCATGTACCTTCTTATCTATTCAATTATTTAACATTAATAGCCTCTGAAATAGACATCATTTTTAAATTTGCCCCAACAAATCAACAAATAGGTAATTATTAATCGATGATATCACTTCTATTATTGAACCCAATAATCATATACCTAAAACAAATTTCTAATTTCATTTCAAAAATTATAATTATCAAAAAAAATTGTTAAAATACAACTGAACTATTTATTAAAATTTTTAGACACTTTCATACTTGATGACATTTTTATATGAATTTAAAACAAGCGTTCTCATACAAAGCGGTCATAATCAGCAATGAGGCTTAGATCGACTTAAAAAAATAGTAAAAAGATGCCTAAAAAGGGATCAAACTGTTGCAGGTTTTATAAATCATTTTTATAATGACCGCTTAATTGATTAAAATCAGACAAGTATTATTTAGTTTGTTTTAATCTGCATTTTGCTTAACATTAATAAGTTATGTTCACAAAATCAATTTTTGTTTGAACAATAAAATTAAAATAAAAAATAAAACCATTTATAAAACGATAAGAAAAAATAATCGTCTTAAAATGTTGGCGTTGGTAAGAATCATAAATAATGATAGCAAATATAAATTTTCGCTTCTTACGTAGCTGATTTAAAATTTATAAGTGAAACAATTTAATTAAAATTGTCAATATTCAAAATAAAGTTAAATACTTTGGTTCTTTAAAATTGAAATTTCTTATTATTGTTGCAAATTAAAAATAAAAATATAAATTAGCAAAAAAAATTATGGTATTAAAATTTCCTAGTATTAAAATTTGTAGATTAGACAATGGCGTGTATAATATTATATGTACTCAATTAAGGGGACTTAATTTATTGCTAAACGGAAAATGAATGAATGTGACGACGTTAGCTAGGTCAGAGTTTATTTATCGTTTTTGGGGATGATGTCGAGGGCGGTATATGTTAATTTATACATGCACACACTGAAAATATATAATTTCGAATAGATAATATAATCAACTTCCTTTTGATGATAAGGACAAATAAAAAATAACATTTAAAACATTTTGTTGTTAGACTTGACCTGGTTTTGTCTCGACATTCTGGTTACAATATTTTGTCGCTGTCTTTTACAAACCATGTTGAAGTTTCCGTCCTGCGGTGACAAACGGGCGAGTATCTACTTGTAGCGACAAACGCGATTTTTGTCATGCAAGAAACCAACATTGGAACGCCCATTTGTCCCGTCGCAAAAGGTATTTACTTTCGATTGAATTGTTGCGTTTTGTTTGTGAGTAGTTGTTTTACAGATTGGCTGAAAGAAAATGTGAACAAAACAAAGAAAAACGTTACGCGTTTATTTACGTCATCGGGGTTATTGGTTTTTTTTTGTGGAAAGTAAAACCGGATTTCGTTGTGGTTTATTTTGACTTTTCCAGATTGGCGTGTACTTTTCCAAATATCATGCGACCGGGGCTAGATTAAATGCATTTAAGCTTTGTTCTTATCAATTTTAACCACATTTAAGCATTTTGATTTTCGAAAAATTTACGGTGTTTCAGTTTTTTATGCACGCGGAAAAATAATGTAAAAGAATACGTTAGGTAATAAAACGTCAAATAAAAAAATCAAATTTAAGAACATTACAAATTGAAAATTCTTTCAGTACCACATCATAAGAACGTTCAAATAAAAACTTTTATCTTTTATATGTTACATAAAAACTGTTTCAATACTCGACTCAGATTTGTCGAGTAATCGGGTAGTAACTCGGAAATGAGACACAATTCTAAAACGCGATTTGAGGCCGAGTTCATAGTTTTAAAATTAATTAAAATGTATGTTAGAATATTTTTCTTAACTTCTAGATGATTCATTTTTTATTTTAAATCATAGAATATTTTTGATAAATGATAATTTTTACTATATCAAAGCGAGGTTTGTTAATAAATGTCTTAAAACGTTAATAAATATTTTTAAGTATGTTTACCTTAAGACAAACAAATCAAATGCAAAATAAAATTTAATGAAATATGTTCAAAAATGATATCCAATTTACAACGTTAAAGTAAATTTAATGATTAATACCGATGGATCCGAATTTTTACCGATGGATCAGTACAAAAAGAATAAAAGCAAAGTTGCAATCTTAAACATGACCCGAGGAGAAAAATTCGAGCCTAAAATTAATATAGAAAAGTAAGTACCTAGTATAGAATACAATCCCGGGTACCCGGTTTCCCGGGAATCTCGGAATATTTCCGGCACCGGAAACCGGTTCTGATATCTGTCAATTACCCGGTTTTCGATTCTATTTTGTTGTATAATTTGCATAGAAGCAAACAAGACTATGGCTCTGAAGAATTAGAACAAGACTCCCAATTGAAGTTAGGTAAAAAGACAATTTTGTCCATGTTAACTGACTTAGTCGTTGTAAATAAAATAAGATTGTCTCTAAAAGAAAAACTAGATAGAGCAATTCACAAAGAAGTTTCAATTTTACGATAACTCCACAGTTGCGAACGAAAAATCTTATTATCATTATAATAAAAAAAGAGTTGGCTATTTTCGAAGTTAAGAGTAATCGTGGAAAGAATCTGAGTAAGTTCTATATTAGTCCTCAATCAATACCAACTACCAGCGTGGATTCAGAGAGCTTGTTTTCTATTTGTGGAAAAATTGCCACCAAAATTTGGTCACAGCTAAACGGCAAAAGTTTTGATATTTTTGGTTTCTCAGATCATATTTTAAAATGAAAGCAGAAAAGTAACGGGAAGCAGGACACAGAAATATAGAAAGTAACTCTCTTAAATCGAAATAGTGACTTTCGACTACAAATAGTGACTATTCACTATTTTGTAGTGAAAAGTATAACTACTACCAAATTCAAATAGTGGTATACTTTTCACTACAAAATAGTGAATAGTCACTATTTGTAGTCAAAAGTCACTATTTCGATTTAAGATAGTAAAGGAGTAAACATTGTATTTCGAATTTATCTATATATAAATAATAAAAATGGATTTAAAATTTCAAATTATTTTTTTGTTGTTTTTAACATAAGAATTATTAGAACCGGGTATCCGGTTTTGTTAAAATCTAACACCGAAAACCCGGTTCTGAAAAATGCCTCAGTTCTGGATTCTATAGTAAGTAGCTAGATGGCTGCAGTTATGGTCGTTCAGATAACCCTAGAAAAATCAAATATCAAATAACAGCATCCAAAATATATTAATTGCAACAGACTCGTTGAATGCCTTAAAAGTATCCCTTAGTTAGTTAGTTTAATACCTTAACTACGAAAGCATCTCTTAAATAATATAAGAAGAAACTATCAAAAACGAACACAAAGGTTAACTCTGTCTCTCTGTTTTGTTTGAATCTCGAGACGCAAAGGGGTTAATGGCAACGAAACTACCGAACAACTAGCCAAGGAAAGCCAACATGGTATACTGTTGAAGTTGTCATTTTCAAAGACGAACTAATAATCGAAAAAAGAAAACTCAATGAAAATACAACAGGAAAGTATCTCCAAAATAATAAACATGTTTCACTTACCTCATGGTTCTGTGAAAAGGACACAAAAAATTTCATAAGACAAATTACAAGATCTGGTCACGTCTGCACACCGCAGTGGTTATATCGAATGAAATTAAGGAATTCTTCAAAATGAGATGTGTATGAGAAGGATCCCAGACCATTTATTATACTATGAAAATTTCAAAAAAGAAAATGAAGACCTCATGAATAAACTAAGAAAAAAAATCATGGGCTCGGTCAACTTTGTGTTACTCACCAGTGATCCAGCAAGTGAAGTCGCGAAAGCAAACTTTGAAGTTTTAACAATGGCTTAAGGGAAAATACATTTAATTTTAAGAATATTTATCTTAAGAAATACAATAAAGTGTATATTAGAATTATTGTTATTTGGTTTTTTTGTTTAGTAGTAGGTAAATAAGTTGGTACCTATATTATTTTTAGGCTCGTATTTAATTAGTTTTTTATTTGTTTTATTTTATTAGTACCTACTCCTAATATTAATTGTATTTTATTATTTCATATATTGAACTAACTAATGTATAATAAATCTTTGCTAAAAATAAAAAAGAATAATAAATTATTAATAACTATTTTTCTATTTGATTTTATGGCATAATCAACAAATGCTGATTGTAGATAAATAAGTTATAAATAATTTTAATTTTTATATTTTTAAAGGTATAGTTATTGAACTCAAAAATTTTACACAATTTTGTTAATTGATTACAGTTTAATTCAATTTTGAACTCGATTCGTAGTTGATTAGTTTTCAAAAGTTTGAACTCAAACTCGGACTCACCAAGCTTTAAAAACTTGAGTTTTCAGAAACTCGATCTATAAGTTTCTATTAAAGTTTTAGTTTATTGTATGAAATAATCTTTCTAATAGTTTATTTCCCTTTAAAATTTAGCCCCAATATTTTCGTTTTTCAAATACCTAATACTTAATTCTAAATAATATCTATATCTCATTATACAAATACCTATATACATTCTAAAAATAATATAAAATCTCTAAACTTTTTATTATTTATCAAATTAATGCTCAAAATTCGTGAAAACTTTCTCTTCTTATAAATATAGGAATTAAAATATGCGACATAATTTTTCCTATAGCTATGACCTATATTCTAATAACATTTATAATGCTTTTTAATACAATATTTGTAAATGCTTCAATTTTTTTCTACTGACTGTGCATTCGTGGACAATCCCTTCAGGTGATAGACGTATTTCAAATCTATTTCTTATATTTTATCGTGATATTAATGTCAATGTAAATTAATATCAAACACATTGACATTTACGACATTTAAATTGCGCTCTTATTATAATTTAGAAAGTAAGTTTTAGTAAAATAATTTCTTTAAGTGATTTTATTAACAATGGTAAGTAATCGTAATATAGAAAGAAAAAAATGTACATGTATTCTTCGAATCGTCTTGATTCTACAAAAAGTTGTTCGGTTTGCCTTGATTGATCATACGTTTTAACTTTTTCTCGTAACTAATAATTAAAATACATTATATAGTTTCCATTATGGCTGGTTTTATTATGATTTTTATTGTTGCTGATAGTCGAAATTGTTTATTATCATCACGATATGTGTGAAGGATAACGAGCCTCAGACCACCTCAGACAGTGAAGTCCTCAGACCTTTTAGTAGGTGGCTGATACTTGGCGGCGGGAACAATTTGAAGGGCGTCTTGTTCACGGGTCATTTTGTATTCAAACGACAAAACGGAACAACATACGATGTATAACCTTCCTCAGGAAGTATGCACAAGGTTGTTATATTGTAACCACATACACACCATTTTATTTATTTGTAGAGAAAAAAAAAACGCAGACAGTTTTAATTTATTTATCTTCGCGTACAAATTATTTAATCTGGTGGCATTGGAAATTTCAAGAGAAAAAAATCATCGAATTTTATGGAAAAAAATTATATGAAGGTTGATCTTTTTAAGGAAACAATTATTAGGTAAAAAGTACTTGTATTGTAACGTTTTAATCTTAAAATAATGTTGTCAGTTTTTTATAATATGTTATCACAATTAATCGAATTTCTTTTATTTAAATTCAAACTTTATAAAATTAAGGAAATTCTTAATTTTTAAATAAGTATCTTTAACAATCATAAAAACAAATAAAAACTGATTCATAAAACAAATACGTCACACAAAAATCGCCTGTTGTAACTGCATTTCTTTATCACACTGAATCATAATAATATAATCCTCCATCAATAATTATTAATACATCATAATATGTCGTCATACTGAAAACTATACATCCATTGTTATAATACGATTTTCCAGTTTTAAGATAACATTTGCACATTACTCCAAAAGACCTTTACAACCTTAGCTACAAATACATTTTATGATTGATTTTTCATTTATTTGTTTCTGTTTTATTAAATTCCTTCTCTCCTTCTTTTTATCTAATTGTTTTGTCTTGCTTTTATTCTACCTTTTTTAGCTTATACTTGTATGAAAAACCACGAATTAAACAAGTTATAAAAACAATTTTTAGAAACATGATACTTAGTATTTTAACTACTCGATTATTTGGGTCTATTGTTCCTGGAGTACTGTACGTTTCTGTTTTTGTCCCTAAATATATTACTATATCAATAAATTCGATTTTTACATAGAAAATTCTTAATACATGTAAATATTAGGTGTAGGCGATTGTACCACATCTTTAAAAACAATTAGAAAAGATCATAACGCTACAAAATCAAGTAATACTACTATTAGGTATATTATTTTATACTTTTCTTCTTCTTATATCTTCTTTTATATACTTAAAAGAAAAAATACCTATAATTTGTAAGACTTTCGCTAATAAGGATTTTTTTTCAAGTTCCATCCCTTAGTAGTTTAAAGAGGGGGTTAAAATTTTGCATTTTTTGAGTTCTACTCCTAAATTATTGATTTCCTGAATTTCTACATATAATATTTTAGTACCTACTAATGAATCTAGATGCAAATGTACAGAACCTCTACAAACATCATTTGAGAATTTATATAGCAATTGAATGATCTTTTCAGAGTCATTTATTTAACTATTTTTATAGGACTTGCTTTTAGAAACAGTATTTAAATATATTTTTAAAAATATTAACTACCAATGTACCCTATACAATAATCACCGAAGAGCAACCTACGGACAGCGACCTATGACCTTAAGAAAAATGCTGGCTGATGATGAAGACCGAATAAAACAGCTAATATTGTTCCTGAAACAAGTGGGTTTGTAGGAACAGGTGTAAAAAACAGTTTAAAATAAAAGTAACCTAATGTGAAAGACAACTAAGACCACAATTTAACAAAGACAACAGACGCAAATAACCATGTAGTTGAGCGTCTTTAAATAAAGTTAAATAAAAAAAAAAAAACTAAGCTCTATGTCAATTATGAACATGAAATAAAACTCCCACTACTATTATTTAAAATTAATTTTGAAAAAGAAAATCTAAATCAACACTGTAACTAGGGGATGCAGTGACGTAAATAGCAGCGCTGTGGAGCCGGGGTCAGTAAAAATACCCGGAGCTGATCAATTTCGATATGGCTCTACAGCCCTGTTCAAAACTAACCATTGAAAATAACCTTCAGCTCTAGAAAATCGCAGACTAAAAAGAAGGTATCACACAGCCTGGATATCTCCACCTAACAAGTATTATAGTTATACAATATTGTAGTCATCCACTGGGACATCCCTCTAAACACGCAACATTTCATTTTTAATTTTTATGAGTCTTATAAATTCTTTTGAATTGCATTCTGAATCGGTGAATATTAATGATGAATATAAATAATTAAGCTGTTTTTATAGCTGTTTGCTCTAATGAGTGTTACGTAATAAAGACGGGATTAAAACGTTATTTTTTAAGTATCTGATATACTAATTAATACATCACACTGCTCCCGATAATCTTTTTTCATACTGTTACTAATTTTATGTGTTCTAAGTATATCTTAGCATTTTTTAAGAAAATTAGAAGAGACAGTAACGCTGTTATATTAATATTATTAATATTAGTTAAGTTAGTAATATCTAACATACGACTTCCGTAAGAAAAGGCAATGTTTTTGTGCGAAAGACAATGTCACTGATTTTAACGGTAGTAAATGCTGAGTTACGTTCTTCTCTTTGTGTTAACTATATTAACTGATTTTTAAGTTATTCTCCTTTAACAAAAACCCCGAAAAATTATACTTCAGAACCTCGACTTGTAAATGTATTTTTGTACTTTTTATGGGTTGGTATGGCAATATATAATAAGAGAATAAAACCATACGTAGATTTTCTGAACTTTTTTTCAGAACACTTTATAATTTTTAAGATATAGTTATATTATAACGAGCCTTTTGTTGAAGAATTTTTATCACCTCAATCAAAAGCTAGACAGAAATAAAACAGTTGTTTCTTTGAGTAAACATTTTTCACGTAAAACTTTTCCAGAACTTACCAGCATCTTAATAAATTAATAGACAACAATCTTCAAAAGGTTTTATTGTGGTAGGTTATAATATAGGTAATATCATTTACCTATTAATAATAATAAAAAACTAAGAAAAAATTAACAGTTAAAATTTAATTTGATTATTGTTGATTTATGTTGAAATAATGTACAAGGCTTTTCTTATGTTCTTTTATTTTTAAAATTTAGCTTTTGGATGATCTAAAAATAAGTTTCATATTCAAATGTCATAACAAAACTGCGTCACAGAAGACATTTGCATTGCTTGCGTGTTCTACGGAAAACTCCGGAAAATAACAACGACACGATTTTCAATAGAATTAATTTTAATGGAAGGAGCAAGCTGTAAGTACGTTTTACAGCAAATATATTGAGGGCAAGATGAAAAAATGACAAATGCCACACGAACGTTGCATTTACATACAAACATCAGTAAACATAATACATATCATTCAATTATTTATATCAGTGTGATGAGGAGAAGGACGAGGACATTTGACTCGTTACTTACTCGTATGACTTAATCCATTTATGCTGTCTATTAAAACGCTTGCCGATTGAGATTAAGGACACATTTAAAATAATTAAAGTGATTCATCGGTTTCTTGTAGCAGCACTTTTGTACAAGTCATTGTTTGTTGGTTTTTCTACCTTAAACACGGATCGTTGCACCAAACAGTGAAAAAACGAAGAAAAAATTCTTTGCAACATGACAACATCTTTCTAATTTTAGACATTTGATATTTTAGTCGTGTCAGTTGATTTTTTATTATGGCTAAATTCTTCAATGCCAATTTTCGATTGGCGCAATATTTGTCAGTTTTCATAATTGTTTAAAATTCAGGACAAATATTGTGTTTTATCTCGATGTGATATCGTTGCTAAATGAATACTTTTAACCTAGTTTGAGTTTTTTGAATACATAATTTTATGTAAATCAGTCGCAAATTAAGGCCTTTTATGGTAGTAAATTAATAAATTAGATGTAATTGTAGGTAATTAGAAATTACATTTTTGGTAATGAAGCAGGGCCATGATAATGAATAGATATGAAATAATAAGGACTATGTCTGTTTGCAAGGAAAAAAAACTGTTTCTATTGTAGTTAATAAATCACAAAGCTTAGGTAGGTTTTATTGATTTCTTTATCTTACAATTTATAATAAGTAAAATGCCAAATGAAATGTGAGGAAATTTGACTAATTGTACATGATTACAATACCTGTTTATTACTTGAGTAAGTACTGCCGAACACCTGCAATAAACGTCCCCTTTAATAAGTCTCTTCCCCTCATTTCACTTGACCACTCTTTTTCATTTCGTACCAAAATATCCCGTACACCTCCACTAGAAATATAGAAGGCTTATGGGGGGATCAAGTCACAAAACTAACTTCACGATAGTGAAAATGCTGAAATTCCAAGAAAAATTTCCTCTACGTCCCTTAGAAGAGGCTTATACACAGGTAGGTACTCGACTGTATATTTCATAGCATATAGTTATCTACATTATATGCAAAGTCTCGAAAATTCAAAATTAAATTTGACTCATGAGAAATTTTCTTCTTTTAATCCACTCCTAAATATTCTTAAAAGTAATCTTTTTGTTAAATGAAATTAAAAAACTCAAAAACTCCAGGTACTAATCAGAAACACATCCCAGTTGTTTCCCTTCGATTTCGTTCATTTGAGATAAGTTATGTCTTCCCAAAATCTGAGCAATGCATAATTATTGGTGGAAAAACACCTTCAGAAGTTGAAACATATGCTCAAAATGACCCTCTACAAAACGTATTTTTGCAGTTTTGTGTTTACATTTTTTTATTGAAATGAAACATTTTTAGAATTAAATTAGCTTTAAAATAAGAGCAGTGATATTCTCAATTCGTATTTAATTGGAAAAATGTATAAGCGTTGAATCACAAATTTTCAATTTATAAAGACTATATTTGTTTCTTTTACACGAAAGAGATTTTTTTAGAACGGAAATATTAAGAAAAGGGATAGAAGAATATATTAAAGTTGCTGGGATTTATAAGTATAAGAAATATAACTAGTTTAAAGAAAATCATTGGAGCTGCTTTCATAAAATATTTTTAAAAAAACTCAAAAACCCATAGAATAATACTTTATAATAACCCATAGGGCTTCCTTTCAACTGATTTCAACCAAAAGCTTCACGACACAACTAGATATAAAATGAAGGCAAAATTCCTAGTTTTATGAAATTTGATAAACTTTCGGTACGATATCGCTGTCACAAACAAACATTTTTTAAACCACTTATTTTGATTCAGGGAACCTCAAAATGTATACATTTATCCATCGATTTACGCGGTATCCATTATACGCGGTTTCACTTTTACGCGGTTCGGAAAAAATTACATTTAAAAAAAATCAAACATATTTTGATATATAGGATTAGCAAATAAAGAAATCAAAAAGTCAACATTAAATGCTTGTTGGAGAGCAGTATGACCAGAAGTAGTTGAACCTGATCATATAATTCCAGCAAGAGATGAAACATTTAACAACATTTTAACTATAACAAAAGCGTTGGGACAAGGGTTGGAGAATTTGGAATTCAGTGACATCGATGAATTGTTTGTTAATAATGAAATAGACGAAGAAGAATTGATATATATGGTGTCCACCAACGAAAAAGAAAAGTCTCGATTTACGCGGTTTCGATTTACGCGTTTTCTCTGAGAACGTATCTACCGCGCAAATCGAGGGATGTGTATATATAAGTACATAGTAAAAAAAGAAAGTAAAAATATTTTTTTTATTCACCATTTATATGTTTTCATCGGCATGTATACCTACATCACTATATTTTAAGCCATTACTGCATAGCGTAAGAATATATAGTTATCATTCCTTTCCCCTATGAAATGAAGCATCTTTTAAATTTCACACTCAATTCTCGTCTACTAATCGATTACCAAACAATTGCTTAAGAAGTTTCACTTCAAAAAGCTTCATTCTGAAAAAAATACAAATGCATGAAAACTGCAAATATCTAGTTTTGGAAAATAATTTTGTGATTAAAAATATTTTACCATGCCCAAGTGGTAAGGGCTAATAGGTAGTTGTTAAAGCAGTTTGTATAGCAAAAAAAAAATATTTTATTGATAATAAGTACATCGGTAAATTTTGTAAAAATTACCATATTTGAAAATTAACGAAATCGACTGAGTACACCTTAGATACCTGTAAGTAATTAATAAATTATAATTTATTGTATCCCCGCCTATAAAAACGATTAATATTTAATACTTACGCTTATCTGTTCACATCTGTAAAATGCAACTAATAAATAAATCCTTCGATCACGACGTGTGTATATAAATAATATAAAAATAACAATAGCACACAATGGATGACACAAATCCGAAAAAGGAATTGCTCTCGATTGCAAAATGCATATTTTAATGTTTGAAATTGATCTTTACCTACTTGAGGATGAGATCATTGAAATTCATTCACCTCTATTTATTTATATGCATCATAAAAGGGATGTTGCGACACCTTGACCAACATAAAAAGGGGCTGAGAATATCCAGCTCATTTCTTATAAACACCTACATAAAGCTAAAGGATGTTTTCGATTGAGAAAACGAACTTGCCAAAAATCATTTCACCCATGAACGAAATTCATACGATAAAATTAAGTTATCAACACGAAATTCAACGAAATAGCAATTACTTTTTGTTTTTTACCAATCGAATTAGTCCATTATTAGAGCACTCTATTTTCGTGCGCCACATAATTTCCGTTTTTTTTTTTTGTTTTTTGATTTTATCGTTCGTGGTGAGTATGATTAATCGCTTCAAGGGCTTGGATTTAAATATTGAATTTTTAAAAATAACAACCTGACAATGCAATTGCGTGCCAAACTTTTATATTTAATAAAAATTAAAGTGCTAACACTAAATGCACACAAACACCCCCAAGTTGACCTCGTTTTACTTTTAATAGCTATTTATTCTTAACAAAGGTAATTGCAGTTAATTAATAATTGTATTTCATTATCGATCCTTAATTCAATATTAATGGCCATATATGCTATTTTAAGGCTATGCCATTGAAGGTGAAATGATAATCTAAAAAAAGATATTTTAGAACTAGAATTTTACGATTTGAATGACATCCATTTTTTTAAATTTGTTCACATTTTAAATAGTTTTGTCGTGAGGTCATTCTATTTTAAGGCAACGCTTTTCCGGTTGAAAACAATTTTCAAAATGCGTATTTATGCAAAATTAGTAAAATTAATACCTTTTCAAGGAATAAAATACATTTCTATCTAATAAATATACTTAACAATTTCTGTTTTAAATAAATGACAATAATTTTTAGTGCATTTCTTTGGGTCTGTACATCAATTTTTTTTTGAATCCTACATTAAATATAACTGTAGTTATGATGAAATTTTTATCCAAAGAAGTCGGGCTTGTAGGCGGGCAAAATACGTCAACTCCGATTCTAACAATTACCTGTTTTTTTTTTCTCAACGGCCTTTGAAGAAGATTAATAACCTTTAAAAGACAATTTCTTAATATGAAACTGTATGAAAACTCTGCCATAGGAAAAACGTGACGGAGAATTGAAAGAAAATGACTGATTTTTACGTAACTTATTTAATAAAATAAATGTCACTAAGAGTTTTTTTTTATATTTTATAATAAATGCATTTGCTCTACATGAATAAAATGATAATCAACATCACTCTCGTTAGCTGTTATCTCAAAAACTAATGGCTAATGTCGACCGAATTTTTGTCGTGATCTTTGAGCGCTTATGTTTCTAGAATAAATTAAAAATTCTGTTCGAGATGGAGGTAACACCGTACAGCTACGATATAATTTTTGCGTAGTATACGATAAGGGCAACTTTTTTTACAGTATATTACACATATATTCTACCGTGGGTAAATGTTCAGTACTACCATCATCTTGAATAAATCTTAAACTTAAAAGTATCTTGTTAAGTTTCGTTTTACCTTTAATTTGCCTTTAATTAATCTTTTAATATTTAAAATAATAATAAATATATAACTAACATAAAGCTTACACCTGTTAAAGATGCAAGAACACTTTAAAGCGGAAACGACGACTTCATGGGCATGTAAAAATAGGTGGTTCCAAAAAAAAAAATTACTTTTTTATGCTCTTATGTCTCAAAATTGATAGTAGGTAGGTACTTATATATATCAACTATAAAAATTTGCGTCAAAACAAGCTCTTAATATAAATATTAAGGTTTGCTTCAATCCATTATTTTTTAACTCCCATTTAAATAACACAAGAAATGTTTTTTATTTTCGAATTTTCATAACTTTAGAACAGTTAATCGTAACAACAATCTGAAAGATATTCCTAATAACACCAGTTCAAAAATAACACAAACTTAAATTTTTTAATCTTTTCCAACTTTGTTATAAGGGTTTTATGGGGTGAAACTTCTATATAGACGGGGTCTTAGGATTTTTCCATCACGAAAAAGTGTCACGGAGTGACGGGAGGGGGTAGACGATATATGTGTGGCGAGAAGCGGTCAGCGGCAGAGGGAGAGAAAGGCTGGCGGTGGCGAAGAGAGGACAACGGCTGTATTAGATGGATATACTCATGGGGCGGACACTTTTTTCAGGAAGGCAAATCTTCTGAATTTTAGTTCGACGCTTCAAACACAGATGGCAGTGCAATGTTCAACATGGTTCAAATTACATGTATGCACATGGTGCCTCTATGAACTACGTGCCGTACTAATAACCCAAAGGAAACTTGACTGAGTTGGCTTTTAGCACGTGGCTGGGATTCGTTTGGAATCAAAAAAGTAAAGCGAAAGTTGTATCTATAATTAGATAATTATTTGATAAAATAAAAGGGTGTGATTTAAATGTACGCCGAAAAAGGTGAAAATCATATTATTAAATATTATCTATGTATGAAAAAAAAAACTGCAACAATAGTTATGTAACAGAATTAAAATTTAATTTACAGCTTTATAACGTGAAACTTTATGAACAACAACATCTTAATATTATAATCCATAATAACATAAAAATCGAAAACCTACCCGTAAAACTCCAAGTTAAAATTTTGTTACGATTTGTTTCCTACTCACTTGTCCGTTGAAGTTTCACTTCTACTATGTCTCCCAGCACACAATTCAATTTTTATTTGTAAATAGGGAAATTTTCTTTAAATCTCTTCTTTCAGATTGTTGTTTCGATGAACTGTTCCAAAATTATGAAAATTCAAAAGTAGAAATAAAATAAAATTTCCTGCGTTACATTTAAATTATGGGAAATGAAAATTTAGATTGAGGCAAACCTTAATATTAATATTAAGAACTCGTTTTGGCGTCAAACATTTTTTTATATGTACCATCAATTGTTGACACCATAAGAAAAAAAATCTTTTAACCCCAATATAGGTAGTTTTAGATACGTACCTATAATTTCTTCTTAATGAATATATTTTTCTGGACAAGAAAAATTTCAACCTCTTCAAATACGAACCCTTCAACTATCGAAACTATATTAAGAAAAGATTTCAAGCATATTGAAATTCTGTTTCTTTGCTCTATTTTAAAAAAATAATTAAATAGTTGCTAAAATCAGTGATTTCTTAATTTAATAAAACGTTTTCATAAAAAAGCAAAACAAAAACTTTTTTCATATCAAGAATAAAAATAATTAGCTTATTTTATCAATAAAAAAAAAAACTTTACCAACCTCAAACATTTAAAGTATATAAAATCAAAGTTCAAAAGAATTCATGTTACTCTTACGAACACAAAATTTCGTTTTGCTATTTCAATTAATCTACGTTTTATTTATTAACGACTTAAATACAATTGTCAAAGTTTTATGCAACTCAAAACAAAGACTGATTTACAAACAGCGTCTTATAAAATAGTTAAATCAATTTAATTCCCACATATTTTTTATTTGACATTTTTTAAATTGAAAGAATTAACCTACATTATTTTAGTGAAATTAACGCATCATTAAATCAAAGGAAAGCCTAAAAGAATATAAAACTTCTAGCATTTTCTAAGAAACTAAGTTTCCCCATGGTCAAAACTACAAATTAACAATAACAAAAAAAACAACATAAGCTTGTTAAGCGAATCTTAGAAACTAATCTTAATTATATTTAAATTCTAATAATGATTTTCCTATCAAAATTCAACATCATAAAGTGTAATTAATCAAAACAAGACAGTTAGAATACGCTGATAAGCTATCAATCGATATTGATGTATCCGAAAGTGAATAGCATTCAAAGTTATATTTATTACATAAATTGCATTTTTCAAGGATTTCCCCATCATTTTTTTACGACGCTCTTGCTTTTATCGATAAGGCCTGCGGCTACTTTGTGCTCATATTTCATGCCTTGATTTTTGTCCAAATATGAACTGATGATGTGGCACCTAAATTATGCGTATTGTTGTTTCAATATGAATTAATGAAAATGTTGGTTCTTTCTTATATTAAATAATTGGGTCAAGTGTAAGACGTTATTCTTTTCCAAATGTTTTTTAGAAAACGAGAAAATATTGCACTTGTTCTTTTTTATTATATGAAAAAATAGCATTTAGTTTTATGTTTTAAAGAATAAATACCTTCAAAGATTTTATCAAAAATGTAAGTAATCCCTTAATTTCTAAGCTTTCTTAGCTTGAGTTTTTTAAGAGTTTTTTTGTTAAAGAGAGTTAATGAAGTTTTATTAGAAAGTCAAAACTTTAATAGTAAATCAAAATTTCGTTTTTTTGTCGAATTAATTACACTATCTCATTAGAAAAAGCATGAAGATTAAAGGAATGAGGTATATCACTGTGTAAAAAGAAAAAGTATTAAAGCTAGTGCAAGTCAACTTATCACCAGTTAGCGCTGTTAGACGTACATTCAGAGCAATTAATAGCAGCCCCCTGTCACTTAAATACGAGAAAGATTTACAAAAGTGACCGTTCTGTCGCATGTTTTAGTAGCTTTGGGTGGCGCTGGTAGTTAAGTTGAAAAACAGCTGTTAACTATTTGTGTTGTCATTTATCAGTTTCTTATACTATTACCATCGTTAGTGTAACCAATGACAACTTCATAATTATTCTCATATAACTACAAAAATAATGATAACAACAAAAATAATTTACCTGACGTTTAAAAAAAATTATTTCTAACCTCCATAAAAGTCTTCGTTCAACTGTACTACTGGCGCTATCTACAAGCAGCGACAAAATAGGGCCATTTTCTGTGACATAGAGTTGTAGGGGGCTGATTAGTAGTGCTGTAGCATTAATTGGCTATCTTCAGTTTATTACAAGCCTGAACTTACCACCAACAACGCTAAGGCCACTATTCTAGAACTTTTTTTTGGTTTCAACATTTTACCATTTTTTTAAATTATTTATTCGTGTACCTATATTAAGAGAAGAGATTTACGTCTTACACGAGATTACCTATAGTCTATAAGAAAAATTTATTATAATTTCCTTGAAATTGTAAATGTTTTAAGAAGAATTCAAATTATGAAACAGAACGTAATGTTTATCAAACATTTATAACTTATTATTATATATTTGTTTAAACGTGTTAATCGTGTAAGTAATTGAAAACGACACACCACAACCCAAAAAAAGAACCTAGTTTTACCATCAAACTGTATTTATGTACTAACAAGTATACCTAATGACTGATATTTGGCTTGCATATATTAAGAATTAAAAATCTAAAACTGTATTTGTATCAAAACAAAATCTTCTATTAAGTTAATCTTAATACATCGAATGCATAAAGAAAATATGCGTGAATTTCCGTTTCACATCTTAAAATTACATAAAATTAAACTTTGCTTAATGAATAGTTAGGTGAAAAGAGTTGATCATCAATCCTAAACTTTTAATATTACAAAGCGTTGGATTATGACTATTATGACTCCCAGTGTGAAAATATGTTAGAAAATTATAAAAATGTATACCTAAATTTAAATGCATTACTGCATTGCTCTAGGTTAAAACGGTATTTCAATTGTTCGCTGCTTTTATTGCGACATCTTTATTATTTGACGCTTAGTGTCGGGGCGCCGCTTGTCCATCTATGCTACGGCTTTATTAATTACCAATATGTTAAGTTTATTCATCAAACTAAGTATTTTTAGATGTAAAGTTTTGATTTTTTTTGAATGGGAATAAACAAGAATATGCTTCTGAATTATCGTGGCTTTTATGAAAATTATACTAGCTTAAAAAACTTTTCATAATTGATAATTTAGCCTTTGACAACACATTTTGATAGTTAGAAAACAAACTCGTCATATTTTATTTAGTCTAAAACAATGTTTGAAGTCACTGGAAGTAGACTGGTCTTCAATATAATATGAATCTGTATATTATGTATAATGCAGTACAAGTTAAATTATGTTTTACTGTAAAAAGTACCTATAACATTAAAATTATATATCTTTAAAACAAATTAGTAAATTGATATTTTGTAAAACTATCTTCCAATTACTGCTAAAGCTTTATTATTTAAGTCGTACCTACTTTTATTTTATATAATTTGGATTTCCTCTCTTAATTTGTAAGAATCATACGATTTTAATTATGTACTATTATATGATTTTTTAAAACATATTATCGAATCAAATTTGTCATTTTAAGTTCCGTGTAGGGCTTCCTTCAGTCTAGGCTTGAGGCTTATTGGAATGAGTGGTTAGAAACTTGAGTATTATTTCCATATATGGGCATCTATCAGACTAAAGAAAATATACACATATACACAAATTAATTTTTCCCACTTCCACCCTCGACTTGTAAAGAAAAATCAATTGAATAATTGGATTTGTAAACGTCATGATCGGATGATTCCTACAGCGTCGCAATTATTAATTTATAACAGGTAGACAGTGGGGTTGGAAGTATAGATTTCTGATTTGATGGTGTAATATAAAGCAGTATTTGAGTCATTCAAACACATACAAGGATATGCAATAAAAAGCTCGGTTGAATCACCTCTTTTTTTAAAGCGTATCTGATCGTATAGCGTTAATTAAAATGGAGCTTTTGTATAAGTTTTAGGTTCAAATTGGATTGTATAAAAGTTGAGCTGTATTTCTTTAAGATGTCTGGCATTAACGACAGCTTTTAAGTTTCGTTGAGCTAAAAATCCATAACCTTGACTTTTAAAACAACTTGGATAAATTGATATTAGTTTTATTTCCGATTAAAGTTATCTTTTCCATAACTTCATATTTATAATGAGCCTTGAGCATGCAAAAATGCTGCCTTGTGGTTATTTTCATTTACAAAAAAAAAAACCTTATCAGTTCTATAGATAATCATTTCTTGTATTTTTTAAAAATCAATATTTAAAATACAATGCTTCAAGAACATCAACTACTTTAAAATCATCACTTTCTTCATTATGAGACAGGTCGTTTTGTTTAAATGAAAGTAAAAACTGATCACAAACACATTTTTCTCATAATAATTGTTTCTTAACAGTACATGTTGAGGAGTTATTAAATTTAAAACGTGAAACTCAAGAAATGCAATCTCATAGGTACGGATAGTGAAGCGATTTTTTTATATTAAAAAAATAATAATAGAAAATAAAAATGATTTGATAGATTAAATATCTAAGCGTTAACGGTACAAGTGAATTGCTTTCTTTAAAGTTGGTAAAGGAAAAGTTATTGAGAATAGAATAAACTGGTCAATTGCATTCTAAAAGTAAACGTCATCCAATTTTCCACTTTTTTTTTCAGACTATTCATTTCGAATTTGTAATGGTTAATTGAGCATTCAATATATTTGGCCACTCATGTAATTTTATCTGCTAAGAATTGAAACAATTTTATCTTCATTTTTGATAAATGCTTAAATTAAAATTGTTCTAAGCCAATTTTGTAAAATGTTTCATTTAAGTGTTGTTTTTTATAGTTGTGTTACAAGTACCTATATTTAATTTTCAACGTTAATCTTGGTTCACAAAAGAGAAAATCAAGTTCATGACCGAGTATAAAAGTAAGACGTTTAATTGTGAATTAGAAAATTGCAAGTTGTGTTTTAGTATACGTTGAAGTATGTTTTTTTTTTTGATCTAAAAATCTCTTTCATTGTACAATGTATACGTTTCTGAAGTAAAAGAGAAAATTTAAATTACGATAATCGATTATGAATAACTTATGAATTTTGAAAGAGTTAAGATACAATTGAAATTCATTTGTTATATTCAAAACACCAAGGCATTTGTGATTCTTAATTTCATTTAAATAGGTATACTCGTATTTTAAGTTAAGGTTTTCTAATTTAACTCAAATCATTACACTAAATAAGTTAACCCATAACACTGTTCCTACAACTATTCTTTTAATTACCAACTCTAATATACTTAATTGATGTTTTATAAAAGAATGTAGTTTTGAAGTTTTGAATATACTCGGGTTAGTCTCAAAGCTACGCGGTCTTAAATTGTGTGATGAAAAAGTTAAAAAACGTTATGTATAATTATAAAAAGCTCATAAAAATATTAGCTTTATTTACGATTCATATAGTACATTTATCTACATTAAACCAAGATATGTTTTTATTTTTAGAGCACCAAATTTTTGTTTTCTTTAACTCTATTCTTACTAAACTAGCTTAAAACTTAATTACTTCTATAGTTTTTATCCTATAAAAATTAGATAGCTTTCCTCTACATGCCAAAACTGTTAAATAGGCTGTAATGAATTTTTGTATAAATGAATCTTCAAACATTATATAACATAAAGTTAATATTTTTATCTTGGTTTTGGTAAGAAAAAAATTATTTCATTTTTGATGAAAGGATTTTGATAGAATTTCGTAAAGCGATTGCTGAAACCATTCACTGTATAAATGATTTATTATATTTCATCTCCCAATAAATTAATGTGTGTAATTAGCCTTGCAAACTGTAGTAATAACTGATGAAAGAATTGATAATTTTTTTTTATTATTTAAACAAGATACTAAATGTGTAATTTTATTTTTAAATAATGTAATGTGCGTTATGCTTAATGAATTACTTACTTTAACATTTTGTGGCTCATTTTCGTAATTCAAATGTCCTTTTTGTATTTTTTTCATACAAAAATTAACAACTCTTATTTGAAACTCTATAATATTTGTTTAACTGATCTAATTTTAGTTTAATTACTAATAACTTTTATATTTTCTTTATCTGCTTAATATACCTTTAAAAGAGTAAAATGATTGACTGATAGACACGCTGAAGGCCAAACCATTGAAAATAAAAGCATGATTTTTTAGAAAATTCTTCTCGAGTGAACACACTAAGAAAATTTTACCCGTAAGTAGTTCAAAAAGGAAGATGACGGTCTTATATTTTTAAGTCTTTCTCTTAAATATATCTATAAATATAAATTTTCTCAAATTCTATTCTTGCAGTTATCAATCTATATGTAAATGTTAAGAACCACTGCTTTTGTAGTTTCTTAATTTGCCCATTTAAGGGATGAAAACAATTTTTAAAAATGTTTAGAAAATCTCCATAGAAATAGCTCACTCATTTAGTCTTACTGACTCATTTATTAATTTTTTTAACTAACTTTTTGTTCTCATTTTAACGTTCAGGGATAAGTACGTTGAGGGATACTTATTAATTGGCGTTGGAAATTTTAGATTTTTTAAAAGTTTTTTATCAAAAATATGTTTTATTTACTATTGCTGTGTTTAATTTTTATCACATTTTAAGAAAAAGAAAATTAAGAAAAAATATTATAATCTTAAAATGATGTATATTTTATTAGACATTTAATTGTAAAATAAAAAGTAGATATGGGATTTTTTTTAAATTATTAAAACATTCAGTGACAGATTTACTAGAGGCTGCATAGGTTGTAGCCCAAGGAGGTTTAAGGGCGGCAAATTTGAGACCAAAATTTCAAACACAAACTGATTTTAAAACTTAACTTAGGTTTAGAATTATTTGGGTAGATATATGTAGAAACAGTAAAATTTTAATTGTCTACTAGCGACAAATGTATAAATCCGTCACTAAAAACATTAACTCGTTAAAAATCAGAACACCTAACGAAAAGTAGATCATTGAAAAAATAAAAAAGTTATTTTCTTATTCCTGAAACTCAAATTGGACAAATGAATTGTATTTTTACAATTAGAATAAAATTCCGCCCTCTTACTTCAGGGTCAATTTTACTTATATTCTTTAAATAATTGATTCATATCCATAGATCATGTTTGAATTAATAAAAGTAAAAAATAACATAACATTAATGGAGGTTACAAAAAGACCTTTACAAATCGAAAGGCCTTAAGATCTCGACAAAAAATATTGCCGTGCATACTTAATGGAAGAACAGAGGGTTTATTTGATTCAGATACTTAAAATAATTTTTAAACATATTTTTTGTCTGTTTTCCTTAAGATTTTCTTATTCGAGATATTAATAGAACGAAGGATAAGAAAATACACAATTATTAAATTAGCATTTTTGCAATGATAATGACTGTTAAAAGTCAAATGAAAACAATTAGTTGAATAATTTATGCGTGAAGGTGAATCGGAAGTTGGTGTTTTATTTCCGTAAATGCCGTTATTTGCAACAAAAACTTAATATTTGACTTAAAAATAAAAAAATAAAAATTGCGAAAAAAAAAACAAACTGTTTGTGAAAATGTGTTCATGCAAGAAAAATTTATTTACGGGCCGGAATTGTGGTAGGTTCTGAAATACAAATAAACAAACAAAACGAATCATGGTCATTTTTGATATTAACCCTGGAAAAAGTGGAAGGTGAAAAGCACACATAAACATATAGAAGACGGTGGAAATAGTCGGCTAATTTTCAATGTTAAGAGCTCGAACGGAACGAAGATCATCGAGAAATGAACAAGGTTATGTTCCACCATTGCGTGTGTATTTTTTTAATGTGCATTCCAAATGCATCGCCGTCCAAAACCCCCATCTAAATCCCCACCGAACCCAGAAAAAAAAAACTCATTTACGAGGTCTACGACGGCATTTCTACGCGCTACGAAAAAAAAGTAACGAAATATACGAGAAAATTTGTAGTAAAGGCCCCGAAGTGGGGAACGACTAGTGGGGACTTCAAGGGGAGCTTCCACCTCACTTTATATAAAGCGGCACACAACCACGAGCGGCAGCAGTTAATAATAAGCAATCAAATATCGCAGACGGCTAGGTCAACAACAACAACAACGAAACGTGTATAGTTGTGTGGCAGTAGCGCGAACTTTTTAAAACTTTTACTTTAATTTTTGCAAAAAGACTAATTAGCCATATGTGTGTGTGAGAGTGAATATATGCGTATTGGGAATCTGTGTGTGTGTGCACATACCACGTGTACCACAAGTGACCCACAAACGTTAGTCGGGCCAAGAATTTAAAAGAAAACTCTCTCTTAACAACTGCTGTGAACATAGTTAGAATTTCTTTTTTTAATCAAATAAAAATGTGTGATATATCAACGGTATCTTGCAACGCAACGGGGCTGATCATCGTTCCCAAGACGTATGATTCAGATGAAAATCGTGGGGACACGTGTGATGATTCAGGGCGAGAAACTTGCGACAGCACACGTGGAGACACATACGATAGCAGTCCTGAACATAGTGATTCTTTCGACAGCGATAAAACCAACGAGCAAATTTTAGATGAGGAATCTGAAACGGACGTTGTTGGCAGTTTATCGTTTTCACCGCCACCAATGAAGCATTCAGACACTCGCGACAGCATTTCTTCAATTGACAGCGATGTTTCGTTATCATTTGACCAAACTCCGCTTCTTCACAATCCTCAAAAGCGGCCGTCCAATGACTCGCAAATGGGTGATTTATCTGACAGTGCATCCGACACAGGATCAGCCGGTGGAAAAGATTCTGGTTGTGAGGTCACTCATGAAAATGGCGACCCTCAATTCGTGCCTCCCAGTGAAGAGTTAGCTGAAAAAATAGTCGCGCAAGTGGAATTTTATTTTTCGGATGTTAACATTACGAAAGATGCATTTTTGCTCAAACACGTAAAGCGTAACAAGGAGGGCTATGTGTCGCTTAAATTAATATCTAGTTTCAAACGCGTAAAACACTTGACGAAAGATTGGCGTGTGGTCGCAGCGGCTTTAGCTCATTCGAAAAAACTCGAAATTAACGAGCCCGGAACGAAACTCCGTCGAGTGGATCCTTTGCCTCAATACGACCAAACTGCACCATCGCGTACTGTTGTTGCAGTGAATATGCCTATAGAAAAACCCACCATTGAAAATGTCGCTGAATTGTTTTCAAAATGTGGAGAAATTGCATTAATCAGAGTTTTAAGACCCGGTAATCCAATTCCTGCCGACGTCAGACAATTCATCAATAAAAATCCATCCCTAAACGGATTAGTATGTGCTCTTGTTGAATTTACCGATTCGGCATTCGCTCGTAAAGCGATCGACTTACAAAACGTAGATTTTCCTGGATTCAATACTCGAATGAACGTTTACGAATTAAACAACGTTCCAAATCCAGAAAAGAAGAAGCGACACAGTCAAACGAAAAAAGTCCATCCAAATGGATCTCGCCAAAGACTTAATGAGCCGTGCGAGTATTCCTCGTGCGGTACAAGTGGCTCGGATGCGGAATATGAGTATAGATTACGGTACGGATTTGATCCGCGGGATCGAATGCGACGTGGCTCATCAGCACATTTTCCGATTCGACCTGCAGAGCCTACCACTTGGCTACAGCGGCGTCTTTCAGCCGCTTCATGCAGTTCCGGTTCTGACTATGGTTACATGTATATGCCTCGCAGATTATCAGCCAGTAGTCGCGATTCCGGTTCAGAAAGCAACATGATGTTCCTCTCTAGACGATTCTCGAATTGTAGCGTTGCAAGTTCAGATTATGGATATGGATTTCGGCGTATGTCCTCTTGTAGTCAAGCGTCCGATTTTAGTGGGCCTCGATCCAGAAGTAATAGTGCTGCATTCCATTTACCCGACAACGTGGTTCGAATGCCTCAAGGCCCGGATGGCTCAAAAGGGTTCCGTCAAAGACTGATTAATCCATCACATTAAACATTTTGAACTCTCTATAACGGCTGTGTGTTGCACTTGATCGATACTGTGAATGATTTAAGTGTGAAATCTTTTCTTATTTTTGTACTTTTTTTCAAGTACCAATTGTAGGCCTATGATTCTTGTATCCATCTATAAAATATTTATATTCCGTCCTATTTAATAATTTATGTAGGTACCTATTTATCTATTTAAAAAATCTATTTATCTCAAACATAACCATTTAGAAAGCGTTACTGATCTACTTTTAATAACTCTTTATCTCCAATTGAGATACAGAATAGAAAATTAGCGTGCATCGAAAATGGCGCAAATGTAATTTGTAACTTTTGTAAATTGTCTTACAAATTTTATTGTTTGGCTCAATTCATAGAAAATAATGTCTATTTTCAAAACTGTTAGTTTAGTTTATATTAAGCATTTTCTAATTTCTCGGGTTAATTAAAATGCAAACTAGAGTTTAATTGTGTGTATAAAACTTGTATATTTATAAATATGTTTTATGATGTATGTGTAATGTGTATGATTTAATTAATAATTTATTTTATACAATGAATGAACAGAAATAATTGTTTCAATTCGTTTCCCTTAACCAATTTTTTCCGTTCCCATTTTTTTGGATGGAAGCACAAAATGAACATTTTTTTGCAAATTTATTTAAGGTGAATACTTAGGTTTTTGAAGGTATTTTGATTTTTAACGAAGGCTTTTTTGTTAATTAAAACTGAAAACAAAATATGTAAAAACAACCAAATTCGTATTTATTCAAAAATATGATGCGCATAATAATACTATAATATTATAACATAAAATTAATTAGTTTAGGTGGGTAGTTAGGTAAAAATAAAATTAATGAGTTTAAACGTCCATCAAGTTACGATTAATATCTTCCAAATGTTTTATTTTTAAATTTTCAAAAATAATAAATTGTGGTAAGTACTTGTTAATTTCATTACCTGTTATAACGTATATATTGCATGAAATACATGCAATGAAACTTGAATGTATTGAACAGATAAGAAATCAACTAAATACATAATGTAATAAGTAATTGAAGGTACACAAAAATATATCAATTTAATTAAACGCCATACATTGTATGTATGTATATATGTACCTACATACTTGGATTATTGAAGTAATTTTTCAATTTAGAAATAACGAATAATATTCCATTTAATTTTTCTAACAGATTCTATATTATTAACGAGCCGTTAGTTAATTATTTATTATTTTTAAAAATCGACTATGACAAAATATTCAATCTAAATCAGCGGTCGGGGGAACCGGGGTAAATTACCCCAAATGAGGTAAAAATAAAATTTTGGGGGGTAACAAGGCATTTTTATCTATTTTATAAAGGTTTTAAGTAGTATTTTTACAAACCATTCTTTAAACTTAAATCAAAAAGCCCCAATTTTGAAGTCATTATGTCAAACACGAAGCAACATCATTTCTCCAAAACCTGAAGAGGAAAGTTTTTTTTTCAGTGGTTCTTTAATGTCGCGTCAACATTTCTGTCCTTAGCGACAATTGTGGTGGTGACTAGGTTAGCATATATATCTTCCAGGACACCCAGTAGGCTCAATGAGCTCTTAATGTCCTCGAAATCCATTGTCTTTAGGGGGAAAGTATTAATTAATTTTTGTTTTGTTTGTTCCAATATGACAATTTTATTTTATTTGTCTATTACATATGTAAGTAGTTACTTACTATTTTCAAACAACTTTTTTTCCGTGTAAATTAATGCAATAAATAATGTTTAATTTATATTTACATTGAGTGTCTCTTTTTAAAAATGAGGGGGTAATTTCGACATAGGCAAAAATATTTTGGGGTACCTAATGGTTAAAAAAGTTTCCCGGCCGCTGATCTAAATGATCAACACCGATAAAGTATTATAATACTTATATGGGGCCACCTATTGGCGCACTGGCAAAAGCATTAGTTCTCTCCACTTCATGCGTCAAGTGGTTCTGGGCATGGGAGGGACACTCAGTGTTAAACTGCGGTAGCTCGTGGGGGTATTAGTACGGCGCGTTGTTTTCAGAGGCGCTAGTGTCGTTTTTTTTAACTAGCCGCGCGCGATTTGAATTTTGATTTTATTTATTTTCTTATTTATTTATTTTTTATAATGAAAATAAAAATAATTAATTCGTTTGTTATAGTATAAATATTTTATTTAGAAAACAATATATACATTTTACATAGAAAATACCCACAAATTAACAACTGCGACAACGAAATATTATTATTAAATAAATTATTACTTTACTCGAATTTTGCTGTAGCTGTTATCATTCAGGGATCTATTTTGAGTTTAGAGATGAAAATAACGTTTCCATTTCTTCCATATTCCTGGTTTTCACAAAATCTGGGATTCTGAAATCAATCAAAAAAATCAATTATTCGAGTTCTTATCCATAGTTAATAAACAAGTAATTAAATATCTGTTAAACAAGAACTTTTGACTATTTATAAAATCAATCTTAGAATAATTATTAAGTAAAACAAGGCATGAATAAGATTAAGACATTTACTTTAAAAATTAGCTACTTACTTTATTTGGCAATTTCTATTGAGCTTCGTTTTCATGGCATGTATGAATTTTTCACCAGAAAAATGATGCCCGACATATTTCATAAACTTCTTGCAACTTTCTTTGGGTTTTATTATAGTTTTTCACAGTATTTCAGCCATTAAATAGTCATAAAATTATAAATTTATTACAAAAACGGAGATTCGGAAAAAACGTGTTAAATAAACGTCAAATTAATTTGGGCTGTTAGTACCACGCGTTGTTTTTAGAGGCGCTAGTGTCGGTCTATTTTATCATCACAGCGCAAGTCCGTAATGCTGAAATGCATTTTGGACATTGCCCCGCCATCTCTGTTCAACGCGCCGTACTAAAATTCAGGGGTACCGCTCGTCTCGTAAAAGTGTCACCCCCATGGTTCTGGGTTCAATCCCCATTGAATCCTAGACTTAAGATTCTAGACCTAAGAAATACTTGACCAACAGAAAGTTTCTGTGTTTAGGCAGTCGTGATATGACCTTAGCTGTTAAAGCGACTTAAAACACCCAAAAAAAAAAAACTTATATGGGTAAAACTTTGGAGAGTAAGGCAAACACGTAAATATATAATATAGGAAGAAAACATTTTACCAACTAAAAAAACGATGAACCTAGGGTCAAGTGGGGTATATATGAGACAAAATCCTAATCTTTTGATTTTTTATAACCTTAGAATTGTTTTTTACATCATTTTATCGGTTAGTTTATAATACTTCTTCATACCCATTAAGTAATTTGATTGATTTGTAGGTAGTTAAAGAATAAAGACATGTTTTAGTTTAAAATAAGTGTCTCATTATTTTCCTCCAAAAGGGGTAATTATGAGGCATGGGCGGGAAAATATAAGACAGCCTTTATTTTCTTTAATTTTCAATATTTTTCACATCGAGGGTTGAGTATAGGACAAGAAGGTTAAAAACTATGTAAAAATGTCATTGGCTAATTCAAATATTCTTTTATTGAATTGTAAAAAAGTAATCAAAAACATCGTTACGATATTGCTGGACAATATTTTTGCTTGAGAGATTTGACATTGTTTTTAAATGCTATAATGAAGAACGAAAATTAAAATTTTATAAAAATATCAAATTTTAATGAAAACTAATGTAATAAAGATAAACTAAATAATGAATCAATTCTTTTAAAGAAAGAAATCATCCAATCCTTACCAGGGTAGTTATTTTTAAAATTATTTTGAACAACGTATATATGAACAACAGACGTTTAGCCATTATTTTTATATATGTTCAGACAGATTAATTTCTTATTCTCTGCTTAAAACCGTTTTCTTCCTTGTTTGCTCGTATTTAAATCGTGAATTCGTCTACATAATAAGGATTTATCAATATTATTTTTCTTTTTGGTCTCTCTTAGGGATAACTTTCCGCTTTTTAAATTTTCCAGAGTTTCTTGTAACTTGAATTCGTCGTAAGTTTTTGGTTTAGGTAAATATTTCCGAGGCATGTTTAATTTTACTGTCTTATTTTTAACCTACACACTGTCTTATATTTTACCGACAGCCCATCTCATATTTTTCCCCATAAACAATACGTTCTCCTCCAGTGTAAACTAACCAGAGACTGAAGACACAAGGTTTAGGCACAAGATCAACTTTCGTCACACGCAAGAAATGGGGAAAAGAGCGCGGGCGGCGTAACTTTGAGCCCTTTGAGCGCTACAACGAAAAGTTAACTTATCTGGGAGAAAAGATTTTCGCGCCAAAATTCATAGTGATGTATAAAATACTAAGTAAAAATTATTATGAATAAATAACAAAGCAATTTAAATTTATTTTCTAATTCTGTTTCTAACAAAGTTGCTTTTTTAATAAAACACGGTTTTATTTGAAGTTGATTTCAAAGACATATAATGCTGTCTTATTTTTACTCGAAATATTGGGTGCCTCATTTTTACCCCACCTGACCCTGCCCTGATTGTTAAAACTAAATGTAGCACATTTGGGTTAATGTGTAGTTTAATTGTTACCGGTGATAGCTCATTACAGAAACTTTTAGGGGGACAAATTCTTACATCCCAGTTTTATAGTTATGTCATGAATTAAATCTTAGAAATAAACAAGCCTCCTGCTGAATGTTACCGATTTGGCCGGATTGGAAAAAATAATACAATCATCAATGAATTGTCATGTTAGGATATCTTGAACATTTTATTTCAGAAAGCAGATTGTACATGTAGCATATAATTAAAATTATCATTTGAAAGGGAAATACGCTCACTAGTTTATGAATAAAAAAACCATTACCAGTTTCTGGAAATATATGTAAATGTGTAAGAATACAATAACTAATCACGTTAAATCAGAATAGTGTTAAAACAGAACTGGATGTAATTTGTTGTCTTGTTTAAAATCGTATCTATAATTAAAATTTATTAAAATACGACTAACTTATGATACGTTATAATTTTCTAAAAATTGGAATTAGGACTTGTGTTTAACAAAAACAACCAAATAACTATTAAACATACCTGTTAAGGTCTGTCAAGGTAGGGATATTTGACTACTATATTTAGAGATGTACTTCTTTACCTGATTGTTGACTTGACTTGATGTTCAATCTATACTTGACTCCATTTTGACCTAGAACCAAATAGAATTCAAGCCAGACGTTAGTATTTAAATATCAAATCAAATCAAACATTGGCTTTGCTAATATATTATTTTCAAGCTGAATTCATTTCGTAAAATGTCAAGCTATTTGACTCGATGAATCTCTTATTTATATGTACCCTTGCATAACATCGAATTTTATATACCAAAGCTATTTTAAAAAGTTCAAAAGTTTTATATTAAATAGTGGAAAGTTGGGTATTTGAGAACAGCGGCTAATTAAAAACAGTTAAATTTTAATTATATCTTTATTTAAAAAAAATTTTATTAGCGTTTGAATTGACAAGTGTGTGCTTTATCGTTCCTGACAGAAAAAAATATTTAAACTGGCGTTCGCATACTGTCACGGTAAGTAAATAATTAAAATTTGATCTTTTGTTACAATTTTTGCCGTATGTAAAAATCTTTGAAAAAATTATTTCTTGACCTTTAGTGCGTATATTTTTGTTATTATTTTTCATTTACAATTCATTTATTAGTTTTATGTGGCTATTTAAGTTAAATGAAGAAAATATTTTAAGTATCGAGCATTTTAATATGAATTGCCTAAATCGGGTAATTTGGAACGATTTTCGAAGGGGAAAATGTGGACGTTTCTTATTAATATGTAAGAAATTAATTATTTTACAATTTTTTCGAAGAATTTTCTTATTTTAAACTCTGATGCAACGTTTCGTTTTGTTGACTTGTTGTTGTTGTTGTTTTGTTTGATCAATTTGTTTGGATCAATTTTATTTTGTGCTGTTGTTTCCAATAATTATTATTGTTCTAAGGAAAAAAAAATTCTCTCTTTAGGTGCCCAGAAATTACACAAGAAAAACAACACCGCGGTACACAATTGAAAATCTCCAACGCGCGAGACATGATGTGAGATGTCGACGACTTTCTTTAAGCAAAGCAGCAACAAAATACGGAGTACCAAAATCAACATTATTTCGACAAGTGCATCTAGAAGAATTTAAGAAACCGAAAAAAGGACGACACCCTGTCTTCAATCATAGTCACGAAAATCAATTGGAAAAATACATCCTCGATTGTTGCGAGTCTTTTTACGGCATAACACCTAGATCACTACGAAAGATTGCCTTTACATTTGCTGAAGCCAACAAATTGAGCCATAAATTTAACCAAGAATCTCAGATGGCTGGTAAAGACTGATACTATTCATTCATGTCTCGACATCCCTCCATAAGTCTACGAACTCCAGAAGCAACGTCACTTAACCAAATTCAAGCGTTCAATGCCACCAAAATTAAACTGTTTTTCGATCAACTAGAAGCCCTCCAACGCAAATACAATTTTCCTTATTTCGTATATTCAACATTGATGAAACCGGTATCAATACTGTTCAACGGAATCCGAAAATATTGGCGCCAAAAGGTTTGAAGCAAGTTGGAAAAGCAACAAGCGCTGAGCGCGGTATCACCACTACCGTTGTTTGTGCGATAAGTGCAAACGGTATATATGTACCTCCAATGTTTATCTTCAAAAGAAGGCGTATGTGTGACCTGTTGCTGAATGGCGTTAATGACGATATGATTGGCACGGTTTCTGATTCTGGTTGGATAAATGAGTCCATATTCGTTGATTACTTACAGCACTTCATTAATTTTGTTAAACCTACCGAGGACGAGCCAGTCTTGATAATACTAGATAATCACGAAAGTAACATTAGCTTGGGGGCATACACGCTTTTTCGAGAACACAATCTTCATGTTCTTTCCTTACCGCCTCATGTATCACATAAAATGCAACCGCTGGACTTAACTTTTTTCAGTGCACTGAAATGTGCATACAATCGACAGTGTGAGCTCTACATGGTTAACAATCCTGGCAAACGGATCACCCAATACAAAGTGGCCGAGCTGTTTACTAATGCGTACAACAAGACAGCCAATGTATGTGAATTATCAAATATGACTATGAAACATCAGAAGTAATTTCAAGTGAGTTTCCTACGTTCAAAAGTAAAACAAAAGTACCTTTATGTTTAGATTTTTTCATTTAAAGGCCAAAGATAAAAAAATGGAAATAGGCTGCATAAGTCCTGTTTAAAACTTTGAATTAAGCTAAGCTTTTTTTTCAAATAGTACCTACCTACCTAAATTAATTTTTTGTGTAATTTATTTGAATGATTTTGCCAAAAGAATATAGTATGAATTATTTATACGTTATATAATAATCAAGAAACACCTGATGAAGACCAAATAAAATGATTGAAACGTTATGTATTTGAAGTTATACGTATCTTTTAAATATATTTTTAATAATATTACTTAATAATCAAATAATCTGTTAATTTTTTTTTTTTTTTTTTTTTTTGGGTGTTTATAATCGCTTTAACATCTATGGTCATATCACGACTGTCTTACACACAGAAATATTCTGTAGGTCTTGAATCTTAATTTTTTAATCTTATATCTAAGGATTCGATGGGGATCGAACCCAGAGCCAGAACCACTGGCGCATGTAGCAGAGAGAGCAGTTGCTCTAACCACTGCGCCATCAAGTGGGTCGGTTAAATTTGTTTCCTTCAATTTCAATAATTACAATTTCAAAATTTAAATTCCTCTCACAATATGTTGTTTCAATAATGACATTTGGAATATGGCTGAAGTCTGTGGTCAAACTGAACAACTGAGATTTAAAAATCTACATATTTGTGTGTATTGTGTGTCTGTGTGTGTCAAACGCATGGTAGTATGTGTGACGTCTTTTTTCATTAATTTAAGGTATTTTGAAGCATTATTATAAAAAAATATTATCTCATAACGCAACTTCCTCATATAAACTTCAATTGTGCCAAATTTCATACTCCTCCGTTCGTATAATATTCGGTAAAAGGGGTTTAACATTTTTGCTTCACGTATTAATATATAGATACAATTTTAAAAAAGACATAAAATTTTTGCAACACTGTGTCGATACAATTGCATATTTTACTGCCTATTGTGAATAAAATTTTACATCGTATTAATGGACAGTAAAATTTTAGCTTTAAAAAACTAGTTGTCTGTAAAGTAGGTTTACGGACGATAGTTTTACGTGATAACATCATAAACATTGATAAAAAATTGTATACTTTTATATGAATTGATTATTATTATCACTGAATTATCATTATTTTGTTTAATATACAAAGAAGTAGTTAATTGAAAATTTCAATTTTTTCAAAATGAAATCGAATTGAAAATTATGAAAAAAATTAATTTAATCTTATTACTTAAGTTGTAGATAAAAACACAAAAACACGTTGTCTCGTATTCAACAATTATTATTATTGAATAGGAGACGGAACTTATTGTAGAAGTTCTCGAAGAAGCTCGCGTGGCGGCGATCTAGTAGCAGAACAATACGGTTGGGCCGATCTTGCCTTTCTATCACTTGTTCCACGCTCTCGCTTCCACCCGCAGTCTCAGTCGGAACGTGACACTTTTTCGTGCGTACGGCCGGTGTTCATCAATAATTTATAAGACGTTATCACGACAAAAAACCTTTATATCGTATTACAAAAATATCATGAAGAAACTCTGTCTCCTTTCAAGACATTTTATAGGACCTATACCTATATACGTAAATAAAAATAAATCAATTAATTCTAGTTGTTATAAAACTTCAATTACTTTTTTCATTGTTTTTATTTTTATTTTTGTTTTTATTAATTACGATTTTAAAAATTAATTTTTTATGCCATTAAAACGACTGAAAATATATAATTCATGAGATTTTAGTTTTGATTTCTCACGACGAAACGGTTTATATTCTTACAATTAGCGTTTCTCAAAGTGGGCTACACGTACCCCCAGGGATACGGGAAGAGTTTGATGGAGGTACGCGGTACACCGGAGTTTGGTGAGGATATTTATGGATATTTTTGGCACTATGCTTCTTATTGAAAATAATTGTCTTTGAGGTATGGAAATTTTTATCAAGGGGCACTGAACGTTCACGAAAATTAAAGAAGGGGATAGGGGTACACATAATATGTCAAAAGTTTGGAAAACATTGAACTAGAAGACAAGACAATTTTTTATTGTTTTACCGTAGTGTCATTATATTCAACCAAGTAATAGGTACATTAAATAAATTCATTGCAACTAATAAAAAGTTAAAAAATAATAAAAATATAAGCACGTTATAATTATAATTTTTATAATTGATGATAATATTTATACAACATTCGAATTGTACGATAATAAAAATAATTTGTATAAAAAGAAAAGATTTTGAGTGTTCAGCAAGTAGAAAACCAAAATGCATTTTCTGGTATCAATTTTCGCATTAGCTACGTTGTCTTTGGGCATCGTTTTGGGAAGCTATTTCCCACAAGATTGCACAGCAGGACCACTCAAGGATAACGAAAAAGAACAAGTGATGGATATTGTTAATCACATTTCCCAAGTAATGGCCTATGGTCAACTGTCTGGATTCCCAGGTGCCGCCAACCTTCCCTACGTTAGCTGGGACAAAAATCTCGAATCAATCGCTCAACGACAAATTGGCTCATGCGATATCCATGTCTCTATCTGTCCTAACTCTCCAAACGCTCCATATGGATTCATGGTTGGTCAATATAAATCCCGGTGCCCATATCAAGTCCGCAGTACTTACGCATTAACCTCAGTTCTCATTGATTGGATTAACGAGCACGTTAACTTAGATCCAAAGAACGTCTACAATTTCCAAAGTTGCACAGCACCTAATTTCTCACAACTGATCACTGGCTTTGGTTATTATATGGGTTGTGGACGAGCTTATGATTTCGATGGCGAATTCTACACAATGAAATTGATCTGTGCCATGAAAACCGCTGGAAACGTTATTGGACAACCCATGTATGCAGTTGGGGCACCTTGCAGTCAATGTCCACAAGGAACCAAATGTGACAAGGATTGGCCAGGATTGTGCAGTCTTACTTCATAAAATTTAATTTAAAACGTTTTTACAATTTTTAAGCTTATCCCATAACATGGTTATTATTAAATAAAATTTATTTAAAAAAATATCTGCTGCGAGGCGTCACAGTACTTTCTTTTACTTTCCTTTATGAAACTCGCTGTTGGTTAAAAGAACTATAAGCACTTTATAACTATATAAACAAACTACTACAACTATGTATATATAGGTATATATGAACTTACTCTTAACTCCAGTAATCGCTGGTTCAGAAAACTACTGAAGGGCAATGATGAAATATACGGAGGATGTCCCGACGGCTAAAAAAGCCGAAGAACGCACAGTGAGCGCATAGCCGTGCGACCATGCCTCATGGTCAGACTGAAGTAATGCGAAAGCGGTTTCCGGTCTGGCCCCCTTCCACACTAAAGGGCGGTAAGAGGATTGTTTTTAGTGGGTAAAAATCCCACACTACCAACACCATCTTCAATTTCATTCCTGTTGATGTCTTTTGAAGATTTTTTCAACCTCTATACAATTAAAAAATTTCTTAACTCCAGAACCGTCCCTATTTGAATTTTCGCAGAAAAAAATTTCAAATGAACGTTGTAGGCATCAATAAATCTAAGAACTATAGAAAGTGTAAAGGATTTTTGAAAAAGCTCAAAAATCTATTGAATAAAGTTGAGCTTTCAGCCAACCAATTTCAACCAAAAGCTTTGAGGCACAACAGGATGTAATAAGCAGGCTTAATTCCAAGTTTAATGAAATTCTGATGAAGTTTTTGATACGATATTGCTGTCACACATAGACACACATTCACACAGATATGTTTCTAACGACCACCTTTTTAAAATTTATCAGACTTCAAAACGTATTTCCGGCGAAAACTGGAGTTCAAAATTCGACTCAATTACAATACGTAAGTACCTACTTCCTTTACTATATGTTATAGTAGTAAAAGAAAGTAATATGTATGAAGCTTATATTATGTAGATACACACGAATTCCCACCCTTAGCCCCAAAACCGTCCTTATTCGAATTTTCCTAAGAAAAAATTTCAAATAAAAGTTGTATCTATTAATGATTTTAAAAACTATAGTAAGTTTAATGAAAACCGTTGGAGCCGTTTTCGAAAAACATTTTAAAACATGGGATACACAAGCCCTTAAGGAACTACTTATTCAAATGTTGTTGGGACGTGCGAGTTAAATGCTTAACTGGGATAGTTGAGTAAAGTATTTAATAATTTAATGTTTTAACACAAACAGTGCTTAAAGCTGATTTTATTAAAGCAAACTTCTTCCTTATAATGTTAATAGCTATCTACAATATGTTCTAGCTTATATACTTTGGAATGGAATGAGATTGGTGGTGGGAGTTAAAGAGATAGCAATTCAGGATGAAAGCCGTTTAGGATTTTTGAAAGGAAGGAATAGAGATTTAGGCATAGTGACATCTGGTCTACGGAAAGAATGACCTTAGAGGAATTGAAGGGTTGAATAATAATATGGAGAAAATCGTTATGTGATTCATAACTCGTGCGTATCCCGCACAGTTTATAGTTTTTAGATACGACCACGGCTAGTTATCACAGTTTACTAATATCTGTGGAAGAAGATACTAAATACACTCGTACAATGTCATGTCATGAACATGTGGCAAGTTGATAATATCTTATATCATATCAAAGTTTTCAGACTTAATGAACCGTCTTGGGATGAAAATTAGAATGTAAGTTTGAATTAATTTATTCCGGGACAGCGCGCACGCAGTCCCGACTACCAAAAATTACGCGCCCGAGTTATCCACATTAGGGATAATCGCAAGGGTCAGCCCAACCGTAGTGCAATGGAAGAGCCTCGCCCTGGGGGAACCGCCTTGTTGATCACGGTAACCCCTACGCCAGGTAAGTATGATTTGGCAAGAGCAATGAGCGTATATATAATCGATTCAGCCCATCTGTGTTGCGCGAGAGAAGTAAAAATTTTAAATTAATTTATTATGTGCGTATTTCATTATGTGTAGATTTTCTAACTTATAAATTATAACTTTCATGATATTTTTGTAATTTCTATAATCGTGAAAATAGATTTTTTCTTTAATTTTCTACATTTTCGTCAAAAATTATTTATACTCATATACATGTAGGCTATAAAGATTAGACAAGTTAATATGTACCGGAGAAATTAAAAGATCATCTAATCAAAAGCTTAACGTTAAAATCTACAAAATTATTTCTAAATCATATTTTTTTCTTAAATTAATCATAAATTAAAACTCGCTAATTTATAAAATAAATTTCGAATTGTATTCATACAACTTGAGTAATAATTGCACTGAAATTCACCGATTGGAACGGAACGCACTCTGTACGTAAAGCTTGAAACTGAGAACCGCATGAAAGATTGCGGTATATTACAAGTTTATTTACTAATTTTTGTGATTTTGGTTACATTTAAACCGCATTTAATGTAAGTATATCACCTAAATACGTTCTATTAAACCGATAGAATTTATTTACATTCATATAATTTGCATACATTTTGTAAATAAAGCGCCAAATTTCAGCGGCATTTTCCGCCATGGTTTGAGTTAAAGCGTTGCTTTGCAATTTTTTTACTGACATCATCAAATAACTAATTCTTTTCAAAAATTGAATGCGAAACGTGTCTTTAACATAAATACCAAACATTGAGCACAGAGCTGGTCATTTATTAATATATAATTTGGTGTTTCGGTTATTCTAACCTATTTTTATATATTAAATTTTTTATGATATAATAACGGGGTGTTGCAGACAATGGCTGAACAAGAGGATCTTGGATTAAGCACCGAAGATCAGGAACTGGATGATACCAATGGTATGACCGATTTGGATAACACATTGCTCAATGAATCAGAAGGGGATGGGATGAATACCGACCCCGAACTGGAAGCCATCAAAGCTCGCGTACGTGAAATGGAAGAAGAAACAGAAAAGCTAAAGCAATTGCAATCGGAGGTGGACAAACAAATGAACATGGGAGATCCTCCAGGTTTGACGAGTCCATTGAATATGTCGTTGGAGGAAAAAATGGAGGTTGATAACCGGTCGATATATGTCGGAAATGTTGATTACGGTGCAACTGCCGAAGAGCTGGAGCAGCATTTTCATGGTTGTGGTTCTATTAATCGGGTAACGATACTATGCAATAAGTTCGATGGGCATCCCAAAGGTTTTGCGTATATTGAATTTGGGGAAAGGGATTCAATACAAACTGCTATGGCGATGGACGAGACGTTATTTCGTGGACGACAAATTAAGGTTTGAAAAGTTACTTTCATTATTATTATTTGGGCTATCCATAAAACACGTAACGTAAATTTTTAGGGTAAGGGATATATGCATGTATGTTAGGGGGTGTTACAAAGGGAGGATGTAACTATAAGTCACATATTGCAATAACATTTTTTGGAAGAATCAGTTTGCTTACTTGTTAACGAAAATAATTTTTTTAAATCTGTTCTCACTAAATAAGACATCAGGATTCTATTAAGTTAATTAGAATAACCTAAAATCGGTTTAACAATTTTGGGATCAGAAAGCCTATAGACTAAAAATTCAAGCTCAATTACTAATGCTACTTCCAAAAGCTATTATCCATTTTCCCAGAATTGCAAAATGTGAGTTAGCACCCTCTTCCAAGAAATTCAATTGTATCGATAATAGTGCATCGGATAATAACTACCGCTCGATATTTTACTTAGGAAAGCAGTAATTATATCTAATTTCAATTATTTTTAAGGAAGGGGGAGGGGTTCATTACAAAAATACTGGGTGGACCCAAACCTGAAAAACCTAAAATTATCAGAGATAGATTATACGCTTTTTACTCAGATCTCAGCAATAAATGAATGAAAACATCTCATGTTATTTAAGATCAGCTTTATTTGGATGTTTTTAAATGTTCCGATTCAGCGACGTTTCGTAGCTAATCGCAACTTCTTTAGGGTTCTTAGACAAAGTTTTTTTTTTTAATATCAAAGTTCAATTGTTAACAACAGTCAGTTAAAATCTGAGTATCTTTCATTATCAGAGATTTTAATATAACCCTCAAATATCAGGAAATTTAACAAATATAGGGAATTTACTATAATATTTTTAAATTAATTATTATTATAGTTAATTGTTTTTGTTCGTAAGTGATATTTATTAAAATCTTGAATCTTGCATAAAACTTAAGCTATGGTAAAATATATTGAAAAGAAAATGAAAAAATTCAATATTTAAATAAATCAATTTTGTGTCAATTATTGGTAATAAAAAGAAAACTTGGTTTTTTATATGCTCTATGATCAGAAATACGGTATAAACTTGAAATGTCCAGTTCGTATGGACGAGTCTCTCACTACATCTCGCTCGATGTGTTAAATATCTTGATCATCATAACATCATCAAATCATTCAAAAATGTGAAATTTTCTGCAAAACTTGGAATCGTCACAGAAATTTAAAATTATTTGTCTGTGGCTACCCGGAAATATTTAAATAGCCGCAGAACCCTCTTCAAGAACGTTGTTTTTACGTTATTTTTCAAATCCAAGTGTGATTTAGTATGTAGATTTCTACATTTAACTATCTATATATTTTTCTGTTTCCTTCTCATTCGGCACACCTCATTTCACTAATTAACAGTTAGTATATGGAGATAGAGAATGAGACAAATTAGAACTGAAGAGAAAGAGAAGGATGATCATCTGGAAGGGGAACATATATTTTTAATTATTATCAATTGTCTATAGTTTACTGTTTTCATTATTATTGAGGGAGTTCACCTTTTTAGTAACGTGGTGGTTTCTGTCAGTTTACTTTAAACCCAGTAAAGGAAAAAACTATAGGTTACACGTAACACCTATACCTCGCTTTACGGTTATTCGCTATAACGGCTTTTTTTAATTCCAACACGTTTTCGATATACGGCCCAACATGTTTCTTTGTACGGCCAAAAAAATGTATGGGAAATACATTTTGTGCTAATTTTTTTTGATTGGTTCGTTTTACGGATTTTTCGCTTTACGGCCATTTTTTTCGGAACGTATCTAGGTCGTAAAGCGAAGTATTGGTGTACATGTTTTATGGATAGCTCCCTTAGCATTATATTTCAATATAGATAGTTGTTGATTTATTTAGGTAATGCCAAAACGAACAAATCGACCTGGAATGGCAATGACAAATCGACCACCTCGTGGACGAGGCATACGTGGTGCTCGAATTGCACGTGGTGCTTATTACGGATATCGGCCTATGAGACGACCTAGAAGTTACAGACGAGGATTTTATTCCCCTTACTGACCACGGTATTAAAAACAAAAACACACACAAACAATACTGTAATGAGGAGAAACATTTTTGAAATTATAAAAAAAAAATATTCATTGAGGCGCTTCTAACGATTATTACCTCTTTAACATCACTCACACATATATTTATACTACCCACTTCGTGATGGTTGTCAAACCATGTAATTGAAAAATATTTATTAAAAGAAAGAAAAATTCCAAAACATTCCTTTTTAGTTTAGAAATTTAAATGTTAAGAATTTCATTGATAGTTTGTACATATTTATACATATATAATATAAACAAATTATAAATTAATTTTAAAAAACAAAGGAAGTTTTGGAGTTTGAAATTTTAATCAAATATTTCTCTCGTCTTAAAAACACAATTTAAAATTTAATGCATTTTTAAGAAAAGTAACTTAGGGTTGAGTTTTGGAAAAAAATTAAAATTAAAAAAAAAACGGATTATCAAAATTTTATGTATTGGCTAAGAAAAATTGAGAGAATTTATTATTAGACAAAAAAAAAATATTGAAATAAATTGCAACTTGAAAATTATTAAAATTAACTAATTGTAGAATCATGCAAAATGTAGCTATAGTATTAGTTTCTTTTTCTGTAATTTTTGTTTTTTTTGTACAAATGCCGAGTGAATGTGTTTTTATTTCTTTTTGTTAATTTAGTATCCGGGACCGTTCTGCCAGTATAAAAACTTTTTGAACGGGTGAGTAAACTGCAAGTGTTGTTTAAATATACATTATATTTGTGTGGCCAAAACTTAGAAATCAAAAGTAAAAAAGGAGAAAAAACCATATACATAATACGTTGTAATAATCAGGACTATTACGTAAGGCGTGTCACTTGGAGAGTCGTGTCGTTTTTATATCTATCATTTAAGGCAGTGTTTCCTAAACTTTCAATATAATAAGTGTACCTCTTCTATAATATACTTTATTATGATTTAAAAATAATGGTGTTTCTTCCCGTACACTTGGGGATACGCGTCATTTTGGAAAACACTCACTTAATGCTGGTATTCTGTAAGCCAGTAATTCTCAATCACTGCATCGTGGTACTTTTGGCCGTGAAATCCTTGATGTGAAGCGCCAGATATGATAAAAGTAATAAAAACGATTTTGTTTGTACTTTTTATACATATTATTTTATTTTAAATTGAAATTTGTTATCGGAAACTATTTTTCATAGTGTATTAAAGAGAGGTAAAATTCTTCTAAATTAATTATATAGTTAGTGTGCCACCAAATTGTGAAATATTTACAGGTTTATCGTAGCCAAAAAAAAAACTTGAGAATTACTATTGTGAACTACAAGACACGATAAGTCCAGACGAGCTGACAAAAATCGTTTCATCAATTTTTTATACCAAATCATATTTAAGGATTCTGAGACACGAGGGCACACGACACTTAAACACGGCAATTTGCCCGTGCGATAGATGAACATAGCGACATATCGCTGCATCAATCGAACATACGACATTTGATCACATTTAAAACTTATTTAATATTATTAGATATTTCCATACTACAAACAATTGAATCAAATGTCGTGTATTTAATTGACAAATATGCTCATTTATTGTAGCGGTGAGATTTCTCTACGTTCATCCGCCGCATAGGCAAATCTCGTAGGTTCCTCTGTCATATATTCTCGTGTCGAAACACCATATTTGAGGTAATATACGATGATTTATCAACTGATTATTTAACGCGGTGATTTCCAAACTTTATGCTACTACGCCTTCCTAAAATATTTCTTCACGCCTCTCTACCTCTTGTATTTCAATAGATATAATATACACACGTTTTAAATGAAAAAAACTTTTATTTAAAAAAAATCTTATTAAAAAGTTTTGGCGTCTCCCCTGGCAATAGTCCGCGCCTACACAAAAAATAGTTTAACGGTTGAAAAATTGAAAATTTACTCAGTATTACTACAACTTGTGAAAAATACAATTGTCGGTTGAAAATACGTTACAGAACAGTAATAAAAAACGAGTGTTGTCGAGGCGATAGCTTACAGAATACGAATTTAAACTGTCTCACTTGACAAGTGACACGTCTTACGAAATATCTTCAAAATATTTAACGATCATCGAAATTAATGGCATGAAATGTTTATTTTTAAGAGTACAAAGTTATAAGTTCATATTTGCTAACAAGCTCTCTCTGTCTCTCCAATAGCTGCAATATTTCATGATAAACATAGAATATAATTTTTCTTAGTTTTATTTCCTAAATTTTCCTTCTCGTGGGTATATTTAAATATATACCTTGTATTCTTAAATAAATATTATTTTTATTTTTTCTAAAAAATGCTTTTTTATTTCGCATGTTTTGGGCATACCTTGCATTGACGTACTTTGTTTTGAGTTTTCATGTGAAATAAATAATAATTTTTTTAGAAAGATATGTTTTAGTTTTCCTTATTTTTTCGTTCTTTGTTAAGAAGAAAAAAAAAACAATTCTTAAAAAAAATGTAAAAAAATGTTACTTTGTAATATCTTTTTGTATATAACACGAGTAAAATGTTCAAATTTGAAACCGTTATTTCCGAATGTATGTATTTTTTTTTCATGATGATCGTTTCAAATTGGAACACAAACATTTCGTTTTTCTTTCATTATTTTTTTGTATGAGATCTGATTAATTTCTTTTAATTTTTACTTTTTTTTTCTTTTTGTATTTTGTTCATGGTGGTTATACTCCTCATCTATGAACAAAACGGTACATCGAAATAGATTCCCTTTTTTACCAATATTTTCCCACCTTTTCCTATTCCTTTTTATCATTGCAGATCGTCTTAATTTAATAAAAAAGAATATACAAAAAAATAAGTAAAAAATACAAATGAATAAAAGATAAAACGAAAAATGGGACAAAAATACTTATAAGAAAAAGAAATAAAAATAATGGAGATCATAACAATGTATTAATTATTATTTTAAGAAATAAATGTCCCTTAAAAATGTACGATTTGTGTTTTATTTATTCCTTTAAATAATTACGATATGTATGTTACATAAATTTTATAAAATGTTCGTTTAAGATTCTTAAATCTAGTAGCTTATATAATACAGATTATTTTAAGTCAAATGTAACATATCGGCAAAACTGAACCACTCCAAATGAACAAACTGGTCGATAAAAAAAAAAGTTTCCAAATGTTTAAAACTGTAAAACAGTACCTAGATAGTTTGGGCTATTACAACTGGTCAACCCAGTCCAGTGACAACTGGGATTTTTATTCCTAGGAAAATTTAAATCCAGACAAAAGAATTTGTATATTTTTCAAAATAATTTAAATCTTCAAGTAGCTATTGCTGTACAAAACAAATGAAATAAAGTGAAGTGATTTTTGTGATAGTTTGTTTATAAACGAATTAAAATAAACAAACGAGTTTGAATTATCAAACGTTTTATAAAATTTCCCTCGAATAAAAGAACCCTCAACGAGAAATCAATATTGAGAAATCCCGTTACAGCAGCGGTCGGGGAACCGGCGTAAATTACCCCAAATAGGGTAAAAATGACATTTTTGGGGTAATAAGGAAATATTTTTGCCATGGCTATTTTATAAACTTGTTAGTATGGCCAAAGACTGTATTCAAATCGTTCTAACATCAAAAAGCTCTAATTTTTTGAGTATGAAATTTTTTTTCTGCCTATTACATACTTGCTTTTTTCATGCAACGGTTTTCCGTGAAAAATTAATTCAATAAAAAATGCTATGCTAAAAAACTATTATTTTGTGTTTTCGTTAGGCTTTTTACAGTTTTTGATATTATTTTTGTGTTTTCAATTGTCACTATTTGTTCACCTTTTCAATCTCCTCCTGTATTTGAACATTTTTTCTTTCCGAAAACATCCGGTCTGTAATGAGTTAAGTTCGGTTGTGCCGTGTACATTTATGTTACGTGAACTTACGGAATATTTTACAGATATATTTTATATTACATTTATAAATCTCAAAGAGTTCACTACAATCAATTAAATGTAAATTTGAATTGAAAAAATGTGTTTAAATTGTATCAAAAATGTAAAATGTTTGAATATTTTAGCCAAAATATTTCTTACGACGAAGCAGAGGGTGATGAAACCGATGATCCCATATAGTTTTGTTCTGAGTCTGAAAACTCAGTGTCTGAATGTCAGGCATGCTCATCTGGATTTACCGCAATCACATAACGTTGAGCAACTGCTTCTGGCGGTGAATATCCTGAAGGATATGTCGAATCTTCAAACAACACATGATATTCATCTGTGGAAGTTGCAGGTAATGACTCAACTTTGGCTTTATAAAAGCAAGTTGTTTGAGGGTATAGAGCTAATACTAAAATTTAAAAAAAAATTAAGTCAAGAAAATATGGAATAGTTCAATAAGCAACCTTCTGCTCCAGGTTTAAACAATGCATTTTCATCAGTTTCAGGATTTGCTCTCATCAAAGGCAACGGTACAACACGATCTTTGCTAAGAACATGTCGATCCTTTTGTTCTTCATCAATATCATCTAATTCATACATTTTTGTTATGGGGTTCCAACTGACGACTTCAGCTAGAATCCAATTCACTTCAGGTCCTTTTACGAGAGCGACAACCATATCTCCCTCCTAAAAGTTATATTATATACTTAAAAAATTCTAATTTAAAAATATATAATATAATAAAAAATTACTTTGGCAACGTATGATCTTTCGGCTGGAATTGCTCCACATAATGGAGGTGGCTTTTCTCCAGGTTTACTAACAAACAATGGTAATGTTAGCGCTGATATCATTAAATTTTTTGTTACGGTACCACGTCGTACAGCTTCCTTATTTCCAGCTTTTCGAGCCTTCAAACATATGAAATTTTTAATATACACTTTTTAAAAATGGTATGTGTCAGCTCCGATGCTTAATTGGAGTTTACTTTTTATGAATGATTTTCCTTTAACATAAATATATTCAATAGACAAGAGAATATAATCCCGGAAGGATTTTTGATATCGAGATTTAAGACTCCAGATCCCGAGATTATTGGGATCGATGCTATTTAATAATAAAGGTTCCATATACAATTTAATACAAGTGCAAATATTGCAATTACGATCTATTTTTTAACAACTCTCCAATGAATAAAACAGAGATAAAAATAGAGACCAGAGCTAAAGCCTTTGAAAATAGTAAAAAGTGAAAAAATTAAGTGTATATTTAAATTATTTAGTGTAAAAAAATTATAGTAGAATGAAACCCATTAGAAAAGGAAAAGAATATAACAAAAATAAAAGGAAAAAATAAATTACGGTCGATTTGAGGTCGTGAATGAAAAAGGGGGGGGAGGTAAGGGTAGAAACGGTTTATCTCGATTTCCGACAAAATTACAAGTACTATGGAAAAAAGTTAAAAATCAAAGTTGTAGGTAATAAGAAGATCTACAACTTTTGTACTTACACTTTTTTCACATAACCTCAAAATTTATGTGAAAAATTCCAATAACCAAATTTTTGTTTTTTTTATTTTTATCTGTATAAAAAAAATTTTTCATGAAATTTGATAAAAACTTACCTTTTAATGTCTCAAACGCACTGTATTTTTTTTGATTTAAAATATTAATTTTTTTACCTTATTTTGACTTAATATTTCAAATTTCTTGAAAAAAAAAATTTTGTAAAAGATAAAAGTAAAAAACCAAAAGCTTTGTTATTGGAATTTTTCACATAAATTTTAAGGTTATGTAAAAAATTTTAAGTACAAAAGTTGTAGATCTTCTTATTACCTACAACTTTGCTATTTAACTTTTTTCCATAGTACCTACTTGTAATTTTGTCGGAAATCGAGATAAACCGATTCTACCCGTAAGCACCCCCCCCCTTTCCACTTCCCTACCTCAGATCGACCGTAATTTATTTTTCCTATCATTTTTGTTATATTCTCTTCCTTTTCTAATAGGTTTCATCCAACTATAATTTTTTATGGGTTCAAAAAATATCGACCCTGGTCTGTAGTGTTAACTATATAATAAAAAAGAAAAAACATAACGGTTTACAATTTACACTCAATTTCATTACTCGTAAAATTTAGGCGGTGTGTTCTATATGTAAAAATCAATTCTTAAGAAGTAAACTACAAAACATATTTTGAAATCAACATACCTGTAAACGTCTATCATTTCGAATTGAACGAATTTCGTTTATTTTTGCTAATGCAGAACGTAAAAGAACTTCTTCCGTTTCAGATTCTTCAATTGCTTTTTTATACAAATTCTTTAATCGGTGCTGGAAAAATAATTATTATTCAAATAAAATTTGATTTATAATTCCAATTAAAGAAAAGTAAATTTATATTATAACATGCGTAGTAATAATTTTTTATTTCAATTTTTATATAAGAAACCTATAGTAAAATTAATCTTTGTTATTATAATTCGGATTTTAAGTATTTGTGTTCAAAATGGATAATTTTAAGGTTTTCATTTCGTTTTCATTTTTTGTAAGTTTTCTGTTATCACCAAATTTTCGTTCAGTAGTTAAACTAAATTTGTATTTTTAGTTGTTTTATGTAGGTATTAAAGCTAATAATTCCGTGGACCTTTTAAATTATAAAAATAAGGAACCTGAAGAAAAAAATAACGAATCAAACGTAGTTTCTTTGAAGCGTCGAACGAATAAATTAGATTTGAAAGAGTTGAACAAAAAGTGGCTACCGAAAAATTTTCCATTGCCTACAAGTCCGAATCCTAAACATGAAATAATAAATACCGATGAAATTTTGGTGCAAATCATTAGACGTCGAGTGAATAAAACTAAGGAATCCCCTTCGTACTGTTTTAAATTTAGATGTTTTGATATAAAATGCTTTTGTTAACACAATGTAGACGAGTTTACTCGTGTTTCTAGATTCTGATTTTATGTACCTTCTGTGTTGATTATTATTGATATACACAGACAATATTAATAAGTTATTATTAAAAAGGTTATAACGAAATATTTTTTTCGTATTAAACGAATTTCATCATATTGGAAAAGTATATGGAATTATAATAGTGTATAATGTATATGTATTTAGATTTTAGACTATAGTAGTATTTCATAGCAACCGAATTTCATTTTTGGCGTTGTTGTTTTAAATGTTATCCACTTATTTCATTACGAATCAGATTATTTAATTTATACTATATAAATAAAAGTATTCTTATTTTTTCTTTGATGTTTTGTTAGTTTTTTGTATATTAATAAAGCCTAGTGACCACAAAACGTCCAATCTGTAACAGAAGCGTAACATTTTTCAGAACTGTTACGTAGTTGAACGTTTTGTGTTGACTGGGAGATTAATTAGTTTCCTATTTACTAATATAGGTACTTCACTGCTGGAATAGGTCTGAAAAAACATTTGGTCCTTACGACTTCAGAATATGATGATATAAAGGAAAACTGCAATATTAATACGGTAATATATCGTAACTCTTAATTTTTAAAAACTCAAATTTGTTCGCTTTCTACTAAAGGCACAAGTAAGATTAGCGTGGTGCTTTGAGTATTTGAAATCGCCCAACTTTATGCTTTTGAGTAACCATAAAGTAAGGCCAATAGAAGCTAAATAGCGTGTTAATTATTCCAAAATCGAAATTTCAAGATACATCGATACATTTTGACGTCAGCATGAGGCCTAAGCAAGCCATTTGCAAAATTCAAGGTATGAAGAACTATGGGAACTTACATGATCCAATTTGAACACTCTATATTTTTCATTTGCGAACACGTTTTCAATATTAAAATTTCCATTAAGTGATAATAATTTCCATTTATTTTGCAATTCAAAGGACACATATTTTATAAACATCACAAATAATACAATTTCAGGAATAAAACACCATAAAATTAATGAAATTCTAAGATGACTAGATTTTAAAAATATTCTACAAATTTAAAATGCTCTAATAATGCAGGATCTGTATTCATAAATATTTTCAACGAATACTGAAAACTCTAAAATTTCATAGGAATAACTACAAATCGTATTTGCAGCATAATTTTTATGTTAAAACATGTAATTTTGTGTAAAACTTCGTGGTGTCAGGAAGTACACATTCAGTCAAATAATGAAAATCGGGTAAACGAACAGTGAGTACAATTCCTCCCCCCCCAAGGGGGCCCCCTGGACCCCTTTGGTATTTGTTGTAGGAAATTGTTGAATGAATTTATATGAATTAGCTTAAAATACATGACAATTCCCATAGTTACGTCTTAATTGAAAGATTTATCAAAACCATTTCCCATAAGAAAAATGCGTCTCGTAATCTGGTTTTTATCGAAAACGAAGCGAAAACTCGCAAATTACCACTCTTCATTTTTGTTTTCTTTTGACTTGTTTTATCAAGAACCGTCGTAAATTCTTGGCGCCACGCTAACCTTACTCTCCCCTTATTAAATTTTGTCTCGAAAACATTCGAAAAATCACAATTTTGTAAAACATAAAAACATTGAAAATAAATTACGGTATGAATCTACCTTCTGTTAGTTATCTCTGATATACTCATCTTACTGTATCATATCGTTTTTTTTTTGCTCCTCTAAACCAAGGATACGCTGACTTTTTGTGATACTCCCCTACTTATTCTATGGGTACGAACAGAACAAGTAGGTCGCGGTCGCGATCGCTGCTACTAGTTAAGTCGCGGTCGATGTCGACAGCACATAACAAGGAGGTTACCAGGGATGCTCGATGTCAAGCTAAGCCTACTGTCAAGTGAACAAGTTCTGTCAAATTCCTTCATTTAGCATTTGAAAACGAACTTAATAATCAAAAACATAAACAATAACAATAAATTGAAACAATTTGGCTTTGAACGCACCAATCACAGGAAAGCATCCTTGTAGACCGCGCAGTAGGCATCCTTGTAAATCAAACTCATTTGATTTTCAAAAGCATCGATGTAAGCCTCCCGGATGGCATCGCTCTAAACCTCCACCACGACTTACTTGTTCTGTTTTCTTCCATTCATTTCAATGTGTTTGATTTACATGGATGTCGGCATCGACCGCGACTTACTTGTTTTGTTCGTACCCTAGGTAAATACTTGTACCACCCCCAATGGCATACATTTAAAAAAATTCTTTTTGTATTTTTTTTCAGCCAAAGACTTAATTTAAGGAAACAGTTATAACGAAACTGTATTTATCATACTGTTGGGGTCATAATTTTATTTCGTATTAAGCGTTAACCATTTTTGTTATAAACGTTTTTCTCTATACCAGAGACTTTGTGTGAGTGGTGCGAGCAGTACCCCGGCACCATACGCCAATTGATGGCGTTGTAATCTTTTAAAAAAATAGTAAGTCATTACTTACTATTTACAAATGCACCGATGCATTTAATTTTGTGCAATTTTATGATTCTCTATTATATTTTACAGATGATTATAGCGGGGAATGCAGTTTAACTTTTCGCAACAGGTATCGTAATACAATACGACCTGAAGAGTACTTAAGTCCTGATTATTATATTATGTCCCATAGAACAGAGTCCGTTTTAATATATTAAAATAAAGGTTTACTTCGACTGATGAATCGCCTGAGGAAGCGTTCTGCTGTTCTTTCAGTACATCATGTAATATAATTTGGTTTTTTGTTCGTTCTTTCTCAATCTCATCGAGTTGACTTTTTAACGCTTTGAAGCGATCTTGTACAGCAGGAGGATCGTTTGTTAACATCTTAGATTGTAGTTTTATCACAATTGGTCAAACTAGCAAAATGATGAGACAAAATCAAAACGTAATACCAAACGATTACAACAAAGCCAAAAAGAATCTGAAAATAATTTTTTTTTATAAATTACATTCGTATTTCATTTTCCAGTTAACATTACAATGTTATGGACTGTTTGTGGTTTTAATGATCTTGTGACACTCATTTAACTTTTTTTATTTGTTAATTTTAATTTAATAGTATGTTTATGAAGAATTTTCTTTTTAAATTTTTAGTAGAAATTTTTTTTGAGAGATATGCAGAAAGATGTCATGAATGGAGTTTGTTTGAGTTTGAAGTTGTCAGATTAATTGACGAATCAGAAAGCGCTACGACATTGTTTTATGTTTTATCACCAGATGACGCCAGAATTAGCTTCGAAAATTCACTACCAAAGAATGATTTTCGTATTGTGAATTTTGACTTGGGCCCTGGTTTAATCTCTATTTTGACAACGTTACATGAAGTGCTTTTTACGTTTTACCAAATAACTTATTCCATTTATAATTTGATGCATTCAAACCTCATACACAATGGAACAAAGTAGAGAAGAAATTCTTGCTAACTTTCAGGTACAAATGATTTTTATTTTTGATTAGGTTATGTATGTTCTTTTGTATTACAATATGACAAATAGATTTTTCCTGACTTTAATTTTTAAGTCGACATTTTTTTCATTTTATAGGCTTGCACTGGGATCGAAGACATTGCTGAAGCCTTAAATGTGTTAGAGGAAGCTAATTGGGATTTGACGGTTTGTGATTTTTTATGCTCAAACAAAGATCTGACTTGACCTTAGTTTCCAATTATTTTAGAATGCTGTAAATCAAGCGATACCTTTTGATACGAATCCGCCTATTATGATTGAAGATGACGATGATGTCCAAGTAGTAGCCACTGCCACTGGCTCGGATTTAAACAATGCTCCTAGACGGTCTCAGCGACAAATGGCTGCCGAAGCATCCACGTCACGTCCACGAAGTTCAGGCCCTCGTCAACTTCAATTCATGATACAATACAAAGATTCTCATATTTATAATGTTAATCTTCCCGATACAGCTACAGTTGGTCTGTATTTTAACATTTAATTATGGGCTAGGAGATCTCGAGGTATAAGTGCCAAAAATTATTGTGTGAAATTTATTTCAAAAGGTCTCTAATTAATGGTCAATGTAAAAATATTGTTTGCTGCATTGAAAAGTACATAGAATCTTGTTTTAATATTATTTAAAACGAAATTGTTTAAATAATCTCAGAATAATGCTATTTTTATATGAGACAATTTTTTTCATATTCTTCTCATAAATATATTCTTACTAATATTATAAACGTGAAAGTTTGTAAAAAAGGATGGATGGATGTATGTTAATCTTTCACTCAAGAAATACTGAATGGATCTGGATGAAATATGGCATAGATATAGATTATAATCCGGTGTGACATACTTAGTATACTTTTTATCCAGAAAAAATTAAGGTTTCCATGGAATAGATATTTTTTGTTTTTTACAGAGCAAAAGATAAACTTCCTTTTTACAATGTGGTTGTTTAGGGGTCAGAATATAATATACTTTACTTCTTATACCGGAACAATGAATGGTTCCCCTGGGATAGTAAAACAAGTATGTATTCTATAGGAACCGAGTTTAAAAGCAGTTTCGTTAAAGTTCACGAAATAGAGTCTTAACTTATTTTCCTTAAGAAGACTTGATCTACTTTTTACTCAGGAGGGATGTACTATTCCCGTGGGATAGATAAGTTTTTGCAATGTGGGTAGTTTGGGGGAGAATGATATAGCTTACTTTTAACTTTTAATACTAAAACAATGCATGGTTCCCATGGATTGGCAAAACAATTATATCCTACAGGAATCGTACATTTAAAAAGTTTCGGTAAAGTTCGGGATATAAAATTTTAACGCATTTTCTTCAAGAAGGCCTGGTCAATTTTACACAAAAACGAAAGAAATCTCTACAATTGAAATTAGTTGAATTTAGTGTTCAGTTGAAAATAAAAAAATTACGATTTTTACTGGAAAATAAATATGAATTTCAGTTTAACATCCGATAAAATTAATAATGAAAAGTTTTTAAATATTTGAATTTTTCCATTGTTTATTGTCGAAGATATTAATTAGAAATAAATGTATTAAAATAACTAAAAATTAAAAAAAAAATTAACAATTACTTAACAGAACGAATTTTAATGAAGTTTTGCTAACGATCCTGTAGGATAGCTACTAATCTATTCTTTTAAGGAAACATATTCGTGATCAATTAATTACGTTCAGGGGCCGATGGGGTCGAGCCAAATCTCATCTAATGTAATTGTGGGGAAAGGGAAAGTCTCGCAAATATCCCGTATTGTTTTTAAGAAAACACACGTTTTGAAAAATATCACTTTAGATTGCCAGTTGGGGGAAAGGGTTATGCCAAATCTCATGACATCTTACCAGAGGGGAGGGGTGGGATTTCAAAAAACGCCTCGCGCAATTAATGGATGTCCCCTAAAATAGCTGAACGGTTTTAATGACATTTGGTATGAAAGATTTTCAAGTCCTAAAGGAAGGATACATGTATTTTTTTACTAAAAATCGCATAGAAGCTGATGTGAGACAGCTAACATCTCTTTCTTGAAAAGTAGTTTTACGAATCTTGATGAATTTTCTTTGGATCTAAAGTCTGAAAGTATCTATCATCTTTTTCTGTCAAAGTAGATTAATTTGTGATGAATGATTAATTAAATTAATCAATCAGTTAAATTTAGATATACTCAGCTAAGCGAGCGGGTATCAGCTAGTAATATATAAAAGAAGCTGACTGATTGTTAGACACATTAACGACCAAACCATTGAAGATAAAAACATTACTTTTTAAGCGGTATTCCTAAATTATTCCTTTCTTAAACAACGTATTATTTTCTTAAAATTTTTAAATATGATTATTTTCACGTGATAGAAGCAAAACTTATTTAGAGATTGTCAAATATATAGTTTTCTTTCCTTTTCTCTATGTATCGTATTTGTTCTCTCGTGTACCCAAATTAAACTTTTTTGGAATTTCAATCTCCATTCTCGTTCACTTATATCATAATCGAACCACCGAAGAAGTTTCACTTCAAAAACAACATCAGAATAGTTTTCAGCATTCATACACCGATTCCTCCTAGAGTTTAAGACCTAAACTATAAAAAATATGTCTTCATTGTTACTTTTTTTTCTAGTTGATCTTAAACAAAAAATTGCTTCAAAGTTCGATATACCACCTTGTCGACAACACTTGACTGGATGGATGCGAACGCCTACTAATGATAAGACTACATTAGCATCTTTATCTCTTCCTCGAGAAAATATGTTAATCTTAAATTCTCTTACAGACGCAACTCCAATGGATTTAGAAGAGTATGTATAAAAATACCTACATTTGTTTTCTAGCACTTTATTTTCATATAATTTAATTTTAAATATTAAATATGAATTCTTGCATTTCATTTTACAATTATATTGATTTTTTTCTAGTGGGGAAACTGACACAGCTGAACGACTATCTCGTCAGTATACATTAAACGTGAAAGATGATTCTTCAAATAAATCATACAATTTAAAATTCCTTGGTTCTAAGACTATTTTGGACGTAAAGACAGATATTTCATATATAACTGACATTCCCGTGCGGTATCAAATTTGGACGGGGTGGCCAGAAAATCTTAAAAACGAAACCTATTTAGCATTGTCGGGAGTTTCTTATCCGTCACATGACTTGACTGTAAAACGTGCATTACCAACTCCTGACGCAGCTCCAAGTACAAATTCACGAGTTAATAAAGAATCGCGAGATAAACATCGTAAAATACTTATAGATTTGGTTGATAGTGATACGAGTTCAATAGAAGAGTTTGAGGACGCATCGGAAAGTTTTACAATGGAAGATGATATATTTATTGACAACGTGCGAACAAGAAAGCAAGAACCTCTCAGTAAGTTTTTATTTTATTACACTTGGCATAGATATTAAAGGAATGAAGAATACGAAAACAAGATTTTAAAGTGAGATAGATTTGTTCAATATCAATGGTAAGCGGGATGGTCTTTAAAAAAGTGGTAGCTATTTTAGAAAGGGGGTGTAGACAATGCAATGATATGACTAATTCCCTTTCTCCACAACTGTTATAATCTAGCTAATCAATGTTACATCTATAATAAAAATGTAAAACTCAACCAAAAATCTATTTTCAAATCATTAGAACAGTCCATTCATTAGAGACCAGGAGTCCCCTGGTCTCTATCCACATTAGTGATGTAACAAATATTCGCATTTTTTTTTTTTCATTCACAAGAAACGACGCGAATGTATTTTACAAATCAAAAGGAAATATATATGGAATAATAATACGTTATACAGCCGATAAAATTTTTTTTATTTCATTAAAACATTTGAATAATTAAATGATCAGGGAACAGTTTTGACATAGGCCACTAAACTAAAAACACTTTTTATTATTCTTATTTATTTAATTGATAATGAAATAATCACAACTAAAATACAAAATTAAATTCCTTCCTTACGTTTTAAAAAACTCCATTTCTAATTTTTTATATATATTATGAAAAGCGAACTTGAGAATCTAATCAAATTAGGTAGTAATATTATTCTAGGTCTAACAAGTCTTGTTGCAATTTATAATGTAAGATTTGTACTTATTAAGCAGATTATAACTAAGATTTTAATCAAATAATAAAATTTATAATATATTTTTACAGAAAAGAAAAAAAAGATATTTTAACCAAAGTTAAACTTCTAGTATAGGTATCTATATTGTTCTTTCGCTTTAACTATATATTTTTCGATATAAATAACTAGCAAACTCAAAAAAAAAAAAACAAAACAATGAATAATATAAGTATAATTATCATTTTATTTGAAATTCAACATTCACATTCGCAAATATTGGAAAAAAATATTCGCATTCGCGAATGAGAACAATCGGACATTCGTTACATCACTGATCCTTGTTATATTCAAACACATTCCAAATTGTTATACAATTTTCAAAGAGGCAAAATATGGTCGTAAAGAAGAAAAATAAAGCAAATTTTAGCTTTAAATTTCTAGTTTTTTGATCTGGAGAGTGGAGATCAACATGGAATAATCGTTAAATGATTAAAATATTTTAACTTTTTTAATCTATGGAACGTAAAAACAAAAAAATAATTTTCCCATTTTTTACCAAGATTTACTTTACCTAATTATTTTTTTTTTCCAATTTCATTTTCTTCAACATTTTGTATATAAATATGTGCATCGGTTTATCGCGGAGTTTCTATTGATCAAATCAAAAAATTATTTTTGATTTTCACCAATTTTTTTAAAATTTTGATTAAGGGGATCATCCCATGTAACGGTCTGTTTTTTAGGATTTTTTTCTACGACCAGTAAATAGATAGAGCGTTAAGTTAATTATCATTTATTAACATATTTTTGGACAGTATAAATATAAATTTTAAGCTAAAAATATTGTGTAGAACATGAATTACAGCGTTCTGAACATCCCCGCCTCGAAAAAATGAGTTCACACTTCCTCCACGATTCCGACTGATATTGGCTTATCCGAAACAAAAAAGGAAAAACGGCGTTTTAATCTGTAAGCCTAAATGCACGGAATGAACTATTATCATATGAATATACAAAAAATTGGACCTTTGGTAGACATTTGAAATAAAAGTTGCGAATTTTGCGATTTTTTGTTTTGTTTTTTGTTATAAAAAAATCGAAATTTTAGAAATTTTCGATTAATAATAGTTCATTTCATGCGTTTGCATGTGTTGAGTGTACCCAATAAATTTCAAGTCATTCGGTCAAGCCGTTTTTGAGATACGATGGAGGAAAGTTTGAAAAACACGGTTTTGAGAAAAACGCGTTTAAAGTTTCAAGTCAATAGGTCCGGACCCGAACAGCTCTTTCTTCTACCTGCTGTATCTTTAAAACGGCTTCGAATTTTCAAAAATTACTTTACTACAGTATTATAGACATGTTAAGAAAGTAATTTACGAAAAAAAATCGATTTTGTTTTGAGTCCATCACATGGGATGACCCCCTTAAATCAATTTTTTTTATTTTTTGCAAAAGAACATTTTTTAGAAAAAAATAATGATTTTATGGATTTTTTTGTAAAACAATTTAAAGTTTTTGGCGCTAGTAAAAAAATAATAGACCTTTGTACGTTTAGGTTTATTAAGATACTTAAGGTGGTATTTATAGTCACTCAAACTTGAGGAAACACTCAACTGTGATGACCAGTGTCAGTCATTTGAATATTCATATCAGAATTCTTCCATTACAAAATAAAGTATACACTTAAACAATCTCTTAACAACTCAAATGTTTTGACAGTTTTATAGGCCAAATTCATGTCACTGATCATCACATTTGAATGAGAAAAAATGTTTCTTGATCTCTTTAGAACTACTCGAAATCTGCTAATGTTAAAAAAATTTGATCTCCAATTCTAAAAACCAAGAATTACAATTTGCTTTTCGTTATCCTCTCTGCAACCATTTCTTTTTGAGTTATAGCTGTTAATTTAGAATATTTTTCGATGTTCTTTAACTTTTGTACCGTGTTATATTTTATTATATTGTTTATTGAAAAACTAAACATTTATGATTTTCTAGTTCCAGATAATGTTGAAGACGAGGCGATTGGTTGCATTCATTTTTCAGAAAGATTTACAACTCGTTACGGTCATGCACATCCGGCGTTTTTCACAGGAACATTAGAAGATGCAATTAAAGAAGCGTGTATGAAACCTGCCAAAGATGTAAAAAATTACAATCAACTTACAGTAGACTTGATTATTACAGTTGAATTTTACATTTTAGAGAAAACTGTTAGCTATGTACTTACATCACGATGGAAGTGTCTTATCGAATGTATTTTGTACTGAATTATTAGGATTTGTTACAGTCGTGCAAACTTTTGACGAAAACTTTGTTGTTTGGGGCTGGGATGTTACTAATGAATCTAATAAGTCAATGCTAGTTTCTTCCATCAGTAACAATTTGGGCAATGTCGCTGCCATGACAATAAGAAATTTACCGGTTGATAGATACCCTGTACTGATTATTATAATGCGTATGCGTTCGGCTACGGAAATCTTTACAGTTATTCATGGTAATATCTTTTTTTTTATTAAAGTTTATATATGTTTTATCTGTAATATATTTAATTAGGAAATGTTGGAGTTAATGAGTTAGTTGGAAGACTGCTGGAGGCTACAGGAGTATGGAGTGACCAACAACGTATTGAAATGCGTGAAGAACAAGAACGGGCTGATCGAGAATTAGTCAAACGCGAGCAAGACGAAGCATATCGTGAAAGCTTAGAAGCTGACAGGTTTTAATTAAAACTAAAATAAAATTTACATTTATTAAAAAATAATATTTGAACAGAGCCAAAGAAGCTGCCAAACGAGAGCAAGAAGCACAACTAGCAGAGGAGCGTCGACGAATAGAACAGGAACAAAAAGAGGCGTCAGCGAAGCGTGAAGCACAGCGAATAGCTCTTGAAAGTAGTTTACCGCCCGAGCCAAATGGGGACTGCGGTGATACAATAGCGAGAATTCGATTTCGACTACCCCATGGTCAGACGCTTGATCGTAAATTTTTGGGATCCTCTCCTCTTCAAGTATTGTTTTTTTAATTGATTTGATCTTTTTGAATATAAATGTTGTATTATCTGGTTATAGGTTTTATTAAACTTTCTGACTGTCAAAGGATTTCCTCCAGAGGAGTATAAAGTTATTTCAAGTTGGCCTCGTCGAGATGTAAGTAAAGAAAAATTATTTTGAGTTGGGATTTTACAAATTTTTAAAAGCTCTCAAATAAAATTTGAGTTATTTTTTTCCTTTTTTTTTATTGTTTAGAATTTTCAGTAAGTTGTAACAATTTTATTTTTTACAGTTAACAACCATAGATACGGAAAGTACTCTAAATGAATTGAAACTATGCCCTCAAGAAACTGTGATGGTAGAAGAACGATAAATGGTTAAATTATTTGCAAATGTATGGATTCATTTTTACTGTAAATATATACGCTACGATCACAAACCACATTTTTTTATTAATATGTAGAATGTGACTATACTGTAGTATTCTTTCTTATAATTATATACGATTTAATAATTAATAAAATCTCACATTTATTTAATTGCTTTTATGTTACTATTATTAATAATAAATTGCGATGATGAAAATTTTTCAAAAATATATCTCATTATTTCCTTTCATCTTTACATAGTAAAAAAACAAAGTCGCTCCCGCTGTCTGTTCCCTTAGATCTTTTAAACTACAAAACGGATTTTAATGCAGTTTTCAGAAATTGATAGAGTGATTCAAGAGAAAGGTTTGTAGGTATAAAACATGTATATTATAGTAGAGAAAAGTCGGGAAATTCAAAAATGTGTAATGTGATGTCATAACAAACATATTTTTACGTTGCAAACGCTGGCTAAACCTTACGAGATAGGTCAAACTAATATGCGGCAAAATTGTGTATCTTAAAAAGATTGTTAAAAAATCCCGCGACGGTATTGTCTATCAGTTAAGGATAACCCACAGGAATCATTTTTATCTTTTACATATTAAAAAAAAAAATATTGGTTATTTACCAAGCTATTTTAAACAATACAGTATTATTCTTTATAAAATTAGGCATCGAAATTGCCTTTTACAGCATATCTTAAAAGGTATCACAGATTTAAAAAGCGTTGGCAGAGCGACTGGATATTGTACGTCATACGTAGTGGCTCCTTTATTACTATCCTTTTCTTATAAATATAAAAATGTTATGTTGGTCCTTATGTAGGACATAGAATTCGAAAAACTTTTCACCAATTAGGTATGTAAGGTTCATGTACTCTTAAAAAAGTACGGTTGGTCACCCTACATAGGATATAGCATAACAATTGAATCCTACAGGAATCGTGTATTTCCGGAAAGTTTTGTTTAAGTTCGTGAAATAACATTTTTACACATTTTCCTCAAGAAGGAGGCCTGACCAATTTTTCACAGTAATGAAAGAAATCTCTACAAAGTTCAAATTAAAAAGAAATTGACAAAGTTTACTGGAAAATAAATATAAATTTCAATAATGAAATGTTTTAAATATTTTTGAATTTCTTTCTTGTTCATTGTCGAATATATTAATTAGAAATAAACGTATTAAAATAATGTACTACATTTTTAAATAATTAACAATAACTTAACGGAACTAATTTTAATGAATTTTTTTTAAAGATACCTCAGATCTTAACGTGTTGAATATCATTTATCCTAAAAAAAGGTACAATTCCTGTAGGATATCTACACATCTATTCTACTAAAATAGCTGAACGGTTATAAACGACATTTGAAATAAAAAAAAATTTAAAGTCTAAAAGAACATTTTATATTTAAAATTGTAATAAACCTGTAAGATAGCTAATATCTCTTCCTAGAAAAAAGAGTTTTAAAGATTTTGGTGAACTTACTTTGGACCTAAATTCTGAAAGTATAATATCTATCATCTTTTTCTGACAAAATGGATTAATTTTTATATTTCGTTATTTGAAGGTAAGGAATCAATTAATCAATCAATTAAATTTAGATACTTTCAGCTATAGTAGCTTATAAAGAATTGTATAACAATTAAACAATTATCTAATAGCAAAAGTGAAATCTGAACTTATAATCAAATTAAGTAAGTCACGTATTGTAAGTCAATTTCAAGCATGTTTTGCATATAAATTAATCTATAGCCGTTGGTATATAAACAAAATTTCATTCTGATATTGTATCAGTTTTTCGATTTTCAAGTTGAAAAAACGTTCGATTTCAATCTAACAATGAACTCAAACGTTGTGGTAAGTCTTAAGTACATTTTTTAAAGATATCTTTTTAATGTAATTTGTTAAAGATTTTAGCTGTTGCTCTAATGATTGTTGGTGTTTGCGAAGCGAAACCCGAACCAGGTTTAGCGGCTGCAGCCCTTCCATTACCATATATAGCTCCTTATGCAACTTCTTATAACGCCCATGTCGTCAACCATGCAATAGCTTCTCCTGTGATCGCAGCTCCAGCTCGTGTAGTAGCCGCTGCTCCAGCGCCTTTCATCGCTGCCGGTCCCGCTCCTATTTTACCAGCCGCCGCTTATGCTGCCTATCCAGCTGCTTATCCCGCACCCTTAATCACTGGTTAAAAAAAAGAAAACACTTTATACACTTCTAAAATATTTTTATTAAATAAAGTACAAAAACAAAATAATTCTCTTTTAAATTATATTAAAATACATCTTGAAAAGGAAAACTAGCGTCATTAGGATTCGCTAAGTCAGCCAAAAAACAAGCAGTTCCTGCTAATCCTTCATATAGACTGTACGGTGAATCAGGTGTTCGTGCTTCTTTTAAAAACTGTTCATTACTCAAAAATTTGTAAAATTGAAGAGCTCGATATAAATGTTTTGGGTCGTTCGTTAAACGGTTCAGTAACAAAAAGACGTATCCATTTCCAGCGACTCCATGACAAATTCCAGGACCTTTTCGAAGCAAGCCTTTTTCCCAAACTAAATCACCACACTTAAGGCATCCATCAAGGTATTTTTGGTCTTTCCATAATAAATAGGCTTTGGCCAGTGTGTAAATGACACCTGGAGCTCCGTGACACCAATGAACCAATTCTTGAGATGAAGGATGCATTTCCTCGTCCAGAGAACAAGGGAAATTTCCGGTGTTTGTTTGCATTTGTAAGAGTTTATCAACGCTCCGCTTGACCAAACTAGCCTCAAGCGGATGTGACTGTAAAAAGTCAGGGATTGACATTAGCATTTGTAAAATTGAACAAACTCCATGAGCTGCTCCCAAATATTCAGTATTATAGTACGAATACATTAACGGGAATGAAAGGCTATGTTTCTTTGAGTATTGATCTCCTGACATTATAGTGGTTTCGGCTAATTTAATTAAGTCGCTAGAAGGTAGAACATCTTTTTTAAGTTCTTTGTTCATCCAGAGAGCGCCGCAAATATATCCTGCACGACCCACGAACAGTTCATCACTGCCACAAGAAAGAAAGTTGAGGATGCTACAATTAGCGATTGATGAGGTAAACTTGGTTCGATAAAACTCGCTTTTATCGTTGTCTCCTGTTTCGTTAAAAAGAACAGTTGCAAGAGCATAGACTCCAGCGTTTCCCAGCAGGAAAGACGAAGCTTCACTTTTAACATTGTCGCGAGTCTTGGCGTATTCTAACGCCGGTTTAATATATTCTAAACTATGTTCCATGAAAGCTTGCTTTTCTTTTACATTAAAAAACGGTGATTTGCTCAAGTAAAACATAGCGTAAGCAATTCCCCCGGCACCCAAATATAGCCCTCCATCACAATTTTCTAATGTCGGTTGCATGTTTGATAGGATTTTATTGCTGATTTCGACAATACGATTCTTGATTTCGTCAGTGGGTATTTCAACTTTTTGGTTTTCATAATCCGGATACGGATTTTTGAAATATCGATTGTTACGATGCATTATTGGATTTGTAATTGAATTAATAAATCGCTTCCAATATTTCCACGGTGTTGTTTTTAACATATATTTCTGATAACAAAAACTTGAATTATATAAAGATGTACAAATCAATTTTCTTTTGAAGTTGTGTCATTCAAAGGAGACACAAAACGAATTTTAATTAATAATTATAAGAATTGTTTACAATTTCGACTTTCTTATTTCTCTGGTATTAACCGTATTAACGAGGGGTACGAGGGTATAGAAAGAGGACAATCTCTGTGTTAATAGTGGTTAATAGCTTGCATAAATTTCTGTGACAGCACCAGATAGCACTTAAGGGCGACCAGTTTCTTCTTTGGCATTGGTTAATTTCGTTTATTTCGTTTCAATTGGTTGCAGTACTTGAACAGATATATGGCGCGAATATTTTAAAATAATTGACGTTATAGCAGAGAACGAAAATGTTACCCATTTTGTAATTTCTGTTTCAAATTTAAGTAAAATATTTTTACTAATGGTTCCTGAAATATTTTTTGTTATTTTAAAATAAGAGAATTGGCATTATTAATGAGTTTTTTTACTATTAAATTTTAATATCTATATAGCAGCGGTCGGGAAACCGGGGTAAATTGGGGTAATGGGTGAATGGAGTAAAAATGAAATTTATGGGGGTAACAAGGGAAATTTTTCTACTTTTCTATTTTATAAACGTTTTAAGTAGTATTTTTACAAACTATTCTTTTTTCTTCAAACCAACATGAAGCAGCATCATTTCAATTAAAAAAGTATTCAATTATTTTTTGTTTTGTTCGTTCCAATATGACGTATTTAATAGTTTAATATATAATATTTTAATATTGTCATATTTCCAATATGACAGAATTGTTGTATTGTTACATTTATATTCAAATTATATTTTTATTATATTTGGTATAACAATTTTCTAGATACCTGTTGAAGTCGGAATAACACCGACAAAACGGAGTGTAAAAATAAAATAAACTGTTAAAATTTTATTTTATTTGTCTATTACATATCTATGTAACATAGGTACTTAATATTTTAATACATTTTTTTTATTTTCCGTGTAAATTAATGCAATAAATAATGTTTAATTTATATTTACATTATTTGCCTCCTTTTAAAAATGGGGGAGGCGTAATATCGGTTTTGGTAAAATATTTTGGGGTAATGGTTAAGAAAGTTCCCCGACCGCTGCTATGTAGCATATAGCATATACAAATTACATGTACAAGCCAAGCTGAAGGCTAAACCACATGATAAAAACAAGAGAATTGGTAATTTTACTACTTATAAAAGTGTAAAGAAGGATTTTTGAAAATTTAATTTCCAAATACCTCAACAGGAGAGTTGCATTTTAAAGTCTTACACTGAAACTATCAGTTTTCTCAAATTATAATTTTGCTATTATAAATCTATATACAATTATGTAAAGAACCACTGCTTTTGGAGTTCCTTAATTTGCTAATCTAAATAGAACCTCTGAAGATAGCTGAACATTACATTTTTGACCATTGCTACGTGAACGAAATCAAAAATACTAGTTATAAGCGTACATAATATCCACTAATATTTAATTAATAAGATTTAAATTTATTTGAAAAAAATACTTCGTTGAGAAATAAGGAATAAGGACCAGGAAAACATCTCTAGGTTTCTACTTATGTAGTACCAAATAAAAACTAAAACATTATTTAATACTTCCAATGAGTTTGATATATCCAATCATTTCCAAAATGTAATACAAAAAATTTAAAATATTGAATTCAACATTTTTCCTTTATCTACAATATTTCATTGTATTAACGTGCATAGTACCGGCACTTATGGTACTTATCGTACCTATTATTGACTTTACGAGAATATAAAGTTTTCAATATACCTTCGGTGTAGCGAATAAACTAAATTTTTCATTATTATTCTTAAGACCCCCACTTTAGCACTAGTTCACAGGGTTCGCAGCACACTTTCTCACCATTTCTACGATTTCTACTTAGAAAAAAAAAATTTTTCACAACAAAGTACGAAATAAAATTAACTATATTACAATAATTTACTCAAAATTAATTATTCTATTTTAAATATTGACTATTTTACCAACTTACTCTTTAATGTGACCTAATCTTAACAACGGCACGGCAGTTATGGAAATAAAAATATGCATTTTGAAAATTTCGAACATTATTGCCATTATTGCTTTATTGCACTTAATAAATAACTAATGTAAGTGCACAAATCACACAAGCCTGAAGGAAATGCCGCAATACAAGCAGTGTTAGGCAGTGCCGGCAGTGCTATGGGAGTACTGTACATAGTGTCTTATAATAGGAATACGTAACCAACTTCAAGGAATACATATAGAACAACCAGCGCCAATCAACTGTCACAGTTTTTCTTTGAAATTTGAATTTATCCACCATTTTGGTGTTTACGGGGGTTACGGGGCTTGGGTCATTAGTATACTATTTCACCGATGTAAGCGTTGCAATCTGCGGTCATTTAAAATCAAATGAAATATACACGTGCGTGAAACGTAAATGGTAGTTAATTCAAAAAAAGTAAATAAAATATTTTATTAGTGATGTTAAATTGGGTTTTCAACAAAAACTAAAAGTAAAATGACTGGAAAAATTACCCAATTTGTAACCAACATTCTTGACGAGTTCAACACGGTGACTAAAACACCTGAAGATTTTTTAACCTCAAATAAGTTAAGTGAAAATTTAAAACAATTACTAAAGAAAATATACGATTTTAACAAATCCGATGAAACTTTACCACAAGGAAAAGGTTTACCAGAACTAATCATAGAATCATTTGGCCACGAAGAACTCTGGGCACAACTAGAACTTGAAAATGGAATGTTGTACTATAAATATCTTACAGAAGTTTCCAAAGTTTTACAAAATGCTAGTCCAATTGAACAGACGACTGAAGCTGAATCTTTAATAGACGATGAAGAACAGTTTAGTGAGAAAGATGAATCAAGTGACGAAGAAGATGAAAATTCAGTAAAAGAAAATGGCGAATTCGATGAAAAGGAAGAAGACGATGGAGATCAAAGTGACCACGATAGTGAAAATCTTGAAGATGAAAACGCCGAGGAGATGTCCGATGAAGATGGCCAACAAGAGAAAAAAGACCATTTCTTCGATAAAAAGGAAATGGAAAAATTTCTCGATGATGAAGACCGCAAAGAAATGAAGAAAAGTGACTCTAAATCAAAAGAAGAGGACGACACCAGTGGAGCTGAAAGCGAGGAAGACATCGATTATTTCGAAGATTCAGACAGTGAATCAGACAGCGAGTCAAAACCCATTCGTTACAAGGACTTCTTCGACGCTCCTCAAAACACATTTTCTAAAAGCACCAATCGCAACTTCAATGACTCAGAAGATGATTCTGAACCCGATTTTAGCGACACAGGCATTGAATCAGATAAAGAAGAACATTTAGAAACTCTAGATAATCAACCTGAGCAAAAATCTAGTTTTGAAACTCGCCAAGAACGTCTTAAAAAGAAAATAGGGCATTTAGAAGCTGCGGCCTTAGATGAAAAACCTTGGCAATTAAAAGGTGAAACTAAGGCAGATGGTAGACCACAAAATTCGTTACTGGAAGAAGTTTTAGAGTTTGATGTAACTGCAAGACCAAATCTCGTAATTACAGAAGAAACAAACATGCAATTAGAAGATGTTATAATTCAACGAATAAAAGACAAAGCATGGGATAGTGTAAAACGAAAAGCAAAACCTGTGGATGACCCATTAGAATTTAAAAAGAAATTAGTTTTAAATCAAGAAAAGAGTAAAGAATCCTTAGCTCAGATTTACGAAAAAGAGTTTATAGAACAGAGAGAAGCTTTAGATACAGATTCGGCAAACCAACCTGAACAGGAGTCGGCTGATAAAATCGCCTGTACAGCTAAAATTGATAATTTATTCAGTAAATTGGATACACTTAGTCATTTCTTCTTTACTCCTCGAATCGTAAAACCGGATGTGAAAATTATTAGCAATCTTCCGGCTGTTAATATGGAAGAAGTTGCTCCTGTGGGAGTGAGCGATGCTACGCTTTTAGCTCCCGAGGAAGTACGGGGAAAACAAAAAGGGGAGCTTATGTCTAAAGATGAGCGAACTAACACTGATAAAAAACGTCAACGACGGGCCAAAAAGATGAAACAACGCAAAAGACGTTTGGAAGAGGAAGCCAAAGCCTTGGATCCGGATCTACCGAAGAGCAAAAAGGCCAAGAAACAACTATCAACCAAATTAATTAAACAAGTTACAAAAGATCGTAACGTTAGTAAAATGGCTGAAAGCGGTAATACTCCAGGAAAATCTAGTGAAAAGTTCTTCCGACAATTAGAAGATCAAGTGAAAAATCAGATTCAAAAAACTGTAAAAAATAAGAAAAGTAAAAGTGATTTAAATCTAAATGCAAAGAAACTAAAGTTGTAAGTAATTTTTTTATTTGTACAATTTACTGTTTCTATAAAAATGCTAATTTATTGCATCTAGGTGTCGTTTATATTGAGGCGACAGGCGATAAATGATTATCGCAAGCGATATACGATACGTGTATTGGCATAAACATATTGCACATACAACATATATCGCTACTATTTTATCGTTTTCATTCAGATTTCAAGTATCTATTATAAAATAGCTTATGATAATAATTTTCAATATAAAATAAAATAATCTGTACCCCACTTAGCAGAATTAGAGCTCTGTTCCGTGTGGTTTGATTTCTAGATTTTCTTAAGTTCGTAAATTGCAGATTTTTTCTCAATTTTCTGTGTTTACATAGCCGTGATCGTGATATAAGATGTGTTCCAGATGAATATAAAAACGTGCACTGTACGGTACAATTCATTTACAATACAAAAATGGCATGCGCAGTAAAAAAAGTTACTATAAATTTATATTGCACACTAGCACCCGGCCCCTCGTTGCTGTGGCTAAGTTAATGTTAAATTATACTGTAGTAAACTATTCAATACAGAGAAATTATTATTTAGGAATAAAGATGAAAACGTTATTCGTAGCCGGTATAAAAATGATTGTGATTTGAACTTAAAGTCAAAATTTGAAAACGATTGATAAAGTTGATAGCCGCTCGCTTTGCTGATATTATCTAAATTTAATTGATTGATTAATAGATTCCCTACCTTCATAGCGAAATATAAAAATTAATCTATAATATTTTGACAGAAAAAGATGATAGATACTTCCAGACTTTAGATCCTAAGTAAGTTTTTCAAAATCCTTAAAACTAAAAACTATAAGTATAAAAAGTTCTTTTAAGAAAATTTGAAAATCTTCACAGTTCAGCTATTTTAGTAGAAAAGATTTGGAGCTATCCTACAGAAACCGTCCTTTTTTTGAATAAATGATATTCAATAATATGATCTGAGGTGTCTTTAACAAAACTTTTAATTAAAATTTTTACGTTCAGTAATTGGTAATTATTTAACAATTTAGTATATTATTTTAATACGTTTACCTATTTCTAGTTAATTTTTTCGATAATAAACAATACAGAAGGTCAAATATTAAAAAAATTTCATTATTAATTTTATCGTGTGTGTTAAATTAAAATTCTTATTTATTTTTCAGTAAATATTTGTCAATTGTTTAATTTAAACTTTGTAGAGAATTTCTTTCGCTACAGTGTAAAATTGGCCAAGCCTTCTTGAGGAAAATGCGTTAAAACGCTATTGCGCGAACTTAAACGAAATTGTTTTTAAATACACGGTTCCTGTAGGATACAATTGTTATGCTATTTTTCACTATATATTACTGACGCGAAATATAGATAAAAACCATTCTGGAGCCCGATTGTATATTGTATCAAAATTTGAGCTCAATTGGTACAGAATTAGGACCAATATAGCATTTTTATATAATATAGAAGATACCAATAAACCAGGCAATACGTACGTCGTACAATAGCCATCAAAAGTCATTTGTAAAAGATAAAAATGGTTCTTGTGGGTTATCCATAGGAGATAGAAATATACCGTCGCGAACTTTTTTGCAATGTAAGTGCACAAAAATATGTTTGTTATGACATCACATTACAAATCTTTGAATTTCCCGACTTTTCTGTACTAAATTATGTATAAATTATAGCCATTATGTCACCGAGGACTAATAACTATATAACAAAAGTTTTATTAAAATCCGTTCAGTAGTTTTTGCGTGAAAGAGGCACAATAAACAAACAGACAAAAATCTTCTACAGTTTTATTATGAATATATATAGATAAGTACAGTGTACGGTTTTATTTTGGAACATCTGGAACAAACTTAATTAATGCACTGCGAGACGATTTTAAATCGTCATGTATAAACGTAGTGTTAGATGTTACAGCGGGTTTGAACACCCAAAAAAAAAAATATTGTAACGGGATTTCTCAGAAATTTTACAAAACGTTTAATAAACCAAACCGTTTTATTTATTTGAATACTTTGGCAAATAATTTATACTAAAATCACTTTTCAAATCGCTCGTATCACTATTACTTAAATCACGTGTATCCATTTAATGAATTCATACTCTGATTGTGTGTTCTTAGATAGTTGCTTTATATAGGCGAGACATGTGTTCTAGAGACTTTGATTGCCGAACTTTCTACTTCTACGAGCGTTGAATTGTCGATAATGGAAATTTGAATGGATTTGTCCTACATAAAAAAGCTTTTTTTTACTATTACATTTAAAATTTGATGACACCTAAAAGTGCTGCGGTACAGTGATTGAGAATCACTAATATATTGTTTGTAATATATCGCCTATTGCCTCAATGTGAGCGACGCTTTAGCCTTCAAATCATCAATATGCGTGAGTTGTATACATTTAAAAAAATGTATAATTTGTACCTACTTAATATAACGTTTATTTTTTTGCAAATAAAAATTTATATATACTTAATATTATAATTTGTGTAATTATTCACTTATTTTTCATTTCTACTTTATTTCTTATAAAATCTTCACTGCTCACTAGAGTTAAGAACCATGAAATTGCATTTGGGAAAATAATAAACCCTTTGTACAGTAAAGAATAAAAACGTGGAATAAAAATGGTTGATTTTTCTTTTTTAATTGCCTCGATAATCAGATTAGCTACTTCATCGGGTTCTTTTTTAACGACAAAACTGAAACAAAAACCTCAATATTAAAAAATAAATAAATTAAATGCTTATATTAAATGAAATCCAATGGAAAATTTCCGTCATAAATTTGTATGTCACTTGAACTAACTTCTGTAAGCCCCGTTCCACAACGCATTTGCAACGAGTACGTTCATTGCCGTTGTTTTTCGACCATTCCATTAACTTTGAAACGTTTGAGCGACGTTTATCGCTATAATCCATTTCTTAATTAATAAGGGTTTACGTGTACGTTATCGAAAGAAGTAATTACATCATTACGGACGTTTCACTCAACACAACGGCCGTAGTTATCATAAATAAGTGACAAAAAACGTTTCTAATTTTTTAAACTTTCTTACCATTTTGGTTACGTTCTGCTAAATGGCAGTTAAAAAAATTTTAAAATCACAGAATACGAAAACCTAAGAAAAATGTTGGGTTTCCATTGGACTTTTGTCCTAAGACCGGTGGCGTATAAGACGGCAATCTATTCACCGTGCCACTAAAGTTACATTTATCTAAGTGGTAACAACGTTAAAAACTAGTTTAGTAACATTTTTACCATCATTTTTAATATAATTATGCTAATTATTTTTACATATACCCTTTTTGAGAACTGGGCCTTATTAAGACGTGATGAATGTTGCTCAAACGCTATAAAGTTAGTAGAATAGACAACAAAACAACGCCAATGAGCGTAATCGTTGCAAACGCGTAGAGAATAGTAGACTTAAAAATAGATTATGAGCTCTTTTCCTCTATTGACATTAATTGACATCAAATTTTTTTATTTTACATCAACACAATTTACTCTCCGAGCAAAGCAAAAAAATTATTAACCGATTTATTATGTTTATAGATATTTACGTTTTTAATAGTTCCGGATTATTGAAACTCTACTGTATTATGCAATTTTTAGTTGAAAAATTAATAGATATACCTACTTAAGTTTTAAAGCGTAGTTTTTTTTTTTATAAAGTTAATAAAACAAGTAAGCAGAAAATTTATCCAATTATTAGGAATGATGGTTATTTTATCATATTTTAAAGTAACTCTAATTCAGTAACGGCTATAGAGTAAGAACTAGGTTCTGAAAGTTCCGGCCGATAGGGTTAGTGGCTATCATCTAAGCTATGTTGAAAACGAATAGTTTTTTTTTCATACTATTCCACAACATCTAAAATTATGAAAATATTTATGAGTGTAAAGGAGTATAAAAGACATTTTCTAAGAAAGTTTGGTGAGTGAGACTTTAAAAAATAGGATAAAAAATATTTTAGTTTTATTTTTCCTTGAGAAAATCGACTTTTCTTCTGAGATTTATTATGATAGAGTCATAACATCTCTTTTAGTCCTAGAAATTGGAAAAAAAATCACCATTCATTAATATTCAATTTTACTATTGAAAAAAAAATAAAATCGATAAATCAGGTATTTTTGAAAATCTTGAAAACCGTTTGAGATAGGGCGCTAAAATTTAGGTGAATTATTTTTGTTTGATATCAAATTGATCCCCCAACTGCAAATCGAAAAAGCCGTGGGGGCAGATTTATCATGTAAACCCGGCTATACCCTTTATTTTCAATATATTTCGTGTAGAACCAGAGATTTTTTAGGAAAACTCTGTAAAGCCTAAACTTCTTAAAAGTGAATTTTTAAAAGAAAAATATTACAAAATTCGTTTATCCATGAAAAAAATAAAATTTTGTCTACCGCGGTTGGAAGAAAATTTGATATCGTTAAAATTTTTAAAACGTTGCTTATTTCAACTTACAATGGCATTTCTTTGGAACAATCCGTCATTTGTGTTTTAATAATTGATGGACATACACATAAACATTTAACATTAGACTTTGTAACAGCTAATTCCATCCTTAAGCTTTCCATAAAACCTATAAAAACAAAAATATTCAAATTTTTAAAAAGGAAAAAGGCTTATAAAAATTTACCAACAACAGCAAATTTTGAGGTCACATATGGAATTAAAGAACTAAAACCAAACTTTCCAGCCACCGATGCTAACGCAACGATAACACCATGATTTCGCTCTAACATGTCTGGTAAAAAAGCTCGTGTCGTCTAAAAATCAATCTCCTAATTAATTTTTTTTGGTATAAAAAAGGTAAATTTATACCCAAAAATGTGCCATTGTATTTATATCAATCGTTTTCTTGATATATTCTTCAGGAAAATCCAATAATAATCCCGTATGAGCAATTCCAGCGTTATTAATTAATATATCCACACAACCAAAATCGTCTTTTATAACTTTTGCAATAGCATGTACATCATCACTTTTTGATACATCACATTTATAAGCTTTGATGGTCACAGCACTATTTATTTTTTGTAAATCCTCAACTGTGATTTTATTTTGGATTTCATCATAATCAATGCAGGCTAAATGACAATTTTCTTTTACCAACTTCTTGCAAAGTGCTCGGCCAATTCCTTGTGCAGATCCCGTTATCTATAAAACAGTTAAATTCGTTTAAAAGCTTTTTAAGCTTCTTATGGAACTTACCACAACGGTTTGGTTGTAAATACTCCGTTCTTTCCATAAAAAATTATAAACCAATTTCGTTAGTAAAACTAAAATAACGCACCCTAATGTTAACAGAACTATCAAGATATACATGCTAACGTTAACAGTTATATCAAAGTCAATTAAATAATGAATAAATAAAACTATACATGAGACAACTTAAAGGAAAATTCAAATAAAACCTATTTTCTCCAGTAGTTATATCATAATTACTCTTATTGCATGCTATTTTATGAAAAAAAAATCAAGGTAGTTTTTCAAAAAAAAATATTATGAATACTTATACAGAGAATATTATGTGACTCCTACAAGCGCACAAAACAATTATTTTTAACAAAGTCTGTAGGTTTTTATTTCAACAATTCATGATTTTAGTAAATTAACAGACACACTGATTGGAAATGATGTAGGTACCTATAAATACAAGTACATACAACAAGAGTTTCTTAGTATATAATCATAACTAAAAGCATGTAAAATACGAGATAAAACTTTTCTTTTTTTCTCTTACTTGTAAATAAAACTTGGTGTGTTTTTGACATGAATTATGGAGGATGCAATTTAGAATTATTTTAATCACTAGTGGCTACCCGCGACTACGTTCACGGTAAACTATAAAAATTAAGAACATAGTCCAGAAAAAGTGCTGCAAGTCCAAACTTAGAAAAAAACCTCTGCTTATGAAGAAAGAAATAACAAAATTAAAGAGAGAATGTCATAACAAGTGTTAAAAACATTAAATATGTTAGCCATAGAAATACACTCAACAATAACTCAATAAAACATGATCCGTTCATCTATTTGAAAAAGCATGCAGCGATCCTCCACGATTATATACGTTTTCTAGGATAAATTATAGCCACTGTACTGTTTTGATGTACAAAGTATATTTCTGTAAAGTTTCATCAATCCGTGCAGTAGTTTTTGTGTGAAAAAGTAAGAAACTTCTTCACAAACTTACACATTTGTAATGCTGTCTCTTATGAACCATGCATTTTTCCGGGATTAAAAGGCGTCTTTGTCATTCTCTGACCCCTAAACTACCATTAACAAAAAAAAATCATGCTGATTACTTGCTCTATGAAAATCAAAAACAAATTTATAACACGGAAACCCGTACATTTTTCAGGATAAAAAGTATCCTATGTGCTAGTGCAAACTATAGAGCTTGTTTGGTTTAGTTAAGGTCGCATCAACTACTATGGTCATTAACGACCGTCGAATCCGAAAACCCATAAAAAACATAGGCTTTTATTGAGATTCGAATCCAGGACCTCTGGCATGTAAGGCAACTATCTAGCCCACCACGCCACTAAGTGACCTTCCTTAGATTTAAATCAATCTCAAATTGAATATAACCTTGTTTAAGTTTTAAATAACAAAAGGGACATTTGGTAACAAAATCAAGAATCTAAATTAAAAACAAATCAAAAGATCCAAACTCTTGTATTTTTTACACATTGAGTTCTGGTGAAAAGATACCTGCGGTAAGCCATATTTATCGAGTATTTACGAAGCCACCAAATAGCAATCGTACAATTACGAGGTAAGTACATTTTGTGGCCGCTACCATTACCTGCAGGCTCCCAATACCCTATGCTCCCCTACACCAAACGTAAGCGAACGAAAACACCAAAAGACTTTGTGTTAGAGTTGCATCCTTTTCCGTTTCCAGCTATATTATTACTTTTGAAACACCCTATAAATTATTTTATAAGTAATATATCCAGTTAGAACATTGTTTAAAAATTCGATAATCGCAAAACAACGTCCAGCTAAAAAATGAATATGAAAAGAATTTGTATTGTCACTTCATTATTATTTTGTGGTTTGTTAATAGTTCACAGCAAATTTTTGTATTACCATAAGTGTAAGTAATTGAGTATACAATTATAATAGCCATAATTACTTTTTTACGGTTTAAAAATATAGTTAATGGGAAAATCAGAGTAGTTTCTTCCATACTTTTTGTTGAGTAGGGAAATATTTTTTTTTTGTGAAATTCCTTTGGTGAATATCCTTAGATAATACGTTGAATACCATCACAAACTTTAGTAGGTACACTGTTTCCAGTGAGCACAAAACGCCCAAATACGTAAGAGATTTGTACGTAGCAATACGTAACATAAAATACCGATATGTACGTTATAGTAACGTTACATTAGGTTTATTTCATACGTTGATGCCAAACACTGCCACGAAAGACAAAGAGCAAGGCACATTGACCAAGAGACAAGAGTGAGTGAAGAAATGTTTCAGCTTACAGCCGCTTGGCCGCATTATGCCGAGAATCGAGCTATGTACGTGTTTTCGTGAAAATCGCGTATTTCGACACTGTTTTAGAAGTGTTTAAACACCGGGAAACCGGTTTAAAACTAGAGAGAACTTCTTGCTTTATGTTCTTCACTCACTCTTGTCTCTTGGTCAATGTGCCTTGCTCTTTGTCTTTCGTGGCAGTGTTTGAACATCATCAGATGGACAATAAGAACAAACCTTTAGTTGGACGTTTTGTGCCCAATAGGATAGGGTGCATTATACGTAATATACTTTGAAAGGTTTTCATCAAAAAAATATTTTTAATATATTGGTTCTTTTTTTTCAATCACTTCTCCTGCATTATTAACGAATTCAACAAAACAAAACAAAAACGGTTAAATATAATAATTGTTTAACAACAATTAAGTTTCAAATGATTTATACATAAACCATTTATTTTAGCTTGTATTCAGCGTCGTAATCGTTATTATGAGTTCAATATGAGATCCTCTGGAATGATCTACCTAAATTACATACATGTGTGTAACTCAGTTATCGTTACTCCTAATTGGTTTCTATCATTGGCTTCGTGTTTTTATAGAGAAGACAAAAACTTGACCGTGTTCAACATTATTATTCGGATAGGAGAAAAAGTAATTCAATTCTATATAGAAGATATTTTCTTTTATCCGAAATTCGTAAAAGGTTCGAATAGATTCAATTTGGTTTTAATAAAAGGAAAGCTTTCACAAAGAGCCGATAAAATACATCCAGTTCAGTTGCACGATCCAAAGTGGACCTTTACAAGTACTCAATGTGCTACTTTTGGGTGAGATTTTTTTCTTTATTAATACATAATAATTAAAATTGAACAGTTACTGTTTATTTTGCAAACATGACCAATTAATATACAATGCACCGTTTATTGATTGGGATTACAACTGTGAGGAATCCTTCAAGAATAAAAAGAATAAGTCAACGTGTTCGTGTAAGGATCCTCAAAAATGTTTCATTGGCAATAGGAAAAGTGCTATAAAAAAACATCGATATAATATACCAATCTGCCGAATGGATTGTTTTCGTTTGAACGATCCATTAGCGACCAAGCGCCATTATCGAGTCCCTAAAATATTAGAAAAAGGATTAAAACTAATAGCTGGAGAAGTTTATTGTTTGAAAGGAGGCCAATTGGATGACACATTTATATATGTGGGAAGTCCTGTATTTTGCTCGCCCGTAACTAACACATTTCATGGATTAGTCTTACGCAAAATAAAGACAGATGTGCCTGGAGAGTACAACCTTTTATTTATAAAATTAGCTTCTAGTGATGTTATAGAATGGATTAATTATATCATTATGGAAATTGATTTCCCGAATATTCAGATATATGATTAAAATTTAATAACTTCACACCATTGTTAACTTTAATGAATAAATAAGGACAATACCTATAACAATGTAAATGTTTTAAGTAAATCATTAAAGTTAGCATAGCTTTATCTTTTTGGTAACATTGTAGAATATTTTTGTACAGGAAAGCTCCGATTATCCGCGGAATCAGATGGCAAAAGCACCGTGAAAATTATGGATGACTAGAAAAAATGAGGTGCAAACACGAAAAAATAGTTTATCATAAAACTACGTTTTATTGTACAAAAAAAAGTAATAGTGTTTAAATATATACTTACATTTTACGTTACGTAAAATACAGCAAAAATCTTTGCTCTACATCAGTGGTGCGCAAACCGTGGGTCGTGAGAAAATTTTTCAGGGTCACCAAATTTAAAGAACTTCTTATGAAAATATAAAATATATGCAGCTAAAATAAAAATTTAATTGAAAATAGTTATCGAGAACAGCTTTAAACACGAACTCAAATCCTACTTCTATTCCACCCAAGTAGAAAGGAAAAAATTCAAAGGAAATCATTTAATTTTAACTCCGTTGACGATTAAAAAATGTCTACTGTCTACTCATGGGTCGCGAAATTTTTTTTCAAAAAAATGGAGGTCGCAAATGAGACTAGTTTGCGCACCACTGCTCTACATCAAAATCACTAAATTAAAAAATTATAGTCAATAAATATATACAGACAGTGGTGGATTTCTACATTTATCGCCATTAGCCTATTCAAATTTTGTCGCCCTAACCGCCTTTATAACTCAATAGCCTATAAGGCCTGTAGTTCAAAATCATGTAAATTACAATTTTTTGTCAATTAATTTTTAACTTTATGATTGGTGTTTGTAGTTTTGACTCCAAACTTGCCGCCTCACCCAACCTGTTGGTAAATTTACCACTTCATACCGGAGCGAAAAGACACAATGCCCATCGCCCGTCTTATAATAAAATTTAAAGAACTATACAAAATTCTCTATAGGTACGTTACTATAAAGATTTCAAAGCTTAAATCTACATCTCTTTTATTCACCGCGTTTATCGTGCGGCATCTTTACCATTTTGCGCTTGGTGCCGGGGCACTACTAGTACCATACACGGTGGTACGGCTTGGATTAATAATACATTTTTTTCGCGACACTCGCGAATTAACGAGGCCTTACTGTATTGGATTTAGAAATACAAATGCAACAATGCCTCCATATTCATGTTCAACATGCTACTACTGACGTCAAGCTGACGTAATGAAAATTGGGCCTTATTAATAATTTAATGAAGGTAAATGATAAAGTGTTGATTGTTGAAGCGTGTTCCATTCCGTGAATTGGCGGCGAGTATAATAAAGGTAAGATTAGATAATGTTTTTCATTGTATCTTTTATTTTCCAATGAGTAAAAAAGGCTATTTACGTAACAGTTCCGTAACCCGTAAAAGTTAAGTATGTAGCATTTTTTCGTTATGTAACGCAAGCGGCAACGAAACTTTTACGTACGTGGAATTTTCATGCTCACTGGATTATTTACAACTAATTGATTTTGTTAACGGTTAAATGCCCAAAATAAGGATATTTTTTTACTAGACGTTAGAATCAATATACATTTTTATTTTATTTATGTCGTTTATTTGCGGTGGCCCTGAGTACACTATTAATTTTGAATCACTTCAGTTCAACTGTTTACAACAATTAAGGTGTGTTCCACTAGACTATCGCAATGCTTAAAACGTTCTTTCTGCAACGGCAAGAACACTTCGGCCATTTAGTGGAACACATCCTTAGATATATTTTATGTTAATACGATATTATATTTTATATTTATTGGTTAATCAATATTTAGAGGCATTTTTATTGGGCAATCTTTAAAAATGTAAATAATACCTATTCAAGCATTCATAATCTATTGTCTAAAAATATTGATTAACCAATTATTATTTCCATTTTCAAGTCATAGTTTTTATTTTTTAAACGTTTCCATGTTTATTAAGCATTATAAAAATAAATCTTATACAAGGAATATTAAAACTAGGATATTGAGCTGTTTAGAACTCAACAAAATTAAATTAAATTCGTTAATTCTTTTTTAATATATAAAACATTTGATAGTCAATAATTTTTTTTTGTATCCAAATCATAAGATCTGGTCTTGATAAATCTAAAACAAATAATCCATTCAGCTCTGAAGTAGCTGGTGGGGGTACTATGATCCCTTGTACAACTCCACCTCGAGGTAGACAAAATACAGGACTACCAAGATGCACATAATTAACTGCAATTTTATTGAGCAGCATACAAAAATTAAACTCAAACTTCTGTATATATATAGAATCAAACGATGCAGACTTATTGAGCTTGATATATTTAATATCATCATCACATTTTACTTCACAATCGATACCCTGAGTCGTGCAGTTCATTCTTTCATTTTCACACACGCAATCGGTGTCGTTTTGCTTAATTTCAACTGAATTCTGTGCATAGTACACCTGATCATAGTCAATATGGTCTGACGGTATTGAGTATTGTAAATCGTAAAAAGGTTTTTTTATGTCTTTCCTGAGCATAAGTGAAAGATCCGTAACATCTAATTGATCCGATGATAATTTAAAGCAATTAACATAGTTTTTTACATTGAGGCTTTTATATGTGATTGAATTCCTATTATTTTCAGAACATTCCGGATGAGTACAAAAGCTAGCAAAATTACATTTAAAGATTAAAAAAAAACGTTTATTTTGTTAGTTTATTATAGATACCCAAATGTTTTGCATCCAGTCTTTTCTGTTGTATTGTTTTTTTCATTGAATTTTGTTTGGGTTAAAAAATGCCGAAGAAAATTAACACCTATATTACCTGCAATCTTAAAATATGTTGAGTTAATATCGTTATTATTCTTAGTACCTAATAATGTAGGTACCATATTTGTAGCTTAAATAGAGCACGCAAAACTTGACTGCCGCTTAATAACCTATACTCTTCATTCAGTAGAGCTCAAATAATTTTTTTACTGGTGATACCTAACTTACTAAAATAGATATAGGTAATAATGGAAATACTCATTACTACAGTGTTCTTCAACCTTTTTGCATCTGCGGACCGGGGAAAGTTGGATACATATTTTACGGGTGAGCTGCGAAACTTGCTCTTTGGAATAGTCGCTGAAAAGAGGAAGATGTTAAAATGTTTCCTCTTTTGGATGAATTTTTAATTGCAACTGATGTCAACAAAAGAGTCCTATTCAACATAATAAAGCAACATTTAAGAGCATTAGCTGAAAATGTTAGTAACTATTTCCCTGAAAATGAAAATCCTTGCAAAAGATCCTCTGGATTAATAATCGATTCTTGGAAGATATAAAGTCATGTACTCTTGATCTTCATGAAAAAAAAACTGATCGAGTAGTCGTCAAATATCTCTCTAGTGTCTAGACATAAAATGCATTTATTGCTTCAATTTTGGATAACGCTTAAAAGTGAATAACTAACTCTGAGTTATGAAGCTATAAAATTATTAGTGATTTTTTAAACTTCATATTTGTGTGAATCGACTTTTTCAGTCATGGCAGTTATTAAAATCAAACAGAGAAACCAAATAGATGTTAATGCAGCGCATAATTTAAACTGGAAATTATATATGTTGATGATGGCTCGAACATAAGTTAGCTATTCATCAAAATAAAAAAATATATTACATACTTATGAACAGTAATGGTCATTCACACGATTCGACCGAAAATTTTTCGGGGACCGGCAGAAAATTTCTACAGCCCGGTCCCGGGTCGCGGACCAGCGGTTGAAAAACTAGGTTTTAGTAGATAGTATATATAATACTTAGGTAGAAATGTGATTTTAATGCTACGAGTACAATAATTAATTTTGTGTTTTTATTTTATAATCTTTGGCTTACTATTATTTTTAAACTAAGCGGCAATAAAGTTTGGCTAAATAGAAATATGTAAAATATGCAAGAAGTGTCTTCTGAAACTCATGAATGAGTTGAAAAAATTCTTGTATCAAATTAATAGTCCAGGAGGAATCGGCGCATGAGTATCGAAAACTATTCCACCTCAATTTTTTTATGCGATTCTCTTCAAATTACCCTACTGATGATATAAATGCATGTTGCCAGGGGGCAACCCCGTGCCATATTGTTTAAACCGAAATTGTTTAAACAATTGCGAGGAATTGTTATTTTTCAACCCGACAAATTGTTTTTGTATTCTTTGTTAAAATACAATTAAAAAAGGTCCTATGGCTTTTCACGATAAAGTTAATATTTTTAGAGATATCAATTTTTAAAGGTTCGAAAAATCTTAAATTTGGGTACTTTTGACCCATGAAAAATATATTAAAAAAAAAAAATATAAATAATATTTTTTTTTTATTCTTTATACAATAGTTAACAATATCCTTAATTGCGATTTCTAAAAATTTAATTGTTTATACCTGTTTTTAATTGTTAATTTCGCGCGTTCACAAGTATGCGTTGCTTCCCTATAAGTATCGTTGTCTCTCTCTGACTCATACGCTGCGTCGGTCTCTCGGTGTCCTGAATCATTATTTTACATTTATCTTTTAAACTATTAACTTAATCAGAATTTTTAAAAAGAGCAATGTTATCCATAATTAAATTATCTACAATTTGTTCACAACAAATTTTTTTCTAATATCAATTTTTCAAAAGTTATTTAAGGTTGAAGCTGAACATATTATTAAAATTACTTTTTTATTGGTTTATATTATTTTTTTGTTATTATTATAGAAATTTGTGCATTTTTATTAACAATAATAAAATATAATGGTATTTGAACATTGTATGGGATCACAATTATATAAAAATAATAAAAAAATTTTGGTACGCAGTTAAATTTTCAAAGTGAAACATAATAAAATAAAAAATATATATATTATATATATATATAATCTTGTTTCATTATTTCATACTTCTACATGTATAACCTTTGCTTAAGAAGTTATTTAAAGTAAGTACTTTCTGCTATAATGATAAAAAAGTAATTTTAATAATATGTTTGGCTTCAACCTTAAATAACTTTTGAAAAATTGATATTAGAAAAAAATTTGTTGTGAACAAATTGTAGATAATTTAATTATGGATAACATTGCTCTTTTTAGAAATTCTGATTAAGTTAATAGTTTAAAAGATAAATGTAAAATAATGATTCAGGACACCGAGTATCATTATTTTACATTTATCTTTTAAACCGAGACCGAGACCGACGCAGCGTATGAGTCAGAGAGAGACAACGATACTTATAGGGAAGCAACGCATACTTGTGAACGCGCGAAATTAACAATTAAAAACAGGTATAAACAATTAAATTTTTAGAAATCGCAATTAAGGATATTGTTAACTATTGTATAAAGAATAAAAAAAAAATATTATTTATATTTTTTTTTTTTTAATATATTTTTCATGGGTCAAAAGTACCCAAATTTAAGATTTTTCGAACCTTTAAAAATTGATATCTCTAAAAATATTAACTTTATCGTGAAAAGCCATAGGACCTTTTTTAATTGTATTTTAACAAAGAATACAAAAACAATTTGTCCGGTTGAAAAATAACAATTCCTCGCAATTGTTTAAACAATTTCGGTTTAAACAATATGGCACGGGGTTGCCCCCTGGCAAAATGCATTTATATCATCAGTAGGGTAATTTGAAGAGAATCGCATAAAAAAATTGAGGTGGAATAGTTTTCGATACTCATGCGCCGATTCCTCCTGGACTATAAAGCGACATTATCATTGAGTAACATAGATTAAGTACCTAAATTTTATTCGAAAAAATGCATTTTGTAAGCTTGGTTCAGGATATCCTATTTAAAACGGCTCTACGAATTATAATGAAATTGATGTAATGGTAGCTTAGATCTAGAAAAAGACACGAAATCCTTTTTTTTTTGAAAAATTAAGCTTGATTTCTGTAGAATAGCGACAAATAGAAAAGCGCTTTTTGATTTGACGGGATAAGTTTCATTCACTTTTAATCCACAAAAAGGTATATTTTACACCATAAAATACAATTTCGAACGAAAGCTTTAAAAACGGTTTATTCAAAAGGGTAAATTTTGAGACGTATTCTCACGGGGAGACGGGCGCGATGTAGTAAACTAGTAGTTGTTCTGTTGTTCAAATCTGACTGCTATGCCTTTGATTTAAAAGCTTATTATTGCTAACAATTTCTATTACTGCAAGCTTTTACTATTTTGAGTTAAATTTATCAAACATATATTAAAAATCTAAGGTACTATAAAGTAAATTATGTTACGTGTACATCGATGGTTATAATTACAGCTAGTGAGTTTAAATACATATTATATACAGGTAATTACTTTGATGAGAGCTAAATCGTTGGATGAATCTCCAAGACTAAAATCGGGGTATATAAACAAATCATCAATCGCAGTTTCTATAAACTGTTGATTATAACTAAAAACAATGAAATAGTTATGAAATTCTTCAGTTCCATTCATAAAGCAGGAGGCTGCACTTATTCCCACATCTACGGTAATTAGCATTGTATTACAAATATGGACCTGATTCAATAAGATATATCCAATAAAATCAATTCGTATCGGAAAATCATCAACTCCAGAATCTTCTGTGCAATCTAATAAACGATTGTTTTTATTTTACAGTTAATATTTGACAGTTTATGAATATACGATAACAAACCTTCACTGTAGACTTTCAAAAATGCATAAACCTTAGATTGTAACAGAGAAATGCTAACAATGAAATAATAAAAATAATTAATCCAATTCATTATTTCAAACTTATTTTATTTGATGAAATCAAGTTTATATTAATTCAAATAAATAATAAGTAAAAACAAATTATTTATTCAATCGATGTCCTGAAAGCCATCTATTTTTTTGTTATATAAGGTCGCTTTTTAAGGGGCACAACGGGCACAACTAGTGTGACAGCCTAAAAAAAAGGCGATTTTTGGGAATTTTTTAAAAGAAAACTACTGTAATAATTATTTTAAAATTTTAAGGGGTATATTTATACAAATTTAAAGAAAACACAGTAAAATTTTTGAAGAAAAAAATTAAATATTTTTTGAGTTACACGCGATCCATAAAGGCACTAAAAAAGGCCCTCCACTGCAGCAGTGATTCCGGCCTTCTCCGTGGATGAAACTTAAAAAAAATTCTCATTAAACTAGAAGATATTTTCTGTACAATTTTTTTTTTTCGAGAAAAACGTGTTTAAAGATAAAATGATCGTTTTCACTGTTAAAAATGGATTAAAATCATACTTACAATCTAATCTGCTAATTTGCGATTCCAGGCCCATATAATTCACCTTTCTCTCTAAGTAATTTCATGTTGACAAGTTTTTTTTTTTGTGTGTTAGGTCGCTTTAACATCTAAGGTCATATCACGACTGTAAAAGCACAGAAAATTTCTGTTGGTCAGTTTTTACTTAGGTCTAGCATCTTAAGTCTAGAGTTCAACGAGGATCGAACCCCGCTTTTTTGACAAGTTTTGCACACAACTAAATCGCTAGTTGCACTAAAAACTGAGACAAACTGTAAAATACAATATATATGAGATGGGTCAATCACGACACCAATCACAACTCTCTAAATGACTGTAACTCGATAACTATTAGAGATATCGATTTAAAATGTTAGTATGTTATTTTTAAAGGTATAACCTATCAAAATATGAAAAAAAGGAAAATCGATTTTTAAAAAATTTCACACTAGTTGTGCCCTTTAACATTTTGGGTCTCCATTAGGATTCAACCTTAGAACGCCTAAGACTTCAGTTGCAAAGAGTGACAATTTAGTCATAATTATGTTCTAAGTGGTAACAATGTTTAAAAAAGTTTTTCAGTCGTTTATTTATTATAACGAAGGTAGTTCTACTGAGTAAAACGTCGTCAATGGCGTTAAACCTTTCTTAATAGATGAGTCAGAGTAATGACCGTTACTCAAACGCTTCAAAGTTAGTAGAATGAACAACAAAACAATCGTAGTAAACGCTTTGTGGAACGTAGCCTTTGCATATCGTTTACAGCAAGATTAATACAAAAAAATAAGTTTCCTAGCCCTGCAACGCATAAATGGAAAAATTTCCTTCAATTTCCTATAATTTTGATTACAAAAAATAGACCATATTTTTAAAATATAATTTTATTGCGCTTTTCGCCGTATCGTTGAAAAATTAAAATAATTTATAAATATTTATATAAAAAATGAAATAAAAAATATAATTAACAATTTTAAGTACATTATCAATTTTAAATAGCAGTCGCATTATGTTGCATTAATTTATTCTTCATTTATTAATTCAGTTCGATTTAATGTAAGAAATACATTTGACGTTGAAGTTTTTCTAAGTTTATTTTTGAAAACCCAAATAGCTATTTGTGCTAAAGCAGTAGCAACCATTATTCCTTAAAAAAATTAAAAAAAATTATTTAAAATTCAATGTTAATATTTTGTTTTATAAATTTTACCTATAATTATAAATAATGGAATTAAATATAGTTTTAGAAATGTCCAAAAATGTATTGGATCTTTTTTATGATTGCAAATTTTTAAGTAATTTGCTTTTTCGTTGGTGTATAATCCTTCTAAAAATACTTGCGGACCACATTCACTTTTAGCGTATGTAACTTCTTTTGCTGTGTGGTTAAATACAATTTTAAATCCTTCCATTGTAATAACACCTATAGTAAATCAAAGATCATCATTGGTAAAGAAATATTATTAATTATTAAAATGATTATGACCTAAAATAACTCCAGTAGTTGATTTTTCAATAGCAACTTTATAGCAATATTGTAACGGTTGATGAATCTCTGTCTGATCATTTTTTACATCTTTTATGTATGACTGAAAGGAAATTGAAGTTAAAATATTGGTGCAAACATTAGTCTATAAGTGTAAAAATTAGAAAAGTTGTGTTTGTATAATATCTATATGTTAATATATATATTGTTAAGGTAATGTGGTTAGGTGCGATGGGCGTAATGTAACGCTTTGCATTTTTTTGCTGTCATAATTTTTTCTCTATCTTGCCTAAAGAAGTTTCACTTCAAAAATATTTTTTTACATTATATCGAATATCTTACCGATGGTGGTAGTTTTATAGTGAAATATGCAGTTTCATTATGAGCTATTGACAAACTAATGTTTGGTAATATAGAATTCCACTTTTGAGGAGTATCAAAACACGATGTTTCATTTGTATTCCAAAATGCTGGCAGTAGTACTAGTTTATTTTTTACAGTATAGTTATAAAAGTTGGCCTTTAATTTGTCTAAAATCTGAAAAAAAAATACAAAAATTAATTTTCCAAAGCAACAATTTCAATGGAATAGAATAATTTACTTTTTGGGGTAAGCCTAAATTAGTTGAGCCACTATCAATGACCACTTTATCGGCATTTAGCTCTCGACAGCCAATATTTAGCTTTTCACCTCCAACAGCAATATCAATTAATGTTAATTGATAATACCATGGACGAACTAAAGGTGCCGTAAATCTTTTGCTCGGGAGAGACGGTTTTTCTTCATTAACTGCAATACAATGCAAACATTACAGATTCAATTGTTCTAAAAAAAAACTGAAATAGTTTACCAAACATTTGCAAATTCCCAAAATGATTAAAATTTCCAATAGTTCTCGTTCCACACAGCTCAAGAGAAAATGATACAGAAGAATAATTTCCTTGTTTTTGCAGAGCATCAATCCATGAATGAACTGTTTTATCTGGTCTCGATAATTCAGAATAACCTAAACCTAAAATGCCCTGCAATTGTTTCGATTTTTAGAATTTGAATATGAAAATAAGAATAAGGCGCTCTTCACGTTGAAGCGATAAGCGATATGGTCACCTGCGATGAATGTGAATCATTTTAGGAAGAGTATGGTTTATTAATCGCCAAGAATTGACGACAGTTTTTGATAAAACAAGCCAAAAGAAAACGAAAATGAAGAGTGGTAATTTGCGAGTGTTGGCTTCGTTTTCGATAAAAACTGCATTTAAAGACGTAATTTTCCAATATGTTATTTTTATGGGAAATGATTTTGATAAATCTACCAATTGAGATGTAACTATGGGAACTAACATTTAATGATGTATTTGACTGAATGTGCCCTTACTGACCACCCTTGAGGCCCTTGAGTTTTACAGAAAACCAAAGAATATTTTTAATATTTCTAGTCATCTTTCAAATACGTCTGTATCGAAGGATTTGTTTATTTCTTTCACATGTTTCCTATTGCGTGAGTTCAAACTCGTTATAGTAGAAGATCCAAACCTACATCGACCTATACCTATACCGAGTTGATAATAAAATGAAACATATATTATCATTAATTTAGTATATAAGAAAATATAATAAAAATGGGTTGTCTAAAAAAATCCTGGACAGACTATTTTTAATTATTTTTTTAAAAAATTATTTTTAATAAAATATTGCATAACATCCAGATAATAGAAAAAATTTTATATGATCACAGTTGACTGCGATGTTGGGTCCTTTATTAAAACAGTATACTTACTTCGGATCTCTCTGTCACACATTTCCACAAACATTAAAATTTAAATCTTTAAAATTCGCTAATCCCTAATAGAACCGAACTTTTTGCAGACAAACCTATATCAACGTGTTCGCAAAAAATAGCGCTTTTGATGATATACATTTTTTTCTATTATCTTGATGTTGCAGTATTTTATTAAAAATATTTTTTTTAATAATTAATAGCTAGTCTGACCAAGACTTTTTTGGCCAACCCAGTTTTAATATTTTTTCTAATATACTAATTCATGATAAAATATATTACATGCTATTATCAACTCGGTGAAGGTCGATGTAGGTTTGGGTCTTAGAGTATTATTGATGTAGTTAATTTACTTAATTTTATGGTGTTTTCTGTGTTTTGTTTCTGAAATTTTGTATTATTTGTGGTGTCTATAAAAAGGTTTACTAATAAGTGACAATTTACAGTATTAAGATAAAGCGGGGTGTGTAATTTAATTGATAATCGTTAGCTTTAGTAATTAGAATAGTGAAGTTGTTCAAATCGGATCATGTAAGTTCTCATAGTTACTTATTCCTTGAATTTTGCAAACGGCTTGCTTAGGCCTTATGCTGACGTCAAAACATATCGCTTTCGCTTAAAATTTTGATTGTCGATTTTTGGATATTCGAGACGAAATTTAGCTTCCTTTAGCCTTATTTTATGCTTATACAAAATCATAAAGTAAAGAAATTTAAAGTACTAAAAGCGCCTAACTAACCATACTCGAGCCACCACTTTTATCTTTTCCATTCAACTTTCAAGTATCTCACGTATCGTATATTGCCTCAATGTGAACTACGCTTAATCGCTATTTACCTGCCATTCAGACTGGTTTATAAAAAATTTTTCCGACTTTTCTATTTCTGAAATATCAGTTCGAACAGATAATGGTAAAAAAAGAGTAGGAAAGTTTAAAATATCACTTCCCAGACTTCCGTTCCATCGTCCTTGCACATACTGCGAGGAAACATTTTTTTTTAAATTTTGGAATGTAGAAGAGCTAAAAATCAACGAACTACTTAGAAAAAAAGATAATTTATATTTAAACTCTTTTACTTTTCCGCGTGATAATACGATGTGGTTATATTATTTTCTGCAGCAGCGATTGCAAAATTTGAGCTTCCAGTATCTATTATCACTTTAAACTATATAGATAAAAAATTACTTATTTCATAAATAGTTGTTATGACAAAAATAAATACATACATTTTGTGCAGGATTACCAATGGACACGTCCAAATAATATCCTTCTCCATGTTTACCTTTCAGATTTAGGTCTAAACAATTTACATATTTTGGACTAATCACAGAAATACAAATGATTAAAAATAAATTAAACGTTATGTTTAAAGTCCAAATTTTATGTTGCATTGTTTGAAATGTATTATTTTATTCAAAAAAATTAAGATTTTGGCTTTTAAAAGTAACACAAAAAGTTAACGATTAGTGACAGCATTTGCGAGCTGTCTCTGTCAGCATCTAACTAAAATAGAGGCGTATAAGAAATGAAACGGAACACACAAAAAGAATGGAAAGGGCAACAACTTATGGGAGAGCAAGAAAGAGAAGTATATCAAACTGAAAAGAGTAGAAACGGTAGAAAAGTAGCACCAATGAGGATAATCAGGATCACTACAAAATCTAATTCGAATATACATCATATTATCTGTTTTAAATAGTTTTATAGATTCTAATTTACATTCTTCAACTAGTTATAAATAATTAAAAAGTATTTAAAATTTCTTTTATTACTTTAAAAGATATAAGGATCGCATCGATCGCATTCACTACTGGCTTTACTTTTTAATGCTACTTTCATTGACTATAGTTGATTTTCAATTTACTATTGACTTAAATTTGACTAGGTAATTAAAATTAAGTCAAACTAGTTAAACGTAAATATTTAAATATCAAGTTGTATCAAGTCAAGTAGATTTTATTTCAAAGTTTAAAAGTTAAGCATATAATTCATTCCATAATATGTCCGCGACTTAGCACTCACAACGCTTGAAACGTTCTTCCAGCCGTTGTTTTGCTTTTGCTGCAAGAATATGTCGAGTATTGTGAGCGATTGGTGAAACGCACCCTTAATGAATAGAAAACGACCAACTAGGTAAGAACTGGTAGCCGGTAGGGGGCCATCCAAGTATTACGTAAACACCGAAGGGGAGGGAGGGGGTTTTTATTTGCTTATTTTTGATGATATAGGGACTGGAGGGTCTGGATGGTGATTACGTAAGCAATATATAATTATTTTTTTTTGTAAAATTTAGAAAATTCTAATTCAAATAATTATGGTTACCCTAATATTAATTGTCTATGCTTGATAGCAAAGAGTATGTACAATATATGTACATACAAGGACTCCCCAAAACAATTGATATTGTTTAGGTACTCGCTCTCGAACAGAAAACAACCAATGTCGTCAAGAACTTGGATTCGTGGATTCAAGTTTCATGAACTATGAGGACAAATAATTTTAATTTAATAATTTTAAATTAAAAAAAAAAATTAAGATCGTTTAAACTTTAAAAGTTAAAACTTTTAAAAATAAATTTACAATATTAACAATTGTCTTAATAAAAATTTATTCAATTAATGTTTAATATAAATTGTGCAATAATCCTCATTAATAACAATATAAAGAAATCTGAATAGATTTAACAACATATAAACATATCATTACGTAAGCATATGGCGGGGGATTAGGGTTTTGCTGACAAGGGGGAGGGAGGGGTTAAAAAATCACTTAAATTCTGCTTACGTAATACTTGAACAACCCCTAGGTAGTTGGGTGTTTCTGAACACTGTCCAGACCAATAATAAGGGTTCCACAAGTGATCACTTGAATTCTTGCTTTGTCCAACTATTCTATTTGCTATTTTAACATGAGATTTTCTTTCAAGAAAATCATAAGCTTGAAGGATCTTTAAAGGTACAAACAGATTAAAACCTCTGATAATCCCGAATTAGATAAATGCCTAACGAATACACCAAAACATGGCGCTAGTTTCATATCGTAATGGTTTTACATGAAGCCATACTACACAAGCCCATTTAGTTATCAGTCAAAATTGAGTTAATACCTGTGAAGAATAAGGCTTAAATCAAATTCAATTCTTAGCTGCCTTTTATAAGATAAACTTTAGAAGTAGGTATACATTTAAAATGAAAGCCTAAGGTCCGCGACTTGACTAGTTTTCATATGAATTTACGATGGACATCGATAAAGATGAGTGCATTCTAAGAGCGTCTAAGAATAAGAGATCTAGCTATTTCATTCTCGCGGTTTCTTAATTCTTTTAGGCCAATCAAGATTTCAGCCTTAATAATCCTCGATTCACATGCTGAAACCTCGATTGGGCTAAAAGAAAGCAAGAGTGGTAAATATCGTATTTATTAAGCTATCAGACGCTAAGAAACCGAGAATGGATATAAAAATTGCTCTCTTATTCTTAGACACTCTTAGAATGCACTCATCTCTATCGATGCCTATCGTAAATTCATATGAAAACTATAGCCAAGTCTGACCTTAGGCTTCAATATATTATATTATCCTAAGTTATAAGAAGAAAGGATATTTTAGTTGTAAATGTTTATATTGTATTAAATAAACTTCAGCAGAACTTAAGGCTCTCATTTCACATTTATGTTTTTGATGGGTTAAAAAAACATGAAATAGATTAATATTTTTCAAATTTCTATTCTTGCAATCATCAATCTACATGCAAATGTAAAGAGGGTATACTTTTGTAGATTCTTAATTCATTCATTTAAGGGCTGAAAATATATTTTTTTTTTATTTTTAACAAATGTTTTAGGTAAATAAAGTAATAGCCGTTAATTTTAATATAATGCTGGTTTTTATTTTTTTATAATGTTATTAGATATTGGGCATTCCAATATTATTGCCTTATCAAAAAAAAAAAAAACTCGGTTCTACATTTTTTTCTTTTGCATTTATTAAAAGGAAAACTATAACAATTACTCTAGTAGATGTATAACGTACGAAATCATAATTTATAACATTTATACTTAAATTAGAACTTTTTTTTTTATTTTTTGTGCGTTTTCATTAAATATGGATATGAAATATTAAAAAAATTAACAAACACAAGGCGATAAATAAACAAATAAAATTTTGAACTTAAAAAATTTATACAATTACAAGTGAAAACATTGATTCAAATACAATTTAAGAATTTTACACATAAGGATTCCAATTGCTTCCGTCTTCCGGCATTAAACTATTTGTAATAAGAAGAATAATATCTACAATCCACCAAATTCCCAGTCCACCCAACGTCAACAGCTTTCCAACAGCGGTCCCTGTTTGTCCAAGACAAAACCGATCCATTCCCAAAAATCCCAACAAAATACTATACAATAACGTCGTTGTGAAATACTGATCCGAATATTTAATACAAGGAACTCCGGCTCGTTGAAACGTTCTATTTCCACAGCATTCAATGTCCGGTAAAACTGTACAATTCACTTTAGTCTTTTCCACTTCTTCATAGCGATGACCGCCGAACTTAACACAGCCGTAGCCTAATATTTCTTTGGCAGTGTGATTTCCCTTCAAGTCTATTGGTTTGTCACATTCAATAAATTCGTCTGATAAGTATGAACAGTTTACACGTGGGGAAAACGGCTCACAAATTTCTGCTTTTGGTTGACTAACTTCATTTTCTGCCTTCAGGCGACTTAGTTTAAATAGTATTAATAGAACATTTATCGCTATAGGAATGTACATTTTATTTAGTTATATACCTATGAATTACTTATTACAATTAAAAATCAATTAGAGTACAATATTAATTGAAAGCTCAACTTATTTTAAATATCATTTTTGGTAATTTATGACGATTAATGACTAGTAAAAACAAGTATTTTTTAGATGACAACGATGACAACCATGACAACATTAATTCTCTGACTTCTGTCAACCACTGTCAACATTGCAGGTGAACACTAATACAAACATACCATTATGCGAATGTGTTGTGTGCAGATATGTGTCAACGAGTAAGTCAGTGTAATGAAGTACAGCAAAGTGCCTTAAAAGTGCAGACAAAGTGCCATCAAAGTGCAATAAAGTGGAACTTTTCAACACGAATTAGCACTTTTCAGAACATTTCCAATTTTTCATAATGACTAATGTCAAGAAATAAAGTCAATAAATATTTGACAATTATTAATAGTTTTAATAAAGTAAAAATTTATAAACAAAATGGACGTGATAAATAAACTCTATTCTTCTGTTAGTAGTACAGTGTCGCATTTATCAGGAGTTTTACCTGGAAATGCTGTTACTCGAGAATATGAAGTCGTATGTCACATTGCATCTGCTGGACCAGGTAAAATTTTCCATTTACCTGTTTAAATAAGTTCCTTTATTAATTTCAAAAAGATATATTTAGTCTTACAAGTTATTTGAAAGAAATGTTTCAGTTCTAAAAAATAATTAAGTAGCTGTTCAAATTTTTATTGTACCTAAAAGAACCTTGAATTCAGTATGTAAATGTACTCATGATTATTCAAATATTTTTTTGGATAATAGATGGATTCATTTCAAAAATGAACTATTTTAATTTATCAAATCTAAATTTACATAAGTCTTCTTACAATATAATATGCAGTATACCATCCACCAAGTATTTTACCATACGGTAACAATCAGGGGTGAGCTGTAAAAATTATAACAAAGGGCTAGCTCTTAGTTTGTTAAAATATGATTCCAAAGTTAATAATTTGGAAAATTTATAAATATACGGAAAAAATAATATTTCCAAACAAAAATAGCAAGAAAAAAGTTACAAATTTTGAACTAATCAATCACAGATTTAATTATTTAAGCAAATGATTTCACTCTCGATTAAAAGAAAATACAGAAAATATATTCATTTTACGGTTTTAAAATTCTTAATAATCCAAGAAATATAAAAACTAAAGTAACAAGGTATTTGTAAATTGTATCTAATGTATTATATATAGTATGTAAAAAAATTAATAAAAAGGACCCGCAAAAGCATTTAATAGCTTATTAATGGTTACTATAAAAATTACAGTGAGAAATGGTTTTAATGAAACTAAGGAAATAACATAGTTTTCATATTAAATGATTTTCGTCTTAAAAGAAAAAAAATACATGAAATCATAATAATATATAAGTGGGGTAACAAAGATAGATGGAGTGGAAAGAACACAGTAATAGGAAAGAATAAGAGATGAAATGGAACATCCTCGAATGTTCCATAGTTAACAATCGAAATACTACAAACAATGACTTATGTTAGAATGTATAAGGCGATACTCATAAACCACGTAACCCATTTTTTGAAAAGGATGGGAGCTGTTCCGATATGTTAGGAAGTGGTAGAAAGGAGGAAGGGAGATGCAACTTTGAGTCATATAACCCAAATTTTAGGTTTGTTCCAGATGAAAATAAAACCGTACATAAGTAGTACTTATGTACTTAGTAGTACATAGTACATTGTATGATCTGCGCAATATTAAATTATGGAAACATTTTTTTCATGTTTATAACGTCTCCATTACTTTGTGTCTGTAAATGTGCAGTTACCCGGGCCGGTCATTAAGTGAAATAGCGTTATTTTAAAAATTGAAGGTTTGCCAAAAGTTTGGAATTTTGACGAATCGAAAATTCATTTAAAAAATAAGAATTAACTAGGTAAAAAGGGTTTAAGTAATATGGGGGGGATACATTTTTCATTGTTGGATTTATGTGCAATACTTTAATCCCTATTTCAATTTGAATATTTTTTTTTTGTAATTATTATGTTAGCTGTAGCGCACCGGGCAAAGCCTACCACTCAATACCTTAGCAAAACAGTAATTAGATTTAAATTACAATTATTTTAGTTTTTATTATTCTCTCATTAAATAAAAATTTTAAGATATTCTCTCAATCAAAAGCTGCTTTCCATTTATCATTTGGCTATTTAAAATATATGATTGGTTTAAAAGCTAAGTAATAAAAACAAATTGGTTGTCTGTAAAGTCAGTTTATGAACGATAGTTTTACGTGATAACGTCATAAAGAAACATTGATGAAAAATTGCTTATTTTTATGAATTGAATTGAATTATTATCGCTGAATTATCATTATTTTGTATAATACAAAGAAAGAGTTAATTGAAAATTACAATTTTTTCAAAATGAAATCGGACTGAAAATTATGAAGGAAATCAATTAATTATTAAATTGTGGAAAAAAACCTAAAACACGCTGTCTCGGATTCAACAATAATATCGTGCCTCTAATCGCTTGTTCCACGCTCTCGCTTGCACTCGCAGGCCAGATGGAACGTGACACTTTTTCGAGCATGCTGTCGGTGTTCATAAGTTTATAAGACGTTATCACGTCAAAATAATTATGCACTCTGACTGCATATTTACATGGCTTTTCATAATGTGGGGTACCTCAAAAATATAAAAACGTGTTATGTCGTTACTTATGTTTTATGAATAGTCTCTGAGAAATGAACCATTCATTGGATAGTCAGTCATAAATCATTCGATATTCGACAGGGATTAATAATAAGCGATTATTCTAAAATTGTGAATTGAAACAAATAAACTGTTGGGTTTTATTAAACGGTTTATTCATATTTACTGAATAAAAAATCTTAAACAAAAATGCATTAAAAAGTAAAAAAAAAAAATTGCGTATCCTTGCAGTGTGTACAACTTCCAAATTATTAGGATGATATAATGTACAACTATTGTTATTTTTGGAGTTGGTGTCAGCCAAGGAATTTAATATTAATGTTCATTTATAAAAAGGTTTAGTTGGTTACTGGTATTTTGTAGTTTAAAGGTCGCTAGATATTGTCACAGTACTAGGATATTGTATAAAAGTTCATTTGAAAAATAAATTTCATAAGGTATTCTCGTGTATTGTTAAGTAGGTACTAATATAGTCGTATTTCCATGGCTGACACCAACTCCAAAAATAACAATAGTTGTACATTATATCATCCTAATAATTTGGAAGTTGTACACACTGCAAGGATACGCAATTATTTTTTTACTTTTTAGTGCATTTTTGTTAAAGATTTTTTATTTATTTTGAAGTCGGTTTTTAATTTTTTTATAATTTTTATTTATTTCTAGATTGTTAGTGATCTGAAGTTTAATAACTGATTTTATTTCTTTGAATATGGGTAAACCTACTAAGGTAAACCTACGCCAAAATCCGATGATTCAGTTAAACGTCCCTATTTTCATCCTTAGGGGGTAGATTTTTTTCTTCAACTTTAAATGTGAATATTTTAAAGGTACGATGTACGTAATAGAAACATAATTATCGAAATCGGGTTAGCAAGGAATAATTTATTATTTCATCCCTAATTTTTAACCCATTATGAGTAGAGGTTTTTTTTTTCAAATAATGGGTATGAGATTAATTTAAACTTATGTACTACCAATAAAAAAAGAATTATCGAAATCGAGCTATCCATCGAGCTATCCAATAAGAAGTTAGTATTTCATCCCTTAGTTTTGAACCCCTTAGAAGTGAACGATTTCCTTCAAATTAAAATGGGACCATTCGGGAAGCACCAGATTTCAAATAAAAAAATAATTTTCAAAATCGAGCTATCCAATAAGAATTAAGTATTTCATCCCTTAATTTTCAACCCCTTAGAAGTGAACGATTTCCTTCAAATTAAAATGGGGCGATTCGGGAAGCACCAGCTTTCAAATAAAAAAAGAATCATCAAAATCGCTTTACCCAGTCGGAAATGATGAGGTAACAAACATAAAAAAAAAACAGTCGAATTGAGAACCTCCTCGACCTCCTCCTCTTTTTGAAGTCGGTTAAAAAGAACGTAGATATAATACGTTTTTGATCAAATGTCTTTACAATATATAGTTGGAATTACAATATTATTTCATATTACTATAATTTCGTTTTAAGCATTTTTGAAGTTACGAAATAAAAAGTGTTATACTAAAAAAATATATTATCTTAATATTCTCACAAAAAAAGTACTACAAAAGTAATTTATTTACTGTTTTTTACTGGTAAAATAAAATATAGTTTATTAATAACTGAATTTATTTTTAGGTTTGCTATGGAAAATATACAAGGGTTATAAAAAATCGACAAAGCAAGAAGTGGCTATCTTTGTATTTGAAAAAAAGCATCTAGAAAAATGGCCGAAAGGTGATCGAGAATTGATGCTAGAAACTCTTCGACGAGGCATAGTCCAATTAACGAAATTACGGCATCCTCAAATATTAACGGTTCAACATCCTTTGGAAGAAAGTCGAGAAAGTTTAGCGTTTGCCACAGAACCAGTATTTGCAAGTCTCGCTAATATTTTGGGAAATACAGAAAACATGCCACAACCACTTCCGGATTTGATTCAAAACTATAAACTTTTCGAAGTTGAAATCAAATACGGCCTATTACAAGTTGGGGAAGGCTTAGCTTTTTTACACACGGATGTTAAATTGTTACATAAAAACGTGTGCCCCGAGTCAATCATTGTTAATATACAGGGTGCTTGGAAAATTTTTGGCTTTGATTTTTGTGTACCGAATTCGAACAAGCAAGATGCCCAAGTAGGTCTCAACAGATATAATTATTTTTTATAAAATTTATTTTCTTATTTTTAGGTGTATTGGCCTTTTGTAGAATATACTCCAGCTTTAAATCAGTATACTCAACCATCTTTAGATTATTTAGCACCGGAAGTTGTATTAACTCAAAGTCATAGTGCTTCGAGTGATATTTTTTCCCTAGGAATGCTTGTATATGCTTTATTTTCACCCGGTGGCCGTCCAATAACTCAATGTCTTGGTGATTACAACAAGTTTAAGAAACATTCCAAAGATGTAAGTAAAATCATTTAGGTTCACAATTTCATACTAGGTGCTGTTAGGAAGAGTGTAGATATAGTTTGCAGATAGAATAGTTTAGAGTACATATTTTTATTATTCAGGGTGTCTCAAAAGCAATGAAAAACACGGAAAATTTTCAAAAAAAAGGAGTTTTTTCAACAGAATTTCGCGATTTTATGAAAGGGGTTTTCGAGCACACTGGGCTATATACGGATGATCTGCAAGGTTAAACAATTTTTTTGAAAGCTTTAGTTTAAAGTGAACTTTAGGTCATAAGTAGTTATTTTTCAATTATTTTCAAAAACATTGTTAGTACCTTTACTCTTTAGGTTATATACAATTTTATTTATTGTACACAACAAAACTATATTTTAAATTTAAAATTGGAAATTCATTAGACAAGTTGACTTTGTGAAAATTTTGCGGTACCCTTACGGCATAGTCAAGAACACTGCAGTGCATAGTTTGGAAATTCCTGGTTTACATAGTAAAAAGCACTCGTATGAATTGGTTCTATTCACCTGCAAATTATCTTCAACCTTTGTCGTAACACTCTATATATATATAATATTACAGTAAATGTATTTTTTTAATAGTTGAAACAATTACCGCAATCAAAATTAAGTTGTATTCCAACTGAACTGAGAGAATATGCAAAAATGATGTTAAACTCCACACCAGAATTACGTCCAGATGCTCACCAATTTATCAAAGTATTGAATTTGATTAAATTTTTTTTATTTGTATTCTAATTACCTAAATTTATTTTAGATTCCATTTTTCGATGATGTTGGTGTAAAAACCTTAAACTATTTAGATTCAATGTTTCAATGGGATAATCTACAAAAATCCCAGTTTTACAAAGGACTGCCTCAAATTATCCAAAAATTACCGCAACGAGTTTGTGTCTATCGAGTTGTTGGGTGTTTAGTCAAAGAATTTGTTAATCCTCCTATGATTCCATTTGTATTACCGAATGTATTATTAATCGCAGAAAAAGCAACAAAAGACGAATATTTACAATTTATTTTGCCACATATCAAACCAGTTATGAAAATCCAAGAGCCAATTCAAATATTATTAGTATTTATGCAAAAAATGGAACTGTTACTCAAATTAACGCCGGCAAACGAAATAAAAACGGATGTTTTACCGATGTTATACAGAGCTCTGGAGTCGGATGCTCAACAAATCCAAGAACTTTGCTTGTCGGTATTACCAACGTTTGCTTCTCTTATCGATTATCCGGCTATGAAAAATGCCCTTTTACCCCGTATAAAAACTTTGTGTATGACGACAAATTATTTATCCGTTCGTGTAAATTGTTTGCTCACCGTTGGAAAATTATTGGAACACTTAGACAAATGGCTTGTAATGGATGAAATATTACCGTTCCTTCAACAGATTCCTTCAAGAGAACCTGCCGTTTTGATGGGCATTTTAGGAATATACAAATTGGCGTTGACTCACAAAAAATTAGGAATTACCAAGGAATGTATGGCGACGAAAGTATTACCGTTTTTAATGCCGTTATGCATCGAGAATGGTCTTACATTGAATCAGTTTAATTCAATCGTTACTTTAATTAAAGATATGGTTAATCAAGTAGAGACTGAACATCGAACCAAACTTGAACAACTAAATTCGATACAAAAAGAACAAAAGTAAGAGATTGATTATTCTAACAACAAAGATTTTAATATTTTCTTATATTTTAGGACTTTTGATTTAAATCTTCAAGCAAGTAATTCTTCAGGCATGCCGACTCCACAGACGAATATTGAACAAATGTTTAGTAGTTTAGGATTAGATAGTTTTGCCAGTGAGACTCCAAATTCAAGTCAAACAAATGAACCAAAAGGAGCAACGAGTCCGATTAATTCATTTATACCGAATGGGACTTCCGATTCTTTATCGCTTGCTGATAAGCAAAGGTAATAGTCTAAGATAATCGACCTAGCTCTACCTTCCCTCAACCTTTTTCCCGACTATACATAGTTTTTATCCGATATAATAGTTGTGTACATGGGTCTCGCTTTGAGCCGATTACGAATCAGATTAAGACAGATCCTTACGATTATCGTCAAATACAAGTTTAGTTATGAAGTTATGAACAGTAATTTTTCGAACGACTTCAAAACTAAACGAAAAATACCATTAGACAACGTTGATATCAGAACTGGACTTAACCACGATCTATAGATAAGGACGTACATCTCTTTAAAGAGAATAATTCAAAATCCCTTTAAAATGAAGATATCTGCTAAATAGTCGCCGAGGCACTGTTAAACTAAAGAATTTCTTATTAAAATTAGTCTTAACGGGATATGAAACATCAATTCTTTTTTATATTAAATTAGATAAGGATGGGGATAGATATTTAAAAATAGCTGGGGATGTTGTCTTACAATTGAAAAATGTTAACTAAAAATGTTTGTTTTTTATAGGATTGCAAAGCAACAAGAACTATCGGATCGTTTAAAATCACAAACTCCAATCCTGCCAGCTGCAACCCTGCAAAAAGAATCCGCTCCAGTACCTAAAGATTTAACATCATCATTGATTCAATCAAATCTTTCTCAAATAAATCTAAATTTAAAAAGCCCGACAAATAATGTAAAGTGGCCTAATCAACCAACCAGTCAAGCTACAAACCAATGGACAAATACTAATAATCAAATTAGTAACCAATGGTTAAATTCTACTAATCAAACAAATAATCAATGGTCAAACTCAACAAATCAAAGTAATCAATGGTCGACTCCAATGCAAGCGCCTAACATGTATGCGAATGCCACACAAAGAACGCAGCCAGACTTAAGTAAAGACGCGTGGGGTTCGTTTGATTTCGCACGTCCAATGCAAACGAATTCATCTTCATTGATGAGTACACAGCCATTGTTACAACCAAATGTTAATAACACCCATCCAAATAAAAACACGAATAACACTCCGAGTTTATCTAAGGATGAAATAATGGATTTGCTTAGTTAAAATGTTATGTTGTAATTTATTATTATGTATAGGTACTAAACATTTCATACACTTATATATATTTGCATTTCTTTAAAGTTTAGATCATTTATAACCGTGTCATTGTTGTATTGTTTTATTTTTAAATTATGCTTTTAATAAAATTTAATTATTAGTTACTACACCTACCACAGTTTTATTCTTATTATAAGACATTAAAACCATTTATACCATTAAACTTTTTTACTAGGCAACCAAGTCATAGCCATCTCTAAAGTTTGCTTAATGTAAATCGACTGAGATGTAATGTATTCGTAACCAAGGAAACAATGACGTCATAGCAATGAATATTTGGGCCATTTTCTTTGAAAAGGGTTCGATTAAGTCGATTAAATATACTCCAGGTCTTAATATTACTATTCTATATACATTGAATGAATTTATGTATCTCAAAAAATTGTACGGTTCCTGTAGGATGACAACTTATCTATTCTATATAAGAATGATATTTGGCACGAAAGGTTGAATTAGCACAAGTACGCTTTCCTGAAAACCGTACCAAGTATGTGGTATACTCAATACCACTTTCTAGAACGGTAATTTTAAGAATATTGATGAACTAGTTATAAAATTTAGCTTTTCATTGAACCTAATATCTAAAAGTTATGCAAATTTATTATCCTAAAAAATCCAACGTTCCTGAAAGATAGTGAATTTTTTTTAAACATTTGAATTTCTGTATTGTTCATTGTCGAAGAAATTAATTAGAAACTGGTAAACGTATTAAAATAATATACTAAATTTTTAAATAATTAACAATTACTGAACGGAACGAATTTTAATGAAGTTTTGTTAAAGATACCTCAGATCTTAACATATTATTGAATATCATTTATTCAAAAAAATTTCGGTTTCAGTATAGGATAGATACTAATCTTTTCTACTATAATAGCTGAACTGTTTTAAATGACATTTGACAAAATCTTATAGAACCTATAAGATAGCAAATATCTCTTCCTAGAAAAGTAGTTTTATTAAGGATTTTGATGAACTTACTTGGGATCTAAAGTCTGGAAGTATCTATCATCTTTTTCTGTCAAAATATTATAGATTAATTAGTATATTTTGCTATGAAGGTAGGGAATCTATTAATCAATCAATTATATTTAGATACTCTCAGCAAAGCGAGCGGGTATCAACTTTATCAATCATTTTCAAAATTTGACCTTAAGTTCAAACCACAATCTTTTTTACACCGGCTACGTATAACGTTTTCATCTTTATTCCTAAATAAGTATATAATAATTTCTTTGTATTGAATAGTTTACTTCAATATAATTTAACATTATCTTAGCCACAGTAACGCGGGCCGGTCGGGTCTGCTAGTCTTCTCTCTGTAGTATATAATATAATACTGACATCGCGACGTTTTAACTTTTACACATTTAAGATATTTGGTTTTTTGTTAAACTTTGCGGTGTCAGTAATGTACACCAACAATGTAAATCTAAAACGGAATTTTACTAAATCCATAATCAAATATATCTAATTAATAGGTTTCGCAATGTTTCTTTATCTCAATTTTTTTTTCACTTTCTAAAAAAAAGTTTCACGAGTTTTGATGGAAAAACAATGAAATCGATTTCTTATACCAATATATAAATTGTTACTTAATTTACGATTCAATGTAACTATTAAGTATATTTTTATGTTAAAATAAGAGAAAAAAATGTTTTGTTATTTTGCTACGGAGGTTTCTATTAATCAATCAGTTTAATTTCGCTATGCATTATTATTCTCAGCCATGCTCAGCGATGCGGGTAGGTATTGATCAGGCAATTTATTATCTCTCGAAAATAAACTCAAGCACGTAGAGCACGTATATTGAACCAGAAAAGAAAATAAAACTTATTTTCGAAGAAACGCAGTATATGGTTTATATGTAAAACATTTCTTTTAATACTACAATGTTTAAATCGTTTGAATTAACGTCTAGTTTTAATATTTAATGTCTATTAGACTGTTTGCCAAATTCCTAATCAGTAATTTTTAATGAGGTTTTACTTTTCAATCTTTCCAATTTTAAATCAGTTTGAATCGTTTAAAAAACTGACAGATAACTAAAGTTCATGCGCAAATCAACGCAAGTCGTACATACAAATGTCAGAAAATAAAAATTTATTTATAAGTAATTTATTCAAAAAAATACTCAAGAATATAAAATAAAAATCAAAGAATGGCTGCCATTCGACATTCCTTACAAAAGGACCTTTTCCAACCACTAGATGAAAAACTACTATCAGTGTGCCACGTTAGTAAATTATTGAAAAAGAAAAAAACGTCGTTCCTCTGTATCACAACCACCTTAAAATCACCGATAACGGTAACAATTTGCCAAGTGAAAACGAACGATAAAAACATATTCAAGAAGAAAAGATTCTGGCCAATATCGGACATAAAAACCGTCGACGGCAAAAATGCAAGCGTTGATTCGCACGAGTTTGACATTCATATCGATAAAGTTTATCGTTGGCTCGCCTCCAGTCCACAAGAACGACAAAACTTCATAATAACCCTTTGGAAACAATGTTGCCGACACCTACCAAAACAGAAACCATTGTTCAAAAACTTCCCCGAGAACTGGACCAGTGAAATAGCATTATCACCGGAATATAGTATCATAGCCACACCTGCCGATATTAGTAATGACACGATTGAAACTGCTGAAGATTTTCAAGCGATCACCGAAAAAGAACAAGCTGAATTAAGTAAACTGATTGAAAGTTGTGATTTTGCTGTTAGTGATGCCGAAAGATTTATGGAAGTGCTAGCGAAAGATTTGTCGATTTTAGATGGACAGAATGTACAAATTATACTAGCCTCAGAGAAAAAAGTAACTCACAAATTGTTATTTTATTATTAACATATTAATGTATTTACTTGATAGGTTGAATCGTTGATGGAACAACTAGATGTAGCTGAAAAAGAAGCCGGAATGATTGAAAGTAGATTAGCAGCCTATGATGAAATTTTGTGTCATGTTCGGGAGACAATGCAATCCGTGGAACATAAGAATTCTCTAATTGCAATAGCACACCAAAATAATATCAAACTAATGAGTGAATTGGATAATCTTATTGTTAGTTAATTATAATTTTATAAAATTTAAATGTATATGCTATTGATTTTTTAGTCACAATTAGATCTATCTGTTCAACATCAACTTGCTTTGGATGACCCAGAGCTAACAACCAGCAAAGGTTTGGCTGCTGCAATCGCGGCTGGAAAAGCGCTACGAGCTGCAATGAATTGTTCCATTCAACCTGCATTATTAAAACTGGGTGCTGTTCGCGAACAACGAAAACGCTTCGAACGATGGCATAATAAATTTTCCAAAACGGTTTCTAGACATTTAAATAATTTATTTATACACTTAGGTAAATTGCAAATTAATAAAACCATTAAAAACTTATTAAAAAAAAAATTTTTTTAAGGTAACGACATGGGCGAAAATATAAGTTCTCAAAGAAATGAACTGTGTTTACCTCAACATAATTCAGTTCATAAGCAACTTACTCCATACACGGAATTGATGCATTGGATGAAAGTGATGGATAATAAAGCTTATACTGATCTTAGAAAAGTTTACGAAAATGCTTTAGGGAAATTATATGAAAGAGATATCAGAAAATTTTTTGAAGAAGCCAAACAACATGTTAATGGTGGTAAAAAAGGTTCGTGGAAGTTATATAAATTGTAATGTATGTACATTAGGTTGTTCCAATACATCAGGGAGCACATTTTTAAATATACACGTCTTAAGATTACAAAGTTAAAAGATAACAGGAATTCTGTGTCGATTTGATATCAAAGTTTTCTACGATAAGAGCGATAAGAGTATAAAATTGCTTGTCTTTTAGATGCTTTTTCGTCCGAATGTCCAATGTTACATCGGCCTAATGATTCACCATTGAAATGAAACACATTAAGCTACAAACGTTTGAAGTTTTGGTATTTTTTAAGTTGACTTAAAAATTCCGTAAAATCTTGTATGTGCTAGCCAAGATTTTTAGAGCTTCAAGTTCACTAAAATAGCTTTTGAAAACATCTCATGTCCTTGGCTTTTTTTTGATGTTTTGAGCCTTTATAAAAGTTGTAGAGCATAAAATTATCTATAAATTTAATTCTTATAAAATTTTTGTATAATCAACCATAGTCAAGGTATAGCTCAAAATGAAGGAAGAGCTCGCTTTAATGGGTAAAGGGCCATCCATAAATTACGTCTCACAAATTTCATGGTTTTTGACCCCCTCCCCCGTCCTTGTCTGACCTGGTCAAACTTGTGAGTGTGTACATATTTTACAATTTTACATCTACATAAATAATTATTGAATTAAAACAGCAGTTCCAAAATTTGTTTTATATCAATTTAAATGATGTTTTAATAAAATTAACATCAAATCAAACATATCAAGAAATAAACAACAAAAAACGACTAATTCTATTAATTAATGATCAAACTTAATTATCTTGAAAGTCAATTGTCAAATGAAATAAAAACGATAGCACCGCTAGGTACGGTGCAGCATTTATCAAAGAGCAATAGTATCGGTGCCTACACCAAAAAAAAAAAAAAATTCTCTTTGGACAATTAAATCTAAATACCTATTAAATATTTGATTCACAATAGGCTATCAAATCATTTTGTTGACTGAAATGAAATTCAGTTGTTAGAAGAAAATTTTTTTCTCAGTATAGTAGAGCGTTAATATTTCAAAGTTCGTGTTTTACTTAACACTTAGATTAAAATAGATTTTTAAATATGACGTCACGAAATTTAAGACCCCTCCCACCCTCTTGTCACACAAGGTCACACTTCGTCGACCCCCTCCCTCCTCCTTAACTTGTGACGTAATTTATGGATAGCCCCTAATCATTGGGTATATTATAGTAATGTTAGGTCAATTGTGACTTCCAGTAAATACTGAACTTTGTAAATCACGAGATTTGTCCTGAAATGAGAGTTATCTTACTTGATAAGTGACATTTCTTACGGAATAGACCAAAATATTTATTTTCTCGAATATTAACAAATTAAGAACTTTTATCATTAATGTTGTATTAATCCCGAAAATCTCGAGATCGAGGGTCTAAAATCTCAGAATTTCAATATCTAAAGATTATCTAATTCTAAAGACTTTTCGGGATTTAAGATGCCGGGATTATTTCCTCTAAGTATGGGTTATAAAACATTCATATTTTGGGATAACCTAATGTACATAATAACCATTTTGTTGAAATATTCAGTCTGTGTTAAGACATTCAGTACGAGACTCCTGTACAGAAAAGTATGGAAAGTAGTCAAACTTAAAACAGGAGTAAGAATCTCTTTGTACAGGGGTTAGCAGAAAATATTGAAAAAATTAATTTGATCTGTAAGCTATTCCCGTATAAAGTAAGGTCAAATAACACATTGCAATAATCATTAAAAATCAGTCTGAGTGAATGAATGTTTTAAAAGTATGGTAATAAATATTTATTTAACAGGAAATGGATCAAAGGAAGATTTGACAACAATATCTTCGTCCGTTTCGCGTCTCAGACTCACTTCAGGAACTAAACCAATTGGTGACGGTCCTTTACTAGGAATTGAACGCGAGCAATGGCCCCCACAAAGTGTTGATATTGATCAAAACGAAAGACAGCGTTGTGACGCTATTTTAGAACGAGCTCTCGCACAATTAGAGCCTGTATGCCTAAAAGAACAACAATTCTGTGTTTCCTTTTTCCAACTAGATGTTCTTAGCCCCACATCAAAGGTAATAATTCCGAATTAAATGTTAAAAAGTTTATTATTATGATTAACAACATTTTAGAATACAGAGACTACTTTATATGAAACACTGAATCAAACCGAAGTAGACAATGCCATGACCCAATCTACTACAGTTTTGCCACAAAAACGTATGGAAAAGCAAATCAATGAAGAAGTTCGCCGCATGATGAGTGAACTATTTAATTGTCTAGAACCAGAATTAAATAATTTCATATCTCATTATGAAAAATTGGATAGTTTGTAAGTGCTACATATGAAGAGTATACAGGGTGTACCAGCTAGACTGGCCATTAGAAGTTTACGGAGAACCTGAAATAATAGGAATCTAAAAATTGGGATTAAAGCCTCACTGGATTGGAGCTACCTTCCCAAAATATATTTAGTTTTCTGACACTTCCGGTTTAACTGGAAGTGTCAGAAAACTAAATATATTTTAGAAAGGTAGCTCCAATCCAGTTAAGCCTTAACCCCAATTTTTATATTTCTATTACACCCTGTATAGGAATGAAGTATATCTCTATGTTAATCTTACGCACCTTCTCTTTCCTATTCGTTTTCTCCTCTCTCCTCTCTTATCCCGTTTACTCTATGTGAAAATTTTGGTATTTGAAAAACATTTTTAGCTGTATCTTGGTTAAGAATTATCTTCATATCTAAAAAAGCAGGATTATGTTTTTAACGATATTGATTTTTCTGATAATTTTTGTTACAATCTCTAAACAGGTTTAATTATATAGGGAACAACCTTAAATGACTAAGCTTAGATTATAAGAAGTCTGCACCGGTCACCAACTGCGGCGACTATCTCGGAACTATTTTTCTTTTTCTAATCTCAAAATTTGACCATATTCTTTCATAAGAGATGTTTATCCTTATCTACAACCCTTAATACAATAAAATATTTTTAAACTATATTTTAACATCTTATTTTTAGCTATTGCATGAATGTATTTGTTCGATTAAGTGCACATGTGATGTCAGCCCAAGATACTGGCTCATTTCTAAGCATGACCTTCGCCTCAGTCTTAGTGCAAGTAAAACGCAATTTCGATGACTTCATGAAATCTCAAAAATCATCAATTGAAAACACCAAAGTTAATCGTAAAAGTAAATGTGGCATTTTACCATATGTGGCTAATTTTGAAGAATTTGCTAAAACTGCCGAAAGTATATTCAAAACCCATCGTCGTCTTGATATTGAGAAATGGTATGTTCAGTTGGTAGCAAAAATGTTTGAAATGATTCCGATTCATGCATCAGAACATCATAAAACACCTCAAGAAGTTGTTAAAATGGGTAGGATAACAAATAAAATAATAAAAATCAATTATTAAACTTAAATTTTTTCCAGAGAATTTTCATCATTTATATGCGTTATTGTCTCAATTGAAGATATCTGTTCTTGATGGTCTACGTAAAGAAGCTAAAAATAAGTACAACGAAGCTTTGAAAGCTTATGTAACCCAATATTTTGGAAGACCTTTAGAAAAATTAAATGTAATTTAACCCATTTAACATATGTTTAAGAAAATTTATTAAAATATTTTTTTTTAGTTATTTTTTGAAGGAGTACAAGCAAAAGTTAATCAAGGTGTTAAGGAATCCGAAATAAGTTATCAATTAGCATATTCGAAACAAGAACTACGTAAAGTTATTCAACAATATCCAGCTCGTGAAGTAAAAAAAGGCCTTGAAAATTTGTGTCGGAAAGTAGAGAAACATTTAAGCGAAGAAGAAAATTTATTACAAGTAATTTTTACTTGTGTCAGACTAAAGGTCTTTAATTAATAATCTTTTGATTTGTTTTAGGTGGTTTGGAGAGCCATGCAAGAAGAGTTCATTACCCAGTATAAAAATTTAGAAGAACTTATTCAACATTGTTATCCTGGTTCTATGATTGCCTTGGATTTTACTATTGAAAATATATTAGAATATTTTTCAGACATAGCGAGGTCCCATTAGTTAAACTAAATATTGTATATACTATTGTTAATCTATATAAATGAAAAAAAAAAATCCTTAATATTGTTAAAAAAATGTAAGAGCGACAAAAATAAATAAATATTTAAATTATCGTTTTAATTTGTGATTTTATAGGTAGTATTATTTTAGCAAATTTTAAAGGTTTTCAGTTGATTTGAATCTATCTTCCTGATGTACCGTCTTTGCCGGACGATAAGACGCACCCCAAAATTTATCTATACATTTTTAGAAAAAAGTATGGTTTGGACGATAAGACGCGCTGTACAATTTTTACAAAAATATCAAATATTTTAATTACTTTATTTATTTTAATTCAATTTATTATTGTAATACATAGTTATTTATTTGTAGGTAAGTTTATTATGATTATATTATCGGATTATAAGACGCATCGGACCATAAGACGTAAAAAATTTCCAGAGTAAAAAAGTCCGTCTTATCATTTGGCAAATACGGTAATTCAAATATTTGTTGAATAAATCAAAGATAAGAGAGTATTTAGAATTCTAGGTCAGGAAATGTGCACTTTTTCGGGATAAAAAGTTTTTTGTGTTCTTTTTGGAAACCTAACAGATCTTCATACTAAATGCTATTTTTCTGTCATTTTCATTGAATGATATCCAAAGTATACCACGGGCAGAGGGAATTTTTCCGAAATAAAAAATAGCCAATGGATATATGTTATGGCTCTTCTAATTTAATATAGTAGCTTATAATGTTAATAAAATACCAATCAAAGGATATTGTTTTCTAAATAACTGCCAAACAAATAATAAGTTATTTTAAAATAAAATTTATAATCGTCAAAATAAATAGTCAACCAGTTTAAGGTGCGAAAACTGTAAAAAATTGAAAATTGTCAAAAGAATTTTTAACAGTATGTACTACAATTCAAAATAAATATTCTAAGAAAGATACCTAAATGTTCATTAAAAATAAATAATATGTAAAAGACCATAAATATGCTTTCGAAGGTTTAATGTGTTGTTTGCTTTATAAGTGTATCATTTGACTCTAAGCTCAAAAATTAAACCAACAATAAATGTATACAAAGAAAAATTCCTAATACATTACAAATGGAATTATAAAAAATGGTAAAACTTAAGGTAATAGAACTTGTATATCAAAACCATGAACAGCTTGGGTTAAAGTTCAATAACTATTAGTGGAGAAACAAAATAAAAATTTAAGAATTTGTTTAGCTCCTGTTAGATCCCATAGAAACTTAATGAACCACCAGGCAATTAAAAGATCGCACTTTATTATCAAATATCAATAGAAGATTAATACGATGTAAATTAAATGTAATGTTTCACTCTAATTATGAAGTTTATTATCGTTGTTGCAAAATACTGTAAATATACGGTGTTTTAATGTATAGTATATTCTGGTTGTACTATGAATTATTGTATTAAAAAATTATAAAAGAAATAATGTTTTTTTTTTATAAATTTTAAAAATCTTAGGATAAGGGATATGTTATATATATATTATGTAAATAATATATAGACGTATGTAAATCAATATTATGTAATAACAAGAGACTAATTGTTATGAGCAAAGACAGAATAAACGGAGCCACTAATTAAGTGAGTGGAAACAAATATAACAAATACAAAGTTAAAGTTAAAAGACGAAAAAATACATTTCTTTATAACACATTATTAAGTTCTGGTCGTTCTGGTATACTACAGTGTTTGTATAGATTATTAGATTGTATATTATATTAATATAATATACAGTAATAAACAAGTAATTATTATTTTATTTAAAATATTATTTGTTATATTAGTAAAAGTAAAAGATCTACCTCATTTACTCAACATCTATTAATCATAAAATATTATAATCATCATAATAAAGTATTAAAATTTTTTTTGATAATATATTTATTTTCTCGCGCAAGACAGATGGTGGAAACCGATTATATATAGGCTCATTCCCCTTGCCAAATCATACTTACCTGGCGTAGGGGTTACCGTGATCAACAAGGCGGTTCCCCCAGGGCGAGGCTCTTCCATTGCACTACGGTTGGGCTGACCCTTGCGATTATCCCTAATGTGGATAACTCGGGCGCGTAATTTTTGGTAGTCGGGACTGCGTGCGCGCTGTCCCGGAATAAAATAATTTAAAAATATCTTACGTTTCTAGAAGGATTGCATCTGAATTTCTATTGCAATTCTTAATATAGCTAAACGCAATGATATATGCCAATATGGCATTTGGCAATGTAGATGGGAATATTATGAAAGAGAAAAATATATTTAATTTTTTTTTATTTTTTTTAATCAAAAAATATGTAGATAAGTATATACATATAATAGTATTAAAAGTAATGTTTAGTTAGTATTATCAAATTATATTTTAAAAACATTCTCAATACTTTTCTGCCCTAAGAGTATCTCAATGGATCATTGGATTCATATACATAACGAGCCACTATTGATATCTTTACTTCTAAACGGTATATAAATTATATACTACCGACCGTTACTAATGCTCTGTTTAGTTTAAGAAGTTTAAATCTTTTTGAAGTGGCGTTTTTCCATTTATCTTACACTATCTATGTTACGTTGTTTCAATTTTTAAATATCCTTCTATTGAAGGGGTGCCATAATTGTCGAACTACCGACTGGGACTCGCCCCTTCTCTAAAAAACCGACAGCCATATAGTCTTCATTGTACAAAGTTACACAATCTTTTAAAAAACTGAACGAAAAAAAATGTTGAAGCAAAAAAACAATTAAAAATGGTTTAATAATTGGTTTATCTTTACCTATTATATAATTAATATAATCGCCACAGGATGACGATCTGGATACCCTTGAAAACTTAGTGAATTTTAAATTTCTGGAATAGTCAGGGAAATTTGTAGTTTCTATAATATAAATATACCAATAGGTGTCTTTATAATAGATATTTTATCGAAAAAAATTGAACTTTTCAATTAGTCGAAAATTTGTGAAAGAAATCATATTTCTAAAAATGTTATGTTATTTCGGATATTATTGTCAAATTATAATAAAATTATTTTTAGGAATGACTGGAGGGTTATTCCCAGAAATTCCGAGGAAAAGTCGTTAATTTTTATTTCCCCTTTCCTGGGAAAAAACAAAACATTTCACGAAAAAAAAATTATTCAAGTTGATTGCGATACCGATATGTTTGTTTAGTTAACTGTTATAGTCACGTATAGTCGTAATAAATATAAAATTTCAAAATCAACAATCAAACAAACTAACTAATTGAACATATGAGGAAATATGATTAGGTATAGTTAAAATTAGAGAAGCAACGAATGAATCGGCTACTATTCGGTATTCGGCTGTATTTTTTAATATTCGGTATTCGGCTCAATATTGTGTACTATTCGGCCGAATACCGAATACTACATCATAATAAAATAAATGTTACATTCGAAATTATATATGTTACGGTAAAAGTAGATATTGCGGCAAATGTACACATTTTCCGGTAAATGTGTACAATGTACATTTGCCGCCTCGTTTGGGTAATGTGCATTCAACTAACATTTACAATTTCAAATAAGGAAAATGTACATTAAATTCACAATGACCATGTCGTTTTGGTAAATGTGAGCATACAAAATACGAAATTTGATTTGCGTTGTTTTGTCTAGAGATAACGATAAAAATTTATATAAATTAGGAACTAAACAGGGAGTTTTAAAACAATCTTATTCAAGGCATAAATTTGCCATTTGCGAACAAAAGTTTATATCATACGAAGATGTTCCTATCAAGATATTGAGAAATCGGTAAGAGAAATTATAGGAATGCAGTCTCTTTTACTAGTGGACAAGGTTTTAAAAGATGCATCTGTAAAGGAACATGTTCCTCAAAAAAGTGCAGTTGTAAAAAAATGCAAATGATGATTAAGTCGATTAAGGCGCTGGTCCGAGCAATGCAAGAAATTTTTCCACAAAACCAACATATGAACCTCTAATATCAACTTTTGAATATGTCAAGGAAAAGCATGGGATAGAATTAAGTCTACTTTTAGATTGCAAGACTAGATGGATCAGCATTGTGACGATTGTGACCATGATCGAAAGATTTTTGAAACTTTTTGATTCCGTTTTATTGGCATTAAAAGACTTAAGATCTGTAACATTATTGAATGATGATAACATTCCAATATTAAGAAATTTTTGCAATACTCGCAAGCCTACTAAATTAGCTGTTGAAGCGTTAAGCAGCCGAGATGTAAATCTAATTGTTACAGCTGATGCGATTTTAAAGTTTTTATTTGATTCCTTACATGAAAACCCTGACAACGTTTCAAGAGACTTATTGGTGGTTTTATCAATTCGCATTAAAGAACGAAGAAGCGGAAGAAACCAAGATCTTGTAACTCTAGTAAAATTCATGCAAACGCTTGATTTACAATCTACTGCTATAGAAGATTTGCCGTCATCATCAAAGACTGCAATAATTCGATATGCTAACGAGATATTTACTCGGTTATTTTTGGATAAATACGATGAGAATAAAATAACAATTCTAAGTGAAGATTCGTCTGAAGAAGATTATCAACAAGTCCTTGATATAAAGGATAAATTGGCTGGTGCTATAAGTGCAGCACTTATGAAAGAAATCGAAAAACAAAACAAATTTACAAAAAGAATTAAACATGTATGAAACAACTGGAAATCTGCAAAAGTTATTGGATGCTTTAATGACTATACAGCCTACTTCAATTGAAAGTGAGAGGGTGTTCTCAGTGTCTACCAATTTTTGCTCCAAAAGAAGATCATCTTTAAGCAACTTTTCCATTAATTGCCTCTCGTTTCTGAAATGTTATTTTCTAAATATGTAAAAATATCTGGTGCGAGGCGTCACACAACTTTCTTTTACTTTCATTCATGAAAATACTCGCTGTTAGTTAAAAGAAATATAAGCACTTTGTAACAATACATATAAACAGTACTATATGCATACAACCTATAGGGCTATGTATGTATACGAATTCTCAACCTTCATCCCAGAACCGCCCTTATTCGAATTTTCTCAGGAAAAAGTTTCAAATAAAAGTTGTAGCCATTAATGAGTCTAAAAACTATAGAAAGTTTAAAGAAAACCGTTGGAGCCGTTTTCGAAAAAAAAAACAGCCCCCTGTCACTTAGATACGAGAAATGCTAAAAAAACGTGACCGATTTCTACAGAAATCTGTGTTGTTATAAGAGTCATACGTCTCAAACAGCCCCCTACCACTTAAACTTATCAGAGTTATTATAATTATTATATAAAAATACTTATCATAATTATTCTCATAATCACAATAATAATGAAAACATTTAAAAAAGTTTCATTTTAATAACTTGCCTGACGTTTAAAAAAAATTATTTCTAATCTCCGACTTTCATAAATTCTACGGTCTTTGTCAGTCTTTGTGGTCTTCTTCGTTCACTCCTTGGCAACTAAATGGCAACTAGTGACTGCAAATCGAGTAAAAATGGTCACATTTTTGTAACATGGAGTTGTAGGGGGCTGGTTTTGAATCTGTATTTACAGTAAAATATAAAAAAATGCTAAACAAATAGAAAATAGAATTCAAAAAATCATTATTAATCTCGCTGATCATATCATCATCATCTCGCTGAGCGGCATTAAATCTACACTAATATGAAATAATCAGTAAGCAGTGGAAGGAGAAGCATCCTCTCTCTAGCCCATGCGCATTAAACCGTTTACCCCACTCTATCAAAGCGACGAAATATTTACCGCTTTAACACGTTTTGCTTGTAAAAAATCGCAATTTTTAAAACTTTAATTACTTTGTTTTTAATTAGAATATCGTGATCCTTTTTTTAGTTATTAAGAACCAAGTATATAAGAAGTAAAACAAAAAAAATCCAGTAGTTTTTGAGTTAAAAGTGAACATTGGAAAACAGTTATCATTTTATTTATATAGATACCTCAATTCATTTATTTTATTTTTTAATTAATTTTGTTTTATTTTTTTTTCAAAACCACATTTATTTAACCTTTCCGTAAAACTCCGGTTTTTTTTCCGGTTTAAATTCCCGAGAAATTAGTTTTTGAATTTCCCGGGAACAAAAATAATCCGGGAAAAATTACCCTCTAGGAATGACTAAAAATTTTAATGTATATTTTTATAAAATTTGTTTTGTATAGTTATCCAGGAATTTTATTTTGTCAGGGAACAGTTTGGGAATTTTGAAATTAGTTGTCAGTCGCTATACCCTGTCCTATTAATGGGATAATAGGTATTATTGACTTGCATGTTTAATAGTAGCTCTCTAAAGAAACGTAATAATATTAATTGGACCCTAGTTGCTATAAACACAGATTCCCAGAATCATTCCAATGTTTTAACAAAAATTGGGAATGCATTTAAATCTCTTTTTTTAGACTTATTCAATTAGTAACACTATTATTAATTTGAACATGCTAACAAAGAGCGAAAAAAATAAATTGGAGAAATTGCGTTTTTTCAGGTGTGCAAACTCTTTTTTTTTTGCTAGAGATAACACCAGTAGTTATGTAAATAATCAAGTACTCAGCGTTTTACTATAATTTCGTAATATTGTGTGGTTAAATGTACTTATACCATTTGTAACTATTTCTGAAATATTACAACTGAAAATAAGAATAAGAAAAAGAATAATTCTAATTCAATAAATTATCATTTTATTGTTAAAAAAAATTAAATGACTTTTCTCTTACTATGTAAAACAGCCAGGATATTTTTAAGAAATGAATAACTATTTGGTACCAAAGAAAAAAAAACATTTTTTATAACATAAATATTGTTATTTGAAGTTTTCGTGTGTACAACACAATTAGCTATACAATACTAATTTTGAAATATTGCATCGAAACGAAGCGTCTAAATAGGATTTACATTTTAGGAATCAGCTGGTGCATCTGGTGGATTGTAGTTAAAGAAGAAATTGCCGAACGTTTTCATATATACTATAGCTCCAACAAAACTGACTACACCAATAGCTAAATTTCGGTTGTGGGCTCCATTGGTTTGATTATAATGCTCAATCCATGATCCAGTAGGAGTAGGTAAGTCGTTCATTGTGGTTTTCCTTAATTCAGCAGGACCACCGCTTTTATGTGCACTTAAATTACGCACACCAACTAAAACAAGAAAATGTTAACGATAACAAATTGATATTTCAGTCTATATTATCTAGATATATTTTTAGAGGTTATGTAAGGCTTACGTAATTCTACTTTAATAATTAACAAAATATTGAGGAATATATGACGTAATTTAGTGTAAATTATACAATAAAGTACACAATAAGGATTTCTTTATATTATTAGAAAATTTATCAAGAAATGTAGGGAACATGTTAAATAACATTTAGGGATATGGCAATGTCATCGACTTTTGGAGTATTGATTACAAATTACCTCGTTGTGTAAATTTACGAACGGCCTGCATTTTGTATTATGAAATCACCACTGAATTCTGATAGTTTGGAAAGTATTGTATTAAAATTGTTTTCTTAAGAAATTTTTCGTTTCGTTACGCCGTGATCAATTTGCTTGATGAAACTTCAAATGCGCAGGTCATTAAAGGCCATCTGTAGTTTCTTTGGTTTACTAACTAGGAATTCCCTAAATTTAAATTAGAATAAAACGAATAAAATATGTAAAATATCAATTGATAAATATCAATTGATAAATATCGTATTATTAAGATCGAATATAAAACGCACATTTTAACGTTTTTATACGTCTGTATTCGTGATTCGTCTTATATTCGAGGGTTAATTCAGGTATTTTTTTCTAGCTTGAAATATTTCTTATAATCGATGTAATATGGTAATTAAATTAATTTGTGAGGCAGCTAGCCTTTAACCAGATCGACCCATTGGGTATTTGCTTGCTCTTTGGCTAGCCCGGGTCTGACTGCAGTTATATTAGTATGATTGTTATATTATTTTATATTAAGTCTAAGTCAAAACTATTATTGAATTAAGTTTTTTTTTCTGGAATTAAACATTTTTCAAAAAATTTTTTAAAGATTAAGAGAAGTTGATTAACTAGTGATTCGCTCTTAATTAAGTATCTTAAGTCATTTTAAGTATAGTTGACGCCGTTGACGCATACGTTACTGAGAGAAAGTTCGTATATCCATTGTGAGTGCTCGGATTTGTCGTTCGTGACTTTTCGTGAATACCACATATGATATTTTAATATTATCAAAGACGCTTTTTAAAATAGTCTTCAGTCATTTGACAATTTCCAAGTCTAAATGTGGCTCAGTAATTTCATAAAACTTTTTTTAATAAACAAATCATAACCAAATATGTTAAAAACAATTTTTCAAAATTTAATCCGAAACAGATAACGAATAAAAATTAACAATCTGTTTAAACTTAATTAAACAATAACTCATTAAACACTGAATTATGTTTGTGATGAATAATTTAATAACTCTTTTAAGTAAAATAAACAATACATGATTGTAAGTAACAATAGTGAAGTAAAAGTTTGTGGAACACATCGCGCATCTTTTAACTGAAATTTTATAAGATTTTTTTTTATTTTAAATAACATTAAAAATATATATTTAAAAATGGATTGGATAAGAAAACAATATAAAAAAATTGAGTTGAGATCACCAGATTCCACCGATTCTCATATAAACGATGGACTGGAAACTCCTGAGGAATATCGTCAAAGATGGATTTCAATTCGAGTTATTTATTTCACAATGTTTTCTATGTCATTGGGATTTAGTATCATTTTAACAGGTGTATGGCCTTATCTAGATAAGGTAATTATGATTTTTTAATCTAAGAGTTATATAAGTAATTAAAAATTATTGAGACTAATCAAAGTGTTTTTTCATAACTTACCTATACCTATATCATTGCTAACATTTTTTTTCCGTTTGTATTTTTAAATATTTTACATGCGCTGAATTCATAACAAACTTGGAAAACTTTTCAAAACATCTAATAAGATAGTTATTTCTTTGTTTAAATTTAATTTATACTTTTGTTGCATGGAAATTTATTTAAATTTTACACTATTTAAATATGTACAATGTGGGGAAAATGACTATGATGTTTGATTTGCTAAAAACTATTTTTAATGAAAACTTTTATTCAAATGCTTCTTATTTATTTATTATATAGAAATACTTGAAGCTGAAGCCCTTAATCCAAACTAGTTTTATTTGATCAAACATAACGATAATTTCTAATTGCGAACATAGAGATTTCAGACTCACAATCAGTCTTCAATGTATCATTTTCTTTTTTTTTTATATCGGAGTAAATGAGACAGTGATTATCCACTTCAATAAACCTTTTTTGTTACTTTCTATCGTTCTATTTCGATCAGAATTAACTTTATTATTGCGAATTTTGATCAAAATGCTATACCCAGATAATTTTGATTTAAATGATGAAAAGTACCTACCTAATTCTTAAAGATGAAATGGAGGTACAATCGGTACCTAGTATGAGAACTGAACACAAATACTTCATGGAATTTTACTGTTTGTGGCTTACTAAATACATTTAATAATAAAAAAATAAATAAATAAAGTCCATTAATTTTAATATAATTAAGAAAAAAAAAGCATAAAACGACTCTGTATTTTGACAGGGAATATACCTCCATTTACATTATACATAATCTATTAACCATTGAAATCAAGTTGTTGAATTGTTTATATTTTTTTCTCAACAACCATGTAGAAAATGCCAATCAATTTTTGTAAAGTTGTTAAATATAGTTCAAATGATATAACTTGAAAATTTGGAATATTTGTCATCTTTTTTACATTAGTTCAATTTAATAATCTATTGAATGAACAAATCTTTCTAAGAACGCATGTTAAAAACAGGTTTTTTAAATTGATATAACTTTTGAACGGCTTAGCCAATTATATAAAAATTTTAACAGTAGATTTGGGATTAATTAAAGAACATTCTAAAGAGTTCTCATTTGTTTGTCACCATTTTGATTTACCTTCCAACCCCCTTAATCCAAATCAAGGGGTGCTCACTTTGACTTTCACGTCACTGGGATGATCGGGTATAATCTTCGCCATTTTCGTCTTCGACGTCATTTTTAGAGATCAAAGAAACGCCGCCTAGCCAAATGAGCATACCTTATGTATCTAATAACCTTGAATCCAAATAGCCTAAAAACCCGCCGCGAAATATATTTTTATAAAATATAATCCACTTGGTAGTAATGTGTGTAAACTGTAAAAAATTAGAAAATTACTGGCAGCGGTCGCTCAATTGCACAGGATTTTCAGCATACAGCTGATATACTCTTATTCTGACCACGCCATTCTCCACTGACACGAGAGGTTACGCGTTAACTTCCCTCACTTTATCTTAAATTTCTAGCGTCTTTAACAGCTGGCTGCCTCAATTTGCGGGCACTTTTTCATACGCAGCTTTATATTATCATGCACAGGAACAAAGAACTTATTAATTTGATATATGAATCATGAATCTACATTATGAACGTAAAAGTCTTCCAAAATTTTACCTGTTTACATTTGACTGCAAAAGGGTGCGGGCACTTGAGCTACCGCTGCCAGTAATTTTCTAATTCTTTATAGACATTTATCAAGTGGCTTATATTTCATTTCGCTACTACATGAATGAAATTTGTCTCCAAAAATCAATTTTAATTGTTTTAAATAAAAGTACTTGCGGACATTTTTTGACTGACACCCTGGTAAAAATGTATTCTTCCACCTCTTCCATTCATAAATATACGTAAAAATTAGATTTTAATTAACTACATAATAAGTGTAGCTATTTAGCGGCGGGATCTTAGGCTAAAACTATCTTGATTTGATAAAATATAATAAGAATTTTCAATTGAGAACATAAAGATTTCAGACTCACAATAAGTCTTCAATATCTTCAATGAATATTCCTTTTTACTTTCTTTTACTACTTCATATTAAAAGTTGTATTGTAATCGGGTCGAATTTTTGATTTTGAGTTTTCACCGGAAATACACGTTTTGAGGTCTCCTGAGTTCGAAAGAGTGGCTTTTAAAAAATATCTGTATATATTTGCTTGTGACAATGATATTGTATCGAAATATTTATTTGAAATTCACCTAACTTAGATTTTTGCCCTCATATCTCATCTAGTTCTGCTGCGAAACTTTTGGTTGTAATCAGTTAGCATGAAGTGTCGCTTTTGCTATGCTTTTTGTATTTCTTTTTTTATTTGCACATCGGATGTGCATATTTTGCATAAACATACTATTAAAATAGGTTATTTTTTCGGCTCCTCGAGTTTCAAAGTGGGCTAAAGCCCACCCCTGTTTACACTCCAAATTGAACATTTTACAAATCAAAAACACTTAATTGTATTTTATAAAAAAGTCAGTACTTTTTATATTGTTAATGTAAATCTCATTTTATGTTGTTAAGGCTATCTTTTGACAGAATAATGCCACCTGCACTACTAATTGTTATAAATATTTTATGAATATGCACATGAAATTACCAACAGTTGTCGCAGAAGAATATTTATAAAATCAATTTACACCTTTGTTCCAGTACCTATGACTTTCGTTAATAATAATAATCTTTACCTAATTACTACTCGTATGTAAAATAAACACCTAATGAGTCAAGTATACAATTTGATTTGTTAAGTGTTAAATCTGATTTGTAAAATTTCCAATTTGGAGTATAAGACCTGTATCTTATAGTATTCACTATCCAGAGCTTGTAATAAATTAATGTTTCCCATACTTTCAATTGTATTTCAAAACTTCTTTATGGTATTCGAAACCACAGGTCTCCACAGCAATGCTCTACGTTGGTACAGCCAAATTAGCATGTTATGAAATAAATAGTTTCAGTCCTTAAAAGATACATAAAATTCATTAATGTTGATTTAAATAAGAAATACATAAAATAAAAAAAATCCACTTATTTTGGTCAATGAATATATCTAATATCTTAATTCGTAGTTTGTATTTATGAGTAAATCCGGTTGTGAGTTTGTTTTTCATTCTTTTCTCAAGAACCGTTCAGTAAATGTTGATAAAATTTTAAAATTGTTTATCTATACTTCAATTGATATAATTTGCAACATTCGGCAGCTTTTTATTGGTAGTGTAAATGAATTTAATATATTGAATGAACAAATTTCCATAAGAACACATTGTAAAATACAGTTTTTTCTTTCAACTGTAATAACTTTGAAATGGTTTAGTCAATGATTTATGTATATACCATGTTTATCAATTTTTAAAAATAAATATTTGCTTTGTGTTGAGTATATTTCTTTTCTTTTGTACCCTTCATTTCTTTTGAAACATTGGGTTGCAAAATCTTTAATGATTTTCTTTTAGTGATTCACTTTTTGAGAAACAACCATCGCTTTATGACTAATCGTCTTGTTAAATTTATAAATTGAATCTGGTAACTTGATGCCCGAGGAAGATTTTTTGATTACTCCTAGTTGACCTTGCTGTTAAAAAAATGCATTTCGTTTGTCTGTAATCTATTTATTTTCAGCCAAGAAAAACGTTTTATATAAAAATAATATAATTCCTCATTAATTATAATTGCTAATAATCTTTCATATGTACCATCTTATCTTAAACTTATAAATATTCTTCACATGCGCTAGTTTTAACTTATAATAAGAACTTTGCATGTTTCATATTGATTATTAAGTCATCAATTAGCAAGTGTAGTACTGTGCAGTTTTTTTATTTATTTAAATGTGATTATTATAGATCAACGATTGCGGATTTAAGAGAATTAAATTACACATTTATTATTTTTATAATAAGTCTAGATTTTTATTGCAATTTTAAAATTATTTAATATACATTAATGATAACATCACGCGTTAAATTCGTGAGTGTTTTATTTGAAATTCTAACATATTAATAAACGTTATGCTTACGTTCGTTTCTCGTAAATGAGATTTACAAGTAATTGATGAGATTATACAGCGAGGTCTAGATTGGGGGATGGGGATGCGATTAAATATAAAATTGAATTTAGTTAAAATTACCGGTTAGAAATTAAAATTATATTTTATGTAAAATATAATTTTTTTTGGAAATGTTTTTCATTGGTTCTTATATACGGATTGAATTTATAACGATAATACAAGTGGAATCAAACGTAAATTCAAATTCAGATTCTAAGTTGATCTTTAAATATTAACACTATGTAGGGTAAACTAAAGAAAATATTTTTGAGCTATCGTTTATCCTATTCTGACTATTTATAGGTGAATAGGAGATTTAATTGGGAACAAAATACTTAACACTATAATAATTTATGAATATCTATTTTTTGTGGCTGGTGAAGAAATAAATAATTAAATATAGTTTCAAAATTAAAAGAAATACTCATTACGTCCATAAAACCCATTATTCTTGATTTAAATTAAGAAAAAAAGCATAAAACAAAAAAGTGTATGTACCTACTTTTGACAGTGAATGTAGCTCAATTTCAACTATGTATTAAATATTAATCAATAAAATCTAGGTACCGATTTGTTTTTAATTTTTTTCTCAACAATAATGCTGTAAATGTTAGTCAAATTTTACAAATTTGTCTTCTGAAGTCCAAATGATATAACTTGAACGTTTAAAATATTCACCATCTTTTTTACATTAGTATGAATAAATTTAATCTATATTGAGTGAACAAATCATAAGAATGCATATTATTATACAGACTTTTTAACCTGTTGTAACTTAGGAACAATTTAATCAATAGTATTAAAAACGAACAACTTTGTAAATTTTTCTTTGGTTGCCATCATTTTTTTGGTGTACTTCCCAAACACCTTTAAATGGTATCTAATGCTCGTGTTACAGGTTCGAACTGGCTATGAGCAAATAACTGATGGATCGATCTGGCCAATAAGAGCTCGTAAGCCGGCAGCAGGGGTGCTTATATCCTGAAGAAAATTTTTTTTTAGTAAAAATCCGGGTAGCCTAGTTGCTCTTCATGTTCTAATCACATAAAATTTTTTAAAATAAAAAATAAAGTAAATCTCAATTTATGAAGGGAGAACTTACAAAATCACCTTCCTGCAAGCACCAGAATAATTTATGAGAATTTCATGACAAAAAGGTTAGGTGTAAAGATTGACTCAATTAGAGATAATGGACTTAGATTTTTTTTTCCGTTAGCAGAAAGCCAGGTTAGGGCTCGTTTCTCCCACACTGAAGCCTTAGACTTATTGTACTCCTATTCTGCTTATGTATCCCTGTTGTAAAACGATTCTTGCTTATTCCTGCAGGTTCAGCATGTTGCCTAACAAAAGCAGTCCTTGTATTAAGCTTTTTACGCGATTTGTATTCAAAAATGATATGGGTTTTGTTTTCCATCCCCTCACAGTCTGCAGTTGGGATCCTGTTGAGGCATCCCAATAGTCTGCAGATGCTTTCTTAGTCTACAGTGTCCGGTTATCAGTCACGTTACTGTTCTGAGTTGGTGTCTTCCCAGCCGCAAATTCATCCCATCATTGTCTTGCTGAGCTTCTGACCGAAAATTTCTAGCCGGTATTGTTTTGCTGCTGCCTCAGCCGACTTTTTATCGTCCTTTTGACAGCTGATTTGGTGCCCTTGCGCAAGCATAAGCTTCTTCATTGCCCTCAACTTCCTTATGTCACGGCACCCAACCAAGTTTGACTCAGTTGTGCTTTGCCAGGTCCTCCAAGAGTTACCGCCACTCTATGAACTTAGAATAATAATGGTTTTCAAAAGCGAAGCTCTTTATATTTAGATAAAGATTTATATTTTTAAAAACAGAAAATGAGAGGATTGACCCTGGTGGCAACTTTTTTTTGCGTTATTGAGGGGTGGAATTTCAAAAATTTTTCTTTGATGAGAAACATAGGCCTCTCAATATTTTTTTTTTTTTAGTTTATTTAAGGTTGCATCAACTACTATGGTCATGATATTGTCGAATCCGAAAACCTATGAAAATAATCTTGGGCTTTCATTGGGATTCGAATCCAGGACCACTGGCGTATAAGGCAACTATCTAGTCCATAACGCCACTAAGTCCACTAAGTGACCTTATTTTTTTTATTAAATAATAAATGAAATAACTTATAAAAGCTTACTTGATTTCATTCTTAAATATTAATCTTTGACTTGAGTTTGACTATATTTCAGTTTAATTTTTGATCTTGTAGCTTAAAATTCAAGTCAAGTAGTGAATCTCTTATTCGCTGAGCGTTAGTATGTAAATTATGATTACATAAGTGATTTTTTTTATTTAGTCGACATTTGTTTAGTATTATAATTTTTTAGTCCCTTCAGTTTCGTCATTTCATATGTGTTGTTATTAAAGCTGTCAAAGTATCTATGTTTTGCATTATAGCATATTGTATCTATTACACTTAATATTATTTATGTATTAAAATTATTACGTATCTATTACAATTAACGTATTGTATTTATTATATTTTCAATACCTGTTTTCTTATTACTAAGTATAATCATAATATTTATAGTCAACTATTTGTAAAAAGAAAAGTGAAAAGAGTTGTTTTAAACGATACCCATCAATAGTTTGATGGAAAATATATATGATACATCAAGACAAATATTTAATCTTACTATTTAAAGTTAATTCAATCAGCGAAAATTACCAAATGTCCTAACAAAATAATCAACCTTGAACAACGTTGAAGACATAAGAATCTAATTGTAAGATTATTTTGTCACTAAGTATTCAAGAAGATAAAATATTATGTTCCAAGACAAAGAATCTGGATTCCTTATGTTTTTAAGAAGAAAAAAAATCATGAGTATCGCAGATGTGAAGTATCTACATTTTACTATATTTTCCATATATATTATATAGAAAATATTAAATATCCTTGTAATATATAGAAAAATATATGACGTACCTATATTTAATATCTACTACTTAGGGTGTTTTGAAAAAAAAATCTTATAGTGCTCAAAAATTGATTGTATACGAGTATAAAAAAATAAAATAAATAATAATAAAAAATGGCGCCATAACGAGTTCTTAATATCAATATTAAGGTTTGTCTCAATCCATTTCTTCATTCCATTTAAATAACTTAATTACTAATAACCATAACTAATATTACTAATACCAATAACTTAATAACTAATTATTTTTTTGATTTCGAATTTTGAACCGTAACAACAAACTGAAAGAAAGGATTGAAAGGAAATTTTACGGTTTATAAAGAAGTCTTTAAAACAAAGTTCCTCAGATCAACCGTTTCAAAAATATCAGAGTTCCAAAATTGTTGAATATATTCCTAAGGACCTATTTTGTAGAGCGTAAATTTTCCTATATATCTTTTTTTTCAGATTGTTTTTACGATGAACTGTTCCAAAGTTATGAAAAATCAAATACAAAAAAAAATCTGTATTACTTTCTTAAATAGATAATGAAAAAATGGATTGAACTTTGAGGCAAACCTTAATATTGATATTAAGAGCTTGCAGTTTTGGCGTTAAAATTTTTGTTTTAATACATACTTTCAAAATTGTAAGACCCCATAAGAAAATTCAAAAATTTGTTTTTTACCTACTGTTACTTATACGGTGAAAATTATTTTTTTAAATAGGTAAATACCCAGTAGGTTACAACTATTAACTTAAAAAAAAAAAACTCTAATTTGAAAGTAAAATAAGAATTATTATTTAAAATTTCTATAGAAGATTCTACTTTGAGTAAAAGTAATCGACATTTTTGTTTAGAGTAAAAGTTAAATTTTTAAAAATATTATGTTGTGTACTATCTCCAATTGCTGATTTATACTTTTTTATCGTTATAGTTAAACATGGCTGAGTTTACTGTTTGGAAAATCCAATAGAGATCATTATGAAACTAAACCTACAATTATTAAAATTAAAATAATATTACATTTAAAAGAAAATGATAATAGTGTATGAAAAGATTTATTTAAAAACATTTTAATAATGTGCTATTAATATCAATTTTAGCGTAATTGTTATCTATGTAGACTTTGTATTTGAGACTCTCGACAATACTTTGAATAGAAACACTATTTAATAATATTAGAAATATTATATCGTTATATAAAAAATGTATCCATTTGTTTAAAGATGTATAAGTACAATACTTTTTAATAAATCTATTCATATTGTTTGTTATTTCAATGCATTTTAATAGAGTGCATTTTAAGTAGTACGAGGTTGTCTATCGTACCTGCTTCTAGAAAACTTATTAAATTTATGTTTAATTATATTTGTATTAAAATACAAATATAATATAATCATATTTTTATATTGAACTTTTTTTAATCGGATTTAGAAATAGGTAATTGAAATAATTATTTTTTATAGTTACATGAAAGTTGAAATATTCACATTTAACTGATGTAGGCTTGTCATTGAAACGACGGGTTTTGTAAATAAGAAGATAGATAAGGCTTTATAATCAAGAGTAAGCGGTTAAAGTGTACTGAATATAGATATGTATTAAATCCAACACTAGGTTTGTATTAACATAAATAATAAAAATAGCACAAATTTTGAAAACAAATAGTAAAATTTTGACTGATATTTAAGTGTATGCATGCTAATAATATATGACAATTAGTAAGTGCAATGTTGCTGGAAATCTTTATTCTTTTGTCATACTTAATAGCTTTTTTTGCAAAAATGTTAGATTAAAATTCAATTCTTTGATTTTAAGCTTTCTAAATCTTAATATTTTTTCAATGTAAGGATATAATTAATAATAAATGTTTGAATTGGTTTCAAAAATATTGATCGCCTTCTTTTAGCTTAGCTTCTGAAAGTCGTGGAAACTCTTGGCAGAGATACTTGAAACATAGTTCACATTTAGGCAGTCTTCAGAAACTGTTTCGTGAGGCCTAACTTTATATGTACAGGTGTAAAGAGAACGTTTTTTTATTATCTTTTATGCATAGAACCTATGTAATAAATTTAACGAATTTATCTAGAAAATGTAAACAAACAAGGAGTAATACAGCTTTTTAAGTATCATAGTTGAATTCAGAACCTGAAAAAACTGAAGAACAAGGTATTTTCATTAAAAAAGTTTTTTCATTGTGAGCCTGTGTAATTAATTAATATAATATAAAAGAGTATATATATTGATTTAGGAGACCTACTGGAAAAGGAGTGATTTTTATCGGTATCAGAGTAAAGTTAGCTACTATTATAAAATAATAAAGATAACATAAAAACAGTAATCTAGGTATTATAAATATACAATATTATTGGTAGGTATAGTCTATAATAAAATCATTGAATTATTGGTTTCAAATTAGAATTCCACTTAATTAAAAAAATTGTTAACATGATAAATAGTATACATATCAAATTTTTGTTATTTAATCTCATTGTCATTTTATATTGTTGCATGAAAGATTTCTGAAGGCTATTTATATCTGTATAATATAATATTTTTAGTCTGCTTCCTACTAGTTGCGACCTGTAGGTGCTTGTAACTATAGGTACATTCTTATTTTGATGATACATTGATGAGACATGCATTTTGACAATTTATCTTCGACCTTCATAAAACAAATTCTTTAAAAATATTTAATTTTGGGAAGTACAAAATTTACATAATATTTATAATGCTTATAAAGTAGGGGAAAGTGGGGTATTTGAGAACAATAAACTTTAAATTATCCTAATTAATAATATAAAATAACAATTTTAGTAAACTTTTGCTATAACATAAACTTTAACTTATCTACTTTAATAATTTGATCACAAAACTTTTTTAAATTAACATTAGAATAACAAAAATATAGAATATAAAAACTATTGCCATTCCTATTTCCCCGGTAGTGTGTGGGGGAATTAAACTCAATCCACGGGGGAAATAGAAACTGCATTGGGTAATGATAATATATATAATATAAAATTTAATGATTAACTATGTTTCACACAAATCACAGACGTAATTATTACACATGTATTGACCGTTCGTACATGCATCATGGGCCCATTTCTTACATTTGGTACACATAATCCAGTCTTCTTTAGGGGGCGATTCATATTTTTCCGTGCAGAATATGCAATAATAGTCCACGCCGTCACTTTCCTCGAACACCGTTTTCAAATTTCTAACGACCGCTGTATTGTTGACTGATGGTGGGTTCGTTGTACTTCTTCGTTGTTGAATATTTTTACTTTTCTTTGCAGTTTGCCGTTTTTGTTTTTCCTCTAATTGATGTCTTATGGGAGTCCTGGATAAAATTTGAGAATGTTTTCTTTTTCTTCGTTGTGAAGTTTCTATTTTAGGAATGATCGGCACGTTGGCTATGTCAGAGAGGAGCACAGGAGTTAACGGAGCAAGAAAAGAGTGTATGATTAAATCGGTTTGATGTTCATGATTATGGTTGTGTGATGTTGTCGGTTGATCGTCCACAGGATGTGTTTTCTTAGCTGTAGTAGTAGTAGTAGTAGTATCACGAACGGAAGTAGTATGTGGACTGTCATGACTGTCAGCAGTGTTAAATTTATCAATAAAAGGCATATTTGCGAAGCATTCGTTAAACTTGTCCGTATCGATGGGATGAATTCCAGCCACTCTAAAACCATTGATCGCTTTGCTTATGTTGGCTGTCTTGTTGTACGCATTAGTAAACAGCTCGGCCACTTTGTATTGGGTGATCCGTTTGCCAGGATTGTTAACCAAGTAGAGCTTACACTGTCGATTGTATGCACATTTCAGTGCACTGAAAAAAGTTAAGTCCAGCGGTTGCATTTTATGTGATACATGAGGCGGTAAGGAAAGAACATGAAGGTTGTGTTCTCGAAAAAGCGTGTATGCCCCCAAGCTAATGTGACGTTCATGATTATCTAGTATTATCAAGACTGGCTCGTCCTCGGTAGGTTTAACAAAATTAATGAAGTGCTGTAGGTATTCAACGAATATGGACTCATTTATCCAACCAGAATCAGAAACCGTGCCAATCATATCGTTATTAACGCCATTCAGCAACAGGTCACACATACGCCTTCTTTTGAAGATAAACATTGGAGGTACATATATACCGTTTGCACTTATCGCACAAACAACGGTAGTGGTGATACCGCGCTCAGCACTTGTCGCTTTTCCAACTTGCTTCAAACCTTTCGGCGCCAATATTTTCGAATTACGTTGAACAGTGTTGATACCGGTTTCATCAATGTTGAATATACGGTGACTAGGAAAATTGTATTTACGTTGGAGGGTTTCTAGTTGATCGAAAAACAATTTAATTTCGGTGGCATTGAACGCTTGAATTCGGTTAAGTGATGTTGCTTCTGGAGTTCGTAGACTGATGGAGGGATGTCGAGACATGAATGAATAGTACCAGTCTTTACCAGCCATCTGAGATTCTTGGTTAAATTTATGGCTCAATTTGTTGGCTTCAGCAAATGTAAAGGCAATCTTTCGTAGTGATCTAGGTGTGATGCCGTAAAAAGACTCGCAACAATCGAGGATGTATTTTTCCAATTAATTTTCGTGACTATGATTGAAGGCAGGGTGTCGTCCTTTTTTCGGTTTCTTAAATTCTTCTAGATGCACTTGTCGAAATAATGTTGATTTTGGTACTCCGTATTTGGTTGCTGCTTTGCTTAAAGAAAGTCGTCGACATCTCACATCATGTCTCGCGCGTTGGAGATTTTCAATTGTGTACCGCGGTGTTGTTTTTCTTGTGTAATTTCTGGGCATCTAAAGAGAGAATTTTTTTTTCCGTAGAACAATCATAATTATTGGAAACAACACCACAAAATAAAATTGATCCAAACAAATTGATCAAACAAAACAACAACAATAACAAGTCAACAAAACGAAACGTTGCATCAGAGTTTAAAATAAGAAAATTAATAAGACATATTAATAAGAAACGTCCACATTTACCCCGCGAAAATCGTTCCAAATTACCCGATTTAGGCAATTCATATTAAAATGCTCGATACTTAAAATATTTTCTTCATTTAACTTAAATAGCCACATAAAACTAATAAATGAATTGTAAATGAAAGATAATAACAAAAAAATACGCACTAAAGGTCAAGAAATAATTTTTTCAAAGATTTTTACATACGACAAAAATTGTAACAAAAGATCAAATTTTAATTATTTACTTACCGTGACAGTATGCGAACGCCAATTTAAATATTTTTTTCTGTCAGGAACGATAAAGCACACACTTGTCAATTCAAACACTAATAAAATTTTTTTTAAATACAGAAATAATTAAAATTTAACTGTTTTTAATTAGCCGCTGTTCTCAAATACCCAACTTTCCCCTATAATAATCTCTCGTAAAGAAACTACAATGGAAACGTTTAAAATATTAAACCAATACGCTTAATTAACACGAAATAATGCTGGAGTTATAGTCGGATATACCTACTACTAGGCAAGGTAGTCCCGTGCCTAACGTGATGGAAAAACTATAGGTATAACACTCAAAAAATATCAAAATTGTTCTTCTTGAAATAAGTATATAAACATGATTTTTCAAATCATGTTTAATTTATTTATGAACTATTTTAAAATGACTTTTAAAAGTATTTTTCTCAAAATTAGGACATGCAATCGACATCCTTGGGTGACATTTCATGAAGTACCAATGAGCGGCATTGTAAACCCAAATATTTCCAAAATTCTTTTAAAATAAAAAAAATATTTCGCTATATATTCGCTATCGGTTTTATGTCAATCTAGATTCTAAGGATTCGTCAAGTCAATTAGATATGCATTTTTTGAAATTTGAATTAGGTATGCTTGATATTGAATATGAAATAACTTACAAAGTCAATGACTTGAGTTTGACTTCATTTTAAACCAAATTTTGGCCAAGTAGCTTAAAAATCAATTCAAGTAGTGAATCCTTATTTTAACCATCACTGATTATAAATGTTTTTAATTTTTGTCTTGATCTCATTTTATTGATCACAAACGTGCAATTTTTGTTACAACAGTTGTACCTACATTGTTCATAATAAGTACCTAAGTTAAAATTAAGGCTTCCAAACCATTATTTGATTTTATTTTTTCTCTTGAAATGCCTTGTTTCAATTACTATAACTTTTAGTTGAATACTGAGGATTTGTGCGCAACTCGAAACTTTAGGAAGTAAAAATTAACGAATACTTTATGGTTTTCGTGCTCTTTTATAAGAAAATGTTGTAAGTTCAGAACACGTTTGACCACAAATATATTCATTAATGTTTTTCGTTTTACCACTGTTAACCTTTGGTGATATTAGCTTAAGCCTTGCGAACTAAATAAGTCCACATAAAATTAAGTCTTGCGGAAATAAATAGACTATAAAATTATAAGAGTTTGATTTTGTATTGGAACAAGGTTTTTTAAACTAATTAAATATAACAAGCTTAAATTGTTTTTCAAATCACAATAAACTAAAACAAATTAGACTTCGTGTTATTATACCTAGCAATTATTTTAGAAGAAAAATGTATGGCTTGGATTTTTTATTACTAAATTAAAAAATTAAAAAGTTAACAGGAACTAATTGAAGTTTCTAGTAAAAATTAGGTATATACAAAAAAATGCTAAAAATAAAACTCAAGTATCAGTAAAATTTGTCAATTTACTTAATTATTCCACCAATTACTATTACGTGTGTTAAAATATTTTATTCAATTTAAGACAGCTTTATAAAGACATTTTTAATTTACTTCTATAAAATATGTTAAGTTTTCGCCTTATAAATATTTTTGATGTAATATAAGACCTTCCAAATTGTATAAATGAAATAATATTAAATATAGGTATATTTATAGTTTACGACACGTAAGTACATAATGCAAATTTGGTGTTAAGAAAATGACGCACATTCAAATAAATTTTATTAAATTTAAAATTAATTCTATTGTTATTTGAAAACGAAAATTTAAATATAAATAAGTCCATGTAAAAATATTAAGTTTCTATTTATGTCCATGGTAATTTAGCTTTTATATAATTTCTATTTAATAAGGTCTAAATTATTCTTATATGATGATAGTATATGCTTTTTAATGAATATGAATTGAATGAATTTATTAATGAATTGATCAAGCAAGTGAAAAATGTTAACAAATAATTTTTGAAAATAATTTGAAAATCCTTTAAAAGTTAAAAGTTTAAATCATGCTTGATTTTAAATACCTATGCACATAGCTTATTAATAAAATAAATCTTTGAATAGGTTTTAATGATTTCGATAGATTTTGGTTATTTTAACGTATTAGATAATGATGGAAAGATGAAAAGTGTAGTTGCCTGCATATTTGTTTAGTTTATAGCGATGTATATGACTTTTAATTGAAGTAAAGTATATAAAAGAACAAATAATATCAGCAATCAAAACTTGGTCCGGTGTGGACGTCTTTTCGAGTGAATACGAATACTGGCAATAACAAGAATTGATTTGATTCGACATAGCTGGCTGGCTTGTTTATCAAAAAAAAAAAAAATATATATATATATATATATAAAGTGCAATTAATTGGGGTGATTTAATCAAGAAGTGTGATTCTGTGCACACCGGGGAAGAAGGAGGACCGTCACACTCCAGCCTCCGGTGTGTCTGGGGCACGGAGGCGGACGAGAGATCCCAGGAGCATGGAGTCCAATAGCGGTCATGGGCAGGAGCAAACAAAGGCAACGAACGAACCCAATAAATACAATGAAAACGAGCCTGTCACAGCAGGTAAGCTGAATTTCAAAGTATTTATTGAAAAAAAACAATCAAATATAGGAATAGCACCAAGCATAAGTGCGCTAAAGATAGCCAAAATATTATACAAAATTGATAACGGCAAGGGCATATGCGAGATAAAGAAAGTAGGTAGAAATAGAGTAATTGTTGAGACAAGCAACCCAAAATCAGCAAATGATATTATATCAGTCAGCGAACTTTATGAAAACGGCTTTAGGGCCTATATCCCGGCATTTTTAACATCCCGTGCAGCAATTATTAGGGACATCGACATGGAATATTCAATAGATGAACTCAAAGAAGGACTGGACTCAGGTGATTTCAAAGTTAAACACCTATACAGAATAACAAAAAGAGAGAGAATGGGAGATGAAACACGATTCACCCCCACAAAAACATTAAAAATAATATTCCATGGGCAACATATACCCCAATACATATATTTATGGAGGCTCAAAGTAGAATGTAACCCATTCGTGCCTAGGGTGAAACAATGTTTCAAATGTCTTAGATTTGGTCATAACACAATGCAATGCAAAAGTAAAAACGAAAAATGTATAAACTGCGGAGATACAAATCATAAAATAGAAAACTGCGATAAAGCCCAACCAAATTGTGCAAACTGTGGCGGCATACATAAAGCCACCGAAGCAACCTGTCATGAAAAAGCGCGACAGATCAAAATAAATGAAACGATGGCATATCACAACATAAGTTTTCATGAGGCAGCATTGGAAATTCCCTCAAACTTAAGCACGAAAACCCAAAACCTGTACGCTGTCAGAACACGGAATAGATTTGACCTTTTGGGAGAAGAGTTTCCGCCTGTAGGTGAGAAACTAATTTCTATACCAAAATACACCCCCCCACCCATATCAAGATTCGGAAGAGGAAACGGAAAAAACATGAAAAGCAAAGGAAACACAGAAAAAAGGAATCGAAGTGACACTAACTCCAGTATGGAACCAGAAGTAAGGAGAACACAAAGAAAAATAAAAAAAAAAAAAATAATAAATAATAATGACTCGGACTCAGAGGGACCAGCCGTAAAAACAATAACACTGGCCAGAAATGAGATAATCGTACACTCCAACCAGCAACAACAAGAGCTAAATTCAAACAATCGCATAACACAAAAAGTAAACAAAGAAGATGAAGAATTGACAGAGAAAGAAGCAGGTAAAAATTCGAGAATGGAACAAGAAGAAACTGAGTTGGAACAACAAACACCTTGGAAAAAAAATAACAAGAAATAGCATTAATCTAAATAAAATTGAAATACAAAAAGATAAAGAAGACAAAGAAGACAAAGAAGGAAGCGATCCTGAGATGACCAGTGCCAAGCGTACACAACGCCCGAAAAAAGGAAGACCTAGAGGAAGATCTAGGTAAAGTCTTTAAAAGTAAAAATGTAATAAAACTTAAAAAAAAAAATAAATAAATAAATAAAAATAATAATAAACAAATTAAATCAAAATAAATAAATTAAAAAAAAAATAATAATAAATCCGAAACAAACGTTAGAGTTATAAATAAGGAAAACAATTTAAAACCACTACATTTAAAAATAATAACAAGCACTTAACACTTCTCTACTCAAAAACATCCAATAAATTAATAAAACTAAATTAAGAAACAAATAAATATCATACAAACCAAAATAATAAAAATTGAAATTAAAAAAAAATTAAAAATAAAAATTATTAAAAAAAAAAAAAAAATGCCTAACAACTTGAAAATATTACATTGGAATATACGTAGCATTTACGCTAACAAAGAGGACCTGGAAATAATAATAGCCAAAGAAAATTACGATATCATATCACTTAATGAAACTTTTCTTAGCCCAAAAAAAAATTTTTACATGAAAAACTACAATATAGAAAGACAGGACCGTATACAAGAAAATGACGGAAACAGACACGGCGGATCAGCAATCCTTATCAAAAAGCACATAACATACACCAGAATAAACTTAAACTTCCCCGCAAACATAGAGCCGACAGGAATAAAAACTTCTGCCGCAGGAAAAGAATTAAACATAATCTCTATATACGCCCCTCCAAAACACGGGGTTAGCAAAAAGGAATGGATGGATCTTTTACGGCAAATGAAAGAGACCGTAATTTTAATGGGGGACCTCAACTGTCACCACTTAGAGTGGGACCCAAACTGCCAAAAACCTGACAGAGAGAGAGAAGCTCTTCTTGGGGCTATTGAGGACTCTCAATTATTTATAGTAAATGACGCCTCACCTACGAGAGTTAACCGGCCGGGATGGACCCCAAGCATTATAGACCTTGTATTAGTCTCTACGAGCATAGCAACTAAAACAGATCATTGGAAAGTACACGAGGAAAGTTATGGAAGCGACCACTACCCCCTAGAATTCTCATATATATGCAACTACTACCCCCAAAAACCCAAAGAAATAACATTCACGTACAAAAAAGCTTACCGAAAAACAGATTGGGTAGAATACAAAAATATAATAAAAAATAAAATACTTAAAAAAGAAGCTCCGCCAAATAACGAGGCCTATAACGAACTTAAAAAAATCATTGACTCGGCCGGGGCAAAAAGAATCCCAATCGTAAAGTCTAACGTGCACGCAACGAAAAAACCTCCTTGGTGGGATGACGAAATCAAAAAAGCATGGCTTTTACGAAAATCATGCCTAAAGGAATTTAACAGAAAACCAAACATTGAAAATTACCTGATTTATAAAAAACAACAGGCACAAACCAAAAGACTAATCAAGGAAAAAAAAAAGGAAACCTGGATCCAATTCTGCGATAGCATAAATCCTAATACAACAACCACTGACGTATGGGAAAAAATCAAGAGAATCAAACATGCGACCAACCCAGAAAACAAAAACAGGATAAGGGACACCTCCTGGATTAATGACTTTGCTCACAAGCTAGGACTAGAAAAATGCGAAGCACCAATAACAATCCCACAGGAAAAATTTAAAAATAAAAATCTCAAAGGAGCGGACCATCTAGAGGGCCCAGTCACCGAAGAGGAAATGAGGTTGGCATTGGATCATAGGAAGAAAACGAGTACAGGATATGACGAAATAAATTACCAAATGATCCAACAGCTCCCCAAGGTAGGAATGAAGGTACTCTTGAATATCTTTAACTGGACCCTGAACACATCCCTTATTCCGGCCGACTGGCGAAAACACATAATTGTCCCGATCCCAAAACCCAACAGACCATTAGAAAGGGCCGATTCCTATCGCCCTATCACACTTCTCTCCTGCATTGCCAAAACGCTAGAAAGCATTATTAAAAACAGAATGGACTGGGTCATAGAAAGAAATAACATTTTGCCGACAAACCAATATGGATTTAGAAGAGCAAGAAGCACACAGGACAACCTAAGCATTCTTAACACGGAGATCCAAACAGCATACAATTTGAACCTGTACTTGTACTGTGCCTTCATTGACTTAAAAAGAGCCTTCGACAATGTCAATCTTGAAATTATGGCTGAAATCCTTGGCAATATTGGCCTCCCTAAAAGCATCACAAGGTGGATTTATCTATATTTCAAAAATAGAGCCATATACATCAGAACCAATAACGACCTGCACGGGCCTTTCTGGGGAACCAAAGGTCTCCCCCAAGGGTCATTACTAAGCCCATTATTATTCTCACTCTACATTAAATCACTTAACATAAGAGAACATCAAACTTTCACGTTGTTCTACGCTGACGATATTGTTTTAGTCCACAAAAGTAAAAATCACGAAGACGGTTGTAAAAGACTACAAAACTACATTTGGACCATAGAGCAAAAACTTAAAAAAATACAACTCGAACCATCCATGGACAAAAGCCGAGTAATGATATTCACCAGACACCGGCTCAAATCAAGCCCTAGAATAATTCTTAATAATCAAACCATCCCAGTCGCCAAACAATACAAATACCTTGGTGTTATCTTTGATGATAAAAGTACCTGGGAACCGGAAATCAACGCCATAGCTGCCAAATGCGCCAAACCCTTAAACATCTTAAGAGCCATTAGCGCAACAACATGGGGTGCACATCCTGCAACAATGCTTAAACTCTATAAAGCATTAATACAGCCACACTTCGACTACTCCGCAATCTTGATTGATACAGCATCTCCTAAAAGACTCAATAAATTGGACATAATACAAAACAAGGCTTGCAGAACAATAGTTGGAGCACTTAGATCAACACCTATACAAATCTTACTGAAAGAATGCGCGCTACCACCTCTGAAAATCAGAAGAAAATTCACAGCCGATAAATTTCTAATTAAAAAAATACAACAACAAAAACATGAATTAGTTTCGAGACTAGAAAATTTACGCCAATCACTTAATACCAACTACTGGAAAAATAAATCGGAACCAGTACTTCTAACGGCATACAAAGAGCTCAAAGATAGTCGAGTATCAAAGTTTCGATTGCAACCCTACTATCAACTGGAATGGAGTTCCCTTATGGTGCGACCAGTGGTTATAACCGATCTCTTTAGCAAGGATGAACTTCCGTACAACACCAAAAATAAATTCTATAACCTGCTAGGCAAAGGCTTTGATACCATAATCTTTACAGACGGATCGATTCAAGGAGACAAAAGCGGAGTGGCAATTTACAATACTACCAGTGAAGAAAAATTCATGTATAAAATCGATAGAAGGGTTAGCAGTTGGATGGCTGAACTTATAGCCATACAAAAAAGCTTGGAAAAAGTCACCACCAAAAGAAATCAGAAAATACTAATCGCCTCCGACTCGCTAAGCGCGCTGAAATCTATACAGAGTGGAAAATTTAAAGATCTTAATCAGGAAAATATATCTAGAATTAAAAAAAACTATCATAAGATTACCCAAAGAGGTAACACACTCTACTTGGTGTGGATCCCAGGTCACAAAGGGATAAGCGGAAACGAAATGGCCGATCAGCTGGCCAAAAAAGCTTGCCAGAGTGGGAAGGCGTTGAAGGTCCCCTGCACTAGGGAAGAGATGATCAACAAAAGAAAAAAGCTACTATGGGGGTCATTCGACCAATGGTACAGGAAAAAATCGGAAGTAACCGGAAAAAGATACTTCCAAGATAATGAAAAGGTTGCACAGGAACCATGGTTTGATGGAAGGACGTCAAGAGAATACATCAGGATCATCATCAGGATCCAGTCCGGCCACGCTCGAACGCCGCAGTGGCTGTACCGAATGAACCTGGTGAACTCGCCGACTTGGGAATGTGGTGGCGACGGATGCTTGGACCACCTACTGGGCTGTACCCACCTTAAAAAGGAAATCGAGACGTTAAGGAACAGACTTAGGAAGGAATCAATTTATGGCCCATTCTGCTTTACATACCTGACCAGTGACCCACTAAGCGAAGCGGCAAAAGCTGCCATTGACTTTTTAAAGAAGTCAAACACAAATATATAGGGGGAGAACGATAGAATCAAATATTGATGTTCAATGGAAAAAGGAGGAAAAAAAATCATTCTTTATATGTACACTATATCTCTAGGTATAATAATTTTAGAAGCTAAGGGATGAATTATAATAGATTTAAAACTGCATTATTAAGTTTTATATATTAAGTTTATGTAGATAATCTTTAACAAATTAGCTTTATTATTGATAAGTTAAGTCTAAACATAAACTTAAGTAAATAAGTAAGTTAAGCATAAGTATAAGAGTATGTAAATTTAATTTAAGAAGTATTGTCTTCATTTTGTTTTAGCTTATGTAGTATTTTGTTATCAATTTATATGTATATATATATATATATGTATTTATACGTATGTGTGTGTATGTAAATATGTATGTATGTATGTATGTATGTGTGTGTATATGGTATAGATGTGTATGAATGCGTATATATATACCTACTAAGTCTGTAGAGAATAATTGGCCACAAAGTCTTTATAAAAGACAGGGCCAGATAAATAAATTAAAAAAAAAAAACAAATAATATGAATGATGATAATAATTATGAAGAATACTTTTATTATTTCTTTTTATTTCATATTATTTGTAGATATACTTAATGGTTGTCAACTTTTAACAACGAAAATTAAATGGTATTTTTTTAAATGGTTCTGTATTAAATGGTATTTAATACAGAAAATGTATGCTATTGTAAAAATATTCACAGCTAGTTTCACAGCCAAGGAACTAAAAAATCAGAAGTTCTTAGAAGTTTTTAAAAAAGATTTGAATTGGAACGTATTTCATTAAATAGACGTGTTATGATAGTAAAACATTATACACGGAAGGAAAAGAGAATATTGAAAGTATGAAATGCTACAAAACAGAAGATAAAATCTATCAGTTAAACTTTTGATTTCTAATCCTTTTAAATACGAGTGTGCGAATACCAGGATTATGTGCATGCAAGCATGTTTGGTCATGGATATCAGTACTCACAAGGCACGAAATTTCATTTACTATTATTATAGCTACTACGGATGCTTCTAAGTTTTGGTTTTGAGTTCATAATAATCTATTAGGTCAGCAAACGAATTGCGTTTTTTATAGGTATGTTACACTGAAATTCACATGGTTTTTATAACAGAAATGAATAACTAGGTATTGATAAATGTTAATTGAGTTATTGCACATTGTTAATTACATTAAAAAATAAAGCTCACATCTTAATTACATTTTTTACTACTTTAATTATACAGTAGGTTCTTGTTTCAAACTAATGCATCTTATGTTAGTAAATAAAACATACTCTTTCTTTATCTTCTTTGTCTAGTTGTTCATTCTTTTTTATTTTTGTGAATTGAATGATTACTCAGTTCGACAAAGAAATTGTTTCTGAGTTTGCATTTTTAAAGCAAAATTTTGTTCCTCTATAAAAAAGCATCAAAATCGTTAATTGTTACTCTATTAAATTGTAAATTGCTTTTTTTTGAAGTTTTGGAATGAACGAAAAAATAATAAAATATTTTAATCAAGGGATGGATATATGAACAAAAACTAACAAAGTACCTACTATTCTTCTGACTTAAAACCACTAATATACTTAATAATGTAGGTTCCACTATTAATAACATTCTTTTGAAGTCAAAAATAGCATCAAGAAATTGTAAAAAGTACCATGTTGGTAAAATGCTGTCAAGTGTATTAAAAACAGAAACAAAAAAGCTGTTTTGTTAACGAATTTAAAGTTCTGTAAATTAAATAAGTTTTAATTCTCGAAAAGAATAGAGCAAGAATATACATTCATTATTTGACTTTATTTCTAAGATATAGTTGTCTCAGTTTTAAAGCTATTTGACTTAAATATACTTAAGAATGAAGACAAATTCGAGTCAAAGATTAATATTTAAATGCCTAATCGAGCCAAGCATTGACCTCATGAGCTATTTCACCAAGTTAAAATGTTAGGTAAAATTCATTTAAAAAAAGGTTCAACTACTTCGGATATGTATCTATCAGAGGCATGCGGTTCATACATGCTGTAGATGCGGCGTATGCCTTTGGATTGTAAGACGATTTTAAAAATTGAATATTATTTATGATTTATTTATTTCATTTTTAATTGACGTAATTGCATTTGTAAAAAAATTCTAAAAATGATATATTTTTATCATTTATAAATTTTTTAATTTACGTAATAATGAAAGGTATCACTCATAAAATTGGCATAGTTTATCAAATCAAATGAACGGCAAAAGCCGAATGAATGCGTTGGCGACAGTAGCATACGATTGTTTGCTTCGAATTGGCCGCGCATGCGCACTAGTACGGTCGAATACTATCTCTCTCGGCATTTAACATAGCTGATTAACGGTCTGCAGATGCGTTTGCCGTTTTGAATCTAAACAGTGAATTTAATTGTTACTGATACTTTTCGTGAGTTATTTTGAATTATTGACCCAAAGGCTATACAAATGTTCTGTTCTTTAGGATAAGAACTATTTTCGTAATTTTTAAATACATTATATGATGCGGTTGTTGACGATTTTTGTAAGAAGGAGCGTCGAATAAGGCTAATTTAAAAAAAATACTTATAACAGCACGTTTATCAAATAAAAAAATAAGTTTAAAAAATGTGGTTCTTATCCCCCTCTCCTCCCACTTCTAACCGCATGCCCTGTTTCAAAAGTCACCGCACGCCACTGGTATCTATGTATGTAGTTTTGTAAACCTAAAATTTGTATTACTACAACTACGAATGGAAAAAAGGGAAATTTTATTAACATGTTAATTTAAGTAGGTACTACTAATTACTACAAAAATAAACTTATTCAAATGAAACTATTTTTTCCTAATTATTTGCGGTAAAGAAATCAAAATCGCACATATATAGAATAGAAACTCAAAATGTATTTTCATCTGTGTTACTTATGATATGAATTGTAATTTTCGATAACAATTTCAGTTGGATCCAACTGCTGGAAAAGAGTTCATGGGCTATGTCGTCGGCGCCAACCCCTTTGGTCAAATGCTATTCTCACCATTATTTGGGTGGTGGAGTAACAAACTCGGTTCAAATCGTATCCCACTACTCGTTTCACTAGCTGTGTTTACAATCGCAAGTGCAATGTATTCAATGCTCGAGGTATTCGACAGCCACCGCAAATATTGGATGCTTTGGTCCAGATTTTTAGTGGGCGTCAGCTCTGGTAAATATACCACAGTACTTCAAAGCTCGAAATTTTCACATTTTAATTACCATCTGCAGCAAACACGGCCGTTTGTCGTTCTTATCTATCTGCAGCCACGAGGATAAGCGAACGTACTGGTGCCGTATCAATTGTATCGTTGGCACAAGTATTAGGTTTTATCATCGGTCCAGGACTACAGGCAGCTGTTGTACCTTTAGGCGATGAAGGGGTTCCTTTAATACCAGGACGACTTGCACTAAATATGTACACGGCAGCAGGATGGATTAATGTCGTTTTAAGTGCAATCAATTTTGTCTGTCTATTGCCATTTGTGTTTAAAGAGCATAAAATCGCAGCTAGAGAAGCAATGTTAAAACACGGAGCCGGATCAGGTGTGTATTGCTCCATTTCCTTCATCTTACAATCGAATAAGAAATTGATACAATAATATGATCAAGATAAGATCATATTCTTCTGAATTCATAAAACGTATTCACGCGAATATATTTAAATGCATAAAGCGTTCATCCGTTTCATATTATATAGTATATATTTGTGTCCATATTATACTCTGGGAAAGAGAACGGAACTGAGAAAGATAAAACAGCGAGTGGAACGTACTCCCTTGTATTAATGGCATTCGCAATGTTTGTATTATAAGTGATCATGTTATCATTCAATCAACTTACTAATTCTATTTTCTTGAATTGTGTTATTCATGTACATGTAGTGCAATTATTTTAAGAACATGCTACTTTTTCATTTAAAAAATAAGAACGATATAAAAGAGTTTTTTAAATAACTTAATTTATTTTCAGAGAAAGCAGCCTGGAAAGCTATTAAACCCGATTATTTCTCCGCCTGGACATTGATTGTAGCCTTTTTTGTAATGGTGTTCAATTTTATGATTCTCGAAACGTTTGTATTAGTTTTATTTTATTTCCTACCTTTTCATTTCCTGTGATTTAAATCTTTCTTTCAATTGTAGATTCTTATAACGATAAACTCTGTTTAAAAAATTATTCTTTGCCCTTATACCAATCATATATCGAACAAAAAAATGCATTTTTAGTTATAACAAATTTCTTGTTATAGATTGGGAACATCATTAACAATGGATCAGTTTGCTTGGACTAAAGCCGAAGCGTTATACAATATGGGTTTACTAATGTCCGTCGGAGCAGTAATAGCATGTGGTACATTCTTAATGATTGGACCATTATGTAAATTTTTCCAAGAAAGTAAAGTTATGATTTGGGGAGGATTTTTATTTATGTGTTTGGGCAGAGCTGTGTTTCTACCGTGGGGTGATGGGCCACCAGTGATATATGATGATTCGTTAAAACTAAATTTAACTTTGAATGGGAATGGTACTGAACCAGAATTGGTTGGTTGTCCTTCTAGTCAAGAGTGGTGTTCGTATACGCCGCGATTAACGTTATTCCAGTTTCTATTCGGATATATTCTTACTTCGATGGGTTATCCCATAGGCGTTACGTTAATACAAACTATTTTTTCCAAAATCTTAGGACCAAGGCCTCAGGTATGTTAACCTAAGGTATTTTAACAGCAGAGCGTTGATTGCCAATTCGCATTCTTAAAAAAAAACGTTCATGGGTTATCTATTATATTCTAGGTTTTTGTAACAGTTTGATGTTAACGGATTGTAATAAATTAGTTTATAATTGATCGTTTCTAACGATCTTCGGTTTTTTTAGAACAAAAAATTCGATTCTATTAGTTATGTGTAGTTGATTCATGATGAATTCATGGTTAAGTGCACTTCTGCTGTCAACGTTGTCGAATGTTAGTTTTGGTTTAATTGAAGTCGTTCGCGGAAAAAAATCCTTAATCTCTTCATAACTGGGGGGTATACGTTCGATAATCCTAAATGAGATTAGATGTCTTTATAACATAATTGAACAAGTACATGCTTCAAATATTTTATTCATAGTGAGGTACTTAACGAGCTAAATGGCCTGTAAGACCATATAATAATAAGGATGTAAACCGTTCGGAGAGACGAAGCCAATAAAGTGGAAAGATGGTCCGAAGACTGGCGCTGGTCATTCCAGCTTGATTTCCTATTTTGGAGGGTGGTTTGTTGTGTTGGAATCTTTTGTTATCACCGATGATGTTTGTAGGATTACGGCCAAGGCGGTATTTGCCCTTTCGGGATTTTCAGCCCGGATTTTCGAGTATTCAATGAGCTCCTTTCGTGTGTGATTAATTGGACTATTTTGACTAATAGGAATGCCGGGATTCGACTATTTGTCGTTAGTTTTTGTGAAGCTAAGTCGCTACAATCTGTTTAGAACGGATTCGTAATCAGTTAAAAATGCGACCCACAGACAAAGCTATTATCTTAACTAGCAGGTCGTCACTTTTTGCACTTCCACTTAATTATTTAACCATCAGTTTAGTGTCAATACCACAACGACAGCAAAATATTTTTAAATTAAAATATAGTCGTTATAGGGGTGCCGTTGCTCATAATAATAATAAATAAAAGTTCTAGTTATTTTTATATCATTTTTATATTTCATCATCATTTAAGACCTTATATCCTGAAGCCCGCCATAAGTAGACTCGATTGTAAGTGGAATGATTTTTGTATTAACAGCGTAAACAGAACCCTTTCCAAGCTTAACTCTTGCTTTCAGTGAGTTTTGCGGTACTGAAATGAAAACTTGGATGCATATTAGGCTGTGTTCATCCATGTGCTAAGTTAGACATGGCCAATATAAGACCCAAACAATGAATTTATGTGGTTTATGGATTGATTTACTTACATTAGTCATAAACAAATTTCATAGACAATTTTTGTTTACTCATGAAATAAATGTTTTGCTTAACATTTTCCAATTTTAATTGTGAATTCGACCCAGTGGTAAAAATACTTGACCATACTTGAGTTCGACGTATAATGTGCATGGGTTGAACTTAATTTGCACTGGACCTAAAGGTAATAAATCGCTGCGAAATTGTGTACCAGCAAAGAGTCATGACCCATGAGTAAATCTAATAATCACTATCATCGAGCTTACATATTTATATGTAATCTTTTTATTGAATTGTTTAATTATTTTCTTTCCGTTTGTTTTAATAAAGTTATGAGAATAAACAACGCTCTGCTGTATAAAACTTAATTAATTAAAAGAAAACGTTATTGATTAAAAAAAAATTCAATTTTGAAAAATATATTAAATCCAGTCAAAACCGGTTGTACTGACATTATTTAAAATGATGGATCGATTATTACGACTAAATAGTAATGCCCCGCCGAATCTCCATATAAAAAACTATGTATCTATTGTTTACAGATCAAATATAGTCACATTGAATAAATGGACGTATTGCTCAAAGCAATGAAACTTAATGAAATTCATGGGCTATAACAATCAGCCGAAATCCTTTTCACAGTAAAACAATATAATATGGATATTTTAAAAGGCATTATTAGCAACTTATGATTATCATTTAAAAAAAAAAATGGAAAATTTTAATTTTCTTTTGGTTGTGAAACCGCACATGTTTCTAATTTTTGGCTTTGTATTATATTAAAAATCAAGTTTTAATCGCTGAAAAAAATCTTATTCCATTTTAGGTATTACATTTATACAAACATAATATATAAAGCAATAGACCAGGGTAGATAATTTTTGAACAGAAAAAAAATAGTAGGATAAAACCCATTAGAAAAGGAAGAGAATATAACAAAAATGAAAGGAAAAAGAAATTACGATCGATCTGAGGTGGGGAAGTGGAAAGGAAGGGGGTAAGAGTAGAAACGGTTTATCTCGATTTTCGACAAAACTTCAAGTTCTATGGAAAAAAGTTTAATGGCAAAGTTGTAGATAATAAGTAGATCTACACTATTTGTGCTAACACTTTTTTTACTTAACCTCTAAATTTATGTGAAAAATTCAAATTACCAAGTTTTTAATTTTTTATCTTTTACAAAATCTTTGGTGAAAATTTACCGTTTAATGTCCCAAACACACTGTATTTTTTTTAAAAATATTATTTTTTTCACCTTTAAATGACTCCAAGCGCCATGGTACTTAAATAACAATATAATACACGAAGACCTTCAGATCAGAACGGTGAAGGAAGAGATCCAAAGTGGAGTCACAAATACATAGAAAAATTGAAAAATCATCCCAACTCCCTGACTCTAAACCTGCTCGACAACAGTGACACGACGAACAGATTGAAATAATGGGCAGTCCTGGACTTACCATACAGACCATATTAAAATATATATACTAGTTAAATACAGCGCCATCATTTACGTCATCATTTAGGAGATAGGCTATTGATCTTATCCCCTCAAGAGAACCTACTCGGCTCACTTACATTTATTACACTATAGTGCAGATTATGTAAAAAATTTGATAAAAAAAATGACTTAATATCGAAAATGCACCTTAATTTTCAGTCGAAAATTCTCACGATAAAACATATGATTTTTTTAAAAAGTCGGTAAGCTTTTTATTCGCTGAAACCTCTACTTTCTGATGGTGAAAAAAATATATACATAACAATGTTAAATTTACACTTTAATTATTGCATTTTCTGAGAAAATTTAACATAGTTATGTATATTTTTTTTCACCATCAGAAAGTAGAGGTTTGAACGAATAAAAAGCTCACCGACTTTTTAAAGAAATCAGATATTTTATCGTGAGAATTTTCGATTGAAAATTAAGGTGCTTTTTTGATATTAAGTCATTATTAGCTGAAAAAATTAATATTTTAAATAAAAAAAAATACAGTGTGTTTGGGATATTAAACGGTAAATTTTCACCAAAGATTTTGTAAAAGATAAAAAATTAAAAACCAAAAACTTGGTAATTTGAATTTTTCACATAAATTTAGAGGTTATGTGAAAAAAGTGTAGATCTACTTATTATCTACAACTTTGCCATTTAACTTTTTTCCATAGGACTTGTATTTTTGTCGAAAATCGAGATAAACCATTTCTACTCTTAACCCCACTTCATACTTTCCACTTCCCCACCTCAGATCGACCGTAATTTATTTTTCCTTTCATTTTTGTTATATTCTCTTTTTTTTCCAATGGGTTTCATTCTACTATATTTTTTTCTTTTTTTACCATTTTCAAAGGATAAAAGCACTGGTCTACAACTTTAGCTATTCATGAAACAACTTTAGCATTCTTCATGATATTTGTTTTTGAAAATTTGGCTTCTCGGAGTATTCAAAATATAATCATAAAAAATTGCAATTTTGAAAGTCTGCTTAAATCTATGCTAAGACTTTTTTGATTTTTACATTGCCCGGAAAATCGCTCCAATCTAATTATATTTGTTCCTTTTAACTATTGTATTATCGGGTATAATGTCTTTAGTTATGTGGTTCTTTCCATGTCGTTATATCTGGTTTTGACTGTATTTATTAATTTATAAATTTCAATGTTCAGCAATTCTAAAAACCGTTTATTTTAGGGTGTATGGATGGGCTTAATAACAGGCTCAGGATGTTTTTCGCGTGTAATGGGCCCGATTTTTGTAAGTTATATTTACACAATATATGGTACAATATGGACGTTCTCACTAACGACTGTAATGATGATTCTTTGTATGATATGGCTATTATGGTTTAATAAGAGATTAATACCAGTTGAACAGCGAGTTCCTCCAGCAGGAACATCACCATTAACAGATCCACTTAACACAAATAATGAACGAAATATTGAAATGAATCCAATTAGTGGAGATAATCCTTCTGTTGAATATCATGAAGAGGACGAGGCAGAATTACCTTTGGACGAAAAAAAAGATTTGAGATGATTTAAATGTTAAAATAGTGTGTAATTAAGTATTGATTTTATTGTAACTGCCATTGAAAAACAAATATCGATATGTGTGATATAACCATTTCCTTTTAGACAAAACCTTTATTAAATATAATGAAAATATTATGAAAATCTGACTGAAATATTGCTCAATTTGATTAAATATTTATGAAGTCAACTATATTAGATTATCTTGCCCGATTAAAATGAAACTTTTACATATAACGAGTTTTGTTAATATAATTAGTTTTACTTTTATTTAGCTGTGTGCAATATTTACATGTATTTTTATATAACAATATGTCTGCAAAATTTATTTTATCTTAATTAAAATAAAATTTATTAACCAGAGATTGTTATTTTTTTAGAGTAAGTTCCTTCAATAACGTTATATTGTCTTTTGAAACAAGTTATTATTAAAACTTATTTAAAACAATTCTTATTATTATGTTATTGAACTAGTTAAGTCGCTGATGACCTTGGACGTTCCAAGCGACTATAAATAACCAAAAAAAAAGTTCTTATTATTTTCGTTCTATATTAATCGTTTCTTCAATGGTATCAGGTAAACGTTTTTCTTTTGTTTCTGGGAATATTAAAGTAACTAAAGCAGACACCATTGCTATTGCTCCAAAAAATATTAATGGTAACGGCTCCCAAATTTTAGCCTAAAAATTTAAGTTATAATATATTGGTTTTGAACAGTTATTAAATTTGTTTATAAGCGGTTATTTTTTTCTAATACTTACCAAATGAGGTAATTGAGGTGCAAATATAACACCAATTCTTCCCATCATTGAACTAAAACCTAGGAAACTTTGTCGAATTGGTGTTGGAAATAATTCAGTGCAATAAATGTACGTTGTCTGGAAGGATACTGCTATACCGCACTTGCTTATTAAATACAAAACAAATTGTAACACAACCATATCTGAAATTTAAAAAAATTCAATATTTAGGAGATTATTCGAGTTTCTAGTTTCAAATTTTCAAAAAATTGATTTTTTAATTTTTTTTGGAAGTAATTGTTCAACTACAGTCGACTCTCGTTTATTACAACCTTTGATAAATCGAATCTCTCTCTAAGGTTGCAGAAACATTTCTAACACACCCATACCCCATTTTGCGTCGTGGTTACGTTCCAAAAAACACGATGCAAATTGCAACGACGCAAAGTGAATTATGATTTTTTAGAGCAAGCATTTTTACATATATGCATTTTTACATACAAGACTCGAACCCAAAATAACGCAACTTCGAAAATCTACCGACGCACAGTGAAAATAAGTACTAATTCATCAGCGACGCAACTTCGCAAAAACGCAAAACAAAACGACGCAAGGCGAGGTATGGGTGTATTTTGAATTAAAACAATGCATTTTGGTATAGATATTCAATAATTTGAAGTAGATTCTGTAGCCTGCAAAACAGCAACATTTGATAATTCAAACAATTAGTAACTACATTAGTCTCCTGTTCTTGATTTTCGAGCTTGCATGAGTTTGGTAGCCCGTGTAAATATTATGGAGTATTTTTACCCCACTTGATAATTCGAACACTGGACAATATTGTCACAAATCCAAGACACCCATTTGTGTCTGGCGCCCGAAGGGCGGTATTAAACAATAACCAGCGATAAGAATTGCACAAAAGGATGGACCCCCTGAAGTAGTTTTATGACCACGGATTAACATTACAAAGGAGGAGACAAGGACGCATTGTTCTAGTATTTTCTCCATTGATTTACCAATGGATAAGAGAAAGACAGGCGCTAAGATTACAAATAGAAAATTCTAGTAACGGATGATTTATGGTTTGGAAAGTTCTCGACCGATGATCGGTTACTATAAATAACCCAAAAGATGGACCAACGAGTCAGTGTTCAATTAAATGTTTGACGAGTATTAACATAAATCATCGAGTGTTCATCGACAGTGTTAAAATAGTGGAAGTGCTCAGTGTTAAAGTGAACAGTGTTATATAAATTGTGAACATTGTTAAATAAAGTGTACATTGTGTATATAGTGAAATTTAAACAGTACTGTGACTATTGTTGACAGTGAACATTGTTGTAGTGTATAATTGTTAGATAAATAAATAAACAACTGTTTAAAAATAAATTCGTAGTCATTATACACAAACCAACGAACCCGTAAAAACATTACAATATGAACTTTTTCATTGGTCCTTCTAACTTTAAAGTAACGAGAGTCGACTGTATACTATTTTATGACCTACATCTTCCTACTTTAACTACTTTAACGTGCTTTTAAAACTTCAAACATGTTTTTCGTTTTTAGAATACGCAAGAGCTATTGTCATACTGCATTTATTTTTTTTTTGTTGTTCATTGTTAAAATATCAACGCCACCAGTGCCACACCGATTTTTCAAGGAGCCACACAAAAAAAAATATGCTTTTTTTACCTTTTGGTAGAAGAATAAAACCGAAGCAACTTAAACTAACTATTGAAAGCGAAGTGAATAATGTCCAACGCCTTCCAAATTTATTAACTGAAAAATATCCCAAGATCAACCCAGGAATGTCTATCAAAAAGATCGCCATGAAATTAACATAAACATTTCCAGCTAATGTAACTGAATGAATGGCAATCCCGTAAAATATAAATGCATTGGACATAAAGATGAAACAAGCACCCAACAAACGTATAAAAATTTTTGGATTTGTTATTCCTTTTTGAAGAGTTTTTAATGTAGGAGTATGGTGACAATATTCAATCTAAAAACAAAAATTTTTTAAAATAAAAATCCTTAGGTACATGAATGAGTTATACCTTATTCGTTCTTAAACCTTCCAAATATTGAACTGCATTTTCTGAAAGTGTTATTTTATTAACTGCAGCAGTTTTATTGATTAGCGTTTCTGCTTCTTCATATTTTTTCTTGACTAATAGCCATCGAATTGATTCCGGAAAAATCCAAAAATATGAAATTGATAATATGATCGGAAGATATGTTATGAATATGAAATGTTGCCAAGAGCCAACATTCCATGCCACTAGAGCGGCTAATGCTTCTCCCATTGAAAATGTGATCGTTAACATTAAAGCAATTAAACTTCGCTTTGATGTACTAACAAATTCACAGCCTACAATAAATTAGATTAAGGATTAGTGGGTAAGACTAAGATGAATGAAATGCTCATTAATTATAATACTGAAATATTGATAAAACACATTTTTAGAATATTTTCAACTTATGATTATTTTTTAGATGTTATTTATGTCCAAGATGAATTTTATCAGTTTTTAGTGAAAATAATTAAATTTTTTATATTACCTAATACAAAAACAATGGGAAAAGTAGCTCCATTCATTAATGTTTCAAAAAACTCTAACACAATAAACATGTAATATTCAGTAGCCAACGTTTTTATCAAGCTTATGCACATTCCACTTAGAAGAACAATAGACAAAATATTTTTTCGACTAAACCTAGAAAATGATACTGATATTTAAAACACAACCTCAATATATTATAAATAGCCTTACAAGGACAACAAAGAAACGTTAGAGGATTATATTTTTTAAATATTTTAATTCATATTATATGAGTAAACTCAAATTGGGACGTAAGGAAATTAAAAAATACGTAAAAATTAATACTGGATAAAAATTCATTATAAATATAAATCCTATATTATCCTGAAAACATTTCTTTTAACTGAAAATAACTTGTAAGTGTTCGCGATACAAACAAATGCTTAAAAGGTAGGATTTTAAAATTAAAAAATAATGCCTATATAAATGAAAGAAAACAGAAGTTAATAAACAGAGAATAAGAATTTTAGCGATTCAGAAAATACTGTAAAAATGGTGTGAAAAGAGGTTTTTTGCAATAGCTGCATGTAATTGATATTTGATTAGAGTATATTATAATCATTTATAATGTAATGTGTAGGTGTTATCTTAAATTGTAGTATTTTGGTATGAGGTTCATACCGGAGAACTATTTAGGTTTTTGGTATAGGGGAAAGTTGGGTATTTGAGAACAGCGGCTAATTAAAAACAGTTAAATTTTAATTATTTCTGTATTTAAAAAAAATTTTATTAGTGTTTGAATTGACAAGTGTGTGCTTTATCGTTCCTGACAGAAAAAAATATTTAAATTGGCGTTCGCATACTGTCACGGTAAGTAAATAATTAAAATTTGATCTTTTGTTACAATTTTTGCCGTATGTAAAAATCTTTGAAAAAATTATTTCTTGACCTTTAGTGCGTATTTTTTTGTTATTATCTTTCATTTACAATTCACTTATTAGTTTTATGTGGCTATTTAAGTTAAATGAAGAACATATTTTAAGTATCGAGCATTTTAATATGAATTGCCTAAATCGGGTAATTTGGAACGATTTTCGCGGGGTAAATGTGGACGTTTCTTATTAATATGTAAGAAATTAATTATTTTACAATTTTTTCGAAGAATTTTCTTATTTTAAACTCTGATGCAACGTTTCGTTTTGTTGACTTGTTGTTGTTGTTGTTGTTTTGTTTGATCAATTTGTTTGGATCAATTTTATTTTGTGCTGTTGTTTCCAATAATTATGATTGTTCTATGGAAAAAAAAATTCTCTCTTTAGATGCCCAGAAATTACACAAGAAAAACAACACCGCGGTACACAATTGAAAATCTCCAACGCGCGAGACATGATGTGAGATGTCGACGACTTTCTTTAAGCAAAGCAGCAACCAAATACGGAGTACCAAAATCAACATTATTTCGACAAGTGCATCTAGAAGAATTTAAGAAACCGAAAAAAGGACGACACCCTGTCTTCAATCATAGTCACGAAAATCAATTGGAAAAATACATCCTCGATTGTTGCGAGTCTTTTTACGGCATCACACCTAGATCACTACGAAAGATTGCCTTTACATTTGCTGAAGCCAACAAATTGAGCCATAAATTTAACCAAGAATCTCAGATGGCTGGTAAAGACTGGTACTATTCATTCATGTCTCGACATCCCTCCATCAGTCTACGAACTCCAGAAGCAACGTCACTTAACCAAATTCAAGCGTTCAATGCCACCAAAATTAAACTGTTTTTCGATCAACTAGAAGCCCTCCAACGCAAATACAATTTTCCTAGTCACCGTATATTTAACATTGACGAAACCGGTATCAACACTGTTCAACGTAATTCGAAAATATTGGCGCCGAAAGGTTTGAAGCAAGTTGGAAAAGCGACAAGCGCTGAGCGCGGTATCACCACTACCGTTGTTTGTGCGATAAGTGCAAACGGTATATATGTACCTCCAATGTTTATCTTCAAACGAAGGCGTATGTGTGACCTGTTGCTGAATGGCGTTAATAACGATATGATTGGCACGGTTTCTGATTCTGGTTGGATAAATGAGTCCATATTCGTTGAATACCTACAGCACTTCATTAATTTTGTTAAACCTACCGAGGACGAGCCAGTCTTGATAATACTAGATAATCATGAAAGTCACATTAGCTTGGGGGCATACACGCTTTTTCGAGAACACAACCTTCATGTTCTTTCCTTACCGCCTCATGTATCACATAAAATGCAACCGCTGGACTTAACTTTTTTCAGTGCACTGAAATGTGCATACAATCGACAGTGTGAGCTCTACATGGTTAACAATCCTGGCAAACGGATCACCCAATACAAAGTGGCCGAGCTGTTTACTAATGCGTACAACAAGACAGCCAACATAAGCAAAGCGATCAATGGTTTTAGAGTGGCTGGAATTCATCCCATCGATACGGACAAGTTTAACGAATGCTTCGCAAATATGCCTTTTATTGATAAATTCAACACTGCTGACAGTCATGACAGTCCACATACTACTTCCGTTCGTGATACTACTACTACTACTACTACAGCTGAGAAAACAATTCCTGTGGACGATCAACCGACAACATCTCACAACCATAATCATGAACATCAAACCGATTTAACCATACACTCTTTTCTTGCTCCGTTAACTCCTGTGCTCCTCTCTGACATAGCCAACGTGCCGATCATTCCTAAAATAGAAACTCCACAACGAAGAAAAAGAAAACATTCTCAAATTTTATCCAGCACTCCCATAAGACATCAATTAGAGGAAAAACAAAAACGACAAACTGCAAAGAAAAGTAAAAATATTCAACAACGAAGAAGTACAACGAACCCACCATCAGTCAACAATACAGCGGTCGTTAGAAATTTGAAAACGGTGTTCGAGGAAAGTGACGGCGTGGACTATTATTGCATATTCTGCACGGAAAAATATGAATCGCCCCCTAAAGAAGACTGGATTATGTGTACCAAATGTAAGAAATGGGCCCATGATGCATGTACGAACGGTCAATACATGTGTAATAATTACGTCTGTGATTTGTGTGAAACATAGTTAATCATTAAATTTTATATTATATATATTATAATTACCCAATGCAGTTTCTATTTCCCCCGTGGATTGAGTTTAATTACCCCACACACTACCGGGGAAATAGGAATGGCAATAGTTTTTATATTCTATATTTTTGTTATTCTAATGTTAATTTAAAAAAGTTTTGTGATCAAATTATTAAAGTAGATAAGTTAAAGTTTATGTTATAGCAAAAGTTTACTAAAATTGTTATTTTATATTATTAATTAGGATAATTTAAAGTTTATTGTTCTCAAATACCCCACTTTCCCCTAACCATCGTAAATTTCTGGATATCGATGGGTGCTCGTTTTCGTCAATAGTATCTAAATCAAATAGATTTTATAGTTTCAATCAAATATTATCGCATCGACACCTTCATTAAATTAATTGATTAAAATGCGAGTAAATGCTTTATTTGACTTTTTTTTTTATATTTAAGAGGAAGAATAATTTTGCTTGATGTTTAGGAAAATATAATATGAAGTGGTCAGGAGAAAAACAGTAACACTTTATGCTTACAAATTTTTTGATTTTGGTGTTATTAAACTTATAGTGCTTAAAAAGCCGAAACGAATAACGTAAATGCTTCTGAAGAAAAACGATTGAAACATCTATTTTCAAAATAAAACAGAATAGGTGCTAAATAATATTATGCGAAGAAAATGCGAGGGATGCTTCCACATGATTTAAACATAAAGAAGCCTGATTTTTTCCACTGTTCATTGTAATTAGGCACATCATTTAAAAGTAGGTACATTGAATGTAAGCAAATTATAATAAAATAAAAATGTTTTTTGCCCATATCAAGAAAACACATAAGAATGGAGATCCAAACACATTCTGAATTCTTCACATGTGTCGTTTTAAAACAAATAATTGTTATGATAAATTCAGTTTATATTACAAAGGTGCTCTTATGAGTCATTTATTATGAATACAAGTAGGGGAACCTGTTGTACCTAGGCCGGTTTTTTTTATTTTTATTTTTTAAAAAATAATGGTAATAGCTACACCTGACCATTGTGCATGTATGCAAAGATCATTTAATTAACTATATAATTCATTTAAAAAACTGTGTATGTTTTCAAAAATCTGGGACCACTAGCCGCTTGAAAAAAAAAGGGAAAACTGTCCTAGGTACAACAATCCAGATGTACCTTGGACCGTGTCCGTTGTACCTTGGACAGAGCAGATTCAAATTGAGATAAACACTTTTATTAGCTATAATTTATTTATTTTCTGTTGAAATAATATTAGTAATAATTAGTTAATCATATTAACATTTGCAATCAACAATATTTACAGTTATTAACAACAATATTTAAGTAAAAGTATTGCTTTTTTAAAAACCTCACTCATCTATTTTATGCTTATTGTTGTTAACAATATTTTGGCATCAAATCACATAATTTTAACATGCAATCTAACTATTTTTTTTAATTTTCTTATCGCTTTCTTATCGCTGGATTAAACAAAAATAAATCATTAAAAAATTTAAGAAGTTATAACAAAAATAAACTTTAAGAAACTTAAGAAAGTACCTACAAAAAAAATATGTCAGACTCAGACTTTCAATTACTATTTTGAGATCAATTATTACTTATATATAATTAAATAGTAGGTATTTAACAAAAATTCCAGTACATCTTAATTTCTGGAACACGATAAACTTCTCTTTTTGTGTTGATTCTCTTTGGTGGGTTAATCTTTTTCTTAATATCTTGGTACGGATATAAATTCAAATCATCCTTATCAGGCCATTTCCAGTTTTTCAAAGAATTTTTCATTGATTTTATCAAAACTCCCTCATCACAAAGATATTCTATTTTACCTACAAAATATTCTTCTTCGTATATAAATATCACAAAGTCTCCTTTCTCATAATTGATGTTATCTTCTTCAATCGGACTATCACTGTTTTCATTTTCACTACAAGAGTCATCAGTATCGTGGACGGAGTAGTTGGATTCCTCAGAGTCAGACTCAATCAGGATTTTTCATTTCACTCTATCTTTTTCTTGTTTTCCTTATTCTTGCCTTTCTTTAACTTACGTTCATCTTCAACGCTAACTTTTTTTAAAGCCTCAATCGCGTTTTTCTCTGGTGTGTCCGTTAGTATTCTGAATTTGCCTTTTGGTCTGCCTTTTTGTGTTCGTTTTCGAGGTGCGGCTTTTGGATGTGGACGAATTATTTCAGGGGTGATAAGTTTTGAAGAATTTGGCTCAACATTTTCTTTTGCCAGGCGAATTGCTGGAACAGAAATATGACTTTAGTGATTGTCCATGAGAACAATAACAGGCCGCTCCTTAGAAGGTCTTGCAAATTTTATGAAATGGTTCATGAACATTACGAAAGTGGCTTCGTTAGACCATCCTGATGGATTGGCAGCACCGAAAGTGCCCTCTGGTGCTCCATGAATCATAAAGTCTTTAAAATTGACTATTGGGAAAATAAGCATTGGTGGAATAAATCCTCCACCAGCATTACAAGCAGCTATCATCGTAACAGTGTTTCCCCTTTCAGCACTTGTCACGGATCCTACTTGCTTAACTCCAGTTGGTGCCAGATTTTTTGGCGGGACGTGCACTGTAGACAATCCTGTCTCATCCATGTTCCAGATATTAGCTGCTTGCAAATCTGACGGGCATTGTGACAGAGCTTTTTTGTAACTATTGTACGTCAGTTGAACAGTATGTTTATTAAATGCCGACAAACGCGCCAAGGCTTCTGGTTTACGAAGGGAGAGCTCTTCTTTATAACGTTTCCTAAATAAACGCAGCCAGTACTCTCCTGCCATTTGATTAGAGTCCCATGGAGAAGGGTATTTAATTTGATAAACCTTTGCGAACTGGTACGCCAGTACTTTGACGTCTTTTAAAGTTAAACCAAACTGAAGATTTGCTGCATCTTTGATGTAGTCCACTAGCATTTTTTCTTGCTCTTGATTGAATACTTTTTTGACTGCAAGATTTTTACGCAAATCTTGCACTGAGGTACCTTCTTTCATCATGTGGCGGTAGTGCCGTCTTAAGTCATAAAAACGTATGTAAATAATTATTGACTTATTGCCGACCAAAATGTTGTACCTTGGCCAATGACCGAGGTACATCGTAAGTTGGGTGGCTAAGGTACAACATCGCGACAACTTCACTTAACATGATTTATAAACCGACTTGCGATTAAGATTAGGGTCCGACACTCATGCTGCCTAATAGCTAGATATTTTAAGGTAAGATTTTAAATATAACAGTTTCCACAAACATGCATCACTTTCAATAAATTGGCATGAAGTAAAGGCTAAAAAACGTACTTTTTGAGTGTAAAAAAATACATTACCTTTTTTAGCTGTGCTCATACGACGCCGGCGAATCGTAACTAACTACACGTTTATGTTGACAAATACCGTTTCAAATACCATAGACAACGGTTCTAAAAACCGTGGGTTTTTTGAAAAAAATATGATTGTTCTAGGTACAACTCTGTCCAAGGTACAACAGGTTCCCCTATATTCATATTATAAAGTGTAAGTAAATGAAAGTTTATATATAAAATTTGAGTTTTAGCTTAAAAATTGTGCATGTCCTTACCATACCTGCCACCCGAATTTCAACCCTTGTAAGCATACAAACATCGCCAAGTAAAACAATTTTTAAATCATTGATGCTTTAATTATCGCTTAGAAAAGATAAATGCATTAAAATATCGATTATTTCGTGCCAGGACTGTTGGTCTACTTTTTTTGGTCTACAGACATTTTGTCTACTGATTTTACGTCTATAGACATTAGGTCTACAGATATTTCGCCTACAGACATTTCGTCTACAACTATATTTCGTCTAAACTGATATTTCGTCTACACTGATATTTCGTCTACAATGACATTGCGTCTACAACCATATTTTGTGTACACCGACATTTCACCCGATTTGTAACTACACCTACATTTGTTCAACAATCAATTTCGTTTTACTTGTTGAATGGCGTACTTTTAATTAATTACTTTGCTATTGATTGTACAAGATCTAGGCACCTACGTCGAGGTAACCTACGTAAGAGGTCATCCGGCACGCGGCCGAAGGCGCGCAGTAGTCCTAAGATTATGGTATAAATTATAGTAATATTTAATTATGGTAGTTCAACTGGGTGGAGGGCATGTTAAGTTAAGACCTTTAGAAGGAAATTATAAAGCGTATCAGAAAATAATTGAGAATTTAATTCAAAATTATGAGACTTACAAAGTGAGCAATGAAGTAACAACATTTTTAAAAGCTGTAATCTTCAAAAGATTAGGAAGGGAAGATGTGCCGGAAGAAGAATCAGATGAAGAAAGAAGAGACGGCGACTAAAATGTTCAGACCTCAAATTTGTTTTACAACGAAACAAATACAAAATTTACTATCCTAAAAACTTTGATTATTTATTCCATTCATTTGGCATTCCATATATATTACAGGCTCACTGTTATTATTATACTGCTTGTCATTATTGCTTGCATCTAAATACATAGTTTTAGAAAAAGGGCTGTAGAATACATTCATTAGTAGACATATTGTCAGTAGACAACAGAATTTAGTAGACCAAATTTTTTAGTAGATGAAATGTCTGTAGACCAAATTTCTGTAGACCAAACTATTCAGTAGACGAAATGTCTGTAGACAATACTTCGGCGCACCATATTTTTAAATAAAGCAAGTACCTATTTATTGCGATGTACAAGCAAATATTAATTGCATTTATTGCAAAAGTGGCAATATGCTCTGCTTTGCGAGTTTGATAGTTAATATTGATTATATTTATACAAATTAAAATAAATTATTTTGGAAAAAATTAAATGAATCAATTGAAAAATATTTCAACAATCACATTTTTTACCTACACCGACATTAACTTTCGTTAATTAATGTTAGGATCCTTTGGAACTTAAAGATATAAAAATTTTTCTTTGAAACGAGATATGGTTAATGGTTATTGAACCAGACTTTTTTGTAAATTATAATTATTTACCTTTTTATAGTAAGTTAGAGAATGTAAATGCAATGAAAAGTTTTATAAAATAATTTAATAATAAATTTTTATGAAATTATTAACTTGTTTGAACTTATAAGAGAGAATTTTAATAAAGGTAAAAACCTTAAAAGAAATAGGAAAGTTATTTAGTTTTTCAAAACTTTGGAAATTTTTTACGGTAATCTTGGGTATTTTAAAGTTTCAATGGTTTTTCAACTATAACATTTTTATCAATAACTTAAATTTATCCCATACTTAAAATAATTGGCCGTTGGTTACTGATAGATTGCACTTATAGAGTTTCTCATGTATCTACTGTAAAAAGTTTTCTCAGTTTGTCGAACAACTTTAAAACTAGTTTTGTTTGAAAATCCTATACTTTTATTATTCTTAATGGCTAATATTAGTTGAAAAACTACTCACATATCCGAGAAAACTCCTATTGTTCCTGTCGAGAAAAATTGTCCAATACTACGAACAGTCCCAACTAATGTTACTTTCCATAAGTTCTCATCACAGTAAAGATTAAACTTGAAAAGTAAATAAACATTAATATTAATTCTTTAATTTATGTCTTCACCTAGGGTAGGTATGCTTTTTGACGTAAATATTTTGCTTTAATTTTTTTATATTTACAACTCTGATTTAATCTAGGAAATATTTAGAATTTTTGATTAGTATATAAAATATTGATAAATCAACGTACAGTGATAATGAACTCAGAATCAATTTAGGTTGGTAAAATTAAGTGGTTAAATTGATTTAGTTGGTTAATTAGTTTAAAATAAAACGATTGACTTGATTTGTAAATGAAATGTTAAAAGCTTTGTAATGACCAGATTATTTAAGCACTCTATTTATCCTTTAAATTTCCGTTGGGTTATTTTTTTGAAATGAATTTTTATTGTTCAAATCTATAAATACTTATTTTTATTTTCTTTTTAAGAAATTATTTTTTAAAAGCACTGAAAAAATTAATTGCTCAAAAAAGCTTTGTCAAGGTTTTTTTTTAAGATTTGCGTTCAATACGTAAAAGTTTGTTTAAAAAAAAACAGTTGTTAGATGTGACAAAAAGCCTTGATACTTATGTAGCAAGATATAAAGGCCGAAATACCAGTCACATAAAGCTTATTTATCGTAGGTTTGAAAGCAGGGAATGTTACTTTGAAAACATTTTTTAGATAACGTTTTTAAAAACCAAATAAAGTCAAATAAATTGAAACTAAGCTCTTTTGTATTGATTGTTTTCTTTTTTAATTTCTTTGATTTTTCAACTGTGCAAAACATTTTTATTTTTTGAGAAATTCATTCTGCTTATAGAATATTTTTTGTTTAAAGGTTATTAAAGATAGAATAACCACGCACAAATATCTTAAATTTACGATTTTCATAAGATACTTAAATATTATCTAATCAAACACAATGCAATAAATAACTAATGTACAAAACTGGTTCTTAAGCTCAAGACCCACGACTTTAATAGTAATCAAGGATAATAACGAATAGTACAACAGTGGCCATATACCTAAATCTTTTTACAAACAATTTCGTACTTTTTGAAAAATAAAGTTCACCTGTCATAATAAAATATCCCATTAAGTTTCTTTAATAAACTGCGTTTTTCAAAATTTTAACTAGGGATTTTTCTCATTTTTAACCGACTTCAAAAAAAGGAGAATACTAACTTCTTATTGGATGGCTCGATTTTGAAAATTATTTTTTTATTTGAAAGCTAGTGCTTTTCGTGTGGCTCAATTTTAATTTGAAGGAAATCGTTTACTTCTAAGGGGTTGAAAACTAAGGGATGAAATACTAACTTCTTATTGGATAGCTCGATTTTGATAATTCTTTTTTTATTTGAAAGCTGGTGCTTTTCGTGAGGTTCAGTTTTAATTTGAGGGAAATCTTCAATTTCTAAAGGGTTGAAAACTAAGGGATGAAATATTAACTTCTTACTGGATAGCTCGATTTTGATAATTCTTTTTTTAACTGTAGAACACAACCTTCAATTAATCTCCTATCCATTTAAAAAAAAAACTCCACTCATAAGGGGTTAAAAATTAGAGATGAAATAATATTATAATTTTTTTCTGGCTAATCCGATTTTGATAGTTTTATTTCTATTACGTACAACGTACCTTTAAATTGTTCACATTTCATTTTGAAGAAAAAAATCCACCCCTTAAGGATGAAAATAGGGGATGAAATAGTGACATTTAACCGAATTTAGATAATTTTTTTTCTGTTGGAAAGAATAATCCACTTAGTTTTGTTATTACATTTAAAAACAAAAAATTTGAACCCTTAAGGGCAAAAAGGGATGATGTAGTAACTTTTAATATTAAACGGCACTGCCTCATATGAGCAGCGCGTTTGGAAGGTTAACCATTTTCAAGAAAATAAAATCAGTTATCAAACTTCAGATCACTAAAACGCGAGAAATAAATAAATATTATAAAAAAATGAAAAACCGACTTCAAAATATATAAAAATTCTTAAACAAAAAATGCACTAAAAAGTAACAAAATAATGGCGTATCTTTGCAGTATCTACAACTTACAAATTATTAGGATGATACAATGTACAACTATTGTTATTTTTGGAGTTGGTGTCAGTCAATAAAATAAATATTAATAGTAATTTGTAAAAATTTTAAAACGGTTTAGTTGGTATTGGTATTTTGTAGTTTAAAGGTCGCTAGATATTGTTACAGTTCGAGTATATTGTTTAAAAGTTCATTTGAAAAATAATTTTCATAAGGTATTCTCGTTTATTGCTAAGTACCAATATAGTCGTATTTCCTTAGCTGAATTTTGAACTTTAGAACCAATTTTGTAAAGCAGATTTGATTGACTTGTAGGTATATTATTAGATATTATTAGATAATTATTAAATTGTATATAATATTTAGAAATTTATTGTTTTAGAGTTATTTTAAACGTTGTTTCGAGTATTAAAATAACTCAAAAGTATTTGATAAAATCTAGAAAATGTTCCTCACTACTTACATCATTAACGATTGAAGTATATTTTGTATTTAAAACGAATTTATCACATTTTTCAATCGAAGATTGATTGAACAAGTTAACAAGACAATTACTGTTGTTTGCTATAACAGTGTTAAAATTCGCTTTATATCGAAAACAATTTTGCAATGAATCACTGTCAGGTATAGCAAATTTCACCCAAGGTGCTGCATATATTTCATTATTTTCCATATCACATTCAGGTACAAGGCATCTAAAACATTAAATTTCATATAGTATTAATATTAGATACATGTAAGTCCAACAAAATGAATTTTATCGACATTAAAATTTTATAAACTAGTTACCTGTATTTAGGTATTAACGCAACAAAGACAAAACTGAACGTAAAACATCCACATATTAATACCGGAAAAACTAATAAGATATAGTATCGTAATTGATACTTTCCAAACGGTTTTAGTTCTTTGAAAATATTATCCAAATTATAGTTTTCCGTCGTCGACATTTTAGTTTAAGTTAAATTTTTCGATTAAAATTACACAAAATTTAATTAAAAATATAAATATGAAGGATTTTATTATGAGTTTGAAAGATAACATGAACTAAAATGGTTAAACTTAAAACACATTTTTAATTTTAATTTTTTTTAATGATAATGTGAATCTGAGAATTTAAATTATTATGGTTGTAAAATTTTGTAGATATAAATTTTTATATATTTTCAAAATTCTTGCGATAAGGCCGTGCTATTTTTTGTTCAATAGCAGAATATAACAAAAAAAATATTAAATAATTTAATTAGATAGTGTACTTACTGTGAATCATTGATATTGTAACGTTTTTGCTAATTTATTTTAACGGGTTCTTGGATTTGTGTTTAATGACAACAATTAATTTATTTACCAATTTTTATATACTTGGTTAACAATGATTTAGCCCACTGTTAAACTAGTCACTTTTCACAGTCACTTATTCACTAATTGTCACACAATGTTTATATTGCACTATTTCACTATATGCATTATTTAGTTAACACTGCACTATTCAGGATTTATATCACACTCATGATTCACTATTTAGCACTCGTATTGTTGGTTTATTTACAACTGAACTGACGATATATTATCCACTGAACTCATTCATCTGCAGGCCTGTTTATATAGGAATTTTGGGCGTTTTTCCAGAACATTCCAACTCCACTTATTCGATTGCTAGAACATTCGATTCGATTGTATTAGGATTTGTCCTATTCACATCCATCAAGAATTACACGGAGAAATTTCTAGACATTGTCTTCTTTGTCATCCATCAAGTAATCCTTTATTGGTTAATCTTCCGCGCGATGGGTGGTCTTACAGACGTAATCCTTGGGAATATTTTAGAAGTTCTTTGTCCAGTCGATTACGCCCCTCCTTTATCCACCTTTCACGCTTCGTTGGGGTACTCAGCGTGAAGTCAGATAAAAGGTTTCAGAAAGGAGGCCTCAGCCCACACAATCGTAAGCCCAACCCTTGAGGCTTCCAAGACTGTGACAATATATAACTGACGCAAAATGAAAGTGGTTTTCTATTCCGCATGTATAATTTTTTAATGGTAGACCACGCACAACTATTTATTTAATGATCTATTTTTGGTGATTTTATAATTAGCTACCAAAACAAAGTGAAAATAAAACTGTACAATGTACATATTAAAATTTCGTTGATTTTAAGTTTGAAAGGGAACCTCCGAGTTTTTATGACATAGCGCAATTAGACACAAAATTTGTGGTGCCATATTTTAGAAAAAAAAAGAAATTTCAAAAAAAAAATTAAAGACTCGAACCCAAAACAACGCAACTTCGAAAATCTAACGACGCACAGTGAAAATTAGTATTAATTTAGCAGCGACGCAACTTCGAAAAAACGCAAAACGAAACGACGCAAAGCGAGGTTTGGGTGTACCTACTTCTAAGTTGCTTGCATTACCTACATTTAGAAAAAAAATTTATACTTTTTAAGAATAAACATAGGAGATAACATTGTAACTTTTAATTGAAATTTCAGAATTTGATGATTTTTGTTTGTATAAGGTAGAGTTTTCCTATTATCTGATCACAATTTTATATTATAGCCTTTTTGAAAAACATTTTTAGGCTTTCATAACAAATAAAAAAAAATGAAACAATGCAACACAGTTATGTTACATATATGATTAATTACTAGCTTTTCACAAAAACCATTTGACTGAATCTTGATCCATTTGACTGGACAATATTTTTACACTTAAATATACCTATTAACAAATTTTTATAAAAAACTAAAACGATGGTAAAAACGGAACTCAAAAGAATAAAATAAAATAAGTGTTAAAGATCTTAACTTAATTTCTTATCACTTGAGTTTGACCATTTTTGAGTCGGTGCCAAATTAAAAACATACCAAAAATAATGCACATACAGTGAAAAAACGGGCTAACTCTAATTTTGAAGTAAAAGGCTGTAATGCTCACAATAGGTGTTATAGTTACAATTTCAGTTTAAAAATGATAACAGTCAATTTAAAAAAAAATATTTTATTGTATCAAAACGCTTGAATACGTTTTAAAAAATTTCACGTACTTATGAGGATCATAGAAGGAAAATGTTTTGTAACTTTTTCTATCTTACTAACAGTTAACGAAGTTCAAGTTACCTTTGTACAGCATTAAGAATCAACGTTAAAAAACTACTATGTAAATCCTTTTCCTACTGCAACAATAAGAAGTTTCTATGTTACAAAATAGTTATGATAACATATTTATGCGCCTTCTCACTTGTGTCCGTTCGAATTTCTATCTAGAACACATTAACTTTAGGAGCGCTCCTGACAATCATCAGTAGGTACCACGCTGTCGTTAGGTTTTACTTTAATCCTTTTAAAAGCCAAATCCCCAATTTTTATGTAAGTATACCTTAGTAAAATATCGGTTTGTTTTCGTTTGTTTGGCGTCAACTTAAAAATAGTTCAATTCAAGTGATATAAGTAGCTGAGAAAAATATTTTAATCGTTTATTTTATTTTAATCTCTTTTGCTCCTTTTTCGGTTTAATTTTTTTGTATTTTTTTAACAGACAATATTTAGAGAAACTTAGTTAATAAAGTGATGATTCACAACTGTCATTGCCGATTAACATACCTCGATAAACATTGAAGCTGTTTTAAAAATATCTGTAGAAAATATTATTTGGCTTAGATAAAGATGTAAAGCTTTTTACAAATCGTAATTCTCTCTACGAACATTTTTACTCTTTCTCGTAGAAATAATACCATCGATTTGATGAGATAAAAAATATCAATGAAATTCAATTGAAATTTTTTCAAATGGATTGGCATAATTTGGTTTTTAGACTTGAATATATTATCGTTGAAAATAAATAGGTACATACTCATCGTTGAGCTTATATTAAAATTTCATCGTCTACATTTTTATATTTAATCTAATTGTCTTTCAATACGCGATGGAATATTTTTCAACAATACATATTTTATATCAAGCAATGCTTCATATATACATTTAACATCATTTCAATACCCTGTATCGAATTATTGGCAATAGTTTCAGAATATTTCAACAATCATCAATTCAAATATCTATCTCTATTTCTATTTTATACAAATCTGCATGATACATTTATTAATGTTCATGTTTATGATAGAATGATCCCAATGGACTTAAATGACGTTAAACGATGCAACAGAGATTTCCTTTGGGACACATCCACCATATTATCATAATACATTTTCCAACTGTATGAAAACAAAATGACAATAAACAACGATTCTGATTTAATCACCACTTTATCGAATTTAATATAAAATATTTTTGAATTATTACAAAAATTAAACCGGAACTTAAAATTAAAATATCAATTAAAATACTTAATTACTATTACATTAGTGACGACCTATTCCATTTCCTAATGAACATTACTGCCTAAATTTAATAAAAACAATTTTTAACTAATTCAATTAGTAATAGAAATATTGATGAATTAAACTGGCCCCTATCTACCCGGTTACTAGTAGGTAATTAGACCAATTAAGTTTATATATATAACAATGAATGAACGAAACGCTAATCTAATATTGTTATTTCAAATATGCATGTTTTGTTATGAATTTGATATCGAGAGCCATTATTAATTTTAACAAAATTAATCTTTAAAAACGTTCTATACAATTGTATTTAAATATTTGTTAATTACTGTGAATCCTCACGTGTATAACGGATAAAGAGGTAGCAAATTATAAATGCAATCCTATTGTAATACTCGAGTTTCTGTATGTTATATTGTGAAAATCAAATTTAAGTATTTAAATTAAAATTAAATGCAATACTTATAGATATTACTATAAAAAAGATATTGTTAAAGATAGATGTGCTAGTAAGCTGAAGCCTAGGGTGGCAGATTTTAGGGGTGGCAAATTTGGAGTCAAATTTTAAAATAAAATCATATGATAAAATTATAAAATCAGAATTTAAGTGACAAAGAAATTCTAATTTATATGATTGTGAGCTAGGGTATCGAGTTGTAGAGATCGGAATTCCACTGTATGACATTAAATATGTAACTTAAACTCAACATTTTAGTTGGAATTGTAATAAGTTGAAACAATGACGGAAAGACGATGGGAGATTGTGGTGAGACGAGAGTGAGAAACGAGATATTATAGAATCTGAGTTAGTACATACTACATAGTGTGTATACTGTAGGTTTGTTCTTATTGTCCTTCTGATGATGTTCAAACACTGCCGAAAAGACAAAGAGCAAGACAACACTGACCCAGAGACAAGAGTGAGTAAAAAACTTAAGTAACAAGTTAGCTCGACTTAAAAACCGGTTACTCAGTGTTTAAACACCACCAAATCAGTTTCGAAATACGCGAGTGTCACGAAAACGTACGTACATAGGTCGACTTTCGGTCTAATGCCGCCGAGCGGTTGTAAGCTGAAAAATTTCTTCACTCACTCTTGTTTCTTGGTCAATGTGCCTTGCTCTTTGTCTTTCGTGGCAGTGTTTGGCATCAACGATTTGAACAAACCTACAGTAACACATACGCTACGTTCCGCAACGCGTTTACAACGATTACGCTCATTATCGTTGTTTTTTTTTTCATTCCATTATCTTTACGAAAATGTTTACCCATTTTTAATAAATATTTACTTGATCGTAAATAAAAGTAATGATATCGACTATGTTTTAATCAATACAACGACCGTGGTTGTCATAAAAACGACTGAAATAGGACTCTTAACTGGCTTCTAATGCTCTAATGTTGTTACACGTTGTGGAACGTAGCTATAACACCTCTAACACTTAATGTTGTAAAACTGATCTTTATACAAGTAAATGAGCTTTGCTTATTCTCTATGGAAGTGTTGTATTCATACTTTTCATTAGTCTACGCTACTTCGTTTTTACCACCCTTTCCTTCTCCCAAAGACTTCCTTCTTATAAAAATGGTTCCTAAATTGTAGACTTTATTATAAAATAACCAATTTAGAGTAGGTACCTACACCTAGGCAAAAATTAAAGCAGTTAAAATGATATGTTATTAATATTTGATATTGCGCATAAATTAGGAAAAAATATAGGTACTTGTGGTTCTGTACTACCAACAATTCGGGTTTTCAGCTTTAACCTTTAACTTGAAAGATTCGGTTAATTTAAGTTAATTTGAGGATCATTAGTGACTTTATTCCTGGAACTAAAAGTAGAATTTGATTAGATAAAGAAAATTCTTTTTCTTCTATTCTAAACTTTTTCAGCGTTTTATCGTTTTTACGTAAATTTTTTGCTGAGATTTTATTTTCTGCTTCCTCTAAATTCCAAACTTACTACATTGTGATGATCACCTATTTCCCAAAAAAACCCTCATATACGACGATATTGTTAAATCTTAAATTAAGACAAAAACGGTGAAAAACGAGGTCTATCAATTTTAAGAAACGTGATGAAGATTTACTACCTATACACTCCTACAAATATAAAATTGTTTATAAAAATGTTTTGATCAAAAGGATAAAAAATATTTACTTTAGAATATAAACGTTGGTACCTATTTTTTTAAGAACATTACATACTTGCTATACAACCTTCCTCTTCATTATTTTCGTATGATTTTTCTTATTGTTAGTTGAAATTAAATATTCATTGAATCGTTTGTTTAAATAAGATAATGAAGAATAAACTAATTTTTGATGACAAACTTTTGAAAAATTAGTTGCTCATTATCTTCTTAATTTTTAAGAAATACGCTTAAGTATACATTAGTAATTTAATAAGTAACAGAGATGATTGATATTGAAATTCAATGCATTTGTTAAAATGTTTAAAAAATATAATATTAACAGTTTAAATTAGTTAAAAACGTATAATAATATCAATAGGAATAACTATTTACTGTCACGTTACTGTTAACGAAGAAACTTATTCGATAGATAAATAAACCACAAATCAGTGTCACAACTTGACAAAATATTTTTGGCCGCGCCAAGGTTTTGTGTTGAAAATGGGACGGGGCTAATGACGTAGTCATTTTTCGTTAGCTAACAATATTTTGATATTATTAATAATTTTTTTTTCGTAATAATTTATTTTTATTAAACAATCTATTATTTCTTTGTATGTGATGTTGGTATAAGAAATTGATTTGTTATTATTACCTATATTTGATGCATAAAATCTATTTTGATACACACATTATTATTGTGTGTAGATTTCAAGAGAAGTGAAAAAGGTATTTTCATTTGTGACGTCATGACACGATCAGATCCGCTATAACGGACGGAAAGAAGAGGAAAAATTAGCGACGTATGAAATTACTATTGGTTGTCTCTTGTGTTCGGTCGGTGCACAGCAAATTATTTTTAGTAACAGTGAGCGGCCGCAGACAGACGTTGGTTATTCTTGGCGAGGTGGTCATTCGAAAAACTAGGGCTCACCAGGCAGATTTGATTTTTCCTCTGAAAAATATTTTAATTATTAACACAACAGACAACATGAACATATCATTTACTTTAAACTTGTTTAGAATTTAATTTTCTCTTGAAAACGCCGAAATACGTTACCCTCAAGCCTTTTTATTTTTAAAAAAATGTTAAGACCATTTCAACAATATGACATTTATGTTGTCTCGGAATTTCAGTTTAGTTAAAAAGAATTAAAACTAAGTATATGTAAAAAATTTAAAACTTTACTAAAAATAATATTTTTGAAAAATCGGTATTTTGTATAAAGAATAACTATATTGCACAAAGCACGTTTTAGAACTTAAACAATTCGTGGTATCTTTGAAGTGAAACTACTTCGGTAGTGATTCGACAAGTGGATGATAAATGAGCGTGAAAATTTAAGGACGCTTTATTTCGTTACACGAGAGAGAAGAAAAATGAGCGTATAAAGAAAGAGAAGTTATTAGACGTTTGAAGCAAAAGTGATGAATTCACAGCGTTAAAATAAGATAAAAGTAAAGAAATTGATTAAAAAGAATATTCTTCATACTAATTTTGATTTGTAATTATTTAAAGATGCTCCTTCTCTTCCTGTCACTCACACTTAATGTGCCACATTCTTTATTTTTTAAGATGTTTCACTTCCATTACGTGTACGGATCTGCAGAAGTAGATTTTATTAAAAGCTTTTTGATCATTATTTTGATCAAATTTGGAAAAAGCTTTTAAAGCATTTGGTCTGAAATACGTAACTAGTTAATTTTTAAAATTACCATCAATTTATGAATGACTAATTTAAATGTATTTTGAGTGCTAAATAAACTCAATACTTAAGAAAAAAAATTAAAACGTAAAAATAAAAAAAAATTACTGTCAATTTTTAATAAGAATAAATAGTTGTAGAATCTGTTTCAAATTGAGTGAACATAATTCTCATCAAACCACCTATTGGCGCAGTGATTAAGCAACTGCTCTCTCCGATACATGCGTCATGTGCAGTGGTACTGGGTTCCCGGGGATTCCTGTTGAATTCTAGACTTAGGATCTTTACTTAAGATAAAATTGACCAACAGAAATTTTCTGTATTTAGACATTTGTGATATGATTTTAGATGTTATACACGATTTAAAACACAAAAAAAATCATTATTTATTTTCAGTTTGAAATTGGAAGAATTTTAATTCTAAATTATAACTTACGAGTAAATGCTCCTTTTATTTTTTAAAGCTATTGTATGATTTTTTTGCTTTAATATTTTTTAAAATTTTTCTCAACTTATATTAAATTTTTTTCGATGTATCAACAATTATTTTTCCTAGAAAATATTTGAAAACAATGACTAAAATAGCTATTGATTTTTTTCAATCAAATTTTAAAAATGAATATTTTTAATTTCATGGTTGAGAAACAAAAAAAAAATGTAAAATGAATTTTTTTTTTGAAAATTAAATTAGTTTTCCAGTGGATGAAATGATAAATCGATTGTTTAAACAGTAAAATAACAACATAAAATGTGTGTTTATGCAATGAAACACTGCACAATCGAATGCATTTTAGTTTTGAATATCAATTTGAATGTTTTCATATTTTCTGTAATTAAAAATACTTGTAGCTTGAATTAATTAACACTCATGACAAATAAATATTAATACATGGAAACTAAGGATTGATTATTTTTTATTTTTATTAAATCAAAATGTTCATATTTTAAGATAGCTAAATTAAAAAATATATTTATTTGATTAGTTGAATTGGTAAGTCAAACTGGAATACTGTTTTTTATAAAATAAACGATTAATTTTAACTGATATGAGTTATCAGATTTATCCAATTGTTCAGTTCATTCAAAAACGTCTGTCATCATTCGAATCATCTTACACAAAAAAAAAACTGGAAAATTATACGCCAAAATAGAAATTTTTGAATTTGCTATTTCTATTAGTTACTGATAAGTTCTTAATTTAGGGTAAAAAATATTTACAAGAACGTGGGAGTGTAAAGTGACCCGAGAGTGATGAGTGTTAAAGAATCTAAGAATATCTAAATGCATTAAGAATGAATTTACACAGTAAATGTGTAAAGAAATCGAGTGGTAATGAAAGTCAATAAGAGAGCAAGTTAGTGAAGCAAGTAAAACTAGAGAACTAAAACAGTCGCTGATGACCTTAGACGTTCCAAGCGACTATAAATAACCAAAAAAAAAATATATATATATTTACAAGACTGCTAACTGAAAAACAGCCAAACTTGGATAAGAAGAATTTAAAAAAACTGGATTTTTTCTCATTTATAAAAGGTTCCCATCTAGTTGGATCTCTCATTTATAACAGTACAGTTAAAGCGTTTTTAACTTACAAAGGTTACACTTATATTATACAGAGACTACCCAATTATCCCATCTAATATGCGCATGCTAGTTGCACATACATAAGATCCAAGAATCTGAGAAATAATCTTACGAAAGAGTTTAAAAGGAACTTTCGTACATAAAAGTTTTTATATTTCACGTATAGAGGTTTTTAAGTATAACAATGATGGAAACTGATAAATAGTTTCATTTATCTAGTTTTCTTGGTTATCCAGTTCTCGTTTGTAAAAACATTTTTTATTTCTCTATTTTAAATGTATAGTAAAAACTTGGTGAAAGAGTTTCATTTTCTGCTTAAAGTTAAAAGACAACGCTTTCCATTTAATTGCTTCGCGAAGGATGAAACACTTTTAAAATGCATGTATCAGATAAAGAAGAAATATATTAAAAGAACTAGGTTTGTAACGTCAATCTTAACACATTTGAAAATTATCAATATTGTGTCTTTGTTTCATGTATTTGTTTCAATTCATGACACATAGGTAGGTACCTAACGCTTTTTTTTGCTGTTGCGTACGTTGAAACTAATCCAAACAATTGTTGATTTTTGTGTTCATTTTATAAGAGTATAGCGAATTATTTGTTCTAGTTTACAGTTTTCCAAAATTTCAAATAAAGTATAGAGAAAGGAAAATAAGAGAAATATATGATTAAGCCAGTTAAAATTAATATATACACATAGTTGTATCGTTTCCTCTTTTTTTTAAGTAGAAATTGAAATTTCAGTGATCTGGATTAATGACTCATTTGATATAACTGAATAAATGAAGCAGTGGTTTCAAGCTCATGTCAGATTGAATGCGGGCCGAATGGGTTGAGTAAAATAAATAGAAGATTGAACCCAATATAATGTAGAATCGTAGATAAGAAGTAAATGGAAAATTGAAATAACCTTTCTACAAATTAATATCGATTTAATTTTTCACAACTGTTAGTTTTAATCGCAGTCTAATTATTGTAACATTTTGATTAATTAAAGTAAATTGGCACTTATGTGAAATGAAAATAATTTTATCAGAATTGAATGAGTTGTGTTTCTACTTTTAACTAAATGCAAAAGAAATAAGTATGATGAGGTATCAGTTTTTCATTTTTAGTCACGTGCTCAAATTGACTTTTTAATGGACTACTTGAATTAGTAAATGAAACTTCAAGCAAAGTAATGTGGAGTTGTCGAAAAAGAAAAATGCTTCAGTATGATTGTTAGCAGTATCCAATGTTGTGTATTAGTTCTGAATTTCTCTATCTATTTAAAGATTGCGGGAAATTAAAGACACATGTGCCATACTCAGCCCTGAAACTTTATTGGTTGTCGTGGCGTGGAAAAAACAGTTGTAGACAAATGTTCCACAGTATGACGGCTCAGTCACTGCTAATGAGGAGGTTACGTTTTTCTATATTGTTGTGCGTAAAATTTACCTATGTCATGACTGTCATGACGTAATGTATTCAGAACAAACATTGGATAATATGCAAATCATTCGAGCTTCGTTATTACATTTCGATTATGAAAACAGAATTTTTTTCATTTCAATCAAATCGTGTTTCAAATGTGGCTTTTTACAACGTTTTTTTTTTCCGGATGCTGATGAAGTTTCAGTATGGTTGTGTGTTTATTTACCTTCGGCTTAAATAGAAACTTCGCTTATAAAATGAAGAAACGTGGAAACGTGCATAAAAATTGAATCGTTTTTCAGTTATGTTTTATTTTATTTCATAATTGATTTAAATTAAGCTCGTGTTTGTGATATTTTGTGGTATACACATCTTAACTCTTTGCGGATATAAATTATGTATGTATCACATTTATTTTATTAAAAAAAATTACACTGATTTCTAAAATATGTTTTAAAAATGTGTGCTATTTTAACATAAATTAATTATACTTATACCTACACATAAATTTTTAGTTTAGCCTTCAAAAAAAAATATTGAAATGTTTAAAAGCTAATCACTTAAAATAAGAGGATTTATAATCGTTTAAGAATTTTTTTTCATTTTTCTTCGGAGACAAAATAAATCTATTATATAAATATATAATAGACAGTTTCGCTTTGATTTATTAATAATAATAAGATACTTCCCTTTGAAAAACTTTTTTTGCTGGTAGTACTTGATGAAAAAATTGAAAATAATTTATACAATTCGAAGATAATAATCATAGGTTTAGAATATACATTTTTAACGTAGGTACAATAATTTGAAAAATATAAGATCATAATATATATATATACATATCTATATATATATATTACTTTCTTCGCTGCTTCTGTTTAAAATTATATTGAGAAATAAAGATTAGGTTGTTGAGCTGTGATGAAGGTACGATATTGTTGTAAAAATTGTAGGCAATAATAAAGTTTCGGTCAGTCAATCAACTTTTATCGCTGCTATTAAGTAAGTTATTGATCATGAGAATTGTATTCAACGATTTCCTTTGAAAAGGTACCTACAAGGAAAGTTTCATTCCATTTAATTTGAAAAAAACATTTCAGGCTAACGATTAAATGTTTTACCTAATTTCATATCTTTTAATTAAGGGGCTATAAACAGTTGGAATTTTGAAATATTCGTTTTTAAAATATCATTTTTGTTATATAAATATGTATATTTAGGGGCACACCCAGAAAATTTCAAGTCAATCTGACGATTATTTTCCAAGTAACACGCAAATTTGTAAAGACAGTTTTCACTATATTATGTAAAGTGCTTTTGAAACTTCAAACGCGTTTTTCTCAAAACTGCGTTTTTAAAGTCAGTGACCAAGATTTCTCAGAAACGGCTAAACCGACTAGTCTCAAACTTTAACAGAAGCTTATCTTAAGTATATTTTATAGTAATTTTTAATCGAAGGTTTTTTTTCCTCACCGATAAATACTTTTCTTTTTAAATACAATTTAAGGTGAAAATTTTAAAATTTTAATTAAAAATCTATTAATTTTTTTGAGAAACCGCCATTTTCTCAAAAACATTTTTCTTGCTTGTCTTTCTACTAATAAGATACATCGCTTTAATGAAATCCGTTTTTTTTTTTTAATTAATGATCCAGTCCAGATATATCTTGGTCACCGCAAGATGTCTTTTTTGAGAGGAGCTTTTGGAGAGCAGCTATGGTATTTGTCAAAACTATTATTTTTGCAAATAAAAAAAAAATTAAAATACAGTTCAAAGTTACTACAATATATGTACAAATTTTTATACTAATAAATTCAAAAGTCTTCTTAGGAAAAATATTGAAAAATCGGCTTTCTGGGCCTTGTGTCTGTAAATAATCCGAGTACTTTTTCATTTCAAAGCGATCATGAAAATGAATGATAGGAGAAAACAAATTTTTGTAAAATCGGTTTGAAAATTAAAAAAAAAAATGTTTTTTAATATTTAATATTGTAGAACAAATAAGTTAACAATGGATATCAAAACGATTGATCTTTGTAAGTGGGAACATACATAAAAAACTACTTCTGAAATCCTTAAGGAATTACTTTTTTCAAGAGATAAAATCGTTGATCGTTGTAATGATAAGTATGGTCTTGAAACAAAAACGTTATTTGTTTTTTCAATATAATACCTATTTATGACAGATAATAATGGAAATATTTTTGATTTTGCTTCATCTTTTTATTACAAGCTTATTTAGAAAGAGTAGTAATAATTACAAATACAAAGCTAGATTGTTGAGAGTTGAATTTGCAATTAAGGGTAATCATGACTTAGTTCAACGTTCTACGTACCTAACTGCACTAAAATTTAAGAAAGAAATTTAAAAACGATTTTATCGTTATAAGAACCCTCAATTTCTGTTGTAATTTGTTCCAGCCATATTGTGAAACCACTTTGTATACTTTTACTGAATTTTTACTTTCCTACTGCATTGTATCATTCAAAAATTTTTTTCATAAAAAACTCAGCCTTATACAATGGTAATTTTTTTATTTACTTACATTGTTTAATAAGAATTTAATAAAAGCATATGTACTCTTTATAATAGTTAAACTACAAGCTATAGTGCGTTCTAGTTCAAAATTTAAAATTGGGACTTTTTGTTGTAATAACAATTTGAATTAAGTTTTCGGAAATGCTAAAAAATTCCTTACTACCCCCAAAAATTTCATTTTACCCCAGTTCCCCGACCGCTGAGTTAGACCGTTAAAGGGAAATATTTCACACAAATGCTAAACTTGTATTTAATCTGAATTTAGTCATATGTTTGCTTTTCAACAAAAAAGCTTTAGTTAAATGTTGGTGAACCGTTTGGTGTAAATATTGAACATATTTAAAATGAGGAAGATTGAAGCATTTCACAATGTCGTAGTAATGTAACGTAGCTGAAACATATACCTACCTATGTATATCCAGTACATGCGCTTCAATAATACTTATAGGGAATTTATTTTGTCGTATAGGAAGATAAAATGAAAGAAACACATTTCTCTTGGATAAAATACATTTCTACTACGACAATGAAAGCTACCGCAAGAAATAAAATTTATATTATTTTTGTATTTGAATTTTCACTAATAAATTTCAAATACTGATTGGAAATATGCAATTGGTCAGTAAAGTATATTTTTATTGAACTTTTGCTTTACATATGTATTCCTTATAGATCCAGGTTGGTCTATCGCGTATGCCAGATTATTGATTATTTGTTATGTTTGATTGTTATCACCTGTTGTTATTGAGATTTTTAAAAATGAATAACTATACTACAGAAAAAGTTTGAGAAAACTTATTCGCTTCTGGACAATAAATCCATATCTCGTCATCGTCCTGTGCGATCAGGCGAAAACATTGCAAATGCCAGTGAGAATATTCAAGAACATCAACATGCCATCGTTCTCTACAATTGAACATTAACAGAAGCAGTTTGCAAATTACGTTCTTCTGAACTTTAAGAGGAATCGTTTGAGTAACATGGACTTCAAAAAAATGCGGTTTCAACAAGATGGTTTCAACATATAGCAAGAGAATTATACGATTTGTTAAAAGAACGTTTTCCTGGTCGAGTGATTTGCAGAAATGTTGACGGTAATTGGTCGCCTAGATCTTGCAACTTAAGGCCTTGCGATTATTACCTTTAGGGTTTTGTAAAACTCAAAGTTTCCTTAACATATCAGAAACAACCCAGAGCTGAAAACAGAGACCCAACGCGTTGTTTCTGAAACTGAGCCTACTGTTTTGCAAAAAGTCTTCGAAGATTTTATTAAAAGAGCCGAGGTATAAGTACTAATGTAATTGAGGCAATTATTTGGCTGACATTGTATTCCATAATTTATCTCAACATGTCTGCTTTACAAATCAATAAAACTTTCCTTTTTAAATAATGTTTTACTGTGTTATTTTAAAATGAATATCGGCGTGTCTGATAGACCATCTTTTACAATATTGATCTTGTACGTAATATGTAGGATATAATTACATTTTTTTTTGAATTATAGCCTTGTAAAAAGTAACTTTAGCAACAATACATATTATGAGCGCTTTAGTAGATTTTAGAATGTATAATGGTTTAACTGATTAAGCGTTTTTGATTATTTGAACGGTTCTTAAATGATGAATCTTGTTAAAGTATTAGCTTAGAAAAACAATTCTTGGAAATTAAAATTAAAAAAAAACTATATCCTATGCTTATAAACAAAATTTAATATATAAAATATAATTCAATTAATAATTCCAATAATAAAATATGAAATAAATAAAATAATTAAAATATAAAACAAAGTAAGAACTTTCTCCGAAGGAAATAAAAATAATTAAAATATATCTTACCTTAAGGCTACCTGTTTTACCGAGGTAAAATTTTTCTCAGACATACTACAGTTTTCTAGCAAGCCATATCGATGATAAACGAAATAAGAAAAAAAATCTCATTTCATTACATTATTTGGTCATGTTTACGACGAGTACCTGGTGTGTTAATGCTCGAAATGAGGCATCTGATTTTTTTTCTATTCTAAATAAATTACTACTAAGTATTATGTAGTGTTATATTTTTTAAGAATTTGTTATTCCAAGTTCAGCAATATGCTATGCATAAGAGCGGGCACTATTAGAAGTATCACATGATTATTTATAAAAATACAGTGGATTTATTTATGTAGTGTATTTATGAGAAACTAAAGCGTACTTATGTAGATAATTATGTTACGAAAAGTTTATATTGTTATATAAACAACATTGTATTTTGTTCTAAAATTAGTAATTTTTAGAATCAAGTTTACTTTCTATTAACAGATTTTAAAATATCACTTGAAAGGTATTTTACTCAAAATCATCGCGTACGTTCGGTGCCCTTCGAGTGGTATTTCAAGTAGGTACAACCTAAGTATTAAAATTCGACACTGGTTTCAAGTTTTTAAACTATTCATAACTGTTTTGGCAGTACTTACAGTATTATATTAAGGATGTTTGAGAGTTAAATTAAAATGATAACAAACAAAAAAAAAAATCTGTAGCATGATGTTCTTTAAATAATCCTAAATCAACTGTCTAAATTTTAAAACGATTGACTAAACCGTTCAAAAGTTAATACAATTTCAAAAATTTGTATGTAATCTTATGAAGATTTGTTTACTCAATAGATTATATCTATTAAAATTAATGTGAAAAAGGTAGAAAATGTTTCAAATTCTCAAGTTCTATATCATTTGAAGTCTAAAAAGCAATTTTCAACATTTATTTAATATTCAAACTACGGTTATTGAGAAAAATAACAAAAAACAAATTAAAAATCTGAACTTAATGGTAAATTGAAGTATATTCATTGTCAAAAGTAAAGAGTTTTGTATCGTTTTATGTTAATATGTTACTTGTTTCTTATTTAAATCAAGATTAATGAGTATTTCTCTACATTTGGAATCTATTTATTTACCAACTTCGTGACAAGCTACAAACGGTTTAGTAGGTATTTATGATTTATTAGTGTCCAGTACTTCTCTCCCGATTGTATCACCTATACATTTTTAAAAAGCAGCTAAAAAAATTGTTAATAAAAAAAAGAAGGGTATATTAGACAATTATATTCTCATTAAAAATACTATTCATAACTATACATTTCATGATATGGATAATTTTGGACTTCAACACAATTCATTAAGGGGCACAATTAGTTTTTTTCTTTATGTTATTTAAAGTCTCTTGGAACATCTAAGGCCATCAGTGCCTGTTCTAGTTCTAAAGATCTTACCACTTGTTTCACTTTCTTGATGTCTTATTTTTACTCTTTCTATACTTTTACAATTAGTATAACCACTTGAAAAAAGGTGATTTTTGTGAATTTAAAACAAACTATTCATATTGCATCGAATGTTTTAAAATTTAGTAGATGTATTTATACATAAATAGTGAAAACCAAATAATTTTTTCAAATGAAAATAATCATAATAATTTTCTACAAGTAATTAGATAATTAATTTTCTGCGAGTTATTAGCCACTCCCTGAGTTTTAATAAAAAGATATCTCACTGTTGCAGTGATTGTAGTCTTTAAAATACTTAAGATTAAAAAAAACTGGAGTATATTATGTCCTATGCAATGATTTACGATTGTAAATAAAAACAATTCAGATACCATAAAATGATTAATTTAAAAAGATAAATAAAATTTTGCCCAAAAATCAGATGGTTTTTTATCTGGCAGGGTTGTATTTTTCATCCAATCATAAAACTGGAGAAACATTGTACGGAAAAACAAATACACACTAAGTTTTGTTAAAAGATAAAGTATTTATGAATTTCTAATTGATGCATAACTTCTCTTTAGAAATCCGTTGCTCAAGAACTATTTGAGATTTTCACTTGAAATTCAATATTTTATTTTTAGAGGTAAGTACCTATATATTATCGAAAAATGTAAAAAAAATCTTATTTTTCAAACTAGTTGCGTTTCTTAATAATTAAGTATGTGCATCTTCTCAGTATCCTCTCGAATATTTAAGAAGACGAAAAGTAAAAAAAAGAGGATAGAAGACGACCGTTTCAAATGAAAAATTAAATAAGGCTTCCAATTAGACCATTGCAGTTCCAAATTCCTTGTCCTTTCGTCTGCTTAGTTACTTAAGTAAACTAATAAATACTTAACGAAGGATTTGTCTGATGATAAAAATGCTACAGGTCCTTTTATCTAATAAGTTTAACCTCTATTTTGTCTTTTTAATATTCAATTGCGTTTGGGATACTCTGAACAGGAACGAACCACTCTGTATATTATTTTCTGTAATATCTGCGTTCAATCAATTCATGAAAATATTTTGTATGATTTTGTAACTTCTATTTAGAAATGCTAAGTAGAAATTGCTAATATTAAAATTTAAACTTCTTAATCGCCAATTTTGATGAAACACAGACCAGTTCCTAGCCAGCCGTATATTTGTAGAACATTTTTATTTTTGATTACTTTTTTCCAAAAAGGCTATTACACAATGATATTAGGTATTCACATCCACTAATTTAATATTACCACTGCAATCTAAAAGAAATGTTTAGGCTTTTAAAGAAAGTTAGCAAAAACTAAAAGTTAAAAGGTTGAATTAATAATTTTTGTTATAAAGTGATTGAAAGTCAAAGAAAAGGATAAGTGTAAAGTTATCTAAGTGTAATATAATTAAATTGAAAACTTTAAGATGCTTTGTACAAAAGGGTGTTGATTATTTCAGGTTTGAAGTTTAGTGCACTGCCAGTGTAAACTGAGAACTGAGTACAACTTTCTATTGAGATTACCAAAATTTAAAATTTAGTCAGGTTATTTATGGTAAAAGGAAATAATGTGCTACGCTCATGTATATTTACTTATAATTAAAACTATAAATTTAGTTTTGTTAAAATTGAAGAGCTCGAATTTCCTTTTAGCACCATTTAAATTAAGTTTGTGAGTAGGTATGTAATGTAGGTATGTAGTAGGTATTTGATCTTAATAAATAGATGTTTGTAATTTAATTGAAGAATTTTACTTATTTTTAACTCTTTAGTACCAGGAGATATATATATAAATGCAATGTAAATTTGCTATGGTTGACTATTATTATGAAAATTATTTTTATGAGCCATTGACAAACCGTCTATATATATTTGATATTTTCATTAGGTATATATTATTAATATATTATAATTTAAAAAAATAGTAATAAGACATGGTCTATTTAACATAAATTATTTGGAATGAGTTGCTCGAGTAATGAAAGATATTCAACTAGTACAAACATAAAATTAACATGAAATATTGAGAAAAATTTTATTTTCGCCAATTTGTAAAATCAGGCTCATGAAAAAGGATTGCATCGTATTGTAGTAAATAAAACAGGCAATGATTTATGTTTATTAGAAGACAGATTCAGGTCAAAATTAATGCCGCATTTTTATCTGTAGTTTGCTTGAAAATAACTTTCGTTTGCGTTTTCTACGTGGATACATAGATGTTGATTAGAGTAATGCGATGTATAAATAAACAATAATTCTTGGCGATCGAGTATACAATAATAAAATTAAAAAAGACTCGCTTGGACTGTTTAGATCGCTGTATTAATCAAACGATGGCGAAACGAAAATGAAACGACGCCGCCACCTCGACCCGATTACTTACCTGTATCCCAAAAGAAAACCCACTTCCCAAATGAAAGACAAATGATTTCCCTCATTTTTAAAACGGGCTATTTTTAAGCGCGATTCTAGAGCACAACCTGTGATTTTTAATTTCAATTTTAATTAAATTCAATACCTATGTTATTAAAAAATAATTGGTTTCTAGTGGAGATGATTATTTTAGATATGGATAATAATATTCATAAATGACTCGTATATATTAAGAAGTGAAAATTATTTTGTGATATCTAAATTTAAACCATCAAAATTCAAGATGCTGATGGTTGTTACATGGACGTTGATGCGGAAACAGGCTTAACTTATCTATTCAAAACAGTGTGACATTAAATTTTTTCCTCATAATAAATTTATTTTTAATCCTTGACTGATTTAAATGAAATGTGATAAATGCCAGGTGGAATTTGGCATCATTTTTTCAAAGCTCAATTAAATGGAAATTGGTTTATGTCATCATAAAAAAAGGAATTTTTGTCTATAAATTTCAGTAATATTTCAACAAACGCTTATTGTGATTAATAAATACATAAGGCCTCGATATATTTTTCAAGTTTGTTTCAGTCAAAGCTAATACCAGGAGTATTATATTCATTAAAGTTTAGATTAATAAACGTTGTTATTATCATTATTATTGGGATTGTATTAAATTATTTCCAAAGACAAGTTACGACCTTTTCGAAGTTGTTTTCATAGAAATTAATCTCTTCATCCGTAGTTTTCATAATGAAAGTTAATATAACTATATAACGTTTCAAAGATAAATAGCATCCGTTTGCAAAAAGAATTTAATACGTTCGGAAAACTTCCATTCATTATAAATTTTTGGTAAAGATATAATTCCTTTTTTGTTAATGGGTACGTCAAAAGTAATTCTAATATTACTCATATAGACTTTATCTCATTAACTTAATCTAATTAAAATTTATTTATACGCTCATAATATTTAATTACACATTAAAAAAATAAAGAGATATATTTATACTATATGTATAAACTATATGCAAATAGCTTTAACAGGATGTGTTATAGTTAATAACACAAGATCTGCACATTTTTGTCCTCAATGAATAAAGAAGAAACCAAAAAGATATTTTTGATTTTTGAGATTGTAATTATTCCCATTAAAAATTTAATTTTTCTTGGAGAAAAAGTAACCTAAACCTTTATAAAAATGATTGGATGGACGTTTTAAGAAAATTTGATGACATTAACTTTTTAAATGCTTTAATTCTCTACATTATCAGAGAAGTTATTATTCAGTGGTTCTCAACCATTTTTCTACCTCTAATTCTTGAAATTTACCGTCAAAATTTAAAACAGTAAGAATTATTTTATATATAGATATTTTTATATTGGTTTGCATTCTGTGTTGTCTTTGTAAATATTTTTTTAGTATTCGAAGTTGCTTTAATAATTAAGGTCATAGGTTTGATCCAGATGAAAATAAAACGGTGCATACTGTACGTTACAAGTCATGCGTAAGTAATATAAAATTATAGTAAAGTTTTATTTTATTTTTATAATGCTTGTATTTTTTGTGTGATATATTAATTGTATCGTACATTCTATGTTTTTATTTTTATCTGGAGTGAAAGTTATATCACGGCTGTATAGACACAAAAATAAAAAAATAAGAAAATTTCTGTAATCTACTAACCCAAAAAAAAATCTACGATTTAATGAGAATCAAACTGATGCATGAAACGGAGATCTAAAGATCTTACCTACACAAAAAACTTTATTTATTTCCTATTCTCTGGCAACTTATTACGATTTATCACGAAAAGTTCTATAAAAGTTTATATTTTCTAAAAACTACTAGTATTTCGTAAAGCTCAATGAAACCTATAGATGATTGATTTTTTAACTTATGTTTTGCAATACAACCTTAAATCATAAGCCTTTAAGTTACTAAATTTTGAAAATATTTAGATTTGTATCCTATTTCACTTTGGAAACACCTCTGCTGATTGTAACAACTACAATCAATAATATTGTTAAAAACAACACACTGTAATACTTATTCTCAACCTATAAATCTGGTGTCCTATCAGAAGTTAATCCTCGTAAAAATTTAAGCTTTCCCAATTTTTGAATAATTTTGGAAACGTTGATTTAATAGTTGCAAAAAGGTAATTATTTGAAAAAACAAAAACTTCAACTACAGATGAATCATATAAACTTTAAAAACGAAAAACAATTTCAATGCTGGAAAAGGTATTGTAGGTGGAGGCAAGTGCAGAATTTAAAAAAAAAATAATGTAAATATATATGTTACAGTGAATCTGTAGTTTCTTTCAAATATCTTTTTGTAAGACTTCGCGATAATTCTTATATAATAATACTGACATCGTTTTACTTAATTAAAATATATTTTCACTAGTGAGAATAGAAATATTCTCACTGGAAATACAGATTCACTGTAACGTATTGTCACAGTCTAAGGAGCTAAAAGATGCGGAGTGTCTCCATTTTGTGAGTTTGGGGGTGTCACCTGCTCAATCAACCAGTCAATGAGAGAGCGACGTGGTTGTAAGATAGGAGTGACCTGGCGGAACATCCTCGAACATCCTTTCTCAAGAAGACAAGTCCTTGAGACCACCTACCGCGAAGGGTTTGACCAAAAAAATTACTCGGTGAATTAAGAAAGAGCGCAGCTTCTAGACTTTTCTGTGTATAATTCTTTATGGGTGAAGGACGAATAAAGTAGAAGCAATAAAATGAATTGTTCCAAGAAAAATAGAAAGTTCTGACAAAGAAATAATAGAATCGAATGTTCTGGAAGAATGCTGAGTTCCTATATAAGGAGAAGATAAACATAGGCAGTTCAGTCTTAAATAAATCGTTAACGTAAGCAGTCATAAATAAATCGACATCGTAAGTGAAACTTAAATTAGGAGTGATAAATAAATCGTTAACAGTGAATTGCGAGTATTAAAGTAATTGTGAACATTGTTAAATAAAGTGTAACATTGTAGTGTATATAGTAAAATATAAACAGTGACAACTAGTGACTATTGTAACAGTGAACTTAATCATTATTAAAGTGTAAATCGCGACCCATGTTATTTTTGACTGCAAAGCCCTCACAAAGTGGCGACACCTGTATGGAATAAATGACGCCCAAACAGGCTCAAATCGCGCGAGCTTAGTACAGGGACTGCTTCTGCTAGGCAGAATGCTGAACCTGGAATAAGCAAGCATAGCAGGGATAAATGAGCAGAACAGGAGTACAATAAACCTTAGGCTGCAGTGCGGGGGGAACGTGCCCTAACTTGGTTTTCTGCTGATGGCAAAAAAACAAGTGTAAATAGTGTAAATAAATAAACATATGTTAAAAATAAATTTGTCGTCATTCAAACACAAATCCAAGAACCCGTATACACGTTACAATATACCTATATTACAAAAATTTGTATATTTGTAATTAAAGACAGCCACTTGGACATTGGATAATCAACTTGTTTCTCGCCTGCAATACCTTTTCCAACATTGAAGTTATTTTTTCGTTTTTTAGTTGATATCATCGATGTACCGAGTCGAATTTTTTGTTTTTTTTAATTCATTTTTTTAAAAATAATTTTTTAAAATTTAATATGCTAATTTTTAGTTTTCATGTGATACCCATACTGTTATTATAAAAAAAAATCTTACTACCCCACTATTTGGTGTGGGGGGTGGACCATATTAACATATATGTCTCTACTGCGGAATCTAAAGACCCCTCAAACATTAAAATCCGTCAAGCCTTTTAGGTTATAAAGCGTGCCAGAGAATAAGAAATGAGTACCTACATACCCTCGAAAAACATTACTCTCTTTCGCCAGACAAGTAAAAATTATTTAAAACTCTAAAAAGATCACAAAGAAAAGCTTAAAATTGGCTTTGTTTTAAGTATTTTTACAATTATCTTTAATTATTTCATATAAAGAATATAAACGTTACTCATATTCTCCTTTTAAAGAAGTTATTTGACGGGTACTTAAATATAAAAGTGCAATTAATATATTTACATTCTAAAATGGTTTTTGGAAGTAATTGTCTTAAGAGAAAGAAGATTCTGATAGATGTTTTTATTAACTAATTATTAATAAAATATTTGGCATTTTTTGAAGAAGATAATGAATGTCACCTTATTAATAAAAAAGGTTATTTGCATTTGTATTTTCACGGAGACCATCGGTAGAGGTTTATTTTTTGTTGACAGAATAATCACTTTACATTTTTGTTTTTGCAAATTCTACGTTCACAAAGTCACGTGTAGCTACTTATTTTATACCCACGTTTATCACTAAATGATGAAACTTTCAGAATTAATTAGTTTTTAAGAAGTAGGCCAACTACTTGTGTATAACATACTCATAATAAGTACATACCTACAATATATCAAAGCTTTATTGATAATGAGCATGTACCTAGTTAAAAACTAAATATAAAAAATAAAATAATTGAACAAATTTTTAACTCTTCAAACGACACACAACCTTTATTACTAAACAAAATTAAAATTAAAAAAAAAAAAAATGGTGCTAATGTTTCTAAAAAAGATCTGCATAGCTTTACAATAAAATGTACGTGTAATGCAAAAATTTACAGTTGTTCCAAATGAAAATTAAATTTTTATCGTGACATTATTTTGTTTTTGTAACCTCCAGAGGTAGTGCGTGGCCTTAACTATACTAGCATAAACTACATATTTGCATAAAAATTGTTGCTTTATTTAAAATTTTAATTCAAAATGAACTATGATGTATGCAATTATTTTTTAAATTATAAAATTAGCATTTGATATTTTCCCTAGTTAGAAGTAAAATGTAACAAAGCAAAAATGTTTGAAATTCAGTTTTTGACCCACACAAATAAATTTGCAAATAAATTTGTTCGGTGAAATCAGTTCCTGTATAACTCAAGTGTTTTTCGTTTTTCATTCATTACTAAGGGATATTTCAAAAAGTCTCGAAAAAGATTTGTTTACTCTATTTTTTTGTGTCTTTTCATTTATTTTCAATTATATAAACTTTTATGTAATATTTTCCGGGCGTTTCAAGTTCAAATGACAATTATTTTAGCTATAGTTTTCAACAACAAAAAAAAAATCAATAAAAATGTCACAATTTCAAACGTTAACATGTAGCTATGACGTTAAAATTATTTTAAACATTGCTGAAATACGTAGTATATGACGTTTCGATATCATTAACCTGTCGCACCAAAAAACTTTCGTTTTAAAATACACAAAAAAATGAAACCGTGCCAAATTGAATAATTTATTTTTTTAAATCACACATCAAAAGATTCTTGTTTTATATTATTTTTCATCTGTTTCTACATTGTCAAATTTGGTGGTAATAATTATTTATATGCAAATAATTGCAATGAAAAATTAAGCTTGTTGCCAAGTTTTTTTTTCATCTCATTTTAATTTATAGTTACTTTCTCACTATTTAAAAAAAAGACACTTTAATTGTTAAACAGCGAAAGCTGGCAACTGGAACTTGATGTCATTAATTGCTGAATTTAAATAACAATTATTATGCTAATAGGCAACTATGGTACATTGATAAGGTTCTGTAATGGATTCGAGATACAAAACGTGATTTGAATAGGCAAATATGCCGGAACTTCCGCGGTTTTACGTGCAACTATAATGAAAGCATGCATTTTAATATTTAATTAACATTTACAGCAGGGTGTATTTTTGTGGTTTTCAAACAGTAACCATCATCAAAAGGAATATGTTACAATATTTATTTTGTGCATTTAACTATAACGGAACGAACAACGAAAATCGAATGACTAATTTGTACAGTTTAGTTTGTGTATTGTAAAGTCAGATTTACATTTTTATCAATAGGTATACAGACTCTTTGAAAAATTTCAGAATTCTACTGTAAACATATCACATAATTCCATTATCTCCAATTTGCACAATGAAAGTTTTCACAAAGATATAAATTTTCAGTTTTGATTAATAAAAGAATTGAGTAAATACATTCAACGTGAGTGTATATTAGAGGAGACATTAAATACTAATTCAAACTGTATATATTTGGGTCAATTTTAGCTAAAGATTTTCTATATTAATATGTTAAAAAAATAAACTTTGCATTCCCGGTGTTTATATAAACGTAAAATGTTAAATATTGACAATAAATTTTACACAATAATTTTATTATTTTTTTAGTTAATGATTTTTACATGAAAGATTTACAAATACTTAAACGTTTTGTATAATTAAACGAAAATTAAAGACAAAATCAATTTTTAAATATTTATAATACAACATCATAATGATGAAATCTTGAATTATAATTAAATTAGCTTTGTTACGAAAACGTAAAGCTTGTTGCCAATGACTTAATACACATTCTTACGATTTTTGAGAGTATTAAATAAAAATATTTTCTCAACAATAAAATATTAGATTAAAATTTATTTGGTTCGTCATCGTTCGTTATGGACTTTATTAAGTTTTTCATTCTGTCAAATCTGCAAAATTTCACGGTTTTTCCTCTATAAAAATGTTTCCACAACTTTTTGAGAGTTACAAACTTGAGAATATATAGCCCTAATGGGCCCAAACAACATACTAAAAAATTAGAAATACATCATGTTTTGCGAATTTAGCTATTTTTATGTAGATTTTGACTGCCCTATATGGACCAAAAATATAATCTTAACATTGTTAAGTGGAGTCGCAAATAAACATAAAAATTATGGTTTTTTGCAATTAAAAAAAATATTTCAAATCATAATAATATTAGGCAAAAATTTGTATGTCAATTGTCAGAGACAATTTGTATTGTTTTGTTAAGCTTTTAATGCTATTTTTGTGGACTAACGATTAAAATGACGATCTCGCAGTCAAGTGAAAAGTTTAGCGGACGATTCCAGCGACAGGTTTTATTTTTTAACTTTTTTTTTGGGGGGTTTTAAGTCGTTTTAACATTTAAGGTCATATCACGACTGTCCTACACACAGAAAATTTCTTTAGGTCTTAAATCTTAGATCATAAATCTTAAATCTATAGGGATTCGACGGGGATCGAACCCAGTACCACTGATACATATAGCGGAGAGAGCAAACTGCTCTAACCGCTAATTGTAAGTGGACTTTTTTAAATTATACATTCGCTATTTAAATCTTTAATCGTGAATATTCACGGGAAGCTGCTAGCTAGATTCATATTATAGACTTATAGAGTGATAATTTGAAATTGTTGTACATGTAAGTATTAGTTTTGCCGTACAATTTTGATATTTTCATCATGAGTATATGATACATAAATCTGATTTTTCGTGTTTGAAATGTTAGAAAAATATTTATAAATAGCTCATTACAGAAAAATTTGTGCTTTACGCAAATAAAATTTATCATAATAAAATTTAAGTGTAATGAGCAGTATGGAATACTTACAATAAGCATATGAATATGATTGATGACGTTAGGGACTTCTGGTAAGTCACCTAACAAGCGGCACGCTATTTTCTGAGACCGTGCCAAAATGTGTGGAGAACACGATATTTTCGCTAGACTAGAACCGATTATATTGACATATTTGTTTTAATGACCGCGCTTAAGACGAATAAAATAGTTTTTTATGATTTTCTACAAAAGCTTTTGTTTCAACCAAGTTTGGCTTAAATAAGGTCACAAAACAATATACGTTTATAAACATAAATATTCCACCAAATGACTAAGAACGTGAATGAACATGAATAAATTTAATATTCGTAAATTGGCAAACATTCTTTTAAAATCTACATTTTTGCAAATCTTATAAATCTTTCAAATTTAATGTTTAAAATTTATAAGCAATTTGTCAAATTGGTTTTTTTTAGTCTTCTAGATGTGAGTGAACTTTTCACATAACTTATTTTTGTGGAAAACAACATTTGAATATTTTCCTTATTAGATTTAGTTTAAGTTTTAATAATTAAGCTATAACTATTTGATGTTGTTATTTTGTCATTGCCAAATTTTTTAAATATTTCTTCTTATGTTACTCATAGCGTGAGCTTAAAATAAGAAATTTTTAAGTTGACTTATCCTTTCTAGAGGTTACATTGAATAAGTCACATTTATAATGTAAATCTTTTACACAAAAAAAAAACCTTTTATTTTGCTCTCATGACAACAAAACTTTACATTCGCTCATACTATTTCAACGAGCTTTTTCTTTACCTATTGGCGCACTTTTTAAAGGTTTAGCTTCTTTAAGTGGATCCCAAAGGTATTTCCTAGATACTAGATGAAGGTGTAAAGTTTTACCTTTCAAAGTTTTCCTTTTAATTTGTATGTTGGTTGAAAAGACGTTTTCTTTTTTAAAGAAGATGGTGTTTCTGTCATTTACTACGGCTTAAAAATAAAATTTGATGCAGTTTTAAAATTTCAGTGAACGAATACTTAGGTACTGTAATTTGTAATAAAGTGTATTATATTTTTATACAAAAGTAGTTAGAAAGTTTATTTTTGTTTTTAAAATTAAAACAAAATATCTTTTTTGTCTTATTGAAAATTTCTTTCTGTAAAAATCTACATAATAAGCAAATACAATTAGCATCATGCTGGTTGACGGATACAACTTTATTAGTGCATCAAGTCCTAATTAAAAGAAAACGAAATATAGAACTTCCTTTTTGGCTTGAACTTTAACTAACTTTACCATACTTGTAAAATACACTTGGTAGTTTTCCTTTTTTGATTTTCGCATTTATAATTTCTAAGAAGTATGTTTTGTGGTTTCTTACAATTCCTTACTTACTTTTTGTTTAAAATATTAAAAACGTCAGTAATTTTATTTTGATCTTTCAATTTTTGTAAAATTATTTGTTTGAAGTTTTTGGTAAATGACAGCTTTCTTGGCAGTAATTTAATACAAATCAATTAGTTGTTTTCATGTCAAAGACTATTTTACTTCTTAAAATTTTTTCGAAGAAAATTCATCATTAATTTTAGCTTTTATAATAATATTTGCTTAAGATGACAATTCTTAAAAAAATGAACCAAATTGGTTCTATATTTAGAGGTTGTAGGTAGAAAAACGATCTTTATAAATACCTTAAGTATACAAAAGTAATAATTTTAGAAGAAATATGTTTGTTTAATAGCTGCAAAATCTATCATATTTGTAACAAAAGCTAAGATTACTTTGTAAAAAAGAATTAATGTGTTTTGCCAGAGGCATTCGATTCCAACGCACATAAATCAGAGTATTGTAAAAAAGTCAATCTATACTTGAAACTAAACTGAGAAGTTAAACCGCAACATGTTCTTTTTTCAATACGTACGAGTATATATATATACCTATTTTAATTTTATTTCGGTGATTTTATTACTTTACAGTCAGATCAAAGTGTGAAAATGTTGACAGATAATAAATTCTAGCAAATGAAAAACGTGAAAATGTAAAATTTTTGATTTTTTTATACAATGAAGAGGTCACTGAATTTAGATTTTTTGAAAATATCAATATAACATCGCTAATCAAATATACCTTAATTACTCAATATTTCCATTTGATCAACAAAAAGACCCAGTAGGGTTTTGATTCGGTTTTGTTTGTACACGTAGGTTATAATATTCAGCTTTGCTTACTTCAAAATTACAAATCTAATTTAATTGCGCTTATTAATTAAAGCAATGCATTAGTGCTTAAAATAAATTTCATAATTATAAAAATGAAAAATTGCTATAAGAAAACTTTTTTTTTATTTCCATATTTTTTACTGGAAAATTATATTTCATATAAGCCAAACATTACGGAAATTTTATTTTACAAGAGAAAATATCAACGACACACGGTATTCCCAATCGGTTACTCATTTAAGTACTAACTACGTTGTTTATCTTTGGTTCTTTATCTTTGATTTAACAAGAACCAATGTATTCAACGTGGTATGGTAGTTGATGGAATATTCCTGATTTATAATTAAAACATAAGAATTCAAAAAACTGGTTCAAAATGTTCATCTGTTATCCTCGATATAATTTTACTCTTTGTGTTCTTGAAATTTTTTTATTTACATACCTATACATATTTCATTTATTCTTCAGACTTTTAATATCATATCGGGCTTGATTAGGCTCGCGAGTCGATAGGTGATTATTCCTGTTTGAAAAAGTTTAACATTCCTTTTGTATTACCTACCAACTCTTTCTTACAATGTACACAAAATTATCTTTCAATAATCCATATCCTGATGTCCAATGTTTCTTTCCATTTTCCGATCAAACATCCCTCTACGCAGTCTAAAACGACAGTTGGCTTCGCGATCTTTTATTATATAATCAACTCTTGACAATTCGAAGTTTGAGGAACCAATAAAAACTTTATAATATATAATTATATTTATAATTATAATTGTTCAAATTATTAAGAGGAGTGAAAAAAACTTCATTATATGAATAAATAAATGACTCATGGAAACTCCAATATGTTTGAACATGATGTTAAAGTAGTTACTAATTGTTCGAATTATAGAGAATTATTTAAGTGTTCAAATTATCAAGTGTTACAGTCTCGCCAGCCACAGAATTTACTTAGAATTATTGAGTGTACCAAAATGTATATAATTTTGATTCTAAATGTCATGTGTTTTTCTAAAGACTTAGTATAAACTTTGAATTATTCAAAGGTTCGTATTATCAAAAGTTTGAATAAACGAGAGTCGATTTTTTTTGCCATTGCGGTAAATACTAGCCTACGTTTGATTCAGTCACGAAATTGTTAGAGTTGTAACTTTTGATGAGCAGATTTTTCATTGTAACCATCAATTTTTTGTTGATCCCACGACATTTGAAATGAAATAAAAACTTTATTTGGAGTTTTTTAATTCACTCTGTTAATTATACCTATTAGGAAAATTATTATTAATTAGACCAATTGTCATAACTTTTGCCTAACTAAAAATAAGGATGATTTTTAAACTAAAATCATCACTAACAGTTTAAAATTGTAGAAATTTTTTTCATAAATTAATCTTGGTTGACAAAAAAATGTATTGTTACCATATTATTTTAATGATAGTTGTTTTTACTGTGTATATTTTTTGACCAACAATAGTTAAAATCGATAAAAAGTTTGGATCAAGTTTTAAAGTTTCGTATTTTTTATTAATTCAACCTTTTCAATTAAATCGATTTTGTGTTATAGATTTTTATAAAACGTAATATGTCCAAAGTAAAAGCTCAAATTCAGAACTCGATTGCTTTTAAAGATATATTATTAAATGTTGCACTTGGTTTTATAGGTTTTGTTACAGTAAATTCGTAAATGGAAGACGTACACGAATAACAATAACATATTTACAGCATTATGAAATGTGTAAATGACAAAGGTTTATGTTTGAAGGCATTGCAAATTGATGACGGTAAAGATTAAACGTTATGTGAATTTCTGCTTGTTGCGTTTCGGCAGTTTAATAGCGTTGTGTTCTTCTGACCAATTTAGAGGCCAATTTTACTCGGCTTAAGCGTGGCCAATTCTGAAACAAAGTTCCAGTTTTATATCATTCTTCAAGAGGAATCCTTTATTTTCGTTATATCGTTTTTTTTTTCTCGTCATTCTCTTCATATTTTACTGGCGAAACATTGTTTAAAGAAAACAAGCCGAGTACGAAAAAGAATTTTTGTACCTTAGTAATTCTTGATAATTTAGATTACTAAAATTTGCACAAAGTTAATTGCCGATAACGAATTAACATTGATGGTTGATAATCTTATATTGGTTTTAAATTATTCAATTGGATAAAATCGTTGTTTAGTACATTTAAAAAAAATATTGTGTTGTTTTACAAAAGCACGATTTTAAGCACTTAAGTAACTGAACATTTTCGGAAAATTATTCGATTTAGGGTATGAAAATAAAATAGAAAGAAAGGGATGTGGCACGAATTCACTGTCTGACGTGACGCGCACCGTTGCAACTATTTTGAATTTCCATTTTTGATGTTAATACTCGAATCTTGTTTTCATTATTGAATTTGTTGATTATTGTTAAATCGATCATCTGCCTGTTGTTATCTATTGTAACATCACCGTCGGATATTTTTGCACTATTCTCACTAGCTGTATCTTTGTCTATCATAATCAAGTGAACAATAACATTTATATCAATATACTGCTCAAAATACAAATACCAATATAAATATGATTAACAATTAATGACAACTTATAATATAATAAAACGTTGTCGTGGAGCGGAAAATAGCTCGTTACATTCAGTAATAGTTTGCGCAACAGGCCTCGGAAAGCGACATGGTATATAGCTAACAATGTGTATACGAGCTCTGCCGAACACTTGCCGATTCTCTACCGAGAATGCAACACACATTTAGCGACATGCTAAAGACAGGCCAACAAATTTCAGACGATGTATAAAAAGTTTCACTTTAATAAGTTCTTAAAATTTTTAAATTTTTTTTTCCAATTATGAATTGGAGAATACGTTAACGCAACGAGTATTTGAGTGTTGCAAAGTTACCATGGTAAAAATGGTTACTCTTACAGCTTAGTTTGAGGACTGTTTAATTGGAAATTGATAGTGATATCTTTGTAGGTACATAGGTCATAAACTGCTTCTCTGTTTACAATTGATAGAGACAAGAGTATTTTTTTTTAATTTCATACTTGCGTTTTTTAAAGTTTTTGATTTACTTGTAAGGTTTGTAATCAATTTAGTTAAAATATTCAAAAGTTATAAAATAGGATATTTTTTAAAATATTATTTAAAAAGTGTTTTCAGCCGTTACGACTATAAATGTATACACTACTGTGCAAAATGGATTAAAATACCATGAAGTATAATAATATTAAAATAATATTAGTTATGGTTTTGTAAATGTAAATTGTTTTTATATTCTGATACTGGTATTATTTTTTATATTTGCTATGATTATTTTGGTCTTTGGGGAAGATGGGTCGAGTTCTTTTCTTTTAGACATCCTGCTAATATGTGATCAATATCAATTTGTGTTAGGCAGTTGGGACTTGGGGCATCGTCTGGGTTCCTCCCTTCTCAGCATCCAGTCGTGAATTTCTCGGGTGTGACCCGTTCGTAGTCGAACCAAAATTACCTGGTCGGTTCTGTTGTATTTCCCTTTTTTTTATGCCTTCGTACCTACTTTTTTAGTAGTTTTTCAAATACGCCATCTCTTGGTTCCACTTCTTCTGCCATTCTTTTGTTATGGTTTTTTTAATAGTTTTAATATATTGTTTAAGGTTTTCTTGGTTGAACGGAAATAGCCATTTAATATTTAGTTTTTTATTAAGTATTTTGTATGCGACCGGAAGTGATTTTGGGTGGATGATCTTATCTCGGAAAAGATTAGGAAATGAGAGGTTTTTTATCAGGGAATGATTTGGGTGGTTTGGTGTGCTAGTGGACTTTATACAATATTTCAGGTTAAGTTGTGATCGTCGGTTGTTCAAGTCTGATTCGGTTTCTTCAACGAGCATGCTGGTTATTGGACAGGTTCGATGGGCACCTGTGGCGATTCTGATCCCTAAATTGTGTATTGGGTTCAGGATTTTTAGCGCTGAGTGTTTGGCTGATGCGTATGCCACAGAACCATAGTCCATTTTAGGTCTGATGAAGGATCTATATAAATGTAGTAGACTTTCCATGTCTGCACCGTTGTTTTTTTCCGTTTACAATTTTCATGACATTGATTCGTTGGAGTCAGTTTACTTTAAGCTGCTTCAAGTGGTTTCTCCAAGTGAGTCGGCTGTCCATGGTAACTCCCAAAAATTTGACTTCTTGTTGAAACTTTATTTTCTTACCATCAAGCTTGACATCAGAGCTGTTAGGTTTCATTTTGGAGCAATGGAATATTATTCCATTTGTTTTGTGTGCGGAGAAGCATAGTCATTTATTTTTTGACCAGTTTTTCAGTTTCAATAATCCCTTCTGAAGAAGTTTTTCAGCGCATCTTTCATTTTTGATGGTTAGTGATATTGCCAGGTCGTCGGCGTATAAGTATGTTTTATTGGTGTTTAGGATATTTAATTTTGACTGACATCATATTGCCTTTGTAGTATGATTAAAAACACTAGATAGATCATTTTATTGAGTTGCCTTAAAAAAAAAAAACTCAAATGCAATAATTATGAGTACAATAACTGCATCATTGAAGGTTTTTTCATATAAATTTTGTTTCTCCTACAAGTATATTATAATAATGAACTCATTAACATAAAATTAGTCTACCTACAATTAAATTGTCGGTTCACATACTTGTTTGGGAAGATAGCCTTTCGTATTCTACACTCACAAATCTATCTCAGTGAATAATGAAGTTGAGGTTTCCATTTAGTCTGCAAAGCTTGTATATATGTACATACACAAATTCTGCACCGCAAACACAACGTGATACACATACAATTGTTGTTCTCGGTAACTTTGCAAATATTTCATTTCCCATTATAAAAATATGCCGTGATTTAAATTAAAAAATATTAAAATTACCACAGTTATTTAATACGGTTTAAATATTTTAGTGGAATTACCAGTTATATTATTAAGACCCGTTATACTTTTGGCAAGCTAATTAGATTATTATTAGTTAACTTACTTTGACAGATACACCTTATTTTACCTTAACATAGATCGTAGAATATGAAATATACTGATGTATAACTATTAGGTATACAAGAGACAATTGAAGAAATACACACAGCTATTTAATTGGAATACTCGTATATCTTTTGAATACATATTAGCGAAGAGTTGAAAGCATCGCATATATAAATGATGTCTATGTGGCGTAAATGCACTTTTGATATTGTTTAAGTTAATTTTATCAATAATACAATTAATTAGTTGTAATTCGAATTGCTAAGCAAAAGCTTTATTTGTTGGCTAACCACTGTTTAGCTAATTCAGACAATGCACATTAATTACAGTTTATGTGTGACGCAAATGTAACAAGACAACTTCATCTCCCTATTTACATAACACCTGTGACCTCCATAGAAGTGATGACGAATTGCTTTACAGATAATTTATGACTATGATGTCAAAAATTTGGATAGGTTTACAAGCTGTTGTTGAACATGGGTCATTGGTTTTGCTTTTTTCATTGAAAAATATCTGGGACACTCTTTTGACGGTAGAAAAAGCATTACACATATCAAGTTTTTTAAGTGCATGCTGAAAAATTCACTTCTTTTGAAACTTCTTTTGTGTAATATTTATTTGTGGGGTTTCATCAAAAAAACTACAAGCGTATATGATTAACAAAAGTATAAATGCTGCACTGCAAAACCTTATAGAATGCAAGCTTCAGCGTTCAATATAAAGCAACGTGTACGAATGCTGTAGAGTGTAGACTGAAGAGATTTTATATAAAACAGCACTCACTTCAAAAATCAACTGATTGAAATTTGAAAACGTTTTGAGTATACGTAATAAGTAAAATATTTACAACATTAACACGTATTGGTACTAAAAAATATTTTAATTGTGCTATACTAGAAACAATTTTTTTTATAATAAATTTAGAATTATGAATATTAGAAATATGTATTCAACGCTCTACAGTTTAAATTTATTGAGAAAATAACGTCTCACTTAAACTCGTAAGAGAGTTACACTTATCAATTAATAACATGTTACATTTTCAGATATTAACGTAATCAAACCCTTGGACTGACACGTAATAATAGAGCGCGTTCTGAAGATCACATTATTGCAATATTACACTACTAAACTCAAATGTGTTCAGAGTTATATTTCAAGTGTTGTTAACAGCAAATATAAACGCTAATTACATATTCAGAAGCTTTTGTTTCTCATCATACTTAACATGTGCAAAATGTATTCGTGTAATAATATACATAATTTTCAATGACTTATTATTTCAAGAGGAATTCGTACATTTAAATTAGAAATTATGAGAATTATAGTAATGAACGAACATAGAAGCTGAGGTAAAAATGAAAATTTATTAACTGTTTTGTTATAGTAATGAGCTATTAGACTCATTATAATGTTAGACTTTAGTTCAATATTTTATGATTTTCACAGCTTGAACGTAACTGGAATATCAATTAGAGTCATAATTATTAAAAGAAAATGTAAGTTTAATGATTTTATGATTTTAAAAGGTAGGTACTTAAATATTATATTTGATGATAAAAAATTAAGAATTACTCTTTAATGACTTTTTCAAGCTTAAAATACGCAGTTAAGCTTATCATTGTTAAGTGTTCAAGTTATTGATGTATAGAAATTCATAAGAAAATATTAAAAATTATAATTCGTAGACAACGCTGCATTCAGTTTTGGATTTTTATTAAGTTTTTTTGCAATGGATTTAATTTTAAAATCTAACACCGTAAAATGTTATCTAAGAATGACATTTTATTGATTTTTAAAGTAGAGATGTTGTTGTGAAGACTTTTTGCAAGACTGTTTTCAGTTCTGGAATTGTTTCTGCTATATGATAACATAACATTTGATCTTATAAATTCCAGAAATAATAGTCACAAAGGGTTAAGTCGCAAGATCTGGGGGGCCAATTAACGTCACCGTGTTTGAAAATTACCTAACCAGGAAAACGTTTTTCTTAACAAATTGATACACTCTCTCGCTGTATGGTATGTGACACCATCCTGTGCAAACCATATTTTTTCGAAGTCCATGTTGTTCAATTGATTCCACAAAAAATTTTAAAGTGTATAGAATTCGTAACAAACAGTTTCTGCTGATAGTTTTCTCAATTGTTCAGAACGACGACGTGTTGATGTTCCTGGATTGTCATTGATACTCTCTTTGACATTTGCAGTGTTTTTGGCTGACCGTACAGGGCAAGGACGTGGTAGTTCTTTTTGTCATCAATAAGTTTTCTCGAGTGTTTTAATTAATTTTCGAATGATGGACTCATAAATAAAAATATAGATGCCATAAGTTCAACGAATTTTTAGAACTATCTTCGCTTAACTTTCGTCAAATTTTTAATGTGTTTTCACATTAACAAGACTTTATTCATTTTTAAGACCTCAATAACAGCGAATGATAGTTATTATAGAGATGGCAACTATAATACAAAAAAACTTATGCGAAATTTAATTCGACGTACCCTATGGCCCTCTGTATAGGTGTCTAAAAAATTAATTATTGCTTTAAGCTTGATAAAAAATAATTTAAGAGCAAATATATCTGCTTATGAAAGAAAATTTAATTTTATAAAACAATATGGGAGTATCAAAGACGCTTTTTTTAAATGTAATAAAATTATTTTTCAACCAATGCAACAGCAGTTTCTGATAGCTGTGGATGTAACAATATTTCTATTGTTATTTCTCCTCTGACATCTTTGATAACGTATGTATACCTATTTGAACGAAGCATGTAAGAGAGCCTAAGGCTTAATTCGTTTATTTTATATCGTCTCTTGAATTTCTGATTAATTCTCTAGTTTTGCATTTCCTTTGAAAATATGTAACACTTTAGTAAAATATAATTAGATACATTCATTTATAAAGTATATACATTGTAAATATTATACATAAACTTAAACGGTTATATAAATAATGTGAAGAGTAATGCAATTATAATAGCAACGCGAATAAGATGAGTGAATATGTATAATGAATATGCTCAAGTTTCTCTCACGATGAAGTTATTTTTTGTAGCTGACTAATTGTTATGATATTTAAAATACCAGAGAATAGAATTTGAAAGGTTTTCAAAGAGAAGGATTTGAGGGAAAAATACGCTTTGCGTTTTTTTTTTTGTTGAGATGAAATGACTAAGAGATTTTAACAGTGATGCAAAATGAATACACAAGTTGACACAATGAGTGGTGTTGCGTTAGGCGAAATGACATCAATTAATGTCTTGTGTTTGGACCAGATAAGAAAAAAGATGAAACTTTCTGTGTATTTGAGAAAGATGAAATAGGATGGAGGTATTTCGTTGTTAATGGTGTGTGATTCGCCATTGGACCGTGTTGCGTTCCAACCGGTGATTTATTATTTTGTTTGAGATAAAACTGTCCACACCGGGCGCTATGTCTCCCGTAGGAGATACGAGCTCATTCTCCAACTTTAAGTAGCTATGATCACTATCATTTTTCTCATTTCCGTTATTCATTTATGCAATTTGTGTTGGCATTTTCTAAGAGCAATTTATTTACATTTAGTAGTATATTCTATTAAAAGTTCAAGAAAAAATCTTCCACTAATATGTGTGCATATTCATATAAATATTATACATAATGAATGATGCATGGTTTTCAAATTGACTGTGAAACATGCTCTCATATATTTAATGTAATTAGAAATGATAAATATCTTATATGAAAATATTAGATGTTTATCTACCTCTCTACTTCCGAAAATGAGTTTCAAATATTTTTGTTTCATTTTCTTAAGTTATTTTCTTCTAAAAAAACTAAAATGGTTCTCTTAGGAAAATATCCTAAATTGACTAGCTATGGCGATGTGGTTAGCCTGTGTTATATGCTCGTTGAGCTTAAATGTATATACATGCATTTCACTTTATTTCACAAACGTTTCATCTAACAAAGTAAAAAAAACTTCAACTTATCGACTCAAATACTTGCAGAGGCTGAACGAACACCCCAACTATCTGGCTGTCAACCTCCTGGATAATAACGGTCGCCATTGAAGGCTGAATCGCGTCTCATTTCTGGAGTTACCCTTTAGAGAACCTCTAACCACTTTAGGGTACCCCTTCTAGGGGGTTCGGTCTTTCCCACCTGTACATTCATCATATTTGCTTCATGTCCAAGGACAGATTGCAAATTAATAAAGCGAAAAAAAAACTTAGCAACTTGCCTCCCCAAAATTAAAGAATATTTATAATATAATTATCAAGAAACACCTGATGAAGACCAAATAAAATGGTTGAAACGTTGTGTATTTGAAGTTATACGTATCTTTTAAATATATTTTTAATAATATTACTCAGTAATCAAATAATCGGTTAAATTTGTTTCCTTCAATTTCAATAATTACAATTTTAAAATTTAAATTCCTCTCACAATATTTTGTTTAAGTAATGACATTGGGAATATGGTTGAAGTCTGTGGTCAAACTGAACAACTGAGATTTAGAAATCTACATATTTGTGTGAATTGTGTGTCTGTGTGTGTCAAACGCGTGGTAGTGTGTGTGACGTCTTTTTTCATTAATTTAAGGTATTTTGAAGCATTATTATAAAAAATATTATCTCATAACGCAACTTCCCCATATAAACTTTAATTGTGCCAAATTTCATACTCCTCCGTTTGTATAATATTCGGTAAAAGGGATTTAAAATTTTTGCTTCACGTATTAATATATAGATACTTCATAAACTACATTGTTCCAATCTCAAAATTCAAGATTAGTTTAATATTTAGTTTGTTAAAATATAATTTTTTACATACGTTGAGCCAGGAAAATGATTATCGAGTATTCTGCAAACAAATGCGTTATTATAATTAAATTATACAGACAAAGTATGGGCGCATAAAAGAGAATATTGACCTAAATAATTATTCAATGTTTAATTTCTCTTGCAAACTAATTAATAATTTTGTAATTATTCTTTGCTTGTTGATGAAGGCTTGCATGAATTTTAAAAATGTTAAATTATTTTCTTTTTCACAAATACTTACTGTACATGATAATTGCTTTAGGTTGATAACATTAATTAATGTAATTTTTAAGCTTTAGACCTAAAATATTACTAATGTCACAAAAGGTTTGACTACCCTCCAACGTTGTAAATTCCAGACAGTAATTTTAATGACAATATTTCAAACTTGCACGATTTTTTGCTTTTGGGTGATGTATGAGAATTTGTGTCTAGTTTGTTCACAAGTTAGTTTTACTTATTGTTTGGTCACTATGTGATATACCTCTGCATATTTAATTATATTATATAGGTGTATAATGTATAAAAGTGGTGATATTATCAACTTCGCAGAGGAGAAGAGCCACGATTGATTAAAACTGTGATCTAAACTAGAAATTATTATCTTTGTTTGCAGAAGGAATCTGAATTTTGCCCTGCCCCATCTATCCGATGATTGTCAGCTATCCTAAGCAAGAGATGAGCAAACTATAGGCAAAGCAGTGAGACTGACTTTTGTAGAATGTTTTATCATTTTAGTAGGATAGTTCATTAATCTTTTACGCTTTCTAAATACAATCTGTCATTGAGGATACATTATATAGCGGAAATTCGAAAAATTATTGACGAAAATATGTGACGTACCTATTTAATAAAAATAATTGTAGTTACTAGAAGACATAAATGTAAATACTTATTTATAACAGTTTAACTTTATAAGTTATGGATCCTTAATATAAAAAAATTAGTCAAATATAACACAGAGCATAGGTTCCCAACCTTTTCCGGGTGGTGACCCATTTTTATGTAAGCCATGTGACCTGCAACTCTCATGCAATTGAAAAAGCTATTTATAATAAAATAACTAAAAATTAAAATAATTAAAAAATAGTGAACATTCTTTTAGTTGACTTTATAAGTTGGCGACCCCCCTTGGAGGTTGTGACCCACGGGTTAGAAACCTGGGATATAGTGATTTATTGGATGTTGTTTAAGTTAATCTATGTGCTATCAGATATTAAGATATCAGATTCTTCAAAAACCAGAAGTTTAGAAAAAAGGTTTAAAAAACCAGAAGTGAACAGTTTTTACTAACTTTTTACTTACAGGATTTTAAGAAAATGAATTTTACATTCCACGGAAGGATCTGGAAAATGTTTCACTCCATAGGCTTATTTCTTTTAAGAAACCTAAGGATACGACACCTATAGGTAATGCATATTGTATATTATATATTATATATGTTTAACCGAAAGTCGTTAAAAAAGCTAATGCATGTTTTAAAACAAAAACGATCACGCGAGGTGAAATTAAATACAACCGTTTAAAAATGATCATATGTGCCTTTAACTTTGGTGGAGATTTTACTGTTCGGATTTCTAATTGTAAAAATACAATTAAAAAAAACTCAAACTCGTCAGTATAAAAAACTTTCTAATGAAGAGTTCATGATCACTATGAAAAGATATCGACTGCCATTTTAGATTAAAACTCAGGATTATATTGTAATTATTCTAACCCATTTACCTTGTAAGTTCAGACATTTTTCAAGATAATGTTTTAATCTCGGTAACCCAAATCTTTTTTGTAGAGTTAATCTTTTTGCTCTACATCAGTAAAAGTTTATAAAATGAATTTGAAATTCTTTATATTATATAACTTTGTAGCTGATATCATATTCATTAACTAAAAAACAAACAAAAAATGTATTACAAAAAAAATTTATTTGATTTTTCTTATTTAACCATAGCTATATTCCAATACTATTTAACTTCAATAAACTTACTTACAGTTATTTTAATTTTGGTTTTTATAATTCCTTTATTTGAGTTTAAAGTTAGCAATTCTGGGAAAGCTTATTTAAGCTTAAACATACAATTACAACAGCTTATGGAGCTCACTTACAATCTAAAACTTATGAGCATCGCTAACCTAACCCAGTTTATGAAGAGCTTATCATTCTACATTTGCATGTATTTACCTTTGTTATGAGGAATTACATATAAATGGTTTTTTTTGATAAATTTAAATAAATAACAATAAGTTATTTTCAAATTGTTACTTATATTGTTTTTATGTGCTATGAAAAAATTACGCTTCATTTTATAAATACATTTCTAAATTTATTTTTAGTGGAAATAAGATTAAGAATAACGAAATATAGATAAACTAACAGATAAGATGTTGAAGTGACTTAAAAAAAAAAACAAATTCTAACAAATAGTACAAATATTTTTAATAATATACTTACCTAGTTATTTTGTTGAAAGTATTTTATAATGAGCTTTGGGAAGGAAAAAGAAAAGCACAAACGCCAGACAGGGAAATGGTTAGGAAACACGGGAATCGCGTTGCCAAATTCTCAACTCAACAAAACGACATAAGAAAATCTGTTTGTAATTGCTATTTTCAAAAAGAAGGAGGATACGGTTGTTGAACAGAAGGCAGAAACTAACTCAACATTTCAGTGATGAATAGCTACGTTCCGCCTTTTACAAAATGAAATTCTATTAATCTACGTTAGTAATTATTTGGTAATTTAAAATAAGAGAGCTGCCCAGTTTCTGTAATAGTCTTAAGTAGAAATTATAAATCCTGTTTTCAATTCAATTTAACATTATGCAAAAAATAAAATAAATTAATAATCCCATATTTACATATTGAATATTACATAAAGAATTTTTGATATTGCTTTTCTTTAAAAAAATACGTTTCAGCGTTCCACTCTTAAAATTCAATCAACATTCGACTTAAAAGCTTTTCTTAGGACATGAAATTTATGTCAATAAATAATATCGATTTATAATGGAGTGAAAAATGCTTTCTAAGCGACATTATTATTTCACGTCAATATCACTTTATACGCTCTATGTTTAATACCGTCTGAATGGGACGACAGATCAAAGGAAAATCACCTACAAATGGTGGCATATCGTCAAAAGTATCGTCAATCAAAATAAATCTTATTGAGCTTTTGATGAATCAATTTTAACTTTCGTCAGACACAACGCAAAGATTCCAAAATTAAATTCTGGTTTTCTCAATATCTATGACTTTACGCTTTTTGAAACAATTCTTTCAAATCAAATATAAGATCTGAATTGAAAACGCTCAGTAAATATAATTTTCATGATGTTGAAAGAAAACAAGATCAAGTGGTGTTTTATCTAATTTTTTTTATTTTAAAACTAATTTGTGGATACGTTGAAATAGTTTTGAAATAAATTTCAATTATTTAGTGAAGGTTAAGAAGCAAATATGTAATATAAAGTAATTCTATTATTTTCACACAAAAGAAATCAAATGTAATATACCTATATCAAACGAGCTGTGTTGATTACTTTAAAATTGGTTTACACGTTTCGAACAACTGATATATTTATTTACGAGGAAAACGATCAAATGGTCAATAAAATAACTCAATCAATACGTTATTGCGAGGCCAATAGCTGGTTTTCAATGATTTTTATTGTATTTGAACGTTAACTTTTAAAATTATGAAAATCTAAAGTAAAAATTGGGTAAACGGTATAAGCAAAGATACGACTGATAAATTTCCTAAACAGCTTTCTTAATATTTTCTCTTTATTTTTATTTTCTTTTATTACTATATAGTAAAGGAAGTAAATATTGTAATCGAGTAGAATTTTCATCGGAAATACACGTTTTCAGGTTCCCTGAATACAAAAAAGTGGTTTTTAAAAATATTTCTGTGTGTAACAGCAATATCGTATAGAAAGCTTTATCCGAATTTCACCAAACTAGAATTTTTTGTCTTCATATTATTTCTTGTTGTGCCGCAAAGTTTTTGGTTGAAATCAGTTCACAGGTAGCCCCACTTTATTCTATAGGTTTTTAGATTTTTCAAAGTTTTTTAAAAACGATTTTAACGTTTTTCCTTAAACTTTCTATAGTTCTTTCTACTTTCTATAGACTCATTAATGGCTACAACATATATTTAAAACGTTTTCCTGAGAAAAATCAAATAAGAAAGGTACTGGAGTTAAGGTTATGAGTTCGTTTATACATATATTCGTCTGCATATAGTTCTGTTTATGTTGATATTTAAATATTATTCAAATTATAAATTTTTATCTATTCGTAGGCTTTATTTAAGTTTTTTAAACCAACAGCGAGTTTCATGCAAAGTTTCATATAAAATAAAGTACTGTAACGCGTTATAGCAGATATTTTTTACTGGTAATTAGTTCACCATATACCACGATAATATGAGCTTTATTGAAATAGTTTCGTCTATTTGTGTCGACAAAATTTTCTCAACAATATTTTATCCCTTTTCCGATATCCAATGAAGCTAAAATTTTGCACAAACACGTGTTCCTGATAATAATACGTGGTAAATTATGAGATATACCGATTGATTAATTAGCATAAAGAAAATAAAAGAACTTAAAACGTTTGTAAACGATAAACCTATGTTTAAAATTAATCAAAACTTAATCTAATTTACTTCTTTCCCTGAACTGCAAAAATATTAATCAGTTTATTACCGTAGAATTTATTTTACATGTATTTATGCAATGTAATTAATGTTTCAAAAATGTACAAACTGCAAACTTTGATTATTGAAATTCAAATCATATCCTCATTGTAATTTTTAAGCTGTGTCCACATTGTGCCGAAAAACAATTTCTATCGAAAAATCTCATTCTAAATGTTGAATTTTCGACATATGTGGACTACCATTTGTTAATAAAAACCTTGCTAGTAATAGTTTGAGTCTTTTTCGAATGTTTCTTCTTTAGCAATATGGCTTACAAATTTTTAATGTAAAGTATTTGTTTTGGTTATTAAAGGTTGTCCCCAATATAACTAAACCTATTTACAGATTTAAATAAAAATTAATAAAAATATACTGATTTTGTTAAAAACAAAATTTTAAATTTATATGGGTTGAAAATAATTTTGAACCAAGCTATAGCTAAAAGAAATCATACCCTTAATATTAAATATCTGACAGAAAGAAAACAGTGTGATTACGCACAAATTTGCAGAAATCACAAAAACTGTTTAGGAAAAGGAAAAATCATTTAAAATGACTTTTTTCTTTGAGAGGATAACGTGGTATGTTTAATGAATAAAATTTTCTATGAATATATCATGAAGTACAACGAGAGAGAAAAGAGAATATACAATAGGTCACAATCTTGTCACCATGTCACTAAGTGACCGCAAAACATTTATATTCATGTTATAGTAAAACTTTAATATGAAGATCGTTGTTATAGAATCATTTGTTTCATTCTATAACAATTGGAAAGTATACGAAGGAATACCTACGAGCTTTTAGTATAACATCTTCATCTCTATAAACATAATATAGTTGCCTTCGACTAAATTTTCTAATTTTATCCTTACAAAACCACCTAAGTACTACTTTTGACTATTATTACGACAGCCATTTCATCTAATGAATTGTATTCTTTTGAAATGAATATTTATACAAAATAAGTAAATTTAGGTTCATTCAAGAAATTGAAATTAATTTTTGATGAACTTAGCTGTGAGACATGAAACATGGAATGACAATTCTGAATTATAAAAAACATTGCCAGGTCCAACATTAATAAGTCGTTGTTGGAAGAATATTTATAGCATTGTGAGCGCCTAGTGGAACGTACTTATTGCTGATTGACATAATTCGTCATAATATTGCTAATTGACATAGCCATATTATATTTTATAATTAATAATACTATATATTTTAAGAACAAAAAAACAACTTCATTTTAAGATAACTCAAAAATAAAATAGTAGCAAATAGTTTTAACGCTTAGTTTTTATCATATCTTCTTTGAGAAGAAAAAATAAATTTTCGACAAAAATTCAAAAAGTGTTTCATAAATCCATAAATTTTAGTCAGTAGTAAAATAGAACGTGAGTGCAAATAGCATTGATATACGCTGTATTTAAATAACTGGATTTTGTTGTTGTTGGTGGGGGGAAAGCACCCAAGCTCTATTTTTTTCTAGTCAAGCAAACGTTTGGTTGGTTGAAAAAAAATTATTTTAAGTAAATTTAAATTTAAACAAGGTTCATTTTTTTCTTATTTTTTTTAGAAATATTTAAATATGACTAAAAATTTTTACTGGAAATGATTGAAAAGAAATTAAACTAAAAGTTTTACTACGCATACTTCACTTTTACGTTTTGAATTAGTTTAGAAAAGCATATTTACTTCATCTCACTAATGTTACAATGTTTTCATGAAAGTTTTCATATCAATATCAGCTACAATCTTTTTGCATACTATAAAGTTCAGGATTACATACTCTGATGATATAGAAATTGCACGAGTGTCTTGTTAGAAACATATTTAAAGGTAGTCTTTACAAAGTCGAAAAGCAATTAATTTCAAACTTATTCATACATTTTCACTTTATGAAGACTTAATTTTAAGATCAATGTTTGTAAAAATATCTTATTTACAACCTTAAAACTTATACAGATGTATGTATTAGATTTTTTTTTTGTTGTTAAATAGTAACCTAATATTAAAATTGCAATTTTTCAGAATGTTGAATTAAAAATTTATTACATTTTAACAATGGTAAAAGCGGTCAAAAAGGGTTAATTTTGAATAAAACCTATGTAAAAATAAAAAGCTTATTGTAAGCTTAATTAACTAATTGGTTTATATGGAAACTAGAACTTTTTAAATGTGATGCTTTTATATCTTAAACTTTGTTTTCATTCGAATGAGCTTTATGAAAAACTTCAAAAAAGTTTAGTTGTTTTTTGCTGCAGTTCAAAAGTTGATATTAAATTTAATTAATACATCAACTCAACAATTACATTCAACTCATTTGAATTCACAATACAAATATTTACTTTTAATAATATTTCCTTTAGATGCATTTCTAAAGAAACTCGCCATTGAAATAAGTTAGGTTGAATTAGTTTGACAACAAACTTTCATACTATTAATTGAAATCTTATTGCAATGGTTTTTGTAAAAATTTTTAATTGTTATTAAACGAGTAATATATAATATACCTATATGTACCTATTATATTATAATCTATAAAATGAGTGTTTTTCTAGCAAGAATGAACTTTAACCAAAGAACATAAATTAAACGATCCATAACTTCTTTGGATTTGGAAAACTGTCTTAAATTGAGGGCGATTCTTAAGGGTGGAAACATGCAATTTATATAATGCCACAACCGTGCACCAAAACGACCCCACAAATTTACTCGAAGTTAATGATCTTGCATTTGCTCGTTTTGTTGGTGAAATGATCAAATCGATGAATATGACGCATTACCGTTTAACCTATCAAGATAATAACTTACGACATCAACAAAAAAAGTGTTCTTCATCGTAAATGGCTATAAAAGGACAAAAAAAGTTTTAGCTAAAGTGGAAATAAGTGATGTAAGTTGTAAAATCATGAATTATTTTAGACACATCAATACTCTTTTAATTTGATCTCAATTAGTCCAATGTTTTTGTGTTACTTTAATAAATCACTCATTCTTTAGTCTTTGAAGGCTCAAATTTTCTGTGAAAAACTTTTCATGAATAAGATCCTATTAAATTTAAAAATAAAAGTTACGTACAGTAAAATTGAATGTGATTCTAAAATAATTTTTCTTAAAGAAATAAATACGTATATCACAGATAAAATTTAAAATAATAGTCATATAATAATTTATACAATAATATTTGAAGAAAGAATCTGTTTATTATAAAAACAAATTAAAAGAAGAGTTTTTCAATATTTTTATTCTTATTACAACCATTTTCATCGTTTAACTATACAATACGGATATGGATATATATGTTGGTACATTAAAATGATTGAAAAAATGCTTTACATTTTATATCAGAAAAAATGCTTTACATTTTATATCAAACATAGTTCGTTTTCTGACTATTACTAACAACTTTATTATGTTCAATAAAACCAATTAAACAACAAACACATTTAGTGTAGTGTGACAAAGGAGAGAAAAAATGCATGCAAACAATTTAAACGTATATCGACCCTGAATTGAAAACTAAATCAATACTACATAACTACGAGTATAAACGAATATTTACCCTTATTGTCAATATTCTGATCCAAAAATCTCCCTGAACTTGTTTTGTAAATAAAGACGTGTGAGAATACAACGATTCATAGGATTATGTTCTAGTTAAGTGCATTACCTACTGTGCAAAGCTCTAGAAAATAATATAATGATATTAGTTCTGTGTAATAGTATCTTTATAATATGCCGTTCAAAGCAGATAAAGACTTTCATGAAACATTATAAACTAGTAAGTTTGATCTTCTTATCTTGTAAAATTATTTAAAACGTTTATTGAGTACTGATCATTCAAGGGAAATTATTCTGTTACTCATATACTAATAAAATAATGGTTTATTGGAATTTTGACGGGTTAAATTACTTCCTATTATGGAGATTTTTAACAGCCACACAAACAAACAAACAAAAATTGAAAAATAAAAATGAATTTTTATAACAAAATTATGAAATTATGATAATAATCATGCATATTACTTTTTAGCTTGTATATTCTTAAGGCTTGCAACATTGAAAGTGGTTTTATTTATTTCAATATTGATGAAACTATTTAAAATTCAAATAAAGTTGTACACTATAAATAAAAACAAACAAAAATATTATTTATAAGATCAAAACTGTTTTTGCAACTATTTGACCCTTGCAATAATAATAAAGGTATTTTTCAAATGCTGCTTAACATAATTTTATTTAAGTCATAGCAAGTTCTCAATTCTTTTAAAATGCAGTTCATATTTTTGTAGATGGCCTTATATCTGGATTGTTTCTGGGTCGTTTCCGGTTTGTTTGAATACAAATCTTACACTAGTAACAAGTTGACATTGACTATACTCGTTCCGAAAAATTTAACTTTAAAAAACAACTTTCGTATCTTGATCAAAGTTTTAATCTTATTTTTTAGATAGAACTGTTTAGATTTCATTTTTCCTTACGTTTTCGTTGTGTCCTGCCAAGAATAACATTTTCAAATTTCATATTTTGCCTACAGTATTTAACTCTCCAGCGAGTTTGTGAGTCAATTTTGGTATATGGTTTTATACCGGATTTACACTCCAAATTGAACACTTTTTAAATCGACTTTTTATAAATCAAATAAGACACTTTACCGATCAGGTGTTTAATAAAAATAGTAATTAAATATAAGTGATGAAAGCTATAGTAAAACAAAAATACATATACATTGGGATAATACATTTTTCTTTCTTTTGGTGTACATAAATTGGTAGGAGGTATCTTTAAAAGAAATATTCTGGCACCAAAACGAGCTTCTAACATCAAAATTAAAGTTTTCCTAAATCTATTTTCTTATGTTCTATTGAAATAACACAGTAATTGTTATTTCTGAATTTTCATATTTTTGGAATGTTAGTTAATACTAGTTTATTGTAACATAATCTAAAAATAGATATACATTTTTTTATGCTTCAGAAAAAAGATCCTTAGAATAAAGTTTACAGGTCAACTCTTTCAAAGGTATCAGAGTTCATAAAATAACACCAATTAAAAATGTTTTAACTTTTTTTGAAGTTATACCTACTTCTTTAGGCGCGTTATGAAAAAATGATGAGAGTGACATTTTAAGATGCGCGCGAATTAAATACTTATATTGTGGAATATAGGTATTTGGTTAAGGTTGCTGGTTATAAAATAACAAACGTTTAATAATATGCCTTTATTAACAACCAAGTTACACAGTACGATCTGTCTGTGCAACTATGATAAGTCTAATTTATTTTTAGCGTGAAGGTTAAGAAAGTATGATTGCTATCTTTTAATTATTAAAGTGAAAATAAGGAATTTTGAAGGTGAACTGATTTTGGAATGTTGATGATTAGGAAAATGGAATATTTGGAGTTAATACTAGTTGGAGTTGGATCAGTTGGATGGTATCGTTATGTGTCCCATTACTCGCGCATCAGGTGACACAAAATTAACAGGAGGAAGTTGGCCGCAAAACTACTCGGTTTTTTAACTAGGCGCGCGTAATTTGAATTTTTGTTTTATTTATTTATTTTTATATTTAAATTAAAAATAATTAATTTTTTAAATATATTTTTGATATTTTATTTAAAAAATATTAATATATACAAATTACACATAGGTATTATTAAAAAATAAGTTATTATTTTGCTCGAATTTTGCAGTAGCTGTTATACTATTTGGAGTTTAGTGATGAAAATGACGTCTGAATTTCATTTATATTCTTGGTTATCATGAAATCTGGGATTCTGAAATGAATATAATTTTAGAATACTACCTAGTTTAGTAAAAGAACACATGAATAAGATTGAGATATTTACTTTGAAAAATAGCTACTTACTTTATTTCGCAATTTCTATGAAGCTTCAATTTCATGGCATGCATGAATTGTTAACCAGAAAAATTATCCTGACAAATTTTATAAACGTCTTCCAGCAGCTTCCTTTGGATTTTATTTTCATTGTAAACCATAGTGTTTCACAGTATTTCAGCCATTAAATAGTCATGAAAATACAAATTTACTGCACAAACGGTGACTCAGAAAAACGTGTTAAACGTCACATTACTTTTAGGCTATTGGTACGACGTGTTGCTCTTAAAAGCTTTAGTATCAGTCTATTTTATCATCACAGCGCAGGTTCGTAATGTCTCTGTTCAACGCGCCGTACTAAAATTCAAAAGAACCGCACCTCTCGTAAAAGTGTCCGCTCCGTGAATAAATTATATTCAATAGTGATTTAAATTGAATATTTTGATTAATTTTATTTACTATTCGTAAGTATTGGTGAAAAAAATTGTGCTTATATACTTTTTCAAGTGCTCCAATATAATTGAGGTTAAATATCCGTATGAATTGTTTATTGATATAAATTAAAATATTATTCTCTAAATTTTATTTAAATTAATTATTTGTATGCAATTAATAAAAACTACTTTTTAATGATGCCAAAGAAGCGTAAATTCTCACGCCCGTACATAAGTACACCCACCCACTTTTTTTTTTAGATTGTTACGATAAACTGTCCCAAAGTTAAAAAAAATGAAAAAAAATCCTGTGCTATTTAAATTTAAAACTGAAAAAATGGGTTGAGACTAACATAAATATTGATATTAAGAGCTATTAAGAGAGGTGAGGGAGAAGTTGTTTCAAATCTCACGACACCTCACCAGGGAGAAAGGGGTTGAAATATCGCCAAAAACACCTCGAATAATAATTAATGAATGCCCCGTTATAAACGAAGATTAACCAATGACGGGACATAATAAAAAATCAAAGTGCAGCCACCAATAGATAAATATCCTTATGCCTATGATATTTAAATATATGATGTCATTTTCTTCATAATAAGATCTTGTTTTGTTAATTTATTATTTTTGTTGCTGTTTGTATTAAAATGTGTACTCAGATTTTGCGTCTAGTGAGATATTTAATTTAAAAGTTACATCAAATTGTTCAAACTTTAGAATTACATTTTTTATGTAATTATGTATCGATTTTTGAATAACTACTTCTAAATTTATGCCAATTCAATTTATTTAGCCAGCTTCAATAAAAGTTCTTAATTCTTAATAAAACTTTGTAATACACCCATACCGCGCTTTGCGTCGTTTCGTTTTGCGTTTTTTCGAAGTTGTGTCGCTGATGAATTAGTATTAATTTTCACTGTGCGTCGTTAGATTTTTGAAATTGCATTGTTTTGGGTTCGAGTCTTGTATGTATTAATGCATGCTTTATACAATCATAATTCACTTTGCGTCGTTTCAATTTGCGTCGTGTTTTTTTTTGGAACGTAACCACGACGCAAAGTGAGGTATGGGTGTATTTTTAATGCCCGTACTGGTTTGATTTGTAGTTAGATTTTAGGTAAGATTTTGAAATAAATTCTTAAATATTAAGATGAAAAATTTGAAACAAAGACTTTTTTAAATTTACACTAAGCTATCTTTTGTCTCTCAAAACATTTAATCACTTCTTAAGTATTGTTATAATTATATGATATTTTATGTCTTTATTGAAATAGTTTAAGGAGCGTTTATTTTAATCAAAGAATTATAATTTTCAAATTATTCATATTAAAAATGCATCTCTTTTAGTTATTTGTTATTCACTTAATCGGGCAACGTAACATGGAAAGAAACAGCGTATTCATTCGAAGTCTAAGAGAAAATTCTCAAGAGACTTACGATATAATTGAATTAATAATCGCTACAATTTAGAATATAGCAGTTACTTGTACTATTACCTGAAGTTGTAGATTGTGAGAAACCTATAAGGATTTGATGTTCGTTTACACGATTCCAATTAGAACAACTTATAATTATTAATATTTAATGTAAATATACCTAACAATAAAAATAACTTCGAGTTGAAATATTACGAGAACTTAAAAGTCTTTTTGACGATTTTAATATAATTATAAAACTATTAAAGCTGAACTTAATATTTTCAGAATGTTCTATTGTAAAATAACGAGCTAGTTGTGAGAGTTATCTGAGATTGTGTATTATTTTGTACAATTTCTGTTAGATTTCATTCTATTTCCTTTTAGTGAAGCGTGCATACCATGTTCAAGTACTATAATAAAGTTAACGAGGTTGTTCTGCTGTTTTACTACATTTATTGTTGTAACAGCCCAGATGATTAATTTTATTATATGCACATACATACTCATAGTCGTACACATTCTACATACATTTGAGCATTTATAAATTAAGCTTAATTCCGGTACCACTGTTTAGGAATGGAAGATAGCCATGAAGACAGTCATTGTAATAAAATTAGAGGTGATGTTAGAGCTGTAGTAATATTATATTTAATGACTCATTTAAACTATGAAAGTGTTTAAAAGGGTGAAGAAATTAGATAAAGGTGAGATATAAATTTTCACGTAAACATTTTTCTTTTAGTGTTTGTATTATAAATGGTGTCACATCGATTTATTTCTGCTATACACACGCATGGGAATTTGTTACTGCATTTATGTGATTTATAATGTACTGCGAGCTTTTTTTCAAGATCGTGAATTCTGATTAAAGAAAAATGTGTTCAATTGTGCAAAATTGTCGTTTAAGCTGGAAGAACTAACATAAAAATGACAAAAGAATTTCATTCGACGTAGAGAAAACACACATGGGGAGAGCTAGCAAACCCTGTAATCATTGGAAGAAATGGTGTCACAGGTCACTAAATCGTTTTAGTCAGAGCTTTAGATAATCGTATTCGTTCATTGTGCAGTTTTGTATTCGCACTGCTATATCATCATGTTCTGTTGTTTCCTTTATCACTTTTTCCATTCGCTTTTGTTCCTTCCTATTGTCTCTAAGAAATAGTTCACTAGTTTAATTGTGACACAATTGGGTTAGGCTTTCTTTACAGACTTTAAAGTTTTAATGCGATTTTGTTCATTGTTGTTAACGAGACAATTAACGTAATTCGTATATATCTTGAATAAAAATAACCTTTCTAGACTAAAAATCTGAAGACTTTGATTTCATCTTATCTGACTTTCCTTTGGGATAAAATAAATTATTTCTTGAATAATATATTTACATCTAATTAGTGTTTGGTAATTTTGTGTACATTTTTTGTAAAAAATGAAAAAACTTTTTTCGAAACAAAAAAATTATAAGTATACAAAACAGTATTTTAACATGAAAATACTAAAATGTTTTCAAAATAAAGTTTTTATTTGCTCGAAGTCAATTTTAAGAACAAAAATCTTGAATTGTAAGCCTGAAGAATTTAATTAGAATTCTCTGTATTTGTTTTTGTAAATCAAAATGTCATTAGTTTGTGTTCTCTAATACTAACAAAAATCTTTGATTTTTTAAAGAATCATCATTATGTCCATATATTTTTGGTTAATTGGCCAACAAACGAATTCAAGGCACATGGAAATTAGTATACGGATTAAAGTAAAATAATTTTATAGTAAAAAAAATTACAAAAAAAATGAAAGAGGAAAATATATAAAAGATGTTCGTGGCTGAAAGCAAATGCTATAAATGAACAAAAATTTTCTAAGCGGATTTTTAGAATATATTTTGTTGATGAAAGAACTTTTTCGACAATAGCCGTTTGCTTTTGACTTGTTACCACTAGATATGTTTTGAAGTGTCACAAAAAGATGAGGAGACATAAAAAAACAAAGTAACTATTTTAGGAATATAATAGATATAGGTCAACTAAAAATAATTTGTTACCTATATTTTAATTTTTATAAAGAAGCTGAAAATATGGTATTCATAACATGGTATAATTAGATAGTAAAATAGGTGTATCTAATATACATTGTGTCAACGCTAATTGAGGACGTTCACTATCTAAGCATAGAAGCCAGCTATAATTTGATATCACGGATTATTTAACTCTGGTTAGATTTAATATATTGTACATTTCCACTAATTCATTTGTATACTAGTTACGTTAGTTGAAACTATTCATTAAAAAAAAATCCTTTTCTTTAACCAGTTAATATTTTTTATCTAATTTCGTGCGAATTTGAGTTATAAGCTAACTTCTTTCTATGGCCAAAATTAACCGTGATAAATCGCTAAAATTTTTAAGTAAAGTTATGGTAGATTTTTTTGATTCGATAGTTTAAATCCCTTCAACTTGGTAAATTTTGGTCATAAAAGGTTTGTTTGACTAATATGTAAGAATGTTTATTATTGCCTAAAAAACTAATGCAACTCAAAAATTAAATTACATATAGGTCTACGAGAAGAATTTGAGTCTTCTCAATAAGCGTTTACGTACTGTATATAAATCGGAAAAAAAAAGCTACGTTAACATCATACATTAAAAAGAACTAGTGTAAAATAATGACTTTAGCAAATTTGTAAAAACAGAATTGATGTTTAACATGTGTGTACTTAATAAGAAATGTACAGAAAGTTTTATTGAGATAAAATCCTTGAAATCAAATTTTCTCTTCGTCAAATGGAAAAGTTCTTAAGATTCGGCTTCAGGAAACTTGAGCAAAATTAATTTGCCAAGACGATCTGACTCCAATCAGTTTTCTCATCTATTCCTATATTTATTAGAACAAAAAAACTTTGTCACTGGGGAAAACTTTACTTTTATTGGTCGTATGAAAGCAGTAATAAATTTTTGGCATTAATGAAACCAGAATGAATATTGTAAATTACATCAACGAAGAGATATCAATTGTAATTTTTAACGTTTGTTAAAATATTAACAGGCAAATTTATATAAATATTTTTTTAATTCGTTGCATTTCCATAAATTGAGATTTATTTATCCTTTATTATAAAGAAAATTATTTTTTAATTAAAATATGAAACCATTAGTAATTCAAAGTAAACCAGGAAAGTTATGTTTTACTTCTACATACCTATCAACATTTTTCTGCTCTCGCAATGTATTGTATTTTATTACATAAAAATCTTGTATATGTATACAGTCGTATACAGTACGTATACAGCCTCATAATTTATATTGAAAATTCTTTTAAGAGTTAGTTTTCTTTCTTGATAAAGTTGAATGTCTTGTATCATATATCTTGTAAAAGTAAACATTCAATTATGTTTATAGGAATTTTATTAAAATATGTTCAGAATTTTCAATAGAAACCACCATAGTAATAATAGAACAACAGAAGAATTCCATATTGCAATGCAGCTGTGCGAACACATTGATGATTCGATTTTTTAAATTTCATTATTTTCAACGTACCAACTTCATGCATATCAGTTAAGACTTGCATTATTTATTTAGAAATAAGAAATAATTTCCCAACGGAGAACAAAATACTTGGCAAAGCTAAAACGAATAGGTGTGCTATGCATGAAATAAAAACGTGAAATATGTGTAAAGTGACGTATATCAGATACGATGTTAACGCATGAAGTCGTCGAAACTATTCCTACGAGAGTGTTCTGTCAACTACTTTTCACTGCCAATGCTATTTAAGATTGAAAGTATGTAGCCGAAGACAAAACGATTGTAACATTAGCGTCTGTAGATTTCTTATGTTGATAACGCTACTGAAAACGTTGAATGTACGTATTTAAAAAGAAATGTAGGCAATTGATTTATTTCGAAAAAATCTGAAAATAATATTATGGCCCGTTTGGAGATCAGAATTTGTCACCCAGAGCATAGAATTAAACGCTTTTATACCTATTTCTTTGAGGTTTTTTAAGGTCACAAGTTTATAAGAACACACTCGCAATGATTAAAGCCTTTAAAGACAAAATTCAACGCTGTGTACTGAAATATTGTAAAATCTATGAGCAACCGTCCTTGAAATTTGATCATTTGTCCGATTTATTACTGTATCCATAATCTCAAGATGTATACTTCATTATTCAATAAAAGTTTTTAAATTATTGCCACAAATTTTGTATTATCTGTTATATTTAAAATTCAAAACCAACGTTTTTATTGGAACACATTATATGGGGATGGTTTTGATGTATTTACGAAGAAAGTTGACCGTTTAACAATATAGTAGAACTTATTTTTACTAAAGCAAAAGCTTTTGAATTCTTTCTGACAAGGTTTTAGAAATTATATGTTATTTCAGTCTAAAAATAAAATTTTAACAAAATGAAAAACCGACTTTAAAATTAATAAAAAATCTTAAATAAAAAATGCACTAAAAAGTAAAAAAATAATTGCATATCCTTGCAGCGTCTACAACTTACAAATTATTAGGATGAGATAATATACAACTATTGTTATTTTTGGAGTATATATATATATATGTATGTACTATGTATATTGTATAATCTAACATACCTAGAATCCTACTAGTTTCAGTATCCAAGTATGGTCTGATTTTTTTCTGGTTTTGATCTTGAATTATGTAATGCATAGTTTGGTGAAATTATATTATTGGCAACTAGTAACAGAACCAGATGACGTCGTATGTAAAGAAGGGATGACAAGTGTTGATCGAGGATGGATGTGGTTCAACGACAGTTTTGTCAACCTGTTACAAATGATAATCTATACAAACCTATCTACCCGTATTACCTCCCTCAATATTCCATACATGAATATTCATGATGATCTTGTCGTTACATAGAAATTGTAAATCACACAAGGATGCTACTTCCTTCGAAGACTTTCTTCGTCTAGCTTTTATCGCACGTTGACGTTTTCTTATTTTCATAAAATTATGTAGACAGTATGCATTTTTCGAGAGTTTCTCGGTTAAAGTGTAACTAATAAATTATTATTCAGTTTTAATTATTTCTAACTGGCGCGTTAAGATTAGATAACTTTTGTTCATTTTTAGAAAAGTTTCTCTTCAGAAAAATGCTTTCTACTTTATATACTTTATACATGGTTTATTCGACAATTATTTTTACTCAAGATATTATCTAATCAGTTTTTAAAGGCTTACAGATATACATTTTTTAACATCTCATTAATTTTGTATTCTTTGAAAAATTACTTAAAAGAAATGAAGCATTATTTTGAAAATTTACCGATATGAAATTTGAAGTTATATTTAGTTTTACAACAAGAAATAACTCTATTATTTGTTTTATAAAATAAAATTTGTTTTTATGCCAAGGAAAATAAACTTAATTTTGTATTTAGAGAAATACGATAGAAATAAAATGTGAGATACTTCCAAGTTTATATTTACATATTTTTATATACATAATAATAAACGTTTTTATAAAACAAGAACTTGTGCAGATCTACATATCTCGTAAGTAGGTAGAAATCGTATATAATAGTAAGGTGAATTTAAACGTTTTTATTATTGTTCAGTTTAAAATTAGTTTTCAACAGTTGTATGGTAATCATATGATTCATGAATAGATACACTACTTTTTCCATTTTATTTTCCAGTTAATATAAATTTATTTTTTATAAACTTTAACCACAATATTACGTAAATAATTTACGTAAATAATAGTAGGTAAATGAAAAAAAAAATAACTAAAAGATGTTTTAATACGTTTACATACAATAATAAATATACGTTCAAAATTATAATTTGCTTAGTGTTTTATTTTTCCATTCTTTTAATAATGCTCGTATAAGATATTCACAACCATGATAACCGCATAACTGTCAAGTACGCTGACTCTAAGAATGGATAAGAGGTAGTATCGGAACAAAAGTGCTGAAAATTAATGATTTATGAATACCTATCAATTGTTTGTAGCCTGTAGTGAAGTAAATTCATAGTTCTATACCAAAAAAATACAAAAAAATCATTAATTTTGATTTAAATAAGAAGCAATGCATAAAACGAAAACAGTTAAATACCTTCTGACAGTGAGTATACTTCAATTTACACTATGTATTAACCAGTAAAACCACGTTTTTCATTTATTTTTTTTTTCAAAACCGTATACTTAGTAACTGTGACTCAAATATTGCAACAATTTATATATCACAGTTTGCAAAATTTGATTAAAATCGGTTCAGTAGTTTAGGAGTCCATCGCGGACAAACAACGTGACACGTAATTTTAATCCATTTTGTGAACAAGTCTTCTAAAGAACGCATGATAAATTATTTTTTTTTTACTTGTTGTAACTTTTTAGTAGTTTGTTCGACCATTGTAAAATTTAACAGCAGATTTAAAACTACATACGTAACTACATAAAATCATTCTGATTTACCTCCCAAACATCCTTAAACTAGATAGGTACTTGCCTTAAAATTATTGGTTAAATTAGATTCTCGTAAAACTATTCCCAAATTATACGATACCTTTAATGTCATTGGTCGACAGTGAACAAGGGTGAATTTGGGCTCCAACTGAGCCTTCAAAAAATGCCTTTTCAAAACGCATAACCATTTGTATGTCCTTTTGCGAAAATATGGGTAATACGAGTTTTTCTATATGATTCTAAGTAACATAAAAAAAAAACATTAACTCTGCAGTCTTAAATTATTACTTAAAAGTTTAATTTTAATCAATTTAAAATCTAATAGTAAGGTACGTTTCTAAATAATGCTAACAATAAGGTATTTATTGAACGACATCCGTCCAATAAATGATCTTAAAACGACATATTTTAAAAACCTTCTTTACCTTTCTTTTATGTAATTAACATAGGTATGTATATTAAAAAAATTAATTACACCAGTCAGTGACGTGGTGTCAATATTCTCGCCTTTTACGTCACAACCTAAAAGTTTTCTTGGGTTTTCAAATTCACTGGCCAATAACCATATTAGTTGATGCTACCTTAAATATGAACTGGAGATACAATCGGGAGCAAGGGTACTGAATACTAAAGATTCATAAATATCTACTATTTTAAACTTATCACGAAGTAAAAAAATTGTCTTAAAACTAAAAAAATAATACATAAAAATTCAATAATCTTGATATAAATTAGAAAAAATACATAAAACGTAAAGAGTGCACTTACTTTTGACAATAAATATATTTACTTCTTACTATACTTATCTACTTTCGTAAATCAGGATTTTGTTTTGATTTTTTGCCCAATAACCATTTAGTGAATGTTTATCAAACTTCGCTTTGTTTTTAGTCCAGTAAAATCGTATTCAGAAGTGCCTGTTTCTGGGAAATAATAAAGACGTTTTTTTTTACCTGTTCTATACGTTTTTGGGAGTGCTGAATCCGAGTTTTAACTTTGTTACTTCCTACGGATATGGCTGCACAGAGAAAAACTGGAAAGAAACTTTTAATCTTTTTTCATTTTTTAGCCAATACGGCATAAAATTATGCATGCTATGAGAAAGATATTTTTGAGGAAAATTGAAGTACCGTTACGATTTTAATTTTTACTAATTTATTTTAACAAGTTCTTGGATTTGTGTTTAATAACAACAATTTATTTACTTATTTATTTTACTCTATAGCACTATAACACTACACACATTAACAATGATTTTAACACTCTCTGTTTATATTTCACTATATGCACTATATAGCGGAGTCACTTAAGACCTTAAAATAAGAAAACCTCAGAACCCAAATACAGTGTATAAATTTTAAAATAAATTATTGAATTCAATAGTTAATCCTCTATAAAAATGTTTACCCATCAAAAATTGCTGCTCTGCTCGAAATATTTAAAGTTTTTATAAATAACAATAAGACGTACCACTATGCGCTCTCAGTCCCACTACTGTCTGCGACAAGTATGAGAGTGAGAGAGAGGCAATGATGTACTACTTGGTTATTGACTTAATTGTAGTTATAATTAATTATTAATTAAGTAATTGTTTAATTAATAAATTAATAATTATTAATCCTGAAAAAAAATTTAAATTTAAAAAAATTCTATTAACAAATATTTATGAGAAAAATAATTATTTATATATACATATATATATACTATATACATATAGGCCAGTCGAAATCGACATAAAAATAGCTATTCGCAAAACATTTTGTATCTCTGATTTTTTAGTATGTTGTTTGGACCCATTAGGGCTATGTGTTCTCAAGTTTGCAACTCCCCAAAAGTTATGGGAAAATTTTTATTGAGAAAAAACCGTGAAAATTTTGAACTTGTTTCAGATTCTGCTCGATATCTCCTAATTTATGTATTTTTCTTTAAAAGCTGTTTTGTACGTTTTTTAAGAGCATCAAATTTGTGACAAATTAAGCACAACCGGAGCTCTGCAAGACAATGGGTTACCAAGTTACGGCACTTTGAAAATAGGCCAGGTTTTTGGAAAATTGAAAATTTTAGTTTTTTACCTTTTTTGGAACGAAGTTGTGTCGAAACCATTGATCCTACGAGCAAAACTGAACATAATTTGTTTTTTTTTTTTACAAGTTTATTTTGCACAACCTGCCTCTTGGCAATAATTGCAATGTGTCTACGTCTATACACTCTTGAATTGGTTTTGTCCACTGACACATCTCAATTTTATTTATTAACATCCTTGTGATGTCACTGAAACCTATTGGTCAACTCCAGAATAGTGTGTCTTTTTAATCTCCTATTTTCATTGCTATTGTTTAGCAGATTAATAGCAAGTTGATTAGGATGATTCTCCAGTCTCACTTGGTAACGTTGTGACCTGAACATAATTTGCAAACAATTTAACTAGCTTTAAATTTAGAGCATAGCGGGGCCTATAAGCCCTGCAGTTCTCTCACAATCTTAGAGAACCCATATAAGGTAAAATCGCTTTTTGGTGGGTACTCCAGTATTGGTGGTTCGTCAGGGTTTTATTGTGAGAGAACTGCGAGGCTTATAAGCCCCGCTTTGCTCTTAATTTAAATCTAATTAAATTGTTTACAAATTACATTCAATAAGTTTTGCTCGTAGGATCAATGGTTTCGACGCAACTTCGTTCCAAAAAAGGTCAAAAACTAAAATTTTCAATTTTCCAAAAAACTGGCCTATTTTCAAAGTGCCGTAACTTGGTAACTTTTTTACGTAACGTTTAACACCCACACAAACATAGACCCAGCCCTTCTTATTCTCAAGTCCGTGACAGTACATTAAGTTTCCTACTAAGAGACTTCTTACAAATATTTTTCAAGTTTTATTTTACATTTTTTCCTATTATCTTTGTGCAGCCTATTATCTGTGGTAAATAACAAAATTAAAAATCGAATTGAGCAATCTGGAAACATGTAAACTGAGTGAAAAAAAACTGCTGTGTTATTGATATTGACTTTTTTTGTTATTCTACAGTTAAATAGTCAAAGTAACACCCCTACTAATTGAATTTGTAATCTCATTTTGCTACTGGTTCGTAGTTGGCATAAATCTTTCGATATTCATAGTGCTAATAGTTTCTGAGTAAATTGTTTGTGATACACAGAGGGAAACGTGGGGAACGTTTTCCGTTAGAAAACGAAACTTAAAACAGAAGTTACTTCCATATATTAACAATTGGTCACGTATTGATAAAACATTTGTGTTATTAATTAATAATTATTAAGAAGTTAAAATTGTACGGCAAAGAATGAAACAATAGTCTTTAAAAAAATTTTCATTACTCTGAATCACCGTTCAATTTTCCTTTTTTATTTCTACAATAAAGAAATCTCAAAAAAAAATACTAATAAAATGGATATAAAACAAACACTCCAAATATAATTTGTAGTCTATTGTACAAGTCGGCTGAAAATTGGTCTTTAGAGACTAATCCCCATGTTAACACCAATTTATCACTCTCTAGAGTTCATACCTACAGGATCTAACGAATAGTGTCACTTGATCCTAGCTCTCCGTTCAAATAATTCTAGCTACACAAGTTTTATATTTATTGTTCAAGTAATCTGTAAGCGTAACAATTTTTGAGAAACAACTTCAGAGAAATAAGTTATAGTTATTTAATTTCAAATAGAATAAGATGAGTGAGTGTATATCGGAAGTAAATTGTTTTACTTGCTCACCTCAGAATCTCGGTTTTATTACGTTATTAATTATGATAATGAATAATCAAATGAAAATCATTCAAGTGATATATTAAAGCATAATTTTCTCATAACATGACAAATTGCAGAAGTGAATGTCAGCACAAGATTACTTCATCATTTTGATGCAATCTAGTTTCTATCATTATCTTTCTGTCTTATTAATTATAACTATAATGATGATGATAATATATTTAATAAGAAGCTCGTCAGATTTGAATTATAGCCTTCAGTAAATGAGATGTTGTGTTCTTAAAAGCCCACTTTGTGAAAGACATATAGTTTTTTGTTCTTGAGTTTTACATTCGATTTTCTTTGTTTAGTAAAGTATGACAAAGCGTTGTTTTCATTTATTATTTTTTTCTAGAACTACACGTATGACTACACTTAAGCCTCTTAATATCAAATATTAAATACTTATAAAAATCACCTCAGAAAAAAAGAAGAAAAATTTATATGAGAATTTATGTTTCCTAATTGTAAGAAAAAAATGTTCCTTAACATTAAAATCAAATTTAAAAATATAATAAAAGAATTATATGCTTCACCGAGTTTCTTCTGAAAGCCAAATAGTCATCTCAATCATATAAAAAGCTTCCTTGGAATTTAAAAAGCCCCTACTTTTTATCTTTGGAAATTAATAAAAACATCAATGATAACTTTATGTGTATAATTTTATTTTGCTAAATAAATATTTTACGCAAATTACCATTTGCAAGGGAAAATTTTATATTTCTGTTTTTATTTTAAAAATTAATGTCAAACAATGAATGAAAAAAAGATTTTATTTTATCGTTATCAAAAATAAACTTCAAAGCTTTAAATGTGGGATCGGAGTCGACAGTTTTGAAAGCATTTTATTTCTCATCTTTCAACAACAAAAAACGGCTGCAATTAAATGATAAAACCATCAAATATGACTGGGAAAAAATTCAAAAGTACACAAACTTCCATGTGTGTGTTTATTTTGGTGAAGTTAATCACAAATGAGGTTGTTGTGTTGCACGCTCGTTAATTTGTTGGTCGTACTAAATAATATAGTGTTTCCACTGCAGAAAAATTTATTTTAATTATTGCTAGATTTTAACTGATAATGAAGGTATTTGAACTTCTAACTAACTATTAAATTTATTATTGTTGGTTCTAGTTTTTGTTTGGAACAAATATTTATATTTTCGATATATTTTTCGCAACTATTACTTATTTATCACCATAGACTAAAGAGTGAGAAGAGATAAAGAAATCATTAAAATTTAAAGTTTGTTTGTTTTTTTTTTTTTTTTAATAGGTCGCTTTAAAATCTTCGGTCATATCATGACTATCTAAACACGGAAAATTTCTTTTGGTCAATTTTTTCTTAGATCTAGGATTCAACGGGCATCGAACCCAGTACCACTTGACGAATTAAGTGGAGAGAGCAATTGCTCTAACCACTGCGCCAATAGGTGGAAAATTTTTCTTTTATTTCTGTGACAGTTTTTTGTAGACAAAATAATGTTATGGTTATAATTAAGTTTAAAAAACTATTTTTTACTAGTTTCTCATTACATTTTAAAGGTTTGTTTTCATTATTTTAACAAGCATTAAAAAGAGGTATATATATAATTAAATAATTGATGAGTTTTTGCTTTAAATAAAAGTGTAAAATATGAGTTGTGCGTAACAGTTCATAAAATACATACATATAACGAGGTATATGGTATTGTATAACTAAAAATACGTACAAACATAAATGAAAAAAGCATGTTTAAAGTTTGAACTAAATAAAAAGTATCTGCATGAAAGAAAATCCGATGAAGAGTTGAGTGTTACACAGATGTTAAAAATAAAAGTTTCCAATTTTCCAGAGCATATAATTTCAAAGTGTTTCCATTTACAAAATAAAAATAAAAGTTGTAGAAAACCTTTATAGAAAATTGAACTTGACAATATAGATATATTGATGTAATGGTCATGCAATATATTTAAACACGTAGATACATACCTACCTGCACACAAGAAAATAAACAAATACTTTTCAAATCCTTTAAAGAAATTAAAAAAACAATCGCTTTCTAATTTTATTTTAACTAAACTTTTTTAATACAACACGACTTATCTAGAGAATTAATAGATAAAATGAAATTAAAATGAAACTGTTACCCAAGATTAATTTGAAATTTTCATAAACGTTTTTAAGCTATGAAGTTCTCCGGTTAAAATTTGAATAGGATATTTGAAATTTGAGAAATGATTTCCTCAGGCTTCATATAAAGCACTTTGTGTTGCGAAAATGTACTTTTAATAGAACTTATTGCTTGCTCTATAAATAATAAATGGTACCCTTCTGAGCTTTGAACTTTAAATTTAACTTTCAATTTGAATGTTCTTCAAAACTTAGCTTCTTAGCCAAATCAATTATTGATTTAAATTTGTTTGGTTCTTATATTAAATTTACTTCAAATAGTTTTTGAAAATGAAGTTAATTTTTAAATTAATTATTCCTTTGTTGGGTTTGTTTCTTACCATCTATCCATTTGTTTATTTTTTTTACTGACGTAAATTTATGTCTTGTGGAAAAAACAAACGTTTTTGTAGTTTCAACTTTTTCTATCTCAATTATCCTAGAAAAAGAATTCGTTAAGTTTTTGGTTGTTTCGTTTCTACTAAAGTATGTGTTAGTATGTTTAATGTTATGAAATGTAAGACTTTGTATGTTTTCCACCTTTTTAAAATAAATTTTGATACACTACTGATTTCAGAAAAATGTCCATGTTATTTAATTTAAAACTTTTTTTATAGATATGAAAATTTTATTGTCTTGAATCCCAAGCAAAATACGTCTTTCATGCTTGAACTTAATTTTATCATGTCGAGAAAAACAAAGCTATAAACCTTTTTCTATCATTAAAACATTTTTTTGTTTTTCTCGTAGTGTTCAGGTATAAGGTTATTATATTTACATAATCAGTTAACAAAAGTAAGTAAAATACGACACTTTTTTTGTGGTAAAACTTAAACACTTGTAACTCAGCAGCCATGTGACATACATATTTGGTTTTAAATCAAAGAGAAACGTGATAATTGAGGGTAAAGCATAAAAAAGTTCTTAGAATTGTTTCTAGTTACATCCCATTGGAGTAAATAGTTTATGAAAGTTACGTAGATTATTGCATCGATCGATTTTTAAAATAAGACTGATCTTAAGTGAGCGTACGCTCCTCAATTTCAGTGCAAAGAGGCTGCATTCTGCATTTGTTGTTCTATATTAAGTCATTATACTTAAACTAAAACATGCTTAAAATACTTCTGAAAGTTCTACATTTAAATAGTTAAATACTAGAACTTTTTTTAACTTTTCAATTTCAATAATACCTATTATAAAAATAAAATCAAAAAGAGGGACGAAAATATTTTCCTAAAGAGGTCGTTATCTCAGTGGCATATTAGTATGTAAATTCATGCCGTCCTGGACGAACGTTGAATTTGCCGCTCTTTATTTTTGCAAACATAATTTTCTCAAGACAAGTAGTTGAACATTTTTTTAAACGAATTGTGGTTTGATATTTTATGTTAAATGAATAATTTACAAAATCAATGCTTGACTTGGTTTAACCTTAAATTTTTAATTTTGACTCAATTACAAGTCAAATTTAAGACAAATAATTTCAAAATCAAATAAAATTTCAAATAGGTACTGTAAAAATAAAAAAAATTATTAAATTAGTTTAATTCAATTTTTTGCAACGCAATATTTTTTTAAAACGTTTCTAGAATTCTAGAATCGACCACTTGTTTGAATGGTAAAATAGCGATAAAGCTCTTGGAATTTGGAACCTTTCTTAAATTTCAACAGTTACTTAATAATTAATTACTTAATTACTTAATTTAATTGTTGTGTGATTAGTTGGTGTCTATATAATCAAAAATGTCTCTTCTGTCTTGTTGTTCTTTGTCTTAGAGATTCATAAAATATTTCAAAGATTTCTTCATCTACGGATTTTTTAATTTTTAATTAATTGTTATCTCCTGATTTCAAGCAGGATAAATACATTTTACTTTTTTGCCACCCCCAGATTTTTATACCGCTTGAGGAAATGGCCCCTTCCCACTCCTCCAGAAAACACTACTAAATTATCTTTTGAATTTAAAGAAAAAAATTCGAGAAAATTGGAAATTTCAATGTTAATGTTAATCTCATAATGATAAAAATGAAAATTATATATGTATTGTTGATATCGACTACTTTAAGGATAAGCGATACATTACGTAGAGTGATTAGTTGGTCCTATTCTAACGATATTAATTTCTGCATTAACAGTAGAGCTTTTAATCATTAGTACTATCTAAGAACTACATTAAAGGGTGGCATCACACAAAGTTCTGAAGCCTAATTGAATAGAAAAAGTTTTTGCATTTAATGAAATATTGAAATCAGAAAATTACAATATTACAAATGAATAATAATCATGCTCTTGATACAAAAATTGCACTTTTATTGAGCTAAATTTAATACCAAATATAATTAAACGTAATATCAATTTATTTTATATTTTTTTTTGTATAAACTTGCACTTTATTAAATTAAATATCACATTTTTCTGGTTCAAAAACATTATTAACTTAATTAAAACTAGAAGAAATAACGCAATAAAAAATCAGTTTTTAACCCTTTTTTGTACGTTTCCAAAAGTCTTATGTGATTTTTTTCTGTTGCTTCAAAATGTTTCGATTATGTTCTAAATTATTTATCAAAAAAGAATTAATCAGCCTCGTGCACCTAAATAAAACAAAAATTAAAAGGTTTTTTTTTTTGAAAATTTATAATTTATTGTAATACCTACAGAAGATAAATACTCGGAGAATAAACTGCCACGTAATTTACGGCTAAGATAAACTTTTTTGTGATCCAAACTTCATTTAATTCATTTGCTAATGCAACCGCGCACAAGTTTCCGCATCGTTCTGGACTCATTTGGCTATTTTTCAATGTGGAAAGTCCAAAATACTGTAATTTATATTTTTGTTTGTATTAGTTTAGCTTAACTTAATTTATTTCACATTTTCATACCAGTTCAGGAGTACTTTCGGTGACTTTTTCGGATGAAATTAACGGCCCTTGGCAGAGTAATGTTATTTGTATATTTTTATCACAATATTCCGTTTGGAGACTTTTATAATATCCCTGGAAGTAATGTTTTATTGGATGAAAACATAATAAAATAAGAATTTTTGTTTATAGATGCTCAAACATTATTTTATGGTCTATCTTACAAACTCGAAATAGACAAATAAATAAGAACTTCAATACAAGTTTCTATTACTATACCAACTTGTGAAATAACCTTTTTGAACGGTTTGTATCATCCCTATGGGGGTTTATCTATGAGCTTTACCGTTTACTTTGTGATCGATCTATTTGTTAGAAATCATTGTTGATTTTCTTTATAAGAGGATTTCTTAAATATAACAGAATGCACATATTAAAGTTAAATATAAAAAATATTTCTTTTGAAATAAAACTATACTCTTCTACTCTACTATTTCTTTTTGGTAGATATAATAATAACTTCATAAAATTCTAAAATAAAAGTAAATACTTTAAATTTTTTATGACATAAAAATAAAATACCACCATTATGTGAATTTTTTAAAATTACGTTTTGAATATTTTAAGATGAAAGAAAATTTTTACCCGATTTGCATGTTTAATCCCAAGACAATTCCTGGCAAATGGAATTGTAATTTGACTAGGAAGACCGGTTGTTACGGCTACATGTCCTTTACCAATTGAATGAAAATATTTTACAACTTTTCTAGACAAATTGATCGGACAAAAGACATTCAAATTAAATAGCTTCTCATTCTCATTCTCATCGATATTTTCTTCATCAAACCGGTCACAATCCTCGAGATTATTCACAAAAATATCGACACCCCCAAAGTGTTTGATCGTATCATGCAAATAGTTTTCATGTTCTGAGAGATTTTCGATGTTTATTTTGTGAATAATAATATTATTAGATCGAATTTCTTCAATTTCTAAGTTATAACGAATATTTATTAGTTTTTCTTAATATAAAAAATTATGACTATATTTACTTAAGCAACTAGCCTTGATTCGATCCAATTCATTGATATTATCATCAGACAGAATTAATCGTGCTCCATTTCGAGTTAATTCTCGGCATAAATATTCGCTTGATTTATTTTTGACGCCAACAATCCAAATTATTTTTCCTTTCAGACTTCCTTGAATAAAAATTTTTACTTCATATTTTCACTGGTTTTTTTAAATACATTCATAACATACCGACTTTTTTACCATATTTTTCACAAAGAGTTAAACTAACATCACAATCGAAAACGCACACAGCTATAATGTAAGATAGAAAATAAAGTACAACACTAATGCCGAACAATAAAATAATTGAATATATTAATAAAAAGAACATTTTAATATGTGATGAGTTACGAAAACAATGTATGTTTCTGTTTAAATGATTTCAATTGAAATGCCGAAGTAATAATTTCTGCTTTATCAGCGTTGACCGTGAATTAAAAAAAAAAAAACTGAACAGATCATATATATTATCAATGTTGATTAGGGTTCTGTATCAAATTATGTACTATAATAATTTTCAATTTTAGCATTTTAATGAACAGCAAAAACCCACATATTAGCATTGATATGTCGATGTATGTCATCAATCATTCGATTGTAAGCATTGTTTGATTGCTTTAATGAATAATACATAATGTTACACACAAATTTATTACAATCAGAAAATAAAATAATAAAATCGATCACTACATAAAATAAAATTACACGAAATGTTGTTTTAGATTGACAAACTATTTTATATTATTCTTTACTCAAATTTAATGAATAAAAATAAAGTTTCACTACTGAAACAAAACTATGATGAAAATCATGGAAGACAAATTCGATATTTTTTTGTTTTCAGAAGCCCAAGGAATTGATATATGCATTATGCTGATATATGACTGAAAAATGCCAAAAAATATAGCGGTCTATTAAAAAATCAAAAGTTTAATGCCCCATATCTTCTAGAATCTAGGATGATAGACCAAGAACATTTTTTTACTTAAAATAAAATTGAATAAAAATTATTAAATATGTATGTGTTTTTCATTATATCATATATATATTTCATTTGAATAATGTTTAAATGTTGTTCATCTCAATTCAAAGGTGCTTCGGTAAAAATGTTTGAGAAAAACATTTGAAAAATCGAAAAATTCGATGTAGCTAACTTCGGACATTTTTGGATTACTAACAATAGAGTAGTTTCAAATGTTATCAATTAGAATATTTAAAAATCAGTATAAATGTTAAACATTTTGTGCGAAACATTGTAGATTGTAGAAAGTTGTAATTTAAGGGGGTAGATGCACTCAGAAGCGTAAAAAAGGTCTATTTTAAAAATTTTTTTAAACAGTAATTAGGTTTATTTTACAAAATAAATTATACAGAGTTTTTATACAATGCTTTAACTTAACATTTATGAAAAAAAAATATTATTTATTAAAATATCGCCATATTGGATGGATTCGCGGTGACCATCACAACAGCCTTCTGGATCATTTGAATTCGAAAAACCAAGATGAAACCTTTAGTTTTATAATAAATCCAGTCTTTAATCGAAGCTTTTTTTTTAGAAAATTCACAAAATTGTGGCATTCGAAACTTTGGACTCTGATTTTCGATAAAAAGTTAAAAGTTAATTGTTTAAAAAATATAATAATTGTCAACAAAAATCAATATCCTTCGATTAAAGACTAGTTCTTAATGCCAAAAAGATAATATTAAAATTTTATCAATAAATCCACCGAATGGTTTTTGAGTTATATTGGTCATCGAATGAAAAAACATAGTTTTGAGCAAAACGCGTTTAAAGTTGCAGCTGCCGTCCGCTACCTGCTCTAGTCACAATCGAGAGGTTTAATGTTGCTTCAGTAATTACTAAATACCTTAGAAACTATTCATCGGATTGACTTGAAATTTTCAGAGAATAGAATGTTCTTAAAACATCAAACTTTAAGAAAATGAAAGAAAAACAAATCGATTTTTCAAAAATTCTAAGTGCATCTACCCCTTTAAGTACCATTAGTAGTTATTTGTTTTAACGTTTTATTTATAAAAATTATTTTTTATTATCATTTGTTGTCTTCATTTGTTCGTTTAATTTGTGCTGAAATATCGTTTACACAAAAAAAATTAGGATTCCTGTAAGATACCTGCTTATCCATTTAATAAAAATGACTAAGCAAAACAAAAGTAAAAATACGGATGTGGTAAGTTTAAAAAAAACACAAGAAACATTTTGTTCATCCTGGAAAAATACATGGTACCTGTGGATCACTTTTAAGTGTTAAATTTTGGTCATTGGTTTGCGCTTCTCTCACGTAAGAATGGATCGATAAATAAACGTAATTTTTAGTATGAAGATAAGTTCTAAGACATCAAGCTTAAAATAAAACTGTATTTAAAAATGGTGCACGGTTGTATGGGAGAAATATCTTCTTCTAGTGTAAATAAATACATTTTAATGAACATTTGTTAAGACTTATTAAGACTTTGAATATTATTCATTGCAAACAATGTACGATTTCTGTAGAAGAACAACAAATTCACTCTACATAAGTGGTGGAATGGATTTTTATTAAGCTTTTGGTAATTTTAAGAGACTTTCAATTTGGAAAGAAATCTGTGGATGTTTTTAAATAGTCCTTTCAAGGAGATTGTTTTTGAATTTTCAGGTTCAAATAACGTGGTTAGAGTTGATTGGGTTTTATTTTCATGTCGTAAGAAATGTTCTTAGGTTTTAAAGTAACATAAGTATATTTCATCCTGAAAAAAACGTACAGGATCTGTAAGATAGGTCATATCTCTTTCTGAAAAAAGCCAGATTTTGATGAATATAACTATGAGACATATTAATACTTTGATTTGGAAGTTACTTTTATCTAAGATATTTATTATTTTGGAAAATATAATTCTTAAAGGATGAGTACTTTCTTTTTCCATAAAAATAATTGAAGGACTTTTTTATAGTTCGGTATGAAGGCTTCTATTAATTAATCAGTTTAATGCAGATATGCTCAGCGAAGTGGGTGAGTATCAGCTAGTATTATAATATAAATTATAGTATAAATACGATAATTTAGGCAATGATTTAGGTTTATATTTTAATTAAACATACCTATTCTAATATTAATATTTAGAGGATAGCCGTGGTAACTTGCTAATTTGGCCTAAATATTGATTAATTACTGATAAAAAACTAATAAAAAATTCCAAAACTATGTTTCAGACAGCTTCTTTTTATTACTTACAATATTTATAACTTTCTCCCGAAATGTCTGCATTCTAGTTCGTTTATTTTTAGACAGCTTGAGAAAAAAAAAAGTTAATTTAAAAAACTTGAATGATTTTTCCTGGAATAAAACAGTACAAATTCCAGGAATAATAAGAATTTAATTTAATAAGAGCGTAATATATAAACCTACACGTCTATATGAAAAATACTCATTTTGGTAATGAAAACATAAATTAACTATTCATATTGAATAATTCACAACAAAAGAATAAAAGGCTTAGGCATCTTAAAAAAGTAAAAAAATTACTCGTATATCTTAGTTTATTTCCAATAAATAACCTTTTTAAAAAAGGAGTCTGAACTAAACTAAAAACTATTTCTGTGGAAAGGATAAGCTTTACGATTACGTATACTATATCAAATAAGTTTTCACTGGTATTTAAAAAAATACCAAACTGAAAAATTCAATTTTCTTCAGATAAAACCTTAATCTCATTTTATTTTAATGGATTTTTGAAAAGTACACTTGATACAAAAATAGAAGAAAATTACCAACAAAATCGTTATACTATAAAATAGCTAACGAATAAGCAATCAGAAGATCACATTTTAGCTTTATGAAAGTAATATTCAGTATAATAACATTAAGTTACTTTTTAAGTGTATATTCGAGTAAGAAATATTATCTGTGGTCACTTTTCATATATAATAAACCCTACTTCTATCAATGATACATGTATAATGTAAACGAGCTCCTATTTGTACTTGCCAACATTTTACTCGTACTCATTTTGAATATACTTTTTTCTTATTGTTAGTGCATATAAATTTTCTCTTCAACTATTCCGAGCTAATGTGTTACATTTCATATGAAACCTCTGGCAGTATTAAGTTTCTCAAGTGAAAAAAAGTTTATTTATTAAAAGCACAGCTGCATGATCTCTTCATTCATCTCATGCTCCCCACGGACTCAAAGTTCTAATTCTATCTTCACGAAATACATTTGGGGATTATTAGCTACGGTTAAATGGACAAAAAGATTTAATATAGCGTTTAATAACATTGTTTGAAGTATAAAAAAATGTAACTTTATACATTTAGTATCAATGTAAACAAATCAACTCGTCAAATAATTTTTTACTTTAGTTTAAATTTTTGTATAATTATATAGGTATTGCTAAACAACTTGCTTATTTAATACAATTTTTCTATTTTTTTTTTTTTCAAAAACAGAAAAGCACATCTGCTTGCAGTTTTATGCAGCATCTATCTTTCGATGATTAACAAATGCATGGAACACTTTTCAAATTTGATATCAAACCTCGTTAGGTAATTAGTAATTATCTACATATTATCTTTCCAGGATATAAAAGGGAAAGTCTTGCATAATTATTTTCAATATTTTAATCTCTTAGTTTTGTTATACATTTAGAGCAGGAGCCGGCAACCTAACCCGCGGGTCATCAAGTAATCCGTTTGATATTTTTTAGAAATTTTTGGGGGTAGTTAGGAAATTTTTTGGTAAAACTATCTTATAAACGTGTTAGTATTTCCGAAAATTTTATTAAAATTGTTCTTACATCAAAAAGCTCCAGTTTTGAAAATATTGTATCAAACATGAAGCAAGATCATTAACCTAAAATCCGAAAGAGGAAAGAGTTGGTTCCATGCGTTTTGATCCCCGGAAATAATATCCCTACGACAAAATATCCTCAGACAAAATATCCCCATGATAAAATATCCTCAGACAAAAAGTCCTCATAGAATAACTGCAAATCGTATTTGCAGCATAATTTTGATGTTAAAACATTTAATTTTGTGTAAAACTTTGCGGTGTCAAGAAGTGCACATTCAGTCAGAATAAATGAAAATCAGGTGAAGGAACAATGATTATAATTTCTTTTGTAAATTATAATTTATTTTTATGTTGCTTGTCTCTTTTTCAAAATTAGAGGGGTAATATCGACTTGAGCAAAAATATTTTAGGGTAATGGCAAAAGAAGTTCCTCGACCGATGCTTTAGAAGCTCCTCTAGGTAACCAAGGATCACATCACATAGATCTTATTGCTCGTGGTGGTAAAGGAAAGGAAAACGCTTCTACTGGTAAAACTGGAAAAATTATTCTAATTTCTTTGAAATAAAATTTTCTTTATTCTTCCTACTCAAGTGCTTGTGATTGACATGCATAACTTATAAAAATGCACCAGTCACTTAAGCTAGAGACACACTGGGTCCACCTACGCAACGTACGCAACGCATTATAATATCTAGTATCTTGATTTTATATGATTTTACATAAAAAAATATGATAGAGTCATGAGGGGCAAGTGTGCGCATGACTTTGTGGGGTAAGAGTGCGCATAGTTCAATGTGTATTTTTACCGCGACTATGATAGTTTTTTGAATATTGATTGGAATAAATATTTTTTCACGTTGAAGATTTGCGTTCTATAAAAACACAATGCTTCGAAATTATAAGTGCTGAAAATATTAACTCCACACAGATGCGTAGCTATGAAAGATCAGTTTGATACTGCTGAATAATTAACTGCTGAAAGTTAAAGTCAAAAGAAAGCAGTAGAAAAAGTTGGAATGAAGAGAGTACTTTGAGAATACGGTTTAAATTTAACTTAACAGCAGTTCAATTAGGAAGATTTTTGCTAACATTCACTAATGAACAAGAAAATGGTATATAGGTACAATTTACTTAAAAATGTGTGATGATTTTTATTATGGTTTCAATATGACTAAACCACGGACACTAATCTACGAGTATGCTGAAACAAATCATATTCCCAATCTAAAGACATAGAAGATATAGAATTCAGACATAGAAATGTTTATCTGTTGAAGCAATAAATAGGTATAAATTTTGATAGATAAAAATAATTAAAGAATACGTATATTTAGTAAATAAACACTATAAAATGAATATATATATGAATTAATTATTTAATTGTTATAGTTAAATAAAATTAAACAACAATTAAATAAACTAACTTCTCTGTTGTTACGAGTGCGCATACTTACCCGGACTACTGTACACACATGCCCCTATGTTGGGGTAAGTGTACGCATTCTGACAAAGATTTATTTTAATTATTTTCTAGAAGTGCATGTAACTAAATTTGATTAGGCTTCTTGTAATTGTTAAAATAGGAAAGGCTCAACATAATTTACTTTGTTTTTTTTTTTTTGGTGTTTTAAGTCGCTTTAACAACTAAGATCATATCACGACTATGTAAACACAGAAAATATCTGTTGGTCAATTTTAATATTAGTTCTAGGATCGTAAGTCTAGGATTCAACGGGAATCGAACCCGTACCACTTGACGCATGAAGTGGAGAAAACTACTGTTCTAGCCACTGCGCCAATAGGTGGCCCATGTTTTATTTTATTTCACTTAAAATTTTTAATATTGTAACGGTTTAGAGAAAAAATGCGCATTCTTGCCTCACAAGACTCTATGTAAACACACTTATCGTACGCAACACTACCAAACGCCACCCATGCAACGTCGGTCTGTGATGTTCAGATCGTTAGAACTAGGACGTCATAAACACATAAAACTTTGGATAGATTGCACATATTTACGTTGCGTAAGTAGGCTCAGTGTGTCTCTAGCTTAAAGCTATTATAATTGATTTTTTCGAATAGACTTTCAAGTTTAAAAAAAATAGGGTCTTGATAATGCGTATTAAGTTGGAACTATTTTATTATTTCGTATTAAGCGAATTAGGTTTTAAGAATTTTCGTTATTAACGTTTTATTTCACATCAATTTTTAGTGATATTTTAAATTAGCTGTTTAGCATAACCATTATCTAATAAAGCCAACTTGCTTAGTAATTAGTTTCATCTGCAACGTAAATACATGCATATCAGAACAGTAATAGTGACTTTTGCATATATTTGTTTTTGACATTTACCCAAAATATATGCATGTAAAATGGTCAATTTAAGTTTTCAGTAGAAGTTAGTCAGGGGAAAAGCCAATACTATCATATATTAGCTTTAATATGCAAATTATAAGAATTACCGGATATTGTGTAAAGATAAATTTTGGTCGAATTTTAAATTAACAAGAGAAACAGAAAATCGTTTTAAAGTTTTATTGGTTAACACTGAACAAAATAAAGGAAAAATTTTATGTAGATTAATATAGGATAGAGGAAGATGATAGTTCAGCAGTGGGTAAAGAAATATAAACTTTTAATTCTTAGTTGAAATTCTTTGGGTTTGAAGTTATGAAAATTTTTTCTGTAATAAACTTCACAGCCTTCTAACGAATAAAGCTTTCAAATATGATTTAATCATATATGGTTTAATTTAAAACGTGGCTGGACATTCTGTTGCGATATTGTTTTAAAAAAATTCACATTAGATGCGTTGAATAGTCAAGGATTGCGTAAAAAGAAAGTAAAAGATAAATTTAAAAAAACCGCCTAGTTTCACATGTTAAATTGGGCTCCATTTTCCTATAGCAGTGTTGGGCAACTGCTTATAAAATATAACAGGGATCAGAATGAAATTTACATTTCCTTCGCTGTAGAAATTAATTAACGCTACGACTTTCTATGTTATAGCATAACTACTAAATTATGAACACAGATGAATCAAAGATGAAAAAAAGACGAATTATATCGACAATTAAACTGAATTTGTTGTCTTTTTATTAATGTTGTACCACTTGACGCATGAAGTGGAGAGAACTACTGCTCTAACTACTGCGGCAATCGGTGGTAGTAAATTTTTTTAAAGAAAATTTAAACAAAGTAAACTAGTTTATGATATAATGCTTGAGCACTGTTTTGCCTCATTCAGTTAGTATTGAAAATTATAATGCAGAGATTACGTGTTCAGTTGATATCACATAAACAAGTTAAGTTTGAACTGATAAAGAGCGGAACTCTAAAAATATCGTAAGTTTAACAATTTTATCAGCTTTGTAGGCGCAGAGTAAATAAAACAATAATTTTGAACTCCGTCTGGAGAACGATAAGAGTTTTCATTTCACTCAAATTGAAAATTTATTGCCTATACTATATTATCTGATAATTTTTTTACAATAAGTATAAGATTATATTATCATTTTACTATTGTGAAAATTTAAATTATTTTCTGACAAGTTTTTTTTTAAATTATAGCTACTATTTATTGATTTCAGATATATGGTACAATTGGAACTATTGATGGGCTATATTTTCCATAATAAACAAAATACTTTTTGTACAAGTAAGTTATGCCACAGAGCTATTATAATATTTCAATTATTTAAACCTTTTAAATGTAGCTACGAAGACAGACCGTACTTTTATAACAAATCTTAATGAAAATTTTATTTAATTGAAAATAAGAAACCAATTGAAAAAGTTTTATCATATAATTACAAGTTTAAATTTTACCAATATACAATTTAAGTATCTTCTTTTTTTTAAATTTCGACAGTTTGAAAAATCTTTACTACTTTCATTACTATCAGCGCAACATAAAATAGTTGAAACTCGAATGGATTTATTTAAAATGTACCTAAAACCGCATCGATGCAAAAGAATCTCGAATTTCTCCCATTATCACATGAAATGGCATTGGAATAAATCTGGGAACAAACTCTCTAATTTATTATAAAAAACCAAGCGCATTACCATGTTGAATACCAGCTATTTTTTGCCAACGCTATTACCAATCGATTTTTTTTTTCGTAAAACTGAAAATACACATGGTGCGAAAACTGTAAGCTCTCTTCATTTGATGTCAACATGGAGAAAATTAGCTTATCGATTCAATTAATCTATGTCCTCGTAGATTTCGACACAACTTAAATATTCAGGACTACGTTAGCATAAATTAAAATATCTTTAATTTGAACGTCTAAAAAGGGTTTGACAAAACGATTTAATTATTAACTACAACTAGTCTCATTTTTCTTTTCTCGAAGATCAAAATACGCGAGTATTAGTTAGATTGGAAAAAATTTTAAGCTTGGCGTTGAACATGATTATTGATATTTAAGGCTGGATATTGCATGCTAGATAAATGGAGAAGTAAATTAAGGTTACACTGTTTTAGATTATCTTCTGCACCTTTTAACTTTTCCATTTACTTAGGTCTATATCCTTTAACTTCTACATCATTGCTTTTTCTAATTAAAAACTTTTAGTCAAGTTACAACTTTCAGTAAATTGATCAATAAGGTAATATATTTTCTGATCGAATCTTTTCATTTAATATTATTATCATTGAAAATTGCTTTTCCTTCATTTCGTCTTCCTATAATCTACAAATGTATAGAACTAGCATAAAATGTATTACTCTGATAAAGAAGGAAAGATTTTTTTTTAGATATAAAATTGATTAATTTGTAAAATGAGGAAATGTATTAGTTGGTTAAGAAAAAACTTAGAATATAACTGAAGATTATACAAAAATGTACTTGAAGTAGAGTTATTCAAGTTTTTTATGAGTTGAAAAAACGCTCCAATTTGTATAATTTCTTATGCTAACGGGCTTAGGGTTTTTTCTTTCTGTTTATCAGCTCTACTTATGGGATCTATTGTAACCTTCCAGTCTCTCTGGAGGTGCTTTAGATTTCTAAAGAAAACTAACACCCGACCTGAACTAAATTTTCTATTTTATTAGATGCCAAGATCGTCTTCCCAAAATGCTTTTGAAAGTCCTGTCGCCTTCAAGCAGAGACAGCATATATTCATGTTAATCTTACATATCTTATGTAGATGATAATTTGAAGTATGTACAATGGCCCGTGTAATAACTTAAACGGAGCCTTAAGTTCCCTATGAATTGATTCATTATTATTGAATTCCTAAATTTTAATCAGATTTTATTAAATAGCTTACTTCTAAAGACTTGCTGATTATAAGTTTTGGGGGTAATGAAATAGAATGTATAAAAATGCAAACCATATTTTTTTTTTCATCTCTCTCTTTTATATAACTAAGTAATGTAAACTATGTACACTTGAATGTTTCAAAAATATCCTTGAAACAAAGTCGGAAAATATTAAATTTGTTTAATTAGAATCATTTTTGAACTCTGATATCTTCAGAACGGTTGATCTAAGAAACTTTGTTTTAAGGACCTTCTTTGTAGAGTGTGAAATTTCCTTTAAATCCTTTTTTTTAGATTGTTCTTAAAATGAAATTTTTGTTTTCTCCTCATTCTTTTTAGAACATTATTAATTTTCATAGACGATTTGGGTCTTCCATACGGTTCATTTTGGAAAAAAATAATCACCAGACTAATTATTTTCAAATAAACGCTTCCCTTTTTGATCTTTTACAGTTTTTTGTTTTAGAAATGCTTGGTTAGCGTGCAGATTTCACAGCATTATTACTAAGTTTATACCCAAGAAAGGAAAAATGACACGAAAACCGGTTGAATTTATATCGCTGCAAAATTCAAAGCAAATAACAAAAGGGATCACTTTCGAGAAAATCTTTCCTAAAATGTGACTCCAGCAATTGTTAGTACGACCATAAACTAGTTAAGCCAAAAACAAAACTATACATTTATTAAAACAAAAACAAACGAAAACAGGGAGACAAGGATTCAAGTTTTAAGAAAATCAGAGATCTCATATGCACCAATCATTTATAAAATCTAAACTATGAGTAGGTATATCGAATTTATTTTGGATGTCTTGTAAAAGAGCTGTCATTGACGATGTGAAGTCAGATGTTTCAGTTAGTGTCATAATGCTTAAACCAGTGGTTCTGTATCTATGGCCAGCGGACGCTTGAAGGGTTTGCAAAGCTACTGTAAAGGGTTCACGTTGAATCTCACAATCAGTGGAAGGGTTTGCTACTCAACTTATGTATCCTACCCTCTTTTTTGTCCTGAGGAGAAAATCAAGTTACCAAAATTATGCAATAAGTATCTTAATGTATTGATAACTAGCCCAAACATAATTAAAATGATGCTAATTCTTATTTTGAACGCCTTAAATTCAGTGCGAGAGAATTATGGAAGAAAGTATGCCTCAAAAACTGCCAATTTATTGTGCAGAATGCAGGCTCCTTAAAAATTAAACTTAAAAAAAATTTTTTTACTGAGTATTGTATAAGAATTGAGAAGAATTTATAAAATTAAAGAGTCGAAAATTTTTTGAAATGAACTGTGCCTGATATTTTGACTTGCTAAGGAAAACACTTGGGTGATAAATGCTTTACTTAATATACATATATATATATAAATGTAAATATGTATTAATGTATGTATTTCAGTGATTAAAAGTGCTACTACTACTTTAATTTAATGCTAAAAATAATAGAATTGATTAAACGCAGTTTCTTTGGGATGGATAAAATATAAAATTTTCTATTTAATTATAATTGACAAACTGGCCCTATAGTGGTGGCGCTTAAATCTAAAATAGGATATTTTAGATCTACCTTTATCTATATATTAATACGTAAAGCAAAAATTTGTGGTACCTTTTTACCGAATATCACACAAACGGAGGAGTATGAAATTTGGCACAATTGAAGTTTATATGGGGAAGTTGCGTATTTAGATAATATTTTCTTATAATAATGCCTCAAAATACCTTAAATTAATGAAAAAAGACGTCACACACACTACCATGCGTTTGACACACATACACATAATACATAGATATTTACATATCATTGTCAGACTTCAAAACTTGAAAATGTCACTAAAGAATGTCAGTATTTAAATAAAATATTGTGAGAGGAATTTAAATTTCGAAATTATAATTATTGAAATTGAAGGAAAAAAATTTAACCGATTTTATTTGATATAAATATTTGATTATACTGACTTAAATGGGAACGAATTGATATTTAGTTTTAAAATTTTCACAGAATATTCTGGAATAGTTTTATAAAGATTTATGGAAGAAAAAACAATAAATATTTTGAAACCTCTACAACTATTTCTCTCCTTAACTTAAAATAAATATTTTCAATCATTATATTATGGACTTTCCTCAAATGAATCTTGAAGGAAAAATAAGTCAAGGAATTATTTTCCAAACATTCACAAATATCATCTGCTGTAGTCAGCTTAAGAGCTAAAGTTTTTGAGGCAGTTACAAGTGAAGTGTACCCTTAGGTATATTAAATTAGAAACGAATTATGGTCGAATTTCGACCACTGGACGACCACTAGTATAGATAAATATATGTATATATTTATATATATGTAAACAAGGGATTCAAATTTTAATTTTATTTAAAATTTTAACTCTACTTGATTTTTGTTTGGTTATCTAAGGTCACATGAATTGCTATCGTCATTGGTCGACGATTGGTTCGTCAGCGACCGACGAATCCGAAAACCCATGAAAAAGATCTTAGGCTTTTACTATGGGAATCTTGTCAACTACGGTTTGTAAAGCTCAAGCTCAGGCCAAAGGTTAATACTTCAATGTCAAATTAGGTGAGGCATTAACCACCCAAGTGTTTTCCTTAGTCAAAATATAATCAAGTTCATTGACTTGATGAATCTCTACGCATCTATACAATAGGTACTCTACATAAACATTTTTTAAAGTTTTATTTTTAAGGAGTCTGCACAATATATTGAAAGTTTTGAAGGTTCAAAATAGTAAATAAACATTATTCGAGTTCTTATCCATAGTTAATAACAAACAGCCAAAAGTTCTTTTTAAAGGATATTTTATTATTTGTTTGATGTTTTTTTTTAAATTTTGTACTACGTTTTGCTACTTTCGTAGCTTCTTCAGGTATTTATTTATAAACACCAACTGTTGTATTAATAATTTCAGCATTAATTTCTAATATGTGTTGATAGTATCCTCTCAATATTTAAAATATGTAAAATTAATATAAAATTATCCATCAAATAAAAATTTTTATTATAAATATAATAACATTTTAAAATATGATAAAATGTTTTATTTGATTGATAATTTTATATTAATTTTACATATTTTAATTATTGAGAGGATACTATCAGCACATTAGAAATTAATGCTGAAATTATTTATACAACAATTGGTGTTTATAATTAAGTATCTGAAGAAGCTACGAAAGTAGCAAAATGTAGTATAAAATTTAAAAAAAAAAAACATCAAATAAATAATAAAATTTAACAAAGAACTTTTGACTGTTTATAGTAAATAAATTGGGAACTACTAACTTAAACGTTTTATATGCTACAATACTTACACAGCTAACAACAAGCGGGACCGGCCGGCCGTTTTTTTTGTTCTTGTGTAAAACCGAAACGTAAAAAGACCAATTTTTTGATCAATCATAAACATTAGTTCATCATTATGAAAATGATGATCCAAATCAATTAAGAAATAAATTTTGTCTTGTTCAACTCCATTTAAAAGTGGGTACACATTGAAAAATGTTTTTAACTACTTTCAGAATTCATGGTATCTTGTTATTGATGTGTGAAAATTTTTTACTCATTCTCGAGACAATTCCCAAATTTAACTGTAATTGATCATTTTAGATTTGGAATGTCTGAAAATCTGTTTTTAGCGCACCTTTGTCTACTAATGACTGTTTTGTTATGTACGGCAATTAATACATAGTTCTGTAAAACGCAGAACAATTTGAATTGTTAGAACAGTGCTTGTCTATGTATTTGTAATATTCAAGATTAAACTATTGATATAAACATACGCTAAGTTAAATTAATGATTGGGCGTATTTCTGCTTAGGCAGGCAAGCAATCGAAAATACAGCTCTCGCACTTAACTCCCGTGACAAGTTTTGCATAGCGCACCTATAGTAATGTGTATGTATCGAAAGTACTCGTGCTAGGTCATGTTTTCATGGTTTTGCATGTATTTATGTATGTAAATAGGTTCATAAACCTGTACCTATGTATTTTCCGTTTCCGTTTATAATTACTCTCTTTGAAGATGTGACTGTCATCCAGGTGAATATTTTCTGTATATAATATTAATGTTTGTTCCGTCAGTACAAAGCGACAAATGAGATTTTGTCGTCGTAGTTTTAGTTGTTGAAAAATGCACATAACATCTATAAACACATTCGTATCAACCTACAACATAAACGGAAGAAAAATAGAACACGATCACATTCATTAAAGTTTCAAATTGACATTAAAAACTTTTGACTTATTCAAACTCTGATGATAAGCATAATGATAATTATATAAGTTTATTTGCCAATTAAAAGCTTGAACTTTACTGAAAAACTATCATTTATTATCATACATATTCAATGCAAAATGCTTAGTGCTTTTAGTAAGAGTTAAGGATAACTTTACTTGTTCATTAATTGGAATTAAATGTCTGTGTGTAACGAAACTTTCTCGTTTGTATTTGTAGAGCAACAAGAAGAGAAGACGATACATCTGCATATATTATTTGAATGCACCGGATTAATTCCAGCTAGCTATGCAACTAAACCTCTATAGCATATATATATATATATATATATAGGTACATATTTTACATAGGTTATGTAAGCAGTATTAAATATGTCTTTCGCATTACGTAAACCTTGTCATTTTTATACCATTCATATTTACATTACATAAAAGTAAATGGAACATTACAAAATTACATGCTTAAATTGCAGTTTCTATTGGCTGGGTGTACACCTAAGTTTGATAATCATTGCAACTCCATTTCATTGACATTTAAATTAATGAATTTTATAAAAGTTAACGTACATGATATATTACTACAAAAAACTGAATCTATTGTTAAAAATAATATAACTTTCAAAAACAATACAGAGAACAAACATTTCTATGAATGACATAAAAGAGTAAAAAATTGAAAAAAACCTCAAAAGAGATTAAGAGATATGCATACCTACCTAGTACCTACATATATGAAATTGTGAATAGTAAACTTTTTGAGTTAAATATTTACAATTTTCCACACAATTTTGGCGACACATTATGTCATAAAAATAAAACCAAAAGAATTAATTAACATTTATGTCTTTTATCATATTTATTTAAAATTCCTTTTAACATCGAGTTTTATTCATACTTTTATTATGTTCATATAAATATTTTATACTTTGATCGTCTGGGAAGTGAAACAGAAAATTTTATGTAACCTCAAATCAAAATTCTTTCCAAAACTTTTCTCCGGAAGGCAGTCTTTGATTTCTTAGAAAATCTGGATGCGTATCTGATGAGAATAAATATGTCGCGTTCTTGGAGAATTGATGTTGCAGTTCTAAGTAGACCGAGCAATGTTAACTGATTTCTGTTGGGAAATAAACCGTGAAAAAGTTATCGTCTGTAAGTTAGCAAGAACATGGGTGACTAAATAATTTAGTTTATATACCAACCTGAATATACTGGACTCGAGTTTAGGAAGGTGGATAATTTCTTATCGTTGTGTGTGTATTAATTTCATTTTTCGTTATATTCTTCAAGTATAAGAAGCATCAATAAGAAAGCATTTTTTATCAAAACAGTGTAGTATTCATGACGCCAAGGTCTTTAAAAAATAAAGTTTAAAAGTTCCAGTTTTGAATTTCATAGTATAAGAGGCAAAAGTTTGTGAATTTGAGAGAAAAAGCATGTTTTGTAAAATCTTAGTTATGAAAATTTAGTTAGGAAATTCAACCTTTACAACTGTTGGAGCACTACATGCAACATAATATTGTAATAACCTTCATACGATAACTAAGTTTTATCTTTCAGATTTATTTTTCCAACTTTCATTCCATTGAATTTGTTATAATAAAAGCAACTAACTTTTTTGTTAAAACTAAATCCTTTTTAAAAATAAATTAAATTGTCTTTGTATTAGTATTCTCTTAGTTCCAATATGCCTGGATCAAAACAAAGGTCCGAGAATATCTGTATTACTGTTAGATAAGACGCTCTTATTTTGGCCTTAAGCATTACATGAAGTTCAACAAATCATAAATCGTCACTATGAGCTTCTTTTATAACAAACTAAAATTAAATCTAAAATAAAAATTAAAAAAACCTTTTTAATAAAATTTGCACACTTGTTCAGTTTTTTTTTTAAATTTATTTGTTTTGAAAAAGTTAAATTAACGATGTATGAAAAATGGTGTAAATATATTCAAAATTATTCTAGAAAAATTTTTCTTTTATGTACGGTTTTAATGGATTTAATGATGATATATTTGTTTTATAATGCACTCTACTGTTAAATTTTCAATGCTAAACTGTGTAGTTACATTTACTAAATACGATCGATCATTTTGCTTCTTTTTCATAATTTTAATGTACATACTTTTTAGGGTTTTCGAATAACAGTGATTGATTTCTGATTTTTTTTTTTTTTTTTGTCACAAAATAATATTAAAATATTAAAAAATTGACCTTTAAGAAAACTCAAAACTGTTTTCATTATCATTTTATTGTAATACATGTTTTTTACATTATAACGAAAGTGTAATGAAAATTAGAGTTGTATTTATCTAATTAGTTTGTACAATGAATAAAAACATGAAGATGACACGTAGTGGTATCAGCCATTTGAGTTTTTTTTTCTAACCGTTCGAAAATCCTCCAGGTTTATTTTTAAAGCTGGCTGTTTTGTTTTTAGGAATTGATTATAATTAAATTCCGAGAAAATACCCAGCTAATTGGAAAGAGTAATACTTTCGTTTTAACAATTAAACTTTTTGTAAAGCAGTCAATAGAAAATACGGTTTGAGACTGTAATGCATTAAGTAATAATTAGTAAATAAAAAAAGCATTTTGCATAGTTCAAAATTAAAACAACTTAAAACTTTCGGTTTGAGTTTTAAAAAATTCCATTCCTTATATTATCCGATCGTTATTGTAAATAATCTATATATGCACTGAATAGAACCAATAAAGAAAGCTTAAGAAAACACGTAGTTTTAGTTTTGCATGAAGTTCTTACTGTAAACTATCATAATTCAGAACCATCTGTCACCTGTCCTGGAAAAACTACCCCCCAGTGTAAACTCAGTCGTTTCATATGAGAAAAGTTACGAACAGAACTATTTTTGAATTTTAAATTATAAAAATTTTTGCTTTGCTCTGTGGAATATCAATGTACTGATTTTATCACCGGAAAACGAACATACTTCAAAAAAATCACTATGCCTCTGAATATGATAAACTTTTGAAATTTTTGTTTAGTTTTCAATTTTTTTCTTCATAACTTCGGGCGTTGTATAAACTTAATTAAAGATTAAATCTTTTATGAAACATAGATATTCTTATGTTATAAAATTGTTTTAGTATTTGAGTTCAAGAACAAGTTTGATTGGAAAATAGAGGTATGCGATGAAGGTAAGACGGTGGCTGAAAATGAGTTGGATATACTAGTTTCTTCTATTGATGAAACGTCTACCGTGAAGTTTTTTTCACAAAACTCTAGAAATCGGTTTTCAGTTTTGAACTTTTCATCTATGTCATTAAAATTAGTGTCATTCAAATAGACTTGAGGTTGTTAGGAAAGTTTTGTAGAAGTAACAACAAAATGATTGCTGTTGGGCAAAGGTTTTAGCGCTCGTACAGACAAACTAATGGTTCAACTAAAGTTTGCCAATCATTTTGAATTATTTGCAGAAACAAAACATTTTTAACGAAAATAATTAAAGAGATACAAAACTTAAATGCAAATAAAATACACCGATTTTCTACACAAAATGTTTAATTGTATTATAAAATAAATTTTTATAATCTTACAAATGCTTTTTAAATTGCCGTTAAAGCGATTTTAAATAAATAAATCAAAAATAAAATGCTTTTTATGATTGAAAAATTCATTATATCTTTTAAATTGATTGTAACTATAAAAATCAAGAAAACGCATCAATTTGTTTTAATTAATTTTAATATTATATAATTAATAAAAATATGATATTTAACTTCATTGTGAATTACTTAGTTGCAGACATTTTTTACTTTATTTTCATTTAAGGACGCTAATCTAAACGGTATTTTCGTCCTTACTGTCTTCTTAAACAGTCTTTCTTTTCTTTCATTTACAGATACATAGTTCACTTTTTTCAGTTTAAATCACATGATTCATTGATTAACTGTCACTATTGATCGTCTAAAGAAAAATTATTTTATTAAATTACTTCATTTAGTTTCTTACATCTTAACTAAAAGTAATTAAAAACTTACACATTCCATTAACTGTTCATATTTTTAATTGTCTCTCATATTTTCAGTGGCATCAAGAGCCCTAAGTGGTGCGCTTTATATACATTTAGGCAATGTATTGGATTCTTAAAAATTTTTTACAACTAAATTTTAATGAATTTGTTAAGTAAATGAGATCTAAAAAGTTTTTATTGTAACTTTTTCTTCTTATCAACTCTTTTGGCTATTTTTAGTAGCACTATTGTCACTGTATCATTTTTAGGATGTAGGTATAGGAGATACAATTATCCACAAAAGCAAAAGCAGGAGTTTATAATCTTGTAACGTTTTTACGGGTTCGAGGATTTGTGTTTAATGACTACGAATTTATTTTTAACAATTATCCATTTATTTATCTTACACTATTGTTGCTTACATACTACACGTTATCAATTAGTTAGTTTTCACAGTAACTTATTCACTATTACACTGTTCTTTTTATTTACAATGTTCACAATTTATGTTGTTCACACAGTTCACTATTTATTTAAACACTTTAACGCTGAGCACTTCCACTATTTATTTTAATACTGGTCGAAGATTTATATCACACGTAAAGTTATCGTTTGTAAATGTCGGTTTATTCACAACTGAACTGGCTGGTCCTTCTTCGGGGTAATTTATACCAAACCAATCATCGTTCTCAAATTTTCCAGGCCATACATTCTCCATTACCAGAATTTTTGATCCATTGTTTTGGTGTCTGTCTTTTTTTCATCTGTTAATAAATTAGTGGAGAAATTTCTAGAAACAACATGCTATCCTGCTCCTCTATTGTTATATTAATCCGCGCAACAGAAGTTCTAGCCAATCCTCCAATCCTTCAGCCATAAAAATGGCGCCACGGCGTCCCACTCTTTTGTCCAATTTTTATCGCTGAGTGGTCTCGAAGACGAAGTTCTTATAGAGAGAACGTTGTAGAACTTCCAGGAATTAACAAACAATGCTCCTACTTTTGCTGGTGATTGGTTAATCCTACCCAAGTTGACAGCGGGTGAAAACACCTCCAAAGTCATAAAAATGGCGGCTCTTCTTAGATTTGTGACAGTATTATGTTGACAATACATAGTTTTTAGAAGATTTTTATGTCTTTTGCAATTATAATGATATCAGAAAAATGAATCTCATAATTTATTTGGCATATCTAGAAATGGAAATGTGCACAAAATTTAACTCTCTATATATCCATTTCAATTTTCTAATCTGTAATGATTTATTTATCTGATGAGTTAGTAAAATGTTGTGTCAAGTTTTATGGAGGAATCTGTTTTGAAAGTTTAGACACTTCTTAGAGCAGTAGACTTTGCCACCCTTTAGATTGTGTGCATGAAGAAATTTGAAACATATGTGAATAATGAGATTGTTTTTTTTTTTGAAAGTGGTGTAAGCCCATTTTATATTTTATAAGTGATATTTAAAAGGGTTTATATTTATATTAACAAAACAATGCAAATTTTGAAAGAATTTTCAATTGTTACTAGAAAATATAAACTCTAAAATATTACCATTACTTAATTAACTTTTAATCAATAATGAGCTCGCTCCTTTTTTTTACAAAGAAAACAGTTCAATTAAAAGTCCAGTTATGTCTGCAATACACAACGGTAAAACTTCCTCAGGTGCTATGTTTATTAAGAAAGAAAACATAAGAACAACTGGTCACTTTGTAAGGCTTATCTTTACTATAGAACTTAAAAATGGTTAAAGACTAATAAAAAAGTTTACACTGATTATAATTTCAATAAGCGTTACAAGCTTTTAGCAATCTTCAATCATAAAGCAATAGAGCAAAGAATGAAACTCAAAAATAGTTTTTTTTTGTGTTTTAATTCGCTTTAACATCGAAGGTCATATCACGATTGTCTGAACACAGAACATTTTTATTGATCAATTTTATCTTAAGTCTAGGATTCAACGGGACTCGAATCCAGTACCACTTGACGTATGAAGCGGAGAGAGCAACTGCTCTAATCACTTTTTGTGAGTTAGTGGTTAGTTAACGGGGTTAGATGGTGGTACTCACAATACGTGTTGTGATTTTAAACTACAAATATTAGACCATACACTTTGTCGATACACTACTATAAGAGACCTTTTAGTAGCTGAATAAACGGCAAAACAAAAATAATTTTAAATATTATAAAGCTTTATGACTTTTGTCCTGAGATTTAACTTTTATTTTACTACATTATTTGAATAGGCTGTTTATTTGCATTGAGTAGATCCGCACAAGTATAAGTTATACATACATAAAGAGTTATAATACATTCTATATAAGCATTCTCTTGTTTAAATAAAGATAAGAACAGAAAAATGGGATTAGAGTGGAATTATGTAAGTATTGAGAGCTGACAGCTTTTCAAATTACATATTATGATTTCAATATCGACTTTGAAATGCAAAGAGGCTGTAGAACAGGGTCTGTTTATTTTTGAACGTCTAACTTAAACCAACTCATCGCCGATGAATACTGAATGGTTTTTGGTAAAATATGTCGTAATAAATGTATTCGAAAGAAATGATGTATTTTACTTTATATAAAACTTATAACAAAAGAATTTGGAGAAAATAAGGTTCTGATTGGAACTATCTTACTAACAATATAAATGAATAAAATATAAATAGGTACATTGTGATATGAATAGTAGATTTATTAGTTTATTTTTACAAAAATATTGAAGAAAAAAAATATAAATGCTTTTTTTGTTGTTGATCGACAACATTCATCATTATTTTTAATATATTTTATATGACCTGTATATTTATCTATATACAATACATATAATTATTATTTACGTTCCTGAATAATATTTTCCATGTAATTGAGAAGAATGCATAGGATGAAGTGGTTTTGTCGATAAATCGACAACTGTTGTAATAACAAACATGACCTGGTTTTACGACTGAAATATTCCAAGAAAATTACTCAAGTCTCGAGAAAAATCACTAGTTAGATTGAATTAGGAAGCCTACAGGTTATCATGCCAATACATTAAATAACCCAGAGCGAGCTTGTTTAAACATAGGGTGCATTACAAGTTGCAAACAAGTAAAAGTATAATTCTGAAAAACAGTTAGGTTATACCTACTTACTGTTAGTATTTTTTTAAAAACGTATTTTATGAAAACAAATCTATATTTAAGGACGAGATAAAATAAAACTTAAGATAAAATGATACTTGATTTTATCTTATGTAACTTCCAACTACAATAAGTAGCATCTTTGCAGTATAAACTTATAGGAAATGGTTTAATCATATTAAGTGGACAAAAATAAATCATTAGAAAAGTTAATTTTTACTTTCTTGTTTTAAAGTTTTAAATGTTTAACATACAAAGAAATAAATAGGTTGTAAATACTTTTTGTTGTAGAAATAAAATGTCTACGTTCTATCATTTATGATGTGCTAAGTGTGAGGAAATTTTTTACGTATGTAAATGTAATGAAGTTCTTTGAACTTAAGAACTTGAACCAAAAACTGTATACGTTTCGTTTTTCGTAATAGAAAATTGTGTTTAACAGGACAAGAATTAATACCTACTTAATTTTAAGATCAATTTTGATTTACTTTGAAATATTGTTTTATTATAAACATACTTCTTCTATTAATAACTACAACAGACTTAAAATTACAAATGACGGTAGAAGTTTCCTAATGAAAATGGTGATATTCGAACTCAAACATATTGGAGCATTAATAGTAGAGTAAAACCGGGATAGATGCCCCACTTTTTAAAATAGCCACCTTATTTTTTTGGTTCCTTTGTTTTGAGTCGCATCACCTTATTTTAAAACTATTAATTTTATACGAATAATTTTTATTAATACACCTAGCTCAATTCTTTATGTTGAATTTTTATCTTTTTTTTAACTTATCAAAAACAGATTTTGCAGAATTTAACTTTTCGTGGAACATTTATTTTGAGGATAGATGCCTACCTGTATGGATAGTTGCCTCCCCCATGAAAATACTGAGAAGGATAGATGCCTGGATAGATACGATTTATAGTTTATACCGAGTACCTAAACGAAAAACCCAAACTAAAAGTTAGGTAGCTCTACTTCTAAAACAGCGATTGTCTCCAAGAAACATGGGTCATAATACAAATGAAAAACATTTTGTTTTTTTAATCTTTTAATTGTTATCATTAAAAGATAATTCTAATATTATAAAAATTACTATAAGTAATTAATTTTTTAAAGCGTTTATTTAACTAAAATATAAATTCTTAAGTTTCAACATGCGTTATCACATTTTTTTTGTTAAATTAAATTTTACAAGTATTTATTCAACAAAAGTATAAATTCTTATATTCAACTATGAATTTGATGCATTTCATCATCTGATTTGTTTCCTTAAAAGACTTTTCTAAATAAAAAAAAAAAAAAATCGTCACTTTGTAAAATTCTAATTAATATTTGTTATTGTTGTTAACAATTTAATGTATAGTAATAAATTCTTCTATAAAGGCTTTAATTTTCGTTAAATATTTTGGAAAGCAAAGCTTCCCTTTGCTTACTAATGTTAACTATGAACTAAACATTTCTGGGTAGTTTAAATTTTTGGAAGATATTAAGCGTTGAAAGAAAAAAACAAATTCTACACCCAGTAATTCAAAGTGGCATCAGCGATATTGGCTATTATTTTATTTATATAGATTAGAGAATCCGCAGAAAATGTGTTTAATATCGCTTGAAGAAAGGAATGATACGTTTTGAATATTTAATATTCAAGTATGTACTTGTATATGTGCAAATTATATATTTCGTATATCGAAAGTGAAAACTTCTAAGGATTGATTTAATAAATTGTTTTTAGAGGAAAGTTATTCTGTCATATTTGATTACAAATTGAGTTCTTTCAAAAGATAATGTCAAACATAGTAAAAAAAACTTTGTTTTTCCGAACCCATATAAATCATTTTATTTTTGTCTACAAAGAATTGAAAGCAAAAAGTTTAACGAAAAAAAAGCCAATGTCTATAATTTAAAAGAAATAAATACAAATTTTAATTAGTCGAATAAAAAAAAAACACTTTTATCAAACAAAATATGTTTTAAATCAATAAATTTTGTCTGGATTACCGTCATAACACTTATTTATGTATAAAATTTTCACTGACGTGTTTATCCTTAAAATAACCTTTTCAGTGTCTTTTCAACTTTTCTCAATAAACTCTACGAAATTCTGAATCTTATTTCCTCAATCTCTTGAAAATGTCTAGATCAAATGAAAGATGACATACACATCACATGAGTTTTCTCTACATCAAATTTTCCATAACACCAATATTCACATTTGCACCTCTGAAAGTTCTACGAAATAAATCATTTCTTCAATTTACCTATGGAAAAAATAAATAAAATTTTCATTTTGTGACATAACGTTTTGATGGAAAATATAAAGTATCAAGTAGATAATAGTCAGAGAGTAAGCGTTTTGATTTTAAGTGAAATGCATCAAGATGCGATATTCTTTGCATTATAACTATAATAGATTACCATTTTATGATAAAGTGAAAATTTAAATGAAATACTTGCAAAATATCCATATGTGTTCAGTATTTGTGAGTGTGGGTGTATTTTGTGAATATCTTTATAACGATAACCGAAGTGACAATATGAAGATAACTTGTCTGATGTAACAAGACGTAAAAGTATGAACTAACGGTAAAGGTGTATTCGTTGAGAAGATGAAAATTCGCCCTTTCAAACTACTCGTTGTAGATGGAAGACACCAATATTGGGTACCTACATACATATACGATATATAGGTAGACCGTCTACTCGTACAACAGTAACTAAATTGAATTCACATTTGAAAAGAACCGGAACTAAGATTACATTTGCGGGATTCTACCTGTGCCAGCAGTTCTTCAATCCAATACTTGTTTTATTTTAACGTTCGTATTTACGTATTTACCATGCATTATTTACCATTTTCTCTTATCGATCGATGATTGAATTTACTTTTTTAATCCATAAATATCAGCTATTGCCTATAACTAAAAACAAAAAGAAACTGGCCGCGTTGTTTCCCAACGCACCAGGACAATTTCGAAAGTTTTACTAATGGATTTGTCCGTACATCGGCACAAGTGAATTTGGTCCTATATTCACTTAAGGGACTTCGATGCTGTGTACCACCTTTACATATAATTTATTGAAAAAGTTAGTACAAGTATTGAAAGTCTCGGTCGAAATGGGGGTCGTTGTAGAATAGAGCTGGTTCACAGGTGGGCGGTTAAGCCAGACGGGACCACTATTTCTTATTCACTGTGAAAATAAAACGGGCAAAATGAGCAAATCCATCTCAATATCAAGATCACATTGAAATAGTTACATTATAAATTGAAAATACTGCTGCTCTCAGTTAAAAGTGTAGCTTTTTCAACATGAAAAGAAACGTTTCTACAACTTCGACATACACATTAACTATATCAGAGACGCTTGATAATTTTTTATTAACACGATTATATAGATTTACAGAAAAATCTAGATATTTGTCTGTAAAAAAAAAGAAAAGGAACTTTTTCTGTCAATTTTTTTTAATTTCATAACATTTAATTTTTTATTAACAAACACAAACCAAAAAAAATATCTACTTTTAAGTTTCATTTTTTAAATTTTCAAATCAAAAATGTTTATTAATTTTTGTAAAATAGGCAATTTTTGAATAGGAAACCTGCATCATAGTCGGGAATTTTTGATGAATTCGTCTAGACAGCGGAATAAGCTGGAGAAAGAACTTCAAATATCTAATGAGGCATTTTATAATTGCAAAAGTAAAAGATTTGCGAGAATTTAATTAAAGCTTCGTTTCGTTGTGCTGTTTTTGTTTAAATTCTACATTTATAAACAACTTCAACTACGCACACCCATTGTACCTACTCTACCGAGAGGATAATAATAGGTTTATGGCAGACAATGGGTATACACTGTATAAAAATCCATTTTTAGTTTGTATACATTTTTATTAAAATTTAAAACTGCAACTGAAAATTGATAACTTTGATGCGAATACGATTTTTCAAGTTTTGAATAATATCTAATGATATAGTTTTTACGTCTTTTTAAAGTTATTTTATTGAAGATAGTTCACTTGTGATTATTGTCAAAACGTTATGTAATTATAACCATCATATAAGAAATATTGTACTTACTAAAACAGACTGAAATGCACCTGTCCTCTTAGCTTCTTAGAATATATAAAATATGGAATATGTTGAGCAATCTAATTAAAACACTTAGAATACAATTTACAAATTAAAATAATTCTTGTATCACTTTAATATTGCATTTTTGCTAAATAAATCATAATGAATTATAATAATAAATAAAACGAGACCTAACAAACTATATGGATTTCAAGAAAATGTTAAAGAATTGTTTTTAAGATGAACGCAAATATTTGTTTCTTTTAAGTGTCTAGTTTATTGAATCTAATACTTATTGTTTTTATTAATATTATACTTATTTAGTTTTAGTCTGAGTATATTTTTTATAAAAATAAAAGAAAAACTAATTTAATATCAGATTTCATTAAAAATTCGAGAAAAATAATTTATCCATAATATATAATAAGATATTTAATATGTGAAGAAATAAATTGTAAAAATTGTCATATCCAAAATCATGCAATAAATAAAAAATTTTTGAAAAAGTGTATTCAATTTAAAAAAAAAATCTAAAAATTCTCTGCGATAAAACTATGGTTATTAATTTTTATAATTCTTAGTTTGAAAACTGTTTAGAATTGAAAAGTTTAAATTATTTATACCTACACAAATAATTTTCACTAACGTAACTAAAATAATAAATGCCTTTATATTTGCAATGTTAACCTTAAGATAAAAGAAAAATAAGGTTTATAACGCATTGCAAGTAGGGATCTACTACGAGTATTTGCTTTATTTTCCAAGTTTTTTGAATTAAATTTAGCTTGAACCCATATTAATCTCAAGTCATTTAAACATGTAAATATCATATCTAGTCCAGTTTTGGATTTGAAAATTATTTCATTTCAAAGTTTAAATACTCAGTTCAATTTATGACACAAATTGTACAAATACTTGACTTAATGAATCCTTAATTGTAGGCTATCGTGTATCAGCTTCAAGTTCTACCCCAAATTCCCTCTTTCTTTACTTAAAAGTTTGAAATCCTATTATAGAATTTTCACTACTTATATAAATTCAAGCATATACTTGACTTGACAATGTTTAAGAGTTTATTATTTAACACAAACGTGGTTGAACTTATTGACTAAAGAGAATAGACAATTTTATTGATAAAATTAATTTAAAAATGTTGAATATTTATTTTTTCCAAATATAGTATGAGAGCTCGAATCAAATAATTTCCATGTTTGATACACGAATACACATAGTTTATAAGACGTAATGATTTATTATTCGAATGTTGTGAGTAGGTACACTGCCGGCCAAAAGTTTGAGACCATATAGATTTAAGCCAAAAAAAGGAAATATTTTTAAAAATTCAAAGACAAATACAGTAAAAATGTTTATTAATATTATAGTTATCACCTTTAAACATACTTAGTATAGAAAATAAACATAAAAAATTATTCTATAAAAAAAAATGAACTAATTACTCAAACTGTTTTTTCATCAAAAAATCCTCCCTTGCACTTTATTACTTTTTCTACCAGCCTCGGCATTCTACTTATTAATTTATTTATGGTTTCTTGAAAAATTTTGTTCCAGCTTTCTTGTAGTAGTCTCCACAAGTCTGCAAGTGAAGAGGGACACTCCTCTCGGACATTCCTATCAAGCTCGTCCCACAAAAGCTCGATTGGATTGAGATCCGGACTTTGCGGTGGCCATTTCATGATTTTTAAAACTCCTTCTGCTTCTTTTTGTAATAAATAATTTTTACATAGCTTGGAAGTATGCTTTGGATCGTTATCTTGCTGGAAAATGAACCCATTGCCAATTAAACTTAAGCCTGATGGTACGGCATTTTTTCGAGAATTGTTTTATATTCCTCTTTCTTCAAAATTCCATCAATTTTAACCAAATTTCCAATTCCATGGCCTGAGAAACAACCCCAGACCATTATTGAACCACCACCGTGCTTAACAGTTGGCACTACACAATCTGGTAACATCTTTTCTTCGGTGCTACGCCGAACGTAAATTCGTCAATTTGAGCCAAATACTTGGAATTTTGACTCATCAGTCCAAAGAACTTTTTTAAAATCATCTTCTGTCCATTCTCGATGGAATAGGGCCCACTGCATCCTTTTTTCTTATTTTGCGGCCTTAGTAAAGGTTTCCGAACGGCAACACGACCAAACAGTTTAGCGTTCCTCAACCGTCTTTTCACTGTGGTAAGCGAAACTGGTTTATTTAAAGATTTGTTCACTTCAGCACGAATTTTTGGTGCTGTTAAGCGTCTATTCCTTTTGCTGGTAATAACGATAAACTGATCCTCACTAGAAGTAGTAGCTCTCTAGTCTTCCTGCACGTGGAAAATCCTGAAAACTACCCGTTTCCTTAAACCGAATAATTTTGCGATGAATACAAGTCTTCGAAAGTTTAAGTTGAGACGCAATTTCACGTTCAGATTTGCCTTCATTATGTAAAGTAACAATGGCAGATCGAGTTTCGATATTTATTTCTCGTACTTTTCCCATTTTTAAAACGTTTTAACTACAGAAACCCCAAGTTAAGACTAAATTAAATTATTCGTACAAAATGGTACATAACTTAAAAAAAAAATAAAATAACCTGTTTTAGAAAGTCTAAATAATAACAAAGAATAGCCAGTGCAAAATTAAAGAAGAATAGAATTAAAGAACAATTAATACGGAGCTACTTTAAATATAATGATGACCCTTCCACTGGCCAGACACCCTGCGGTCTTAGATGTTTTTAAACAGAACCCATTAATTCTATTTGTACCTGAGAAACATACCTACAAAAGTCTCTTCAGATGATCATCAGTAATTTAAAAATATATATGGACAACAATTTTTATTTTATTACCGAAACTTTGAATACAATAAGTGATAGCATAAATATATTACAACTGGTCTCAAACTTTTGGCCGGCAGTGTATATATATTGGAAATAATTTTTCGGTTTCGAAACACCAACCTAATTACTGAAATTATATCATATATTTTCTTATTTTGATTTCATTCTTCAATTAAGGCATGTTGCCTAAATTCCGTTTAATCCATTTTTAAACATTTTTTTTTTTCGTTAAAGTGCTTTCTGATATGCCTTCTTCCTGAGGATAAACCGGTTTGTACTAAAACCTGTTAAAACTAGGATAAAAACTCTAGGAAAACATCCCTAATATGCTAAGTATCTCGCCAAGTTCTTAGTTCGACAGTTTGAGTTTGAAGCGATCGTTATGATAAAACTCAAATATTTGAGTTTTGAGTTTTTAATATATCGTTATGCCCAACTAAAAATGCCTGGTTTCTAAGAATCCTAAAATTCAGACGGCATGACAATGGACCTCTAATACTTGGTTTTTACAACCCGTTTATCAATAATATAGTTGGCCAGAAATATCATTTCGTTTCCTAAGAAATTTACATTTTCCGTTTTTTTACTCTCCTGTGAAATTTCAAAGTTTAGACTTAACGGGGTTTGGCATTACAGGTCTCAATTAACAAAAAAACAAAAAATATTTTATTAAAAAATATCAGCTGCGACGGCATCACAGTACTTTCTTTTACATGAAACTCGTTGTTGGTTGAAAGAACATAAATTAAAACCACAATCGGTTATAACAATATAAATAGAATAATATATACCTAAATATTTATATAAACAGAACTATATGTACCTTTACAGCCTCTATATAGGTATACACAAACTCCGATTCTCACTACAAAATCACTGTATTTGAATTTTCCCAGGAAAATGTTTCAAACAAAAGTATGGGCTTTGATGAATCTAATAACTATTGAAAGGTGAAAAAAATCAATGGAGCTGTTTTAAAGAAAAATTGAAAAAATCCAAAAACGCATAGGACGGGAGAACTACCTGTTAACAGATCTCAATCAAAAGCTTGGCGGCACAACTAGATGAAATATGAAAGCAAATTTTTTTTTGTGTTTTAAGTCGCTTTAACAGCTAAGGTCATATCACGACTGTCTGAAGACAGAAAATTTATGTTGGTCAATTTTAATCTTAGGTCTCGGATCTTAAGTCTAAAATTTAACGGGGATCGAATCCGTCCCACTTGATGCATGAAGAGGAGAAAACTACTGCTCTAACCACTGCTCCAATGGTGGTTTATTATATTTTTGTTTAGCTTTAATAAAGAATCACATATTATCAAAAACATGCATGCGTAGTTTATTACAGTATAAAAACTGTCGCTGGGTTAATGCTTGTAGGGGACTTCTAAATGGAACATTGGTAACATAATACCTTAATTATAAACATTAAACAAAATGAGTTTCATTGCACTACAATACAAATAAAACTAAAGAAAGCGACGTCGTTGTCAAGAAAACTCTTCTTAAATAGTAATATTCTGAAATATTATTGAGATTTCAATACACATGAATGATTGTTTAAATTGTTTTGACATTAATAAAAGTAATAAAAGTTTATATCAAAATAAAAACTATCAATGTTTTACAAAAAAGTCTGATATGTTACATTGCTCGTATGGAATCACAAAAATATCACTTAAAATTATTTTAAAACTAGTTAAAATAGATTGAACTTTAAGAAGCAAATTACTAATTGTGGAAACAAAAAATAACAATATCAAAAACATGATAATACATGGGAGGAACAGAAACCCAGCTTATCTATAAGATACCTATATATTAAAAAGAATCCACAAATAGCTTATTACGTCGGTATACTTGATACATAGGTAGGTATATGCAGATTATAAATAACTGTCGAAGATCATTGTGCTAAGATTTCGTTGTTTTCGTGCTATAAAACTTCACTTTAACTCCATTTTCTTAAAATAAAATATGTTATTTCCTTTCAATGATACTTTTTCAAAAATATCAAGGTGTTTTGACAGAACAAATTTAAAAATCACTCCTTGCGCTAAAATAATTATTTTATTCAATCGGTTCCAATCATATAAGTATTCTGGATTCAATAAAAAAATTTCAATTTACTGAAAATAATGATACATCATACGAATACATTTTTACAAGCACTGATATGGTAGCAAATTGAATTTTATCTGCCTCACTTTTTCTCAGCTTAATCGATAAATAATAATGATATCTCTTACTGACAAAATTTGAAGACGACGCTAGTTAAGTGGATCCGGGTTGGTAGAGAAGTGGCCTAGCGGTTATACAGAATAGGTAGCGAAGGAGCACTAATGGAGCTACATTAGGTATTCAAGTAGAGAAGCTTTGTGTGGAAATAACCTCGATGCCCTCTTTCGTTGAGATATTATAGGTACGTAGATATATACTGTGATGCGACCAAAGATACGACTCAGCAAAGGAAAACTAATACCCATTTGGGAGTTGACTCTGATTCCAACAGTCTGATTTAAATTAATATAACGTTACGTTATGCAATAAAACGATAACTTCATTCACGTTAATGATCTAAGCGATTAATTAATTTTTACTTAAAAGTTCATTTTCCTCATTTTACTTTACAAATCGTTGCCGTGGCGTTTTTCAAATAAACCGCCTTAGATATTTATTCTGCTTTTAAAGTAAGGTAAAAATGTTTCTCTAATGTCTATACATTTGTTATTCCAATTCGAAATTTCCATTTGTAGATTTTCAATGTTCTCTTTAAAAACATAAATTATATGTACATAGTGAGTACGTCTCTTCATATGTATTCTAGTATTCGTTATTCGATAATCATTTGCTTACAAACAAACCAATGAAGAGATTCAATTTATATTCAATGAGCATTTACCAACCAGTTGTATCAAATAAACAATATTTTCAATGAACAATACATTACAAAGATATAGACTAGCTTATCAAAATGAATAAACAATTTATTTTTATTTGTTTCGTGTTATTGTATATTTTTGAGCTTTATATGCGTACATTTCAATTGTAAGTTTTTATTTTACAAAACATAAAAATATGTATCTATTGGTTAATTGCAACGTTTGTAAATACTTTTATTTTTTATACAATTTTTTAATAAATCCATGTGGGTATACTGATTATAAAATCTTTTTATGAATAAGTTTTTTTAGTCAAGCATTTAAGAGAACGTATTACAACGGCGCGGCGGGTAAATTACTTCTGTTTATATGCAAACTAGCTGATACCCGCTCGCTTTGCTGAGAAAATCTAAATTTAATTGATTTATTAATAGATTCCCTACCTTCATCGCAAAATATAAAAATTAATCTATTTTGACAGAAAAGATGATAAATACTTCCAGATTTTAGATCCAAAGTTAGTTCATTAAAATCCTTAAAACTACTTTTCTAGGAAGAGATATTAGCTATATCACAGGTTCTATACGATTTTAAGTATCAAAGATCCTTTAAGAAAATTTTTCATACCAAATGTTATTTAAAACCGTACATATATTGTAGTAGAAACTATTAGGAGCTTTCCTACAGGACCAGTGCCTTTTTTAGGATAAATGGTATTAAATATTTTAAGATCTTAGGTATCTTTCAAAACTTCATTAAAATTAGTTTCGTTAAGTAATTCTTAGTTATTTAAACATTTAGTTTATTATACATTTCTTTTTAATTAATATCTTCGACAATGAACAATAAAAAACTTCAAATAAATTTAAACTTTGTTGTGGCTTTCTTGAGGAAAATGCGTTAAAATGCTATTTCACGAACTTTAACGAAACTTTTATTAAATACACGGTCCCTGTGTTCACGATTCAATTGTTGTGCTATCCTATGGGAATCTTCGGTTATTTCGGCATAAGAAGCAATCTATATCATTCTCCCCCTCCTGTTAACTACCACATGGAAGCCGATTGTATAAAAATTTGAGCTCAATTGGTGTAGAATTTTTCGAGTTTTGTCCTAGAAAAGAACCAACATAATATTTTTACATATATAACAAGGAGATATCAATAAAACAGCCACAACATGCGCCATACAAAATAGTCAGCCGTTCTGCCAACGCTTCTGAAATCTCTGAAATCTTTTTAGATATTCATTTTGATGATATGCTGTAAAGGGCAATTATGATCTACGTAAAATGCAATTCGTATCTAATGTATTTAATTGGATAAAGAATAATACTGTATTGTTTAAAATAGTTTGTTAGATAACCATTTTTTTTTTTTGTAATTTGCAAATTATAAAAATGCTTCTTGTGGGTTATCCTTAGGAGATAGACATAAACCGTCGGGGACTTTTTTATCAATCTTTTAAAGATACACAATTTTGCTGCATATAAGTTTGATCTATTTCGTAAGGTTTAGCCAGCGTTTGCAATGTAAGTGCACAAAAATATGTTTGTTATGACATCACATTACAAATCTTTTGAATTTCCCGACTTTTCTCTACTATAATATGTATGTTTTATACCTACAAACCTTCTTCTTGAATCACTATCAATTTCTGAAAACTATCAACTATCAATTTCATTAAAATCTGTTTTGTAGTTTAAAATATCTAAGGGAACAGAAAGCGGGAGCAACTTTGTTTTGTACTATGTAAAGATAATGCAACAAATAAAACAAAGAAAAATTTTAAACAATGTACAAAAACTTTTTTCTTAGTTTGAAATTTGAATAGAGCACTTATTGCATCACTATGCAGATCGTGCTAAAAATGAATAATTGAGGTTTTATTGACGACAGAAGAAAAGAGAACTATTTTCTTTTTAACTAATCAGTCATAACAATTAGTTATCTTTAATCTTTTTTTTTAAATGTTAAGAGTCTGTGATAACTTGCAAACATTACTTAGATTTTTGTCGCAAACTAAAGTTGGGAAGGTCTATTATAATATTCATAGTTTATTCTGGTGGTAAACAGTGGGAAAGCAGCGTAAAAACTTTTTTAAAATAATATCAAACAAATTTATAACATTGATTATGTTCTTTTGAAAATTTACAACTAACATATGGCGGAAAAGCTTGAGTGCGATTCATTTTAAGATAATAAAACTTGAAATGTGTCATAAACACAAATTCACTTCGTTGATTGACTCACGTGTCAGAACGGTCAAAATCGTTCAAACATTGCATGTCTACATTAAACTCAAATGTTATGAAACCTATTCTGAAGTTCTTATATAAATAATAAAATATCCACCACGATATCTCCAAATTTTCACATTTACAAGCAAAATAAACAAGTCGTATATTTCTTAATAGTTTGATCCAATGTCCTTCTCCGTCATAAATAATATAATTACAGTAACAATCTTTTTGCTCATCAAGGCAAATTGTTTAATTCTGCTCAAGTTGGCATCGAGTGAATTTACTATTAAATCGAATACGATATGTCAACGCATATAATTTATAATCTTTATAAATTCGTGCAGCATACAAGATATATAAATCTTTTGAAGCAAGTATATTACCACAATATTTCAACAACTGTCATTTCATATTTTTCACAACGACAAAGTGGACGCTGGCGATTTAATAAAGAAATTAAATTTATCAAGGCGAGGATATATTTCAATCATCGTCAATATGTCAAAATTCCTTCAATACTCTATACATTCAATAAATAAAACTGTTTAACAACGTTTTATTTCTCAACTTTACTAAGTCAATTAAATTTTTATCGCTATTTATGTTTTAAGTCGCAACCATATATCAGTTTCTTAACGAATAATTTATCATGTAGAACGATATATTCCTGAATATATTAAATTTATTTTTAATGATGCTCGATTTACTTTTCTTTAGAATCTTACACGTTTTTAGTTTTAAATTTCAATAAATGTCTTTTTTACATAGATATACCAATTTTACCACCCTTCAAATTTTTAATACTTACTATAAGACTTTGCAATAAAGAAAGATTATTTTTTTAAAATTTATTATTATTTAAAGTCGTCTCAACTTCCTAGGTTATTATTGACTGGGTATAGTATGCAACTATGCCCAATACATAGTAAAGTTTATAATTTTTGATCAATAAATTGTTAGGTAGCGTTAATTGATTATAATAACAGTACTGATAGTAATAATAGTGGTAACGCTAGCATAACAATAATCATATTTATGAAAATAACAATAATAAAATAATAATAGCAATATTAATCCTAAAAATAACAATAACAATAATAGTATGACTAATAATTCTAACAATAGTACTATAATATAATAATTAAACTAGTAACAATTCACTTATTTTAATAACAATAATCATAATAATAATAATACTAATAAAATAATAGTGAAAACAATTTAGTAATTAACCTACTTATAACAATAACTACAGTTGAACTATATTAACAGGATTATCAAATAACATACAATTAATAATATTGAAACTATAATACTTCTAGGTTTTATCAATAAGTTTGATTTTATTTAAATATTTTACTGTCCTTTTGATGCTTTCTCACGAGCTAAGTCATTCTATTAAGGAGTTTGGTAGTAGTTGTCTGGAACGGTACTCCAGGAATCAAGTTTTTATACATATTAATTTAAACTTACAACTGATGTACATTTTAAGATTGAAGCTCTATATTTTTATTTATTTAAGGTTGCTTTTACTACTTTCGCCATTAGCGACCGGTAAAAATCGAAAATCCAAAGAAAATTTTGGACTTTCATTAAAGCAGAAGAAATAAAAATCTGCCAACTGAGAGTAGGGCATTGCAAGTTTTTACACGAACACATTTTGAAGAAGAAAGAACCCCCAATGTGTGAGACATGTAGTGTCCGAAAAACAGTTAAGCATAGCCTAGTCCAATGTATCCTATACAACAATCAACGAAGAGCAATCTATGGACAGCGACCGATGACCCTAAGAGAAATGCTGGCAGATAATGAGGGCGGAATAAGAAAGCTAATAGTGTTCTTGAAACAAGTGGGATTGTAGGAAAAAAGGGTGTAAAAAATAGTTTAAAATCAGACCTAATGTGAAAGATGTGAAAGACAATTAAGACCTCAGTTTAACAAAGACAACAGACGCAAATAACTGTGCAGTTGAGCGTCTTTAAATAAAGTTTAAAAAAAAGTCTTACACCTCTAGCAGTGAAAGTATGTTATTTTATGAATGAAACTTGTTGATGTTTTCCCAAATTTTTATACCATCTTAAAGAATTTTTTAACATTATCAATCACTAACTGTAAAGTGGAACGCTCTTTCTCCAGGATTTCGTTTACAAAAACCACATATATGAAAACGATGTCGAACTATTAACTAAATAGTTTTTTACTTATTTCCATAAATTGGGATTTAACAAAAAATATTTAATAACAATTTTTTATAAGTATTATAACATTGGCTTATTTTAAGGAAACACCAATCAAACCCTCATAGCTCCTTATAGAACATTTAGTAGAACCGAAGTAGTAATTGTTTTATGGATATTAAAGAGATAATTCTAGAAAATGAAGAAAAATTATTTGGAATTCTAGTTAATACTACTGCTCTAGAACATTTAATAGTAAATCCAATTACAAATTTTACATGTAATGTGTTATAAAGGAGATTCACTAAATAGATTAATTATATTTTAACTACCATAAAAACCACAAGAAGTTTCAAATTTTAAAAATATATTATATAAAATACCTGTACAAAAAAAAATTATAAAATTTTGTTAACATATACCTAATGCACGGCTGTTACATATTTAGGGCTACATATTAAAATATTTATGGTTTTTTACGGCTATGTTTATTTATTTTGTGGCAGATTACAAAACAGTTAAAGATTCATCAAATCAAATATTTGGAGATTTTATGCAAAAGATTGAGCTTGGTATTAAAACTTTGAAATGAAAAACCTACAAATTTAATGCTTGGTTTGACTTGATATTTGACTATTAACATTTATGTAACAATTTGATTCACTTATATTTAAGTCAAGTAGTTTGCAAATTAAATCGTTTTGCTTAAAAATTAAGTCAAGTAGGTTGTTTAATTGTCTTAAATTAATCAGTTAAAAATGGAAACTAATTGTATCTATTACTTAAAACTTAAAGTATACATGTTAAAATAATTTTATTCATAATTCTTAACTTTTCTAATTGAAGCCATAGAGATCATTCTATAATTCTGCCATAAATCAACAAAAAGAAACGCTTTGCTAAAGTTTATCATAAATTCAATATGTTTACCCTTTTATCAGTTCACCAGTCACTCGAGTAAACACTTCACGAAAAAAAAGCATTCGGTACTCTTTTAAAAGACACAAGGTAACCTTAAGCAAACGTTTGCGACTATATGCAGGCCACCGTACCCGATTATTTAAACATTAAATCGGAACTCATACCATCGTGATAATTTATGATTTATTAAACACATTTTAAAAGTACTTAAAAAGTTTTTATTCTTAAATATCACAAATTTATGATCCGGAAATATTTTTACTAAATTAAACACGTTTTATGTCAAAAACCGCCATAAAGATTTTTTAGCTTTTCAAAGAAAAATTTATTACTCTTTGATTACATTAAAATTAAATTTTATGTGTTTAACAGAGTTTTTAAGGAAATTAAGCAATAATTTTTTGTGATTGAAAATTATTTAGAAAACATGAAATTTTTCAATTCATCTTCTCTTCATAATATAGTCTTTATAGTAATTGAAGTTCTTTAAAGAATTTAATATTTGCTTTTTTTGTTTTATATAAGAAAAATATTGTCAGAACTATATGTTCAATATAAATTAAAAACAAAGTTTCTATTCGAAGCATGAATGAGAACGCGATCGAAAACAATCATACATCACGCCATTTAACTTTTGAATTTTCTCAATTTAAAATTTATTTTCATTCTTTTTTCAACCATTAGCATTGTATTCACCATACTTTTATACTTAGTTCCGTCGTAACACAAATAAAAACTTGAGCGTAATGTATAACGATAATGCAAATTAATTCAATTTCCTGTGAGTTACGATATATACGTACGAGTGCGATTCAATACTCAAATCGTTTCTGAAAACTAATGAATCCCATTGGTATGTTCACTTTCTTTTAATTCCTTTCCATTTTTCGCTCCGTATGATTCTTAACTTCAATCAAAATCACACAGTTTTAATAAAGCTCTGAAATTAAAGCTCAGACAAATTAATATTTAATGTTTTCAGTAAGAACAAAAAAAAAAAGAAATGAATTTATTGATTTAATTGAAAAATTCCCGTAGGAGTTTTCACTTGTAAGCTTTTAATAGCATTTTAATGTTTTTGATAATTTTTAATATATTTTTCCCGTTCAAAAGTAATGAACATGTCAAATATAAAATACCTACTTCATTTTGAAATAAACTGATTTAAAATACTTGAGAGAAAATCCAAAACTGTGGCTTTTTGAGTTACGAACTAATAAAACCTATTTATTTTTAAGTTTACCGCATATATAATAACATAAAATATCGGAATGAAAAATTGAAATTACGCCAAGATCAAATCAGATTAATAAAATTTGTAGTGTAGCGTTGAAATTTATGATTCTATCATCGGTTTTGGTTTTGCATTTTTAAGTTTATTATCATTTCAAAGAAACAAAGTTTATTTATGTGTCAGTTTATAACAAAAAAGCATTTGAATAAAATTGTGGTTGTTGATAATAATAATTTTTATATTCTTTATGATTTTATTCGCTAGAATATCTATTGATAGATTTCTCTCATTTTATTTAAATTTTTTAAAATTGTTTTTACAATTTAATAGTTTAAATATTTTTTATATGAGTTAATGAAACGATATTTAAAAATATACCAATTTTATAGCTTTTTTAAAGTTTTCTTTTTCGTTTTTTAATAGTTTTTTAATGTAGTGTTGTATTTGTGATATTCACGTTAAATATGTTACATTTAGCCAGATTTAACACTCTGTCATCCGTGGGTATTCACAAAGAAACCGCTTGAAAGACATTAATCGCGCCTCACAGTTTAGGGTAAAATACGTGAAATATTTTTTTAAGTGTTTCAATGTAGATAAAAATCCTGATTCTAAAAGTTGCTTTTTTTGGTTTATTTATTTGAGGTCGCATCATGGTCCTTAGCGACAGTCAAATCCGAAAACCCATAAAAAATCCTGAGCTTTTATTGGGGTTCAAACCTAGGGCTACTGGCGTATAAGGCAACTATCTAGTCAAACACACCACTAAGTGACCCGAAAAGTTGCTCTTGCTAGATTTTTAAAAAAATATACTTATTTATATTTTAAAATATAATATTAGTTATAGTTACTTTTGTCATAATTTTCCTTCCCCTTTCCAAAATTCGCAGCACTTGCCTAGTGATAAGTCCGGTCATAGATTTGATTATTGTAAAATAGTATTGTTGAAACAAAACACTAAGATTTTTGGAACGATGTGCCTTAAACAAATTTTGCGTGAGATATGAACTGGTAAATTTTTAACATAACAAAACTCGCATCATGCTCCTTTCATTTGATTCTTTCTCTCTCTTCTTAATAAATGCTAGATTTGTTAGCTCGCATAAATATATAAAGATTCACACAGATTTTTTGTCTCTTTCAATTATATAAACATTTGTATGAATGCGTGCGAGTGTCGAGATTTGAGTAAATTAACTGTAGGTACACGAAAAATTTTTGTTATAGCCGATTTATTTTTTTGGTGTCTTAAGTCGCTTTAGCTTCTAGGACCCCACACATATGTTTTATGAAAAAAAGTCATTTTATTTGCTACACTATAATTACTTATTTAATTATTTATTGTTGAAATATTCTAACATATTATTGTGATTTTATTGATATTATTGATGTTATTTCGAAAAATTTTTTTAAGAAAAGGCGATATTGTATCATCGCTGACGTCGAATTTAGGTACTTCGTACCTGAGGATGACACATAGGGTAAACAAACCCACTTGACATGCTTCTAGAAAATTTTTTCAAATGTTCTCTCACATTCTCAAAGATGCACGTTAGTGCACGTTATAGCTTGCCCTATAGACGGGTTCCATATCAAAATTTGTTGGAAAGCTCATTACGCAACCACTTATGTTTAGCGTTTTAGCGTACACCTTTAAGTTTGAATGATATTGTGAAGAACTTTTTAAAAATATTTGTTAACACACTTTGGGTACCCTATAGTCCTGAGGCCTTATATCATTTTTATATGTATTACTGATACGGCAGTAGCTACATTTTTGATGCACATACTCTAAGTTAAGGACCAGTCATATATTGATTCTTTGTCTGATTAAAGATATTCTCTGATATATTTTTATGCTTTATGAGGTAATCACGAGGATTATGAGGATCACGAGGCAATTATGATGAACAAAAGACTTAAACGAAAACTCGAAAAATTGATTTAGTGAAATTTATCTATTGACATACCTACTCTACTAATTTTTGATCTTGTTTTAACCGGAATGACAACATAATAAATAGTATTTCAATAACAATAAATAAATTAAACTGGATGAAAAAAAAACTACAGTTCTTACTAGCAATAAATCACAATAAAGTTTTACTCTGAACAAAATATTTTTACTGCAGTGAAAGTTTACCTTAAGATGCTAAAATATTTCGTTTAAAGAACGTTCAACTCTCTAAAGCACAAGTTAAATCAATGATTGAACTCTGATATGGTCTCTCACTGTTGAACACTTACAACTTTCAACGAAAAATGTTGGAAAAAAGGAGTTATCGATTGTGAAATATAAAAGTTGAAAAATAATCTGTTGAATTGTGACACCATTCTGTTCACTGAAAAAGTAGACTTCAGAATATGTGCTCGTAAATACAAAGTTGGCACTGTTTAAGATTTGTAGTCTGAATAAGCCCGAGTTGAACTTTGAAAAAAAAAAAAACCAATTGACAACTTTCATTTTGGTGAAATGATGCTTATAACATTGAATTTAATATATACTGCTATTTGATTCTTTCCATTGTCAAGCCATAACGTGCTGCGAATTTATTCAATAGAAATTTAAAAGATCCCGTTTTACGTATTTCGATATTTTCACATAAAATATATATCAATTGTTGCCATCACAATACGCAACATGAACATTGCTAACCAAACTGAACACTATGCTTCTCAATACTCAACAATTAAAATTAATATTTTCTTAAAGGAAAAAAAATAAATTAAATGTTTGAAATAAATATAGCTCTAGTTTATTACAATTTATTATGCTTCTTTTGTTTATAAAAGTTTCTTTTTATTAAAAGTCTCTGCATTATTAATTTATTTTTACATGTTAAAAAAAGCTTTCAGTCAGATTTTTGCTTGGCAAATGAGAAGATGCGGATGAACATTGAAAATATAATTAATTCTTCTAGTTTCTTAATTAAATTATGTATTTATTTCTGCTTGCTTGCTTCTGAAGATTTGCAATTTTAATAAAGAAAATTGAAATCTATTTCATATAACTTTCTTTCATTTTTTAAAATACGTACTAGTGGTAGGGTATAACTTGAACGTTTAGAAACCAATGTTGAAATTTTAATTTCATGCCAGTAAGACGTATTATTCTACTCAATATTTAAACTGACCTTTAGACATTTTTACTGCAATAAGCACACGAAATAAGAAAAAAAAAAACAATATCCAATATGCAATATAAGAATTTTCTATATAACGTTTAAATTACTTGTATATTTTTGTTTGAAGTTTCTTGTTGTAAGCCAAACTTTTAAACTATTTCGACAAAGAACATGAAATAGACAAGTTTAAGTGTTGTCTTTTATGTTTAAAAAAAACTGTCATTTTATTTGAAGAAAAATAAACTTCAACGTGAGTATTTGCCTTCAACTGAATCTTAATAATTATGCTCAACCTGTATCTATACTTGCCATTCATGTATAAAGTAATAGAATTTTTAAACCTCACAAGCCTAAAATATTATTAAATTTTAAAAGCTAAAAATAATTTGGATATTAAGTCAATTATTTACGAGTATAACTAATGTAATACTGGTAAAACTTTTTCATTTTGAAAATAATTTTGTTATACATTCTCTTTTGTCAAAATATGAAGTTTACTTATGTTAGAACAAAAGTGTATTGAAAGTCATGTGAATAATTAAAATATATGTATAAACTTATGTTAAGAAAAGTTTTTGGGTATATTCTCTATTATATGAGATTTAAAACTCAAAAACATCATATTAAGAAATAAGAACCAAACTTGTAATAACTTTGAGATTTTAATTGAGATAGGTACATGGTTAAAATATAGCTTTTAATCACGAATATATAAAAGTGTTTCTCTTGAAGAAATTGTAGAATTTATTAAAGTCTAAAATGGAATTTTTAAATTAAAAGCAGAGTTATCATAGTTATTTCATTTGAAATAATAATTTTTAAAATACTTTCCTATAAATTAACATTAGTATGATCATCTACATAACATATAGTATTCAAAAAATATGAACTAAAATAATACAAAAAGACTAGAAAAATCTTTCCTTGCTCAGTATACACTAGCCATGTTCCTTCCTTTCAAAGGAAGAATCATTTTTTTTGCATCGTACATAGATTGAATAAATACTTGGCAACTCTACAATTGAGAATAGGATTCAACTCTCAGCAGACCCTTAATAATAAAAATGTGAGACTTTTGAATCCGGAAATTCATTACCTTGAGCAAAGTAAAAAAATCATAAAAATATTTACCCCTTTTTTAAAAGTACAAATCCTACAAATCACTTATCTATATATTAATACGTGAAGCAAAAATTTGTGATCCCTTTTTACCGAATATTACACGAACGGAGGAGTATGAAATTTGGCACAATTGAAGTTTATATGGGGAAATTGCGTATTGAGATAATATTTTTTTATAATAATGCTTCAAAATACCTTAAATTAATGAAAAAAGACGTCACATACACTACCATGCGTTTGACACACACAATAACACAAATATGTAGATTTTTAAATCTCAGTTGTTCAGTTTGACCACAGACTTCAACCATATTCCAAATATCATTATTTAAACAAAATGTTGTGAGAAGAATTTAAATTTTAAAATTGTAATTATTGAAATTGAAAGAAACAAATTTAACCGATTATTTGATTATTGAGTAATATTATTAAAAATATATTTAAAAGATTTTTGAAATCGGTTAAGTTTCGGGAATGCTATGGTTACTTGAAGTATGAAAATAAAATATTCGAACTAACTCAGTTTTATGCCAAAATTACTATATTTCTTATAGAGAATCTCTTAAAAAGGCACCACCCACTGTCAGAGAAGCTATAGCTCAGAATTTCCAGACTCGGTCACTGGGTTGCAGTGGCGTGCGGTGAAATTTGCGAGTAGGAAAGTTATTTTTTATTATTGTAAATTTTACTATGAAAATGTTTGGTAAATTTTTAAAGAAAGAAGTAATTTTTACTGTCGTTTTTACTTTGAAAATGTCAAATAAATTTTTTGTAGCGCTAGATAATATACTTAAAGTGGGTTTTGGTCTTCTGCTTTTTATAATTATGTCTTTTTCACTAAACGATGTGAAGCCAAACATTTTTCAAAAATTAAAACTTCTAGAAGAAGTTCTAGTTTAGAAATGTAAATAATAAAAAAAAAACGCCAAAATAACAATATTGGTTTTAACAATGCGGCTGCCAGGTGTAGATACGCTTGTTCCACTCGTTATACTTTTATTTGACTTACTTTGTTCTATTGAATAGAGCTATGGAATCTTTTATGCGGTATTTCAATGTGCAGAATTCAAACAAGCAAACCGTTAAAGCTAGTTAAGCCATTAGACACCTCATACGCATGCGCGATTATGTTGAATCGCCGTATGAAGTAGATTCTGCACTCCAAGCAGCTTCCAAAGGGTATTTACATTGTAAGTCTGTTTCATTTCATCGTTTCATCATATCATTATGGTGTATGGTGGCGACGCTGTTCAAGCCACGGATTTCAATTATATTGTTTGGCCTTATATTTCATTGTTAATAAGTTAAACGTTAAAAAGTTTTAAGTTTGAAATTTTACTGACGTTTGAAGCTTAATTGAAGTTTGCACCCAAAATTCTAATAAATAATGTATATATACTCATATATTTTCGAAAGAAACAAACGAAGCGGCGCTTCCACAGCATCCATGGACGGCATGCCACTGCTGGGTTGAACTCAATGAACTGCGTTTGTGGAGTAGTCTTAAAATTAATGAATTATATACGGAGATCATTTCATAACATCAATAGGTGGCGTGCAGCGTCTAATTACTATTTCCTATGCTGATTTTGACGAAGCATTTTACATCACAAAAAATAGGCCCTTAAAGGTCAATTCGGCGACCATGTCGAGGAATCCTGGCTTGTCTTACAGTGGGTGGCGCCCAGTTTTAACATTTTCTTTAAAAAATAATATTATTTTGACATTAAAATGAGTTCATAAATTGCATTAACTTTCCGAAAGTAAACCGATTTCAAAATTATTTCTTTGTTCTTACAAGAGCTCAAGCATTTTTGAAATATCTCAAAAAACGTACAACGGTCCTTTTTTTTAATCAAAAGCTGTTTGTTTGTATCTTCTAAGATGATAGACCAAAAATACTTCTTTCACTTAAAATAAAATAGAACAAAAATGATCCAAAATATATATTTCATTGTTTTAACATTTTTTTCCTGTGATTAATAATTGGTGCCCTAACCCTGGTATGTTACCAATCTCGACATCTACAATAACCTCAGAACGGCTACGGTGAAGAGTAAGATAGCCAGATTTGGCCAAAAATACTTTAAGAAACTGAATGCATATCCTAACTAACTATCTTTCATCCTCCTAGACAACTCGAGCCACCCCCAAAGGCTGAACCGAGTTTCGTTTTTGGAGTCACCATTCAATTTCCTATATTAACACAAATAGATATCCGCTGTAAGCAGCCAGATTACGGGTCTAAACAGTGGACGAAAAAAAATATTTCACGTGAATTGTGTTGGTTGGTTTAAAAATCAACGACTTTGTTTAATACAAGTGTAACCAATGTATTATATTAGAACCTTAAAGTAACGGCAATATGATAATTTTTAAACTTCTTTAAGGGGCTTTGATTAATCGATAGAAATAAAGAATTTCGGAAAATTCACTAAGCTACATTTATCAGATTTGATCATGACATTTCTTTAAAATATAATAAATTCAGTGAAAGTTAAAGAAAAAGAAAAGTGAAACGTCGAAACTATCCATTACAAAAAATTAATCCAAATACGTATAGTATTGTAACGTTTTTACGGGTTCGTTGGTTTGTGTATAATGACTACGAATTTATTTTTAAACAATTGTTTATTTATTTATCTAACAATTATACACTACAACAATGTTCACTGTCAACAATAGTCACAGTACTGTTTATATTTCACTATATACACAATGTACACTTTTATTAACAATGTTCAGAATTTAAATAACACTGTTCACTTTAACACTGAGCACTTCGATGAATTTATTTGAATACACACTCGGTGGTTTATTTTATACTCGTCGAACATTTATTTGAATACTGAACTGTTGGCTCATCTTTCGGATTATTTATAGTAAGCGATCACCCGTTTCTAGATTTTTCTATTGGTAATCTTAGCGCCTGTCTTTCTCTCCTCCATTGATTTACCAATGGAGAAAATTCTAGAACAACACGTTCTTGTCTCATCCTTTGTAATGTTAATCCGTGGTCATAAAACTACATACTTTAGGGGGTCCATCCTTTTGTGCAATTCGTATCACTGGTGATTGTTTAATTCTGCCCTTCGGCGCCAGACACAAATGGGTGTCTTGGATTTGTGACAGTATGTACATTTTAGGTACCTGATACTTAGGTACATTGTAGATATACAATTGAGGAATATTACTCATGGGAAATAAGTATGTTTCAGTGGACCAAAATTACGAATAAACATTTGAATAAATAATTATAAATTTATTTAGGGGCGAGAAAATAATTTAAAATTTTAAAGGCCAAATTGGCAAATCAGTTTTTATAATTAAATGCTAATAATTTAATTTAATTACACATTTTAGCAATTACAATCTGTTGTTATTTATTAAAATAATTTCGTTAGTATTAACAATTTGATTTTCGAACAATTGGCTCAATCGAAAATATTTCGGTCAAAGAATAAATACTACAAACGTTGTACGTTTGGTAAAGAGAAATAGAAAATCCTCGTATCGAATAAAATCAATACAAACTACTCGAATCAGAAATGTATATGAATAGGATCATTATCATACTTCAGGAATTTGCCCATATATATTTTTGTCAAATTGTGATTTAATGAAAGGATGCTCGATGCTCATATCAATTCGAAAACATGCGAACAAAAAGAGAAGTGAAATTACTGAACGTTCAATTGGGTTTGACAATGAACAATTGTGTCCCCAGTAGGTTATTTAATTGACCGGCAAATGGTCATTAGTTTTTCGTTTATGATTTCGCTCGTTTTTATTACGAAATAATGTCATTTGCAAAATAAAACTATACTTTAATATTTTCATATTTTGGTATTCATTACTTGCAATTTGATAAATCGAGTTACACATACCTACCTACATCAACTAATTCATGTGAAAATTTAATGACATATTGTCAACGTTATGAACTACTACGTACTTTTTGAATGAAATTAGAGTCGTATTGAGGATTAATTAATTTAAAATTGTTTTGATAGTAATGATGGAAAGCATAAATGCAAAAAGATTGTATTTTGTAACGTAGAATTTGTCATATGGATTATTGATTAAGATAATTGAGATAATATTTATTGATTAAGATAATAATTGAGATAAATGTAACATCAAAGCTTACATTTTTTTAATATAAAAATCTTATAAGTAAAATTAAAACTAAACGAAAACTTTTCGTAAAATCTTATACTGATAATCATCACTTTCTTAATGTCTTGACTTGCAATTTCTTACTTTCTAACCAAACAAAATCTCAACAAATATCAAACATAAATATTTTATAATTTTTAAAATATTGTTGAGAAAATTTTTATACTAAAATATATAATGCTTAGCTTAGCTTTTCTCCGAATTAGTTAAAACTATTTAGAGCACATTAAATAATTAATAACGGATTGAAAAACATTGAATAAGTTGAATTTTGTAGTGTTAGTTTTATAATAATGGAGTAATATTTATGAGAAATAGTGTTTACGGGAATAGATTTCAAATGAAAACTTGAATCCGTTTCATTTTAACGCGATGTTTGTCTAAGAGATTAAACAAAACTTTAGTCTGAAATCTAAGAAAAGATTACAAATTCAGCGAGAACATGGATAGATGTGAAGTTGATTCTGATTTGTGTTCTATAATACTTTAAGATGTCAGAAGAAAGTAGAACACGAAAAGTCCATTTAAATTACGTTATTGTATCAAAACGTAAAAAAAAGACAAATACGGTGAAAGAAGTTTTAAGTTTTCTTTATCATGCAAACGCGTATGAGTTTAAAACAAAATTCTTTTTTAAAATTCGTTTGGACGAATTTAAACGTGTCGTATGAACGTAAGAGAATTCCGTTTTTTCCAGTTTATTCTCTATCATTATTGCACTATCCAGAATGAAGAATGTTCAATGCGACGTTTGAGCTGGAAAACATTTCGAGGTGTATCATTTAAGCCTCTTTGCTCGTCGCGATAATTAGCTAACACGTTTAATTGAAGGACCATCCAAGCGCATTGATTTTGCACGATGCGAGTAGATTGAAAGCACGCTGTACGAAACTAAATGCAAAATGATCTTAATTCGAGCTAGACGATGGAAATAGTGAGCTTCAACATGAGCTGCTGTGAATTTACTTTCTGTCATTTACAATAGACATTGTGAGTGTATACTCGCATACTGATGCATGCATAGAACGCATGTAAATGCATACAGAACTAGCCGAACACATAAATTCTGGCACAACAAATTAGATTTTCTTTTTCGTCTGGTTTATTATCACAATTGTTGAAAATCTCGGTTGTGTGAGAATATTTCGTTTAGATTAAAATGAAATTATATGGCATGTACTGACTTATGAATAAATTTCCCAGAGAAAATAGATATCTGTGTATATATGTGCTGTAAGGAAAACGTATAATTCATTATAATCGTTTGTGGTGAAAATATAATGCTTACTGTCTTTGAGCTACAAAAAATTCTCCTTTTTAAACGCTTTTTTGCATTACAAAAAAAAATCGCTCACTGCTTATAAATCAAATTCTAATCGTAATTATTTTAAAATGAAAAAACTCGCATTGTTCTATACAAAAAAAAAGTAGTTTATTAAAATAAAATATACGAATGAAGAAAATGCAAGTTTTATGTTTGTTAATAAATTCATTCATACAACGGGAAAAAATCATAAAACGGTTTAACTGAATTTGCATGTAGTCGAAAATATGTTTGTTATTTATTACAGACTTAAAAATATAATTAAATTAGAAATACAAATGTGAACACACTAACAATACTTTTGGTTCTTATTTTTATGCATTGAACTAAATGTGATTAAAACTATTATTTTAAATAAATAAATAATCAACAAAAATTCATTTAAGTTTCGCAAGGACCAATATTGGGCCCAAAACTATTGTTGCAACTTTTTGAAATCAATTTGTGCTTGACATTTTGAATTGTACATAAAGTAGTAATTGTAGTAGTCACCAACACTAGTGTTTATTTAGATAATATATATAATACATTATAATATTAGTGAACCAGGCTTAGCCTATTTGACAATTATATAATTAATACATTTATAATGATATTTTGCCTATCATCTTACGCTAGCTAAGACTAGGATTCTAACCGCCCCAAATTTATTATAACTTGCAAAATCAATATTTTTCTTGGACTTGGTTCGACATTGAAATATTAAGGTATGTTTCGAATTTGACTTGCTTCTAAGTGAAATTAAAACTAAGTAGCTTGAGAAGCAAGTCAAGTATCTTTAAAGTCAAGCCGAGAAGGAAATAATTAAACACTATACCTTCAACCTTTACACGAGCGGCTTGCCAGAAGATATAATATATTATTTGTTTATTTAAGCTGATCATACAGTAATTCTGGAAAAAGATGCAAATATTGAGATTGCGAGAGATAGAGCGCAAAAAATCACGACTTTCCTATGCAATTGGGTGGAGAAATGAATATTAACACTAAATTCTAGTAATTCCGAGGCAAAGATTTTCACCTTAAGAGGTCCAAAATTTCCCTAAGAGATTTGGAAAAGACAAATAACGATATCATAGTCTAATTCAGAACCCGTAAAGTATCTGACATAAGTAAAGTAACATAGTGAAACGAGAGAGACTTATTCAACCTCACGTGGAGTCGATGAGGACGAGCGAGTCTCATTAAGTATAATGAAAGTGAAATATTTTAAGGAAATAAAATTTTTGATTAATAAGGCACTATCATTCTTTAATTTTTCAATGTTTGATGCACCACCTTTAAGAGTACTTTAGGACAGGGGTCAGCAACCTTTTTTGACTGCGGGTCCAAATAAACTTATATGTCAGTATTAAATAGACGTTTGGGTCGGGGTTATTTTCTTTCAGTAAATAAAAGATACATTATAATTTATATCAAGAAAATAATTACAATACGCTTTTCAACAAATTGTTTTTATATGCTTTTATTTATTTTGTATATTATTATACCTTATTTTTGGAACTAAGGTGGGTCACTTAAAATTAATCAAACGGGTCACTTGGTGACCGGCGGGTCATAGGTTGCCGACCCCTGCTGTAGGGCTTACCTTGGTAGTCGCTTCGCTCGTGCTTTTTATGAAATAAAATAATTTTAAAAAAATAAATAAAAACCTCTTAAAAATAAAATTTAATAATTAGTATAACTCAGACAAAATAATTCACACAAGTGTAAATGATCGTTAATAGTTAAAGCGCTATAAACAAGAAGGAAAAACTTTTTTTTAAATAACGGTGAACACAGAATGTTTATTTTAATAATAATTGAAAACAAAATGAAATGAAAACTATCACAAAATTAGATAATTATATTCCATCAATAAGCAATTTACGACGAGGCCTGTTTTTCGGTTAGCGGAATCAGAGTCGTTGAGTTTTTCCATTTGGTTTAGGCACCCAGTGGGTCGCATCCTTCTTCGATGTCCTAAAATTCCCGGACAAATAACTCAACTCGACTTGTTTTTCCTCGATGACTCGAGAACACCAGTTCTTCAACTGGACTTGAAACAAATGGAAAAACTGTGTCCGAAGCACATAGTTCGCTTACCAAATACAAAGAAATTTTATAATATAATAAATACAAAGTAATTAATATAAAATTTTTGAAATTGTCGATTTTTAATTAGAGTTTTAAAAGGTTGTCATATGAAAACTGCCTTCAAACAAAATAATAGTTCTTAAACTTGTTTGAAACCAATTCCATTTCAAAATGCCTTGAATATTTTTTAATTTTTAATCTGAAAGGTGCCATTTTGATTGAGTAAGAGTGTTTTTTTCAACGTACAATTTTGTCGTTTGTTCATCGTTGATAGTTAAATCACACCAAAATTAAACATTGATTGCTTGCTCTTAATTTCTAAATGTAACAACCTCTAAAATTCGATCCATTTATATTATTATGCATCCGTTAATCCGTTAATCATATCATTATTCATTATTAATTTGCCTTACATTTTTACTTTTTATTTGTTTTAGTTTGAAACGGACGTATAAAAGTAAAATATTATTTGTTTATAGAGCAATTAATTATTAATCTTCCTTATCTTTGGCAATAAAAGCTAATTCTGAAAAGAAAAATGTTATTCTCTTTGAATGCATAAAAGTGAATCATCAAAGAATAATGAGTATTTGATAGACAGAGAAATATGAAGATAATGTTGAGGGAAAAATATGTGTAACTCTCATGGGAATTTCAAAAAGAAAACAAAATAATGACCTGTCAAATCAAGAGATTACCAATTGGGTGTTTAGATGGAACATCAAAAGTTAAATACAGGCCATAACTTCTACAAGAGCATACGCTTGGATTATATTTTTTAAACAACGAAATTTTTATAAATAAATCGTTTTTCAAAAGTATTACGTAATTCTTTTAATCAAACAACTACAATTTTGTCCTTACAATTTCAACTTACATTTATCGGAAAATCACATCACGAAAATAATAAGTTTCACAAATTTTTAGTGAAATGGAAAAACGTGAAAATTGACCAATAAATCATTATTTTTGAGGGATAAAATTCTTATTGTTTTTGTATAAAACGATTTTTTTTTATTGTTTTTCATTTCAAATAATATTTATCATTGTGAAATATTCGACAAGGTGTACACTGTACAAGGCAAGTTTGAAATAAATCAAATTTCAATGGGAGAGTAATCTGAATTAATAGCGTATGGATTTGTAAAAGTAATTTTAAAAAATGAATTTTGATTTAAGCTTTTGTTATAATTCAATTGAAATATTTCCTCCAATTTTTTAACTTGCTATAAATTGCAATAACCTTAACCTCTCCAAAATGTGTTATCAACGGCCACCACTGGATTGATCCAAATGATTAAAGGTTAAAACTTAAATGTATTTATCTGAATATGAACTTTAATTAAATTTACGTTATTTACATTTTTCTTTTTAACCAGATTAACGTTGAAATTAAGGACTTACACTAGAAATTTGTGACCCAATTTAAATCATAATGTAATCTTATTTCAGTACTTGTGAATGTTAAAATACATGTTACAATGAATGCAAATATAGTGTTGTAAAACCAAAGATACAAACTAATAGTGTAAAATATGTATAAAATTATTTATTTGTAATGAAAAAACATACAAGATGTAATTCTATTGATTTCTACATTGAATTACCTATTCTAAAAGCTCATATACGTTTTATACGTGTAAAAGAAAATTGTATTAATTTAAATTTGGAAAAGGTAGACCTGTGGATATACACATGTATATCTAAATTTATTATAGTAATTTTGTTTACGCTGCTTGCTAATTGAATAAAAATTAATATTTATATTCGATATGGTAATGTGTGGTATATTTATAAAATATTCAAAATAAATTTCAACCAAAAAATTATTTTATCTTGTTTTTAGAATAATACAAGAAATGTCTTTGATTTTTATTCATGACTTTTAATTGCTTGTGAACTTATTTCTGGTACTCAGTACGAGTATCAAGTATTTTAATTTTATTATCTTTCAAAATTACGAAGTTACAATTGCGATATTAACTAAGCAATTTCTGTTTTTGTTCCAGGTTTTTCTGAGATCTCAGATATAAAAAATGAATTCAAATGTGCTCATTATCAAAGATTACGTACAAAGTTCGGCATTCAATAAAATGAAGAACATTTTTTTAATCTTATTTTTAATATGTATAAGATGAAGTATAGAAAATAAATAAATCGCTTTTACGTTTTTTTTTTAATTTTAATTTTATTTAAATGGGATTGTAAAAATAAGTGGCAAAGTGCGCAAACATGGAACGGAAAAGATCGGTGCGTAGATCATTAAAACGGCATCAGAAAAGACCCTGGGCCGCTAAGCTGAAAGACTATTTCCGGCATTTTGTAGCGTTTATGTTTAGCAATGTCGGCATTATCGGTCTTGTTGTCGGCTATACAATCGCGGGTGCTTTCATTTTTATCGCGATCGAGGGTGAAAGTTCAAAACAACGGACGTATAATGTAATGAGGTTACGAAACACGACCGCAGCTCGTCTCTGGGATTTAACATACAGGTAAATTGATTTAATTCAGTTGAAATTCACGGCTAAACGGCAACAATTTACAAGTGATTTTGCAAGTGATCTAATTGCTATTATTGTTTTGGACAGCACCAATGTGTTCAATGAGAGTAGTTGGAGAGATTTAGTCGGTAGTGAGATGGAAGATTATCAACGGCAAATCGTGGCAGCTGTGAGAGCCGGCTTCGATGGTTCTGAAGGGGTCGAGCAATCGAAACAATGGTCCTTTTCCGGAGCCTTCCTATATTCCCTCACCGTTATAACCACTATCGGTAAGCTGTTCTCGTTTTCTTCGTAATTGATTGATTAACATTTTGGTTTGAAATCGAGCAATTTAATTAAAGTTGAGCTCTGAAAGACTAACCCCAACACATTTACGACTGTCAATAATAGATTTTCTTGAAAACATGTTTTTCTCAGAAGATTTCCTCTTTTTTCCACAAAAAATAATCTTAACTTTTAGAAATATTTCTCCACTTTCTTTATTGTAATATTAACATTTATGCGATTCCAATATTGTGTGACTTTTGTAATATAAATTAATTAGACAAATAATTAAAATCAATTGATTGATTAAATCACAGTTTTCACATTTTCTTTAAAATCATCAAGAAGGATTTACAAGCTACTTGATAAATGATAACGATAAACTCATAAATGATTAATTAGAAAGAGTCAGTAAGAATTTATGATGAATAAGGCGCTTAAAATTATGATCACTAAATAAAAAAGTTACTTGCTATTGTTTCTTATTTTTTAGCTTATTATTACTGAAGTTAGGTTTTTATTGTATCTATAAATTACAGTCCACATAGCAAGGCTCATAAAGTACAACAAGACATAAATAGAAGAAAATAATTAACATAAAGTCATACAACCTAACATTATTTTCAAAAACAAGTTTAAAAAGAAGACTTTTCAGTTAAATTTAATTAAGAACTATTTTGAGAAGCAATGCTCAGCAACAGTCAATAGAAATAAAATCAGGAATCAGTTTTTTTCAATAAGACATGCATAATAGAAATACAATTTTAACGGACTCTGAATAGAAGGAAATAATTCTAACATTTTTTTGTTTAAACAGATCATCACAGTAAAAATATTAGGTTTTTCAAAGATGATTTTTTTAAAACTTTAAATAGCTTAGATTTCGATGAAGTACAACATCTTTTTTAAATCGAGCGGAATTTGAGGATATCTGAGATACCTTTCCTGTAAAATGAATTGTAGAATTGATGTCATTTTTGGTATTACTTTACTTTTTTTAAATTATTATAGCTTTTCAAATAATTTGTTAAGTTAAGATTCTATTTGTAAATCTATTAATTGTAAAAGAAAAATCAAATTGTTTCATTTAATTTTAGGAAACGTAGTTACTACTTTACATTCGGTTACGTATTTGTTGATTTTTATTGACGTAGTAACGTCTTATAAATTGATGAACACTGGCAGCACGCATGAAAAAGTGTCACGTTCCCTTTGAGCCTGTGCGTGCAAACGAGAACGCGATAGAGAAGCACGATAGAGTTCTGCTACTGGAACGCCACCACACGAGCTTCTTCGAGAAGTTCTACAATAAGCAATGCTTCGTATTCAATAATTGTTCAATCCTAGGCAACGGGTTTTGTGTTTTTTCTACAATTTACTTAATAAGATTACCCTAACTGATTTTCTTCATAACTTTCAGTCTGATTTTGTTTAAAAAAATTGTTAATTTTGAATTAACTCCTTCTTTGTATTATAAAAAATAATGATAATTCAGTGATAATAATTCAATTCAATTAATAAAAGTATGCAATTTTTCATCAATGTTTCTTTATGACGTTATCACGTAAAACTATTGTCCGTAAACCGACTTTACAGACAACCGATTTTTTTTACTTTTTAATCCAGAATGCACAAAATACGAGGAGCATAAATTGTGCTCTACAAAACAGATATACATCAGTTGTGCGTAGGTATGGAAAACAAAAACAAAATAGATAAAATTTACATTTACAATGCAGGACAGCAGGTCACTTAAGCTTTGGTTTCTAAGGAAAGCGGTGTCGCTAAATGACGGCCAACAAATAGCGGTGGATGACGTCATTGAAACGTAGTTTGTGCAAATTAAAAGGGCCAAAAGGGTTGGTTTCCTAGGAAACGTTGAAATATGTTGGAACGTCAACAGGCGGTACCGCTATTTTACATGACGACCGTCATGCTGGGGATAAACAAGTATCTAACGGTTTTGTACGATAGCGGTGACCGTCATCTGTACAGAGCCGGCTATGGCTTTTGCAACGTAAGAAACGTTGCATTTGGTGTCAAAAACTTGCCCTAGCTACTAATAATTGATAGAAATATGAAAGCGCGGGGTCCCAATTGACCCAAAAAATCACCGGGAAAAATCCCCAAAATCCCGACCTCTGAGCGGACCCTACATGTGTGAAAGTTTTGTTCTATCATAATTTTGACTGATGAAAAGAATGAGCTTTTAATCGATTTTGTAAGAAATCATGAAGCTTGACATTATATATTAAAAAGCAGGGACTATAGGAAATTTGAAAAGCACTCTCTACAGTCTAGTTCACATTTTTTTAATATCATTTTTAAAAATCTCACTTCCGTCCGAATGATATTTTTTTCTCTTCTGATGATTCCTCATCTTCCAAATATACTAGCAATGCTATGTCTAAATAATCCATTCTACACCGCAGTTGAAAACTAAATAGGTATTTTGCTTTAGTAGATCACCTTAATACACAACTGCCTGTAAACTAATAACTACTCGCATTGCTAAGAGACGGCTGTCTCGGTGACGTCATCCACCGCTATTTGTTGGCCGTCATAAAGCGGCACCGTTTTCCTTAAAAACCATGGCTCGTGGTTAACTAGTCACTAGATAATTGCCTTATATGCCAGTGGTCCTAGGGTTGAATCCCAATGAAAGCCTAAGATTTTTTTCATGGGTTTTTGGATTCACCGGTCGTTAATGACCATAACAGTTGATTCACCTTAAATAACCAAAAAAAAAAAAAAATCAGGACAATAAAAAACAAAAATAATAAGGCAATAGAACAATGAAAATCGAAAAAATAACAAAGATTAGATCTTATACCTCCAGAACGGATGTTGAATCCTCAGTTGTGATATGAAGCCATCCAAAAATAACGTCGACTCTTTAGCTCTTTATGAGAGATTTTTTTGAAATATCAATTTTAAATAAATATAATTTTTTTTAAATAAAATATAAACACTCCGGTAAAATTTTGAAATGATCTAAAGCATGAAATTTGAACAAACCATGCTTTTAAACTTATAAATATTTTAATGGTAACATTTTTGAATAAAACTAAGACAGAAGCAATATTTCTTTGGATAACAAAAATTTTTGGCAGTTTAGTACAACTATGCTTTTCTATCAAGTTTTGATATGACTAATATATTTATAAGGCACAACTTGTTCATGTGTATGTGAGTAGCTCTTTTGGCTAATTAAATGTCAATAAAGGTATGCAGAAAGTTTGAGTAACCAATTACGGTTAGATTGGTGATGTTGAGCCATTTGCTCCAAACCCATGCTATTAGAAATAAGATATCAATGATTTTCAACCTTAATTAGTATTAATAATAACAAATAAACATACTAAATATGTACCTGTTCTATATTCTAGAATTTCGTTAAGATTCTAATTAAATTTCAATATCTTATCTACATCGCTATACGTACTTATAGACCAAAGGATTTACTTGTAAAACATATTGTGACATTTAACCAAAGGAAAATCAGATTAGAATTTATATTTGGCAATAAACTTTTATAGTTATATAATATAATAGGTATACTTATATACGAAAGTAGATCAACGTTTCCAATATGAAAAGTAAGTAGCATATTTTTATGTGTTTTAAAAATTGTAAATCCTTCAGTCCGATCAATAATACAAAAGCAATTTATTGAAAGTGCTTTATTTTAAATTTATCTTTGAATTTTTAAAAGAAAATTTGCATTTAAACAATGCAAAAACCATAAATTATATATGTATTGAAAAAAATGATCAGTTCTTAAAAACCTTATTTATTTTTTATTGTAAGCAAGAAATGCATTATTTAGTACAAAAGAATTGAGGCATATGAATAAATCGTAAATAATGCTATGGAACAGTACTTGAAATTTTAGCAAAACGCAAAAAAGTTAAAATGCACATAAAATATGATTCTCAATTGGCTAGCAAAGGTCATCGATATGAAGTAATTTGAGCATCCACATACCAACACCTATAAAATGCTTCAAAAATATTTATGAACAGGAAAGTGATAGAGGGTGGAACAGAGTGTAGATACAACTGTACGGCCATTGTCGATTATTTATAATGTCGGTCGCTGTCCGCACTCACGTTATTTATGTGTTAGCAATATCGGAGCACACAATAATATGTTCGTTGTCGTTGTTTTGCTGCTCGTCACACAAATATAGGGGTGATTTGTTGTTCTCGATTTTGCACGAGCTAAACAACCCTTCGAAAATAACATGATGCTTTAGTTTACGTTTTCAACTCAAAAATATTTTTAAAAAAATTGAGCATCCTATAAATTTGGTATCTACCCGTATCAAATAGACAGAAACATTAACAGTTGGAGTATTGACTTTATTTAAACGATAATTAAACTTAAGATTATGGGTAAAATGAAAAACCATAAAAATAGGATAATTTCAACAGAGACTATTTTTTAAACGAACAATATTTAAGTAAAAAAAGAAACTCTTGGTTAAAATTGCTTTTTTCAAGAGTCATAGACTTAATTTGAAACGTGATTGTTATTTTAAGTAGAATATTCCTTTTACTTAAGAACAATACAATTGTAGAAAATTATTTTCAATATACTTTAATTAAAGAAGCTTTCGTTAGGTTAAACAAAAGACATATTTAAGAAAATTATACCAGCGATTTATTCTAGAATGGAGAACTATATTCAACATGTTTTTAATTAAAGAATAAAAGTCAATGTCGACAAGGTAATGGCATTACCTCATACAATAAAAAGTCGAATATTACAGAAGAAAAACTTCCCAGACAATGCATGTTTTGTACCCAGACTCCATACACTTAATCCCAGAACTAATTCAAATTTTTTCTGTTTGATCCGCCTTAGTTTTGAAATTTTTCTCTCAACTTTATCATGTTATGAAATTGTCCTAGGGGATAAATTTCTAAACCTGACTTCATTATTCTTAGAATTTTTTATAAAAAATGTTTCGATTGAGTTTGTTCAAATAAAAAAATATAATCAAATCTGGGTGTTATTGACAAGTCCAAAAGAAAAATAATAAATAAATAAATGCTTATTAAGTATTTTTTAATTCAAATAATTCCATTTATTTTACGTAATTTGTTCAATAAAGCTTTATAGTGTCTTAAATTTCATTATAAACACGTAAATACATTGTATAAATGAGATGTTTAAAGACGTCTATATTCCAAGACTGAAACAATAACTCAATGTCTTATCAAATTGTGAGAAATTTATAATAAATTGTTTGTAATAATGTAATAAAAGATTTAAATATTCAAAACAAGATTAAACTTAAGGTTTGTGTTATCGTTTCCAGTAATGTTTATCATACATAAGTAAAAGCAATTATGAAATAGAATCATTTTCATAATTAAAATTTTGTTTCAATCTTATTAATAACATAAGATATTTTTGTTAAATAAATGTTAGGATTATTTAATTTTAGTATTCAATACAACCGTGGTTTACTTTCCTATAGTTAAAATTTTTATTAGTATTTGTTTGTACATTGCATTATTTTCAATAAAGCATATATTATTATATTTACGAAAGAATATAATATAAAAAGAGTATAATATTTAACAGAAATTGAGCTTTGAAGCGTAAAACATAATAAAATCTGAAGTTGATTTAATTTTGAATTAAATTTTTTTCATATTATGAAATACAGACTTCAAAAATAAAACAAGAAAGATAAATGTAAAAGTTATGTTGTTAATGTTGTTAATATATTGATAATAGTGTATATTAAATATTATGGGCAACTTAAACATATGTAATACTTAAAAGTGTATAACTAATATATAAATGTAGACAGAAAATATATCATAAAAAATATCAAACCAATCGTAGGTAACTACAAAAAGTATAGGAAAATAGATAAAAATTTAGGTAAAAAGCTTTATACGTTGTACTGGTAGTGTGAGAAAGTAATATTCTCAAATTTATGCAACTTGCATTTGTATTTCTATATAAAAATTTACTAAGTGATTACTTCATAACTACGCAAAAAGAATATGCTTGCGTTACTACAAAGTTTATTCTGAGAATAAAAAGAAAAACTCTATTTCTCGTTGTCTCTATAGAATAGAGAGCGATTTTAATCATCGGTTTATCTCATCTTTGGGAGGGAGGTTAGTCATTTCATTAGTACTTGTGAAATATTAATTGTTCAGTCTACAGTGTTATAACCTCTTAAAATAGCGATAACAAGATTACATTATAGTTTTCGTACCTATATATTTTTATTTTATTTAAGGCAATGGTAAAGAAAAATATTAAGAAATCATATTATATTTAAGCTTTGACGTTATTGAATTGTCAAACAAACCCCCATTTTAATAAAATAATTCATTAACAAAAGTGGTAACGTACTTGCAAATCTTTTAAATAATTAATATAAAATTAAACACAATACAACACAAACTTGAATTTAAAAATAGGGAAAAAACGCATTCAGTTGAAGAGTTTATTATGGATACTATCGGCAAATAACATAATTTTTAGTTGATTAATGCTATGGCAGGGTTTATTTGCAAACTTTGAAGCACGCATCAATTTTTTATTTTTTTTATTTTTTTTTATTTTTATTTTTTTTATATTTTTTATTTAGATAAAAGCGCTCAGCAACTGATGGCTATATGCGCTGACGATATAATTATGTCATATAGTACAGAATAGTTTTTGTATAATAGTTATCTATGTACAATACTTGATTTTATAATTAATTGTGATTTTTTAATAATTAAATACCATATATGAGCGATAAATAAAAATAAATATATATGCTTACAATCTAATGAATAGAGTAAATTTTTTTTTTTTGCACAGTAACAGTAAATAATTTAATTTTATCAATATCAATTTAAACATCTAAGTTCTAACACTAAATTTGGTCTTACAATTAGACCTATAGACTAGGTATTTCACTATTTCACTATTTTGTTTAAACCAGCTTCACACTATGGTAAATAGGTACTAGTAATGTGTCAAGTACTCGGTTACTCGGTTATTTTTGCTGATACTTGTATTAAGCCGAATTACTACGTTTAAATGCCAAGGTACTGAATAAGAAATTTTGCGTTAAAATGTAAAATCTCGACACATAAAATAGAACCATTATTAACTTAGAGACACACTAAACTCTAAATTACTAAAGATAAAAACTCAAAATTTACATTTATTATTTCTAGGAGAACAATGACGTCTACTAAAAAAAGATTTTTTAAATTTTCATCTATAAATAGCTTAAAGAGGGAGTTGAAAGTTTTGCATTAAGTGCATTTGCAAAAGTTTTTTTAGTCCTACTATAGGACATTAGTGATTATGAAGCTACATGGAAATGTAAAAAACTTTTTATTCTGTAGTTTCTTAATTCATTCATTAGAGTATTGAAAACATTGTTAGAAACTGTGCTACTATCAACCGTTTTTAGTTGATTAAATACCCTAACCAAATTCTTCAAAGTCTTTTAAGCGATAAATAAGACTAACTACAGCTAGTTTTTCTTCATGCTCCTTACTCACTGGAAATAATAATCATGCAACTTTAATTATCGTAAATATTTTTCTCAATCATCAAACAATTTCCCAACGAAAGAATTTTAGTGCTTACTAATGTTCCAAAAAAAAGTGTGAAGCAGTCATCATAATACCAGAAGTTTTAATTGAAGTTTTGCATCAGAAACGTACGTAGAATCAAAACAACATTTGATACTTCATGTGCTAGGTAATAATAAGGAAGAATGCCGCTTGCTCACTGTGAACAGGTTTAAATCTGCGAAGCTTAACCGAGTAACTCGGCTCGGTATGTATAAATCGAGTAATACTCGGTATTCGGTAAAATTTATACTTGACGCATCCCTAATGCATATACCAAGCTTTCATTTAACAAGTAGAGTTTCAATTGGTTGCAATCGTTCTTATTGTTTTCACAGAGACATAAACTGTTAACTGATATAACTATCAGCAAAGCATTGGCTGGAATGATGAGCGGGAAAATATCAACTTTAAATATTGCTCAGATGATCGTACATATTATAGTTTGAGATGAAACACGTATTATATATAACTTTAATAATTAGTTTTATTCAAAACTACAATGAGCAATACTTTATATCTCAAGATATAATATAATCGTAATAGGTGTGAAGATGAACTTCGAAATTATTCTAAACAGTCAAACAAATAAGTCTTAGTTTTTAAAATAAAATAGAACAGATTTGCGACTTAATTATTGCTACATTTAAAATGTTATAAGCTCTTATATGTAAAATAGAAACAAATTTCTCTTCAATAAGAGGATTCTTCTTTAATGGTTGCAGGAAAGTGAAAATATAACATATCATAGAAAATTATAATAATAACTCAAAAATGATAAATGAAAATAATGAAATAAATGATATAAATATGAACTTCACTTAAATTTTATATGAAATAAAGCTGGATATATTACAATTTTCTGTTTACTATGCAAAAATTCATGTAGTTATGTGACCATCAAAAACAGTTTATTTGAAATGGTAGACTGGCTATTTTAATTATTTCACTGTTAAATAAATGGTTACAATGCAGGCTTTATTAATTTTGCTAAACGTTAACAAAAGCAATAATAAAGTTCATAAATCAAGAGAAATTTTTTTCAAAAGTAGAGAAACAAGCTTAATGTAATAATTTACTATACATAAAGCCCAAATAATGCAAGTGTATGCACATGAAATAAATTTGAAGTGAATATTACAAATTGGTGAGGAGTGATAAGAGACGATAATAGAAAGCGACTGTAATTCGTTTTTGCCAACGTTGATTAAATTTTTTGAAATAAAAGCCTTAAGATGTTGTGTGTGTAGGATGTAAAACATCAAATAGACACTTTAAGAAGACTGGTGTATTCTTATAGATAGCTATAATATAATATTTAAAAGGATTTTTTTCTTATAAAATAAAAGACGGAGCTGATAAATTAATTAAGCGCCCCACTGATACTTGATAAAGTGCACATCCGATCCTTCACACTTATCGTTTTCTATACCAACTAAACGCTTACATTTATATTCTTTGAGCTTTTAGAGGGAATCGAGAAATATGTATGTTCCTACGTCAATTGTGTGGTACCTTTATACAGCTAAACGTAGCACGTTAAATGCCAGTTGACGTCGTTTTATATTTTAATACAATTTCACGAAGGAAGATATTCGTATTTTCAAGTTCCTTCGTGAACTTGCTAAACTCAATTCAATTCATTTTCACGAGCGAAAAGCAAATCCTGTTACGACTTTAACGAACTTTAAACTTGGCCAATGTTTTATCTAGCTCACTGAACGATAATAATGCCACATAGAAATCATAAAATATTTTGCATATTTTATTTCTAATTATTGTTTTCCTCAATATACCCTATCTTTTATTTTAATAGCATTTTCATTTTAGCCTAAAATATCCATGCTAAAATAAATAAGTAGCCAAGAGGAATAAGGAAATACGAAAAAAGCGTTTAAATTTTCAATTAACAAAATTAATTGAATTATCTTGATTTTGGAGTATTTAAAAAGTTTTCAGATGAAATTAATGAAAGAATAAATTTAACTTAGTAAATTATGAGGTTTGAGTTAAATATTTTTTGCTGAATTGACTGGAAGAAAGAAAAGTTCCTTAAAATGCTGCAAAAGTTATATGTACAAAGAAGAAAATTTCTTAACAATTTTATTTTACTTGAACAGAAGAAATATCTTATTTTTAAAATGTAAAAAAGTTGAATGAATAAAGTTAAAAAGAGACGAAGGTTTAATATTATACTTTTTAAATAATGTTAATTATAACAAATTGTTCACATTTTTTTTTAATTTTAGTAAAATTTTAGTGAAAATCATTAAAAAATAAATGAATATTTAAATAATGTTCCATTTTATTGAGGATGCTTTTGTATAAACTGTGTATAGACAAATTTTGAATTAAATTGGAAAAAGCGAGATTCTATACAAAAATCGTGTCATTCTAATCGAAGAGAAAATATTATCACTTTAACGCTTTTCTGAAAGCAGGACGTATGAAAATAACTCATCGATACGTATTGAAAGGAGGTAAAATTGAAAGATGTTCGGTATGAAGTGAAATACTATCTGACACCTTAACTAATGGAAGGAAAAACCACCAAAGTTATCGAAAGAGAAATGAAGCTTGGAAAGCGATATTCAGTCCGCACTAAAGAAGAATACGGAGTTCTCAATCTTCAAGAGATAACTCAGAGTGAACAAAGAAAAAAAAATAGAAAATTTTCAATAAATTTTCTTATAAATAAACGAATTGTTAATACTGCATAGACATAAATACATTCATTTTTGATAAAGAGAAAGAAAATTAGAAAGATTCTGTTTTTATTTTGAAGTTTCTAAAAGGTTAAAAATATATTGTACACAATTCTTAAGAATATTTTAGTCTATATAGAAAAAACTTATGGTGGTGAAAATCGTGAAAAAAACAATTTAGACCGTTTAACTCCTTGCCGCATTAAAAATAAAATACTCAAAGGAGTTCAGAGAAATCTACAGCTTTTTAAATTACCCAAGACCGCTTGATTTTGTGTATTTTTCTAATTAATTGCGTTTTATTCTCGCCGTTACTAAAACTCAAGAGAACTATAATCAAAACACTTACTTGCCGGCATAATCATGTTAGTGCAGTTAACAATTTAATTTTATTTAATTAGTGTGTATTTTTTTCTTTTTTTGCATTATTCTTTTCCCGTTATTTTCTTTTTTTAATTACTTCTGATTTGATTAGCGAACGCGTAGCTCTGTGTTTATTTCAATTTTATTTTTACATTGTTATCGCACAAACTTTTTTAACTCGCTTTTAATTGATTCTGATATGATTGAATAAGCGTTAAAGTGTAAAGCTAATACATTACCATGTTTTAATATTTATAAGTATGTATTATAATTAGAATTCAATCTCGATATCCATTCAAATATCATGAAAGTTAATTAAAAATAAAAAATTCTTGGTTAAAAATTATGAACGATAAAAGAGAGAGTACAGATTAATTTTTAAATTTAATTTAATTAAGTTTTTTTCTTAAGGGTTTTTTCATATGCTTAAAGTATTATTATATACTCTTAATTTATTAACTAGTAAAAATATTAATGACTATAAATTCAATGTGTAACACAAAAGGTACGGGAAAAATTAATTTTGATCCCTTTTAATAGAGAATAGCTTCAAGTTTAATTTAGGTTTTAGCTTTTAGTTTTTACTTTTTTTTTTTTTCGTAAATTTACTTCAATATTTCCAGCATAAAAATGGATAATACATACTTGAATATTATTCAACCGTTAGCTAGATAAAGATCTTTGGATGGTCAGTGAAAAATGCAGTTTTCAAATTGCATTGTCCTTTAATGATATAAATTTAAAAAATATATCTTTAAAAGCTTGTTCATACTTGCTGAGTTATTTAGTCAAAGGGTAGATAGTTTAGTAACTGATTTAGTAGTAACTAAATAGTTTCCGCATTTTAGTTTACTTTATTGTGCAGTATCTTTTAAAATTATGACCCTTTAAAAGTACTCTCTATTTTTATGACAGAGCTTAGGGTATAAGGAACCGTAGTGCAAAGTTGAGTTATTTCCTTATTCCAATGGAACAACATAAGTAATATTTGCAACACAGCAGCTGTAAATATAACCATAAAAAATTGATCAAAATTGTACTGATTGAAGCATGCAATCGTTATTTAACTTACTTTTTTATATAATATCATATATTTGTAAATTTTACTATAGGAATTGAACGCATGTAGCCTAAAATATTACAATTCTTCCACTAGACAACTCTTACATTTACTAATTTAACTTACTCAACTCTGAATTTTGTTTTTTTTTTTTTTAATAACATAATACTTTAATTTTCTTAAAAACTGTCTCTTCAGTGTACAAAATCCAAATAAAGAAGTTTCTCTATGGTACCCTGTATAGTAGGTTATATTCATTACTGCCAATGCTAAGCATTCAATGTGCATTTCAAGTGGTTTCAACAGTGCCTATACAGACTTAAAAGCTTTTAGTTAAATTGAATTTTGAGCCTTTTTAAGTAGGTTAAAATTAAAAATAAAATTCTTAAAAATATAACACCTAAAATATTTGAAGGAAAATAAAAAAATATATATTTGGTTTATTTTTAGTTTTATAAATTATTTTTCTTTAATTTTACATTTTGGTATTATTTACATAAACGTGTTCAATCTGTTATTTTAAGAATTGCTTTGATAATTATGAGAACAATTTTTTTATCTAAACGAAGAAAAAATAATTAAAAAAAAAGATTTGCAATTATTTTTAGACTACTTACGGTGGCTTCTATTATGGGTGATGTTTTTCTGATCTATACGCGGGAGTTGTAGAAAACCGCACAATGACGGGCGTTGTCGAAAGATAGATGAGCAACAAATCCGGTCACCATCTCATCCCCAACAACGTGATGGATCCGTGAGACGTGACAAACAAGCCAATTGTACTTGGAGGGTAGATCGCGGCATTGCGACGGTTGACGCAAATAAATGAGTGAAGTACACATTCACATAATAAGTTCAAAATCTATCCTAACAGTACAATAGTTGACATTTGGATAAGAAAATTCAATCAATCATATCGATAATGTATGATATACAATATTGATAATTTTATGTTCAATCATCTATCGTTCGAAAAAAGTCACACTTAATATCTAACCAATATGAATAATATAACGAAAAAAATCAATCACTTTATTTTTTCAACTAACTCTAGTATATAACTGAAATATTGACTGTATTTTATTACACACATTGAAAAGATATATAGTATACCTTTAAGTATTTAACTAAATAATACACTATGTTAAGTTTCTTTGGAAGTAATAAGAAGGAAAAAAAGAATCAGTTATACTAATTCAATTTTTCAATCGTATCCTAATGTACAAGTTCTTTGACTAGAATATCACATGAGTACCTATAGTTGTAGTAGTTGTAGAGTAATGTATGTATTTGATATTAAAATCACGTAAAACTAAATAATATAAAATTATCAATAAAATATTCAATTTAAAGGTATTATATACAATTTTCAATGAATTAAAACGCACTTATAATTTTAATTTAATGATATTTTAAACAATTTAATTTTCTTGCTCGTAAAATTTAAATTAATAATGTTAATTAATGAACATTTTGATTTGCATGATAAATTTTTTCAGTAGCGCTAAGTTTTAAATGTCAGTACGAAATACATTATAGGTCGTTAAAAAAGTTAATATTTGATAGTAATTATTATTTATTTTATTTTATTTATAAACGAATTAATAATATTTCTCCCTAAAGTTTAATTTTTTATCAAACTTCAAATAAAAATTATTGTTTACGTAGAAGAAAAAAACCAACACCTTCCTAGGAGAGGCAAAATTTTTTTCCCCTTCAAACCGTTCCTCTTTTTATACACTTGACAATGGGCTCCATTTTAACATTTCCACATATTCTCAGCGAAATGTTATTTAGTGATAAGTCGTTAGTGTCTAAAAAGTAACTCTAATAATGGTTGTAAGTGCTATGGCTGGAATAAGAAAAGAGGTATATGAATTTATAACTTTTTTCATAGAATCTATTTAAAATTTATCTAAAACCAAAAAAAAAGGTACATTATACTAAATATACGTGTAGAATTACGTGCTACTAAATTTGGAAATCAAAGCATCAGAGTTTAGAAAACATTCACCATAACTTTCTTAATAGCCTCATAGTTTTGATAAGATCTTACTTGTTAAGGTGACTCAAAAAAAAAAAACAAAAAAAATAAAAAATAAAAAATACTCCCATGACCAAATTCAAAAAGACAAACCTCTTATATTTGGAGAAAATGGATTGAACAATTTACTTAGCTACTACTAAGATATTATAAAACTCCTGAAGTGGACTTTGTGAGAAGTGGGAACAACCATTTCGTTTTTCGTTAATATTCTAAGACGGTAGAAAACATATTCCTAACGTCGAGGTACCCAATTCTCACAACGAACATCCGCAAGACACGATAAAAATACAAGCGTTTGGCTGTAAAGAATCCTCAATCTTCAATAGCTGAAAACTTCTGACAAAACGATTTTTATTCCATATGATTCTGATTTGATAACATGTTACTGGAGCCAATAAAGGCTGAATCCTAGTACTATTAGATAAAGTTTGCGAATGGATAACTTCTTTAAGACTCAACATAAACCGACTACTTTAAATTTTATCAATGATGACACCAGGACATATAAAGGAATCAACCTTTGTAATTTGAAACAGGTCCCATCTCAGGATTGAACAGTCGATTCGTAATCTACTCTATGAATGCAAATGTTAATATCATTCATTTAGAGGACCATCTAAGAAATTTTAAAACATAAAATTGGGTTCGTCGCTAATAGTTATTTAATGCTAAAAAAATCATGATCTTGAAGTTTCCAAATCATGATTTAGATCAGCTAACTAATTTATTTTACTATTGGGAGCGTAAGAAGTAATGTCAACGCCAAAGATTGATGTACTTACGGTGCCTTACGCTATTTCGATTCAATAACAGATTAGAACCAATTAAAACTACGCACGGCCATTTGAGATGTAAATATGAATTGTGATACTATATTTGGTATCTTTAGTTAACAATCACGTGTAAATCTTAATGCAATGATGACAACTTAATTTTTCTAATACTCAGTATAATATATAACAGTTTCTTTTTCTAACGATTTGTTAAAAATATTGTGAAATAGTATTGAGTTAATATGATCCTAAAATTAATAGTAATTTTTCACAAGATACGCTTCAAGTTTTACTGTAAAAATTGCTAGATTTTTTTTCAATTTGTATTCCATTAAAAATGTTAATTATATAATTTTGATTTCTCATAATTTTTCTCCTATTTAACTGTTTAAATAACTATCGAAAAATTAAATGAATTGTTTAATTAAAATACCATTTTAATGAATACGTGAAAAGACTTCTTAACAATGTTCTTCAGTTTGGCGTTTTAAACGTTTTTTCATAGTTTCACTGATAAAAGTTTTTGTATTTTTATTTCCACTTCGAGAAACCATTTAAACGAAATGATTTATCCTTGTTTTTATATGATTTTATCTTATAGCTAGTGGAACTGAATGTGTTCTAATTTTTTGTTAGAAGAAAATCCTCTCTTCAATGTTTTAAAAATCGAACAAAGTAACAAATAATAGGATATTTTCTTCCATTCGTATAGATTTCACTATATTGTATTTCAATGCTGGTGAACTCAAAAATAATATGGGTATTTGTAGCAAATGTTTATTCCTAGAAAAACATTTTCTAATGCATAGTTTTTATGTGAAGTGTTATCTTTTAGGTATATCTTTTTTTTTATTTAATAGCTTTACAATTTTTGATTAACGATTAAGTGAACAGAAATAAAAAAAAAATAAATACCTTTACTTGTTAGACAAGGAATAGCAGAATAAATCATAAACGTTATAATTGAGCTTTCAGAACCATTAATTTTGATTTATGATTTTAAATTCATTATGTTAAATGCTAAATAAATTTTCACAGCCTTTAAGAAGAGATCAAAGTTGTAATTTGTACGTTATGGTTTGATGTTATAATTCAAATTATTAAAATTTGACTTATCACTTTGAGTCCGTAGATATGGAATATGAATTCAAAATTACATAACTGAGGATTTTTTAACTACTCCATTAAAAAAATATTTTTATACAAGCATTAGTTTTAAAAAAATAATTAACGAAAACAATTTTTCAACTAAAAACTTAAAAATATCAATTTTAACCGAACAGTAGAATGTTAAAAGTTAAAACATTACTTGGTTTTGGTAGATATGAATTTTGATGTTATTAATTGATAAACGATGAAGGTGTATAGAAGTATGAATCAATTTATACTTTATACGTGAAATAATAGACGCGTTCAAGCACAGATTGTCGTTCGTAGTTAGTAACTCCGGTTAGAATATTGTACAACAGTAATTAACAATGCAATTAACTTCTAGCTGTTGGTACATGTATATGAGTGCGCGAAAGTGCATCTCTGCGTAAAAGTTATGTTTGTACGAAATGAGGTGCTTAGGTAATGAAAGACATGGGTATGAGGTGACCCATAACTATAACGATAACGTTATATTCAAGTTAATTGTGACATAACTGCATTTAGTTTTAGTTTCAAACACACTTAGCGATTGTGTTGTGCCCGATGTCAGTGCACGGGACGAAATATTCGAAAATGCATATGGCTGGGATGAGGCCAGCTCGCGCACTTACGATGCTCTCGGGTCGCTTGAAAACCAAGTGAAAGATTTCATTAAATATCTCTTCTACAGCTTCTCTAATATCAAGGTTGGGAATAGTCACTCGCTGCTAGAACAATTGTAAAGTTTTCGTAACTAAACTAATGGCCTCTGGGACACGACATCGATTGAACACTGAAACCTCTCACGTACAAGTGCTAGAACATCCTGGAGCCATGTTGCAGCTCCGTGCGCCAGCTTCAACAACATACATACAGGGACTTGTTCCCGTTGACACTTTGTCATACTTTTCATATTATAAATGTGTACTCGTTGTTACACTACTTGCCACATCTACTAATCTAATCATGTTATTATTCAACTCTTTAGAAAGACGACAATGTGAAGATTCTAAATGACTACACGTAGATGTTAAAATGTATAAAGATGTACACTGTATGCGCATAGATAAAATTACAAAAGTTTTGCGCGAGAATATTTACAAGACTCATTTGTTAGAAAACACGAGTATTAATAAGATACATATATCAGTTTACATCTTAAGTTATAAACGACGCGACTTGAATACTGCTTTCTAGAAATTATATAATGACATTAAAACTAAAAACGAAAAATGTCAACAATTTGTTTCGTACCTAACTAATGCACTAAAACTAATTAACCAAAAAATGAATCAGGAAAATTTAAAGTTTATTTACTAATGATTTGTTTGACAAAACTTTGTCTTCAGTGATGATTCTTAGAATTCCATTCCAAAGGTTTCTATGATCGTTCCCATTTAAACGTTTTTTTAAATATTAATAAGACAGAATACTTAGTTGTGTTAAAACAGTTAACTGATAAAATACCGAAAATTCTACCATTTGCATATCGGTTAACCATTTTCATCGCGACTAAAACTTAATTGAACCAACCATCAGTCATAAATAAAGCGGAACTTCCAAATACGCTCTAAACTAGTGGTCGGCAACCGCAGGAACGCGGAAGATTTTTAGGTGACACGGCAAAATGATATACGATTATGAGAAAAAAAAATTTAATTTTTGGTTTAGTATGTGGTTTTAACATAAAAATATTTATTTGTTTTAAATGGTGTCGCGACTAAATATCCGAAGACAAAATAACCGCGACCAAATAACCGGGTGACGAAATAACCGCGGACAAAATAACTAGACGACAAAATAACCGCGGACAAAATAACCGAATATATTTAACATACATAACACCCTGAAAAATATGCACCGAGAGTATTTTTGACAACACTATTTTCACACACAGAACAGCCGCGCAGTTTTTTAAGGATAAAGAGATATAATATGTTAATATTAATTAAATACCCGTATATTGGTTAAAAATGAATAAATTTATTATTTTCATGATAAATATATTTGGATTTATTTATGTCTTCAAAGTGAATTGATATTATATTTATTCTGTACTGCAACTATTTTGTCCATGGTTATTTTGTCCTCGGTTATTTTGTCGTCCGGTTTTTTTGTCCGCGGTTATTTTGTCGTTCAGTTATTTTGTCAGCGGTTATTTTGTCTTCGGATATTTTGTTAGGGCACCGTTTGAATATTAATTTACATGATCTTTAACTTGAAGCGTTGATTTCAGATATGTAATTAGGTATATATAATTAAATTACTTTATTTACAAATCCAACCCAATTTTAATTTATATCAATAAATAATATCCAAAGGAAGCTGCCAGACTCTGAATTCTTCAGATTATTCAGAATTCTGATTTAGTAATAATTAATATCGGTAACTTCAAAAGTAAGATGACCATCAGGAAAGATTCACTACTTGAATTAAATTTAACTTGAAATCAAGTCAAACTCAAGTTTCAGTGTTTATCATAATAATAAATGTTTGCAAAAAAATCAAAGGATAATTTTTATATCCAGAAAATTTGAGCTTTCATAGATAAATATAAACAGAATTATGTGGTTGTTAGTTATCTACCAGGAAATTAAACTATTATTTCTTAAAATGAAAAAAATGATCTCTCATTCAGAGGCAAAGTAAAGAATCAGGTTATATTTTTATTTTTTATTTTTTTTTTCATTTATTTAAGGTCGCATCAACTGCTATGGTCATTAGCAACCGTCGAATCCGAAAACCCAGAAAAAAAATCTGGGCTTTCATGGGATTCGAACCCAGGACCACTGGCGTATAAGGCAACTATCTAGTCCACCACGCCACTAAGTGACCTCGTTATATTTTTTAATTCCACGCGAAGCAGGTTCTGTTAGTGAGTTGCACATTTAAATGTTGGTATACCTAGCTAACAATCAAATGTCGACGTTAAAATATCGTCCAAAAAATTTATAATCAGTTAGAAATATTAATGTATTGTTTTTATCCCTAGTTTGCTACAAAAGCGTGTAGCCTGAAAAAGTTGCAATATGATAACCTTCCATTTATTTGTACTTGTATAAACTAAAAGCCAATAAAATTCAATAAATCATTTGTTGTAATCAAAATAACATAAATTAATTTTCCCATAGTTGGAAAGCAAATTGTTTTATAATTATAAGGCTTTCAGTTTTCACGTTTTCAAAAGTAATGCTCTAATTAATTTCGTTTTCAATTAATCATGTTATGACATATTTTTAAATTGAAAAGTCAAAGCTCAAGTGAATTTACAATTTAATGAGGTAGGTATGTTTATGAAATAAGTGAATAGGTAAACATTTTTTAATATACGACACTTTATAGTTAATACCTAACTGAAAAATATAAAATCATTTATTTTCATATCACTTAAAAAAATGAAATTAGATATTCTTTGTGGATTTTTCAATTAAAATTTTTCTAAAGTATTACGAACCTATCGCTTTATGTTGTTATCACGAACAGTGTTACGTCTTTTCTTTTACGATGACCCCTCGGGATGTGTAGCAATTATATTCTCGCTTCTATAACTTTTTCTTTTCTCCTCTTCCACAATAAATAGTTTTTATTTTATTTTCTTTACCAAGTTTCCTTAACTAATAACAAAAAGGCACAAAAAAGGAATACTTTTCGTGACTCGTATTGTCTTTCACACAGGAAACAGCAAAATTCGGAGTTTTAGTGGGTTTAAATTTTTTATTGACGAAAATTCCCAATTTACTATCGTAAACGGATAATTAATGGTTAAGGATACCAAAAGGTTTTTTTAGACTCAAAAAACTTTTCTATGGAATGATAAATTTTTAATAAGGCGTTTTGTTTTTTTTCATCTGGTAAAAGAATGAAAGTATTGATTTATTTAAAACAAAAACTACGAACAGTTAGCTGTACGTAAACTAAAATTAGTTTAGCTGCTGTAAAAATTTTTTTGATTAATATTAAAATTTCAAAAGCAAAATGTGATTAATAATTTATAAATATAATAAAATATATTCTCCAATTTACATGAAGTACACTTCAGTTACATTTGGGAATGAAATCTGGATAGGATTGAGATTTTAATTGGTTTCATGACTTCTCAAGGCAAAATTTAAAGATAAAGGTACATTTAATTTTATTTAAAATTCCTGGGCATGAAAAACGAGAGTTATGTTATATTAACATAGTTATATATACTTTTTAAAGAGAAAGTTCTTCAACTAGGAGCTTGCTATAGTAAATATTTTAAAGTGTCAAGTATTTTTAAGTAGTGTAAAATTTTATTTTGACTTGCATTTTTTCATTTTTTCTTGTTTTTTATTTTACTATTTTACATATAACATAAATGATATCATAAAATAATAAATTTCCAAGTAGTTAAAACTCTAATAGGAAATTGGCTAGCCCAGAAATTCAAACGTATCTCCTGTTAAGACATTTAATAATCACAATGTTGAAATTTAATCAATATTACAAGGTTTCACAGAATAAACTAAAACGGATGTTCAAAGGATTTCAAACTCTGTTTCCTTGTTAAATACAAAGGTGTAATAATTGTGTAAGTCATTTCCACGTTTAACTTTGACTCAAGGTCAACCATTAACCTTTTCTTTGAACAAAGTGTAACTCTCAAACAGGATATTCACCCACAGGAAGACTGTATTCATTGATACAAATAATAAAAATATAAAACTTAACTGCGATATAAAAAGCTTCTAAGACCGTATAAAATGAACACTTGTATTTTGCGACCACTTTCTCGTTTCTTAGAACCTCAAACGTGATGTGCATTTAAAATAATGATATCACAAAATAAACATTTCTTTTATTAAAATTAAAGAAATTTTTTTTAAGTTTTCAGGCTCTTAAATATTTTTACATGCTTGAAAAACGTGTTTTAAATTGAGTAAGAATTAAAACATCTTATTAAAATGTACAAAATAAAAGAAATAAATATCTATTTCATGAAAACAATTACTCAATTTGCTTTTGGTAAATTTGGAAAATTCTTTTTCTCTATGTAAAGACTAAAAAATAAATACTGTGGAGTGTTTTCCCAATACTTCATCAGTGGGATACGTCTCAAAGTTCGACACTTCTTTTTACACATGATATGAGCTGTACTAGGGATGTTAAGGAGCCCAGTAACCATTACCAAAACTATCGGATATCCAAAATAAAAAGCTACTTGTAATCGGAATCGAATCCGTAAAAAAATTCAGATACGAGAAGTCTATTACTCCTATAATTGTATTACTGTCGCATTTTTAAGTAGATAAAATATAAAATTGAGTAGCTATAGTAACTACTTATAAAGGTGTCCCAACAAAAGCGCCGGATTTAATTTCATAGAAAAACGCCCTTAATTTTCGAACTAAGCAAACATTTCTATTTCAACACAAAGAAAAATAGTTCCACTGAAACGTGAAATACAACATCAGGCAAATGGCCCTCACGAAACCTCTGGCATAGGGTTATTCTTATGTTTAAATTTTGAATAACATTTTCCTATAAAGTTGGCTGTATTTCACCAATAACGCGCCATATTTTCTCTTTAAGATGTTCAACTGTTTCAGGGTAATTCACATACACCTTTTCTTTCACATAGCCGATCTTGGTGGCCAATGTTGATTGCCAAATCGAGAAATGACACGGCCTGGAAACGTAGTCTGCAGTACTTAACACCATTATTTTACGTGCTGTGTGACAGGTCGCACCATCTTGTTGGATAAGCATGTCCTCCACATCAATAACATCCAATTCAGATGTAAACATTTCCAGTGCTTCTGGAAATGTTTAATGGTGGCTATATTTTCAAGTGACCGACAAGTACGACGAACAATGATCTCCTGATCCATCAGCGTTTTGGTCTAAAATTTTGTAATAAACGTCTCACTGTCGATTCATTTAGCACATTATGGCGACTGAAAACTTGATATAATTGGCAAACTGTTTTTGAAAACTTTCACTATTTTTGTATATAATGTGTTTTTACAATAATTAACCGTTGTTGGTTTGAATAGTTTTTCATATGCTTAAATCGCGTGGTCTGAACGTGACAACTATCATAAAAAATCATTGTACAACTTGAATTAACAAAATGACAGCAAAATTAAATCCAGCGTTCTTGTTGGGACACCCTATATAATCAAAAGTAGTACCAAATAATAACATAGAATTAAAGTCAAATTATTGTGCAATTCACTTTTAAGATTTCTAAAAGTCTCATATCCGTAACAGAAACGGGTATATTCGTGTCTAGATCTGTATCCGTATGAAGATTCAAAATTCATGTTCATAACATCCATAAGCTCTATATCATTTTGTAAAGTTGGTATATCTTTTAGGTTTTCAATAGTTAGTTGAAGATATTATTTGATAAAATTCTAATATTTCTTAAGTCTTTAAATTAACAGAACTAACAGAGGTACGGAAAAAATAATCGGAGCTTCATAAAAGAGGATATTAATTTTTTATATAGGAATTATAGGTATGTACTGACAATGAGATTCACTCTAACATAAACCTAAGTAGTTCCCATGTAATAACTTGGTATGATATAAATTGTAAAATAATATTTTCATTACTTGTTTCTTACTCTTCATATGTAGTTCAGGAAATATTAATATAATCATTATATTTCATTCAAATTAGAGGTGAAGCGTGGGAGGATAAAAGGGTCAACGTATCACATGTTCTATTCGCAGAGGAGCACCAAATCATCTCCAACACTAATTTGATTTTCTTTCTAATTTTTTTTTCTTTTTATTTTTTTGGTGTTTTAAGTCGCTTTAAAATCTAAGGTCTTATCACGACTGTGAAAACTCTGTTAAAAATCTGTTGTTGAAAATTTCTGTGTTCAATTTTATCTTAGATCTAGGATCTTAGTGTAGGATTTAACGGGGATCGACCCAGTACTACTTAACGTATAAAGCGGAGAGAGAATAAATTGCTCTAAAATCTAAACACTGCACTAATAGGTGGATTAAATTTATTGTCATTTAAAAATTAATCAACCATTTGCTTTTTGTCTTATGCGATTACTAGTCTACTTACCTTAAAAAAATTCTTATTGTTTTAAATTTTAATTTCGTTCAAATTTACATAGAAATTACAAAAAATTGAGTACCTACATTTTTCTGTTGTTATGTAGAAATTTGAAACGCATTTCTTAACTACGAACCATATTTAGGTATACTAACCAGTTATAAGGATACAAACGATAATGCTATACGCAGGTGAAATCTCGGGGAACTGCAAGCAGGTTCGGATTAACCATTAAGCAGAGTAGGAAACTAGGGTCTAGAGGCCTATAGTCCTAGGGATCCGCATCGACTAGGGGCCCGTATCAATAAAATAAAAACGTTTCCTCGAAGGAAAATTTTAACTGAAAACATGTAATGAAATTTCTCAATGACAATTTTATGGCTGTATACTGGATTGAATCAATAGTTTCACTATATATTTTTATACAAGCAAAAATTGAGCTAACAGCAGTCGATCTAATAAAATCACTTTTTGATTTTTTGCTTTCACAGCGAGAAAATTTATTGTCAGTTAAATGGCCATTGAAAATGATGTAGTAGAGAAGGTTAATTTCGGAAATGTTTTGTACGATTTTGTTTCTTAGAAAGTTAGAATAGTTAATATTTAAACTTGTTGCGCTGCACAAAACAATAAACATCTTTGAAGTTGATATTTTTCAATTTGTATTTCACAAAATTGTTTTCTTTCGTTTATTTTATTTTATTGCATTCACAAGAATAAATCTAAAATAATCGCATAGCGTCTTATTTTTCTTTCCCGCCCTGCTATTAGACCTGAATCACCAATTATCTATAACTTATTCATTAAGACCATTTATATACTGTTGATGCTGCATCATCAAATTAAAGTAACCACGAAACCAATTATAACCAAGTAACCAAATTCCTTCACCAACTTGAAAAGACCTATTATTGCATTGCCTGGGGGCCCAGACAGGGTTAATCCAGCCCTGACTACAAGTATATGATTAATTTTTGTATTATTCAAAATATAAGTTTTTAGGAGGAAAATGGCGTCCATAAGTATTATATTTGCTATATATATATATATATATATATATTTGCTACGCTACTAATTAAAAAAAATAATAATAAGGCTGACTTGAAAATAAATATCATTTCATTTGTGTCAATAGTATAACATTGGTATAAAACATCATTTCATTAGCCAATTACAACTCAAGGTAGCAAACACATACTTACGTACTGCATACCTGTAAGAAAAGATTCCAATATATTTCACCAAAATCTAATAGTGTTGGAACTTGTTCTTTCTATGTCTTATTAATGTGGGTGACATCGAATTGAAAGAAACTATAATGTGCTTCTTTATATAACATGGCTGGCACCTGAGGCGGGTATTGACAGTGTTACATTTAAGATGGTCAAAAATGCTAGCTAAGAAAAAAAAATAGAAATTTTAATTTCTTAAAGACTCATGAAACTTTGAATGATTTAGAAACATTAAAAATTATATAAACGTTAATAAAACACATAGTTTTATATTCTCAACCCATTCTTTTTTTAACTACTTTATTTATAATCATATAATATATTTATATACTTATTATATGATTAAGTGTATATTTATAATATATTTATGTTCAAATATTGACAAGTATAAAAAAAAACTCAACAAGTTTTTAACACTTACCAAAATACACAAGAAAAATGCAAACAAAATGTATGGATATAGTCAATTAATTTTCAAGGCTCAACTTTTTCAAGAAAATTTAAACTTATTTGTTGGTGTCTAATCTATACTAATATATAAAATTGAAGAGTTTGTTTGTTTGTTTGTTTGTTTGATTGTTTGGTTAAACGGGCTAATCTCAGGAACTACTGGTTCGAATTGAAAAATTCTTTAAGTGTTGGATAGCCTAATTATCGACGAAGGCTTTAGGCTATATAACATCACGCTACGACCAATAAGAGCAGAGTATCGATGGAAAATGTTGTAAAAATCAGGAAAAATTTTTTCCTTTTGAGAGCGTTTGTGGCCTGCCCTTCGTAAACGGTTAAAGTTACGCAAAAATTATTAGTAGCAAAATTGTTCCTCTTAAAAAGTTCTAAAAAGTCCGCGACGACATATGTTTATCTTTTAAGCTTAGCCCGCAATAACCTTTTTAATGGTTATTAAAATTATTTCAAAAATAATTCATTAGTAGCGAAATTGTTTTAAGAAAAATATTATTAATTCTTACCCAAATAAATAAGGTTTTTAATTAAATTGAGTATGATGATAAATGACACTCTGAGTCATTTAATAGAATACTTTTTAATACGGGAAAATGTCTCATTTACTCGGGAAATTGAAAAACGGGTTGGAGAAAAAATTATGCATTGAAACTCTATTTTTAGTTAAAAATGGATTTTGTTGATATTTAAGTATGATGATAGCTAACTATGTGAATCATTATCTAGAATACGTTTTTTTTCGGAAAAATTTCTCATTTTACCGGGAAAATAGAGAAAAACTGATTCGAATCATGCTGAAACTAAACATTTTTATCTGATTACAATATATTTATAGTAATAACTCATAAGTTCCTCAAGGCAAAACCATAATTTTTCTTTTCATACGGTCCACTTTTAGGATAGATACGTTTTTGTTTTTCACAAAACAAAAGATTACCATAATTTTTTGCAATATGGTGGTTTAAGAATCAGTGAATGATATGGGATACTTTATATGTTAAAATATTGTACCGCTCCCGTAGGATAGTCTAAAAATAGTATCCTTCAGGTACTGATTATTTCAAAGGAGTTTTCTAAAAGTTCATGAATAAGAGTTTTAACTAATTTTCCTCAGGAAGGCTTGATCTCTTTTTTATCCAGAAAAAATGTTCTACTCCCGTGGGATAGATATGTTTTTGTTTTTCACAGAGTAAAAGATGGACATGGTTTTTTGTAATATGGTAGTTGAGGGATCAGATAATAATATAGATTATTTCTTATGCTAGAATAATGCACGGTGCTTAAAGGATAGCATGACAATTGTATCTTACAGGAACCGTTTGCTAAAAAAAGTTCGTGAAATAGATCTTTAAAGTTCGTGGAATAGCGTTTTAACATATTTTCTCTTTAGGGTTAAAATAAAAATTATAATTTTCACTTGAAGATGATTTTTAATTTAACATCCGAAAAATAATAATGAAAATTGTTGAAACGTTGAAAATTCTTTCATTGTTAATTTTTTAATGTCTATAATCTTTAGAAATAAGGGTGTTAATTTATATTCAAACAGTCAACAATTACTCAACTTTTTCACTATTGAAAAATTTGAACTTGGCGAAAAACTCAGTTAAATATATAATACATTCAACATTTTCGATTTGAATTGCTACTTAAGGAACACAAGTATAAGTATTTTATAATATTCATAAAAACGTATAGAATCTATAAGATAGCTCTTCTAGATAGCTATATGGAATATCTTCCTTGAAAAGTAGTTTATTGGACTTTCATGAACTTTCTATGAATCAAAGATCTAAAAATATCTGTCTTTTTTGTTGATGGGATGAAAATTTCTATTATTCAATCAGTATAATTTAGATACGCTCAGAAAAGCGGGCGGGGACCAGCTAGTGGAGGATAAAAAGAACGATAAGTATGCTAGTGATTTTTTACATTTATTTTATTACAAATGGTGGAATGTAATGCAGGAAAAATTATTTTTTTAAATTAAGAGAAAAAAATACTAAGACGTTTGACAAAAAATTTTCACGAGAAATATCAAAAAAATATTTAGCACTTTTGATATGCGACATGCTATAATATATTACGCCCACTTCTTGACATGTTTTTTATTTTTGTAAAAACACATCTTTTAAGTTTAATAAATTAAATGTTTGCTCTATGAAATTTGAACTAAGCTCTTGATAACAATTTAAAATTTTATAGTGGTATTTAATTTTAAAATTTACTGCCATGTTGATGAACTACCTAGTTAATTAAGAAAATACATCTCAGTATACAAAACATGAAATGTTGAAACGATTTCAGCAACAATATTTTCATTACTTCCTTTTCAATAATTAAGTAGTGCAACATTTGATTATATTTTCCATAAACTAACTACTTTCTTACTTCTTTAGTGCATAATAAATGTGTAATTAAACCGCTTTGAAGGATGTACGTGTATAATGTGTAATGTGTATTACATTATAAGGAAAATCCTTAACTTCACTTTCTAGTTTGGCCCTATTCTGTTACAAAGTTCTATGGCAAACTTTACATTGACATAAACAATAACAATTTATTTTAACCGCAAACTCGAGTATATAAACTGTTTTAAAATTGTTAATTAAACTCAATTTTAATGTTGATATATTTTATTGACGTTTAAAATTACTTTTTACCTCCCGTAAATTTAACTTCATTAACATTCTTTCGAAAGTATGTTAATAAAGCTTTTTAACTTAAATTTTACTGCTTTTTGTAAGTAAACCTCATATTTATTATTGAAACAAATGATAAAAGTGAAAATGAGTTTTACATTTGCGAAAAATAATAATTTAATATAAATAACTCTATTTTTATGTTATACGTGATCTCATTTTGAATGCAAAAAGTTGAGGAATTATTAGCTGAATGTAGAGGTGCTATTTTTTATTATTTTTGTTTAAAGACATGGAATTTCTGATGTTGAATTTGGTCTATTTTGCGCGTTGCAGGATATGGGAATGTCGCGCCACGTACTGAATGGGGTAAAGTTACAACGATTCTATATGCGATGGTTGGCATGCCGTTGTTTTTGTTATATCTTTCCAATATTGGCGACATCCTTGCTCGGTCCTTTAAATGGATTTATGCGAAATGTTGTCTCTGTCGATGGTGTCCTTCTGTTGCCGAACGACGTGCTGAACGCAGACGTCATCGACAACAGATGCAGTTTTCTCTTTCCGATGAAATGCAGGAATATTCTCTGGATTGGCAGGTACGTGATGGAACTTTATATTATAGAAACAAGTGATTTGCTTGAATGAAACCACTGCTATTTTGTTATTCAGTTAATTTAATTTTCCTATTAACAATTCTTGAGTGATTTACTTTTTGAACAGTATGTGATAGAAGTTCTTATTTGTCAATACGATGATATAAAACTACATTTTCACGATCTTTTATATAATTTTTTTACATAAAAATCAAAGTATTTCTTTTAATAAGTATCCTAAATTTTAATAATTCCTTAGAACATTTAGTAAAAATTTAATGAAGTAAAAACTCACTTCCAAATTAACTTACACCCGAAGGTTTCGTATAAACTTAAATGGAGAAGTAACATCATAAGACATTAGAATGTATAGGCGATACAATCGATAGCAAAAGCACCGACATTTATACTTCATGAATATCTACTTTTCGTAGCTTCTCGCAAATTAAGAAAGTAGTGAAATGCAAAAAGTAAATATATAAAACTCATTAATATTAATTAAACTAGTGGCATAGTCCGTGAAAAATCACAAGTAGATGTTTAATGTATACTAAGTGTCTGCATGTCGGCATGTCTGCTGTTTCCCGGATGCCTAGATTTAACGACGGATTTTTATAGATCTTACAAAAATAAATCGAAAATGAACAATACGCTTTTTTGAGTATGTATTTCCTTGGTTTTCGATATACTGAATTTTAAGAGTTGCATTGGATACAGGAATATTAGCGACAAATTCTGATCCCTTAAAAACCTCCATTATTATGCACAATCACCTTGATCTTATAGCGAAATAGTGCCAAAAATGGAAAATTAAAATTAATCACGACAAATGTATTATGACGACTTTAACACTTAGGATACTGACTTGCCCAACAATCTACTTTGACAACAACATGCTCGTAATTCCAGCTTCGACCTGTATAAAGTATTTAGGATTTCACCTGAACAACCACTTGACATGGGGCACCCATATTAAACAAGAGAGAATTGAACTCAACAAACGATACGGACTATTTCGTAAATTGCTCGGTAATAAATCACCAATAAACATCAAGACAAAACTAACAATTTACAAAACTTTACTGCAACCAATATGGGCGTACGGAGCAGAACTATGGGGATGTGCTAAGCTTTCCAACATCCAACGCATCCCATCATTCCAATCCAAAGTGCTCCGTCAATCATTAATGCTCCCTATTACATTAATAACCGAATAATCCATAACGACCTCAACATATCCTTTGTAAATAATGTCGCCCAAGAGTTTTTCCAAAAACTCCACTCCAATCTACTCGATCATCCTAACTCCAGCGCCTTAACACTCTCTTAAATCCACCACGTCGTCTAAAAAAGCATTGGCCCCGTGACCTCCTAACAAATCTCTCGAGTCCTAGCATTGACTCATCTTCACGATTTTTTTCTCTCGTTACTGCACCCATGGATTGAACTTTAAGTTCAGCTCCAGGGTGAAGTTTTTAACATTATGTGTAATCACACTGCTAAATAAAATTTTGTATACATAGCAATTACTTTATTCTGAAATAAATTTAAAAAAATAAAGAGTTGCATCAAAAACGTCTTTGATTAAAAAACAACGCGTCATATCTTAATTGTTATTTTCTCCTGAAAATGAATTTGGGATGGATTTTTTTTTTATTTTTGGGGCTCTGCCCAAGCCCCTGCGAGGGGTTACACTCTCAGACCACGCTTCTAAGATAGTTGCGAACTGCAGGTGCCAAAACTTCGTAGTTCTGAAAATGACTGCTTTCACAAAGTTTATATTTCATAAGAAATAATCTTAGAGTCATGCTACTGAAATCTTATTTTTTTTAAAAACTAAGCGAAAACTCAGAAATTGTACGCAACAGGGAAAAAATAATAATAATATAATAATATATCATATATATAATATATATATATATATATATATATATATATATATATATATATATATATATATATATAATATGAGTAGCTCAGAATCAAAGACGGCCAATCGCCAAAACACTTTTTTTTCAGGAGAGCCAATTTTTTGTAGCGGAAAATTGTTCAAACTTTCTTCTATTTTTCTTTTCTTAATCTATCATCGGCTATCTCATGACTAATTCCAACAAGTTTCATAGCATGCCATTATTTAATTTAAGCCCTAGAGCATTTTGAAAATGGAGATGGCCGCTTTTGAAACTAAGATTGGCTTTTGGCCGTTTTTGAAACTAAGATTGGCTTTTGTACGTTTTTGAAACTTAGAGATTGGTAATATACGAAAAATAAAAGAGGCTTTAGAAAAAGTTAATTTATTAATTATTTAATTTAAAGTTACACTTAACAAGTGAACAGGGTATTTTCTTCTTCCCCATGATCGGGAAAACATTCACAGTTAATTTCTTCGTCTTCGCTTTCCTTGCTGCTCTCCATCACATTTTCATACCACTTTAATGCTTCGATTTCTCTCCAATTCACTCCAAAATGTTTTTGAATTAGCTTCTTGACGTCAGCTAATTTTTCACTTTTCACTTTCACTCCTATCGGGATCTGCTTCGGGTTGATCATATTGACATTTTCCCCCTTCTTACAGATCATTTTTTCTTCCCCCGTGTCTATATTGTAAGCTATTTCTCCTCGGACTAAAATGTTATTTTTTGTCATTCGTATGTTTTTCGATGGCCACAACTCGGGAAAACTGGCTCAGATTTAGCAGAATACCTATAATAACGTAAGAAATCAGCACAGGATTATGAGGATGTTGTGAACAATTCATGTTCAAACTAGAATTTCAGGGAAATTATTAATCAAGTACCCATATTAAAAATATAATATAAAAACTCTTTTTAAAAAAGTGCTAATTTTCAAATGCATTGTTTACTTTTCAGTGCATTTGAAAAGAAGCATTTCTTTAAAAAGGGTTTTTTAATTATTCCCTATTTTTTTAATTATTTAACGTTATCATTTTAAGTGAACAAAGCGTAACGGTTTTATAAAATTTGAATTTTTATTAGTTGCTTAGTTAAATCACAATTTTTAATTAAATTAAATCTATAGATATTCTATAGTTTCAAAAACTTTTTTTCCATTATTCTTTATCAAAATTAAGCTCGTGTACAAATTTTGAGAAAAGTTGTATAACAGAAGGGGGTTCAAAAATTGGGTAATAGATTAGCGATTAAACACAGGAAGTGAGTTAAAAGAAGCATTTTAAAAATTAATTAACTTACCGTAGTCGTTTTTGTATACTTCGCTTCCAGTTCGCCGGATGTCTCTTCCTTTTTCTCGCACTTTCTGGTGTAATTTCGCCAACTGTCATTTCACTGTTCATTGCTAATCACTTTTAACTCTTTAACTTTCAAAACATTAAAAAAATCTATGCAAAGCGACAGGCTACCTAGAATAGTAATTACACTTCATAAGAAATAATGGAAGTTATGAATGAAACGGTGCTATACACATTTTGCTGTATGAAGAAGGAAAGATTTTGTTTAAAATCGTCTTTCTCTCTTCCTGCATCAATATGAGTATAGTACTATTTCTTTTATCGGTTAGTTAGAATCACATAATTTCCTATAAAGTGTATGGTACATATGTAGTCATATTCATTTCTGAAGCTACCACGTGACCAAAATAAGCGTTCTCATTGGCCGCAGAGTAATTGGCCGACTTTGATACTAAAATTTCCTGTAAATGTCCGATTTTGATTCTAAGGCCTACTTTCAAAGCAGGATTTACAAGTTCGGTAGCTTTTTTTGATATTATTTCTATATTACCATTATGCAGCTCATTGCAAAGAATAATAATTCATCAATATCTCAATTTTGATAAAAATGGCGATTGGCCGACTTTGATTCTGGGCTACTCATATATAATATATTAATAATATATTAATATATATAATAATATAATAAATCGTTTATAACGAACTTCAGGGGACATCAAATTTCGTTCGTTATAAGCGATATTCACTATAACCGATATATATCGCTTAAAGTGAACAATTCATTATAACTGAACATAACGTCCAATGCATACATATATACTTTGAAACATTTTATATACTAGTAATGTGCATGTATTAAATGTATGTATGTATTTATCAAGGGAAAATAATTTCAAAATTATTTTTGATGGGAAAATGTTTTTGACTTTATGGCGCTTGTTCAACTACTAGTTCATTTTTTCTTTAGTTGTCAAAATTCTCATATTTTAAAAATCATTTGCTGGTAAGAATGTTAATTATTATTTTTTGGACATTTGAAAATTTTCATTATTGTTTTTTGAACGTTTTTAATTTTTAATTATTATAAATTTGTACTTTATAAACGGTTGTATAGTATAAACGGTTTCCTATGTATTTTTTCTAAGACATTTCACGGGACCCCAAGGTTTTGCACGTTACAACCGGTTGTTCATTATATCCGGTGTCGTTATAAATGATTTATATTGTACTTATATTCAAAATAAAATAGCAGTAAGCAAACATAAAAAATTGGATTAAAACGGAAAAATTTTAATTACTATATTATTGCTACTAATCCCAACTCGTCGAATGTTGTATGTGAAATTGGTAAGCTTTGATGGTAATTTTGTTTGGAATAAAGCTTGAGAGTTGAGGCACAAAGTATGTTATAAAGACACACTTTTCATATGCAAGGTCGGTCTGTGACGTTTAGATTGGTGTGTGAAGATGGAAGGGATATTCGTACGCTATCTTAGTCTTACGTATGTGACTAGTGTGTCTTTAAAACTTACGTGTAAGACTAGCACGTCACAACCACAAAAAATTTGGATAGATTGCACGTATTTACATTGCGTACGTGGGACAAGTATGCACACCACTTCTCCTACGTTGCATAGCATACGTTGCGTACGTGGAACTAGTGTGTCTCTAGCTTAATGAAAACCAATGAACACCGAGAATGAATGTCTGTTTTTCGGATTTACACCACACGCGAACAAAACTACCAGATTCATCGAGAAAATTCACTCGCATTTGCTATAGTGTTTAGCGTTGTTTACTTTTACTACCAAACTGGTAATTATATATATGTTGATGATTATGATATTAATAAGAAAAAATGCATGAAACGAAAAAAGTACTTACTTTTGACAGTGATTAAACATCAATTTATTCTAAATGTATGAACCAGTAAAATCAGGTGATAATTTGTTTTTAATTTTTTATCATCAACCGTTTAGTGAATTTTTATCAAATTTTGTAATTTTCTTTAAAAGTTCAAATGATATTTTTACTTTAGTTTAAATACATTTAATCTAGCCATCTATTGGCGCAGTGGCTAGAGCAGTAGTTCTCTCCACTTCATGCGTCAAGTGGTACGGGTTCGATCCCCGTTGAATTCTAGACTTAAGATCCTAGACCTAAGGTTAAAATTGACTAACTAATCATCTGAAAATTTTAACAGTAGATTAAGGATAAATAAAGGAATAACAACGTGAATTTTGGTTTGCTTTTTCTCATTTTGGTAAACCTTCTAAACATTCTTAAGTACGGCACGTTAGAACAATGCTCACTCAGACAATGATGCAATTAAAGTTAAATTTAAATAAAACATTTGTAGAAATGTCTTTCATATAATGTCCCAAAATATATTATATAAATGATTGTATTTTTAACTAGGTTGTTTTATAAGGTTTAATTTTTAACACCTTCAAAATGCCAGATGTTTTAGTGCTCGATATTAATTTCAAATTAATACTATTATTTGTTTCTAAGAAAAATGGTCTTGGAAAACGGACAGGTGGACAAACAATAATGTAACCCTATAAAGTTTAAAGGTACTCTTTTTCCTTTTAAAATCATGGAATTAAAAAAAAAGGAAAATTTATTTCTTTAACAGTTTATTTCTCAATTCTTCTGCATAAATGTGTAATTTTGCTTTGTTTATTTAACCTTTCAACTTTTTTGTACAAGGAATTTATTAAAAGAATTACTTTTTGTAACGAGATTAACGCTAATATAAAAATTTATATTTTTCCGGTTTATTTTTCGGAAGACTTGTTGAATTTGTTTGCTAAAGTTTTATAAACATCTTGAACTTTTTTATATATGTTTTTGTATATTTTTTATTTATATAAACCAGCAATTAAAAAAGGATCAAAGCTTTTTCGGCCAAATAATGTTTTGAACAAAATCAAATAGCTAACGGCACATCATTACGCTTATTCGTGGCCTAATTTGGATGTGCCTTCGTACTTCCAATTTTTGATGTTGATATTTTTATTTCAATTAAAAATTAATTGCATTGTCTGTTGAAACGTTCATTAATCTTTTTTAACAAATATATTTTATAAGTTGTACATATTATTATATAATCCCAATAAACATATTACAGTACATATTTTTTAAGCCACCATATGTTATTCATTTACCTTTGTATTTCAATATTGTATAATGTACATTTGCTTTTGGTTTGGCTTGATTACTGTGGTTATTGGACCATACTCGTTTTTCTTATATGCATGTAAAAGTTGTTTTTTTCTACTTAGTACTATAGAGTAAAGAGTTCTTTAAATTATTTTCCGCAAATATTTTTCATAGTTTTCTTTGTCTATTTTAAATTTACTTAGACACTCGAGAGGGTAAGGAACTATTACGTCATACAATTTATAAAAAAAAAAATATTGTGTGGTTCTACGAAACCACGATGCAAGTGAAACTTTTTTTCGGATTGTAGGCATTTAAGTAGTTAACTGAAAATTTTCGGAAAATTATTCGATTTAAGGTATGAAAATAAACTATACAATTGATTTTCTAGGTTTTGTATCTAACTAATTTTGAATTTTCATGTTGATTATTGTTAAATGGATCATCTGCCTCTTGTTATCTATTGTAGAGTTACTTCAAGAATACCTATCATGTTCAATCATTGTTAAATAAAGTTTGTTGTGGCGAAGAAATTGTTTCTGGACGAAACGGCTACACATCAACACAAACATCATATTAAACAACCTATCGCTCCGACATACATAAACATATGCACCAGAAGAAAGTTCTAATAATTTTAAAAAGTTCACTAAAAAAATTTAATCAACTCACCAGGACCCTTTTTCCTGTCTCAATAAGCACGAACTCTGTCGGCCATCTTTCTCTTACGGCGTAAAATTAATTCACCATCGGATATTTTCGCACTATTCTCACTAGCTGTATCTTTGTCCATCATGATAAGTGAACAACAACATTTGTATCAGTACACTGATTAAAACACACACATACAAATACAAATATGATTGACAATTAATGACAACAAAAATAAAATAGCCATTCAGCAATAACTCGTGCAACAATCCTGGTAAAACTACATAGTATATAGCTAACAAGCTTGCTGAGCTCTGCCGAACACTTGCCGATTTCCAGCCAACAATGTTACACGCGACATGCTAAAGACAGGCCAAAAAATTTGAGACGATGTATAAAAAGTTTCACCTTAAAAATTTGTAACTAGATAGAGGCAACCGCACTAATCTTGCCTCAGAGCGCTAGTAGTGCTAAAAGTGGTACTGGGCATTTTGTATATATCTTGTCGAATTTACGAGTAAACAAATTATTTATTTTCTTAAGTAAAGAAACATTGATGTGACAAAAAAAGCTTATCAATAGGTTCTTATATTATTTTTTCACTATAGAATTACATTCCATAATATATAGGTACTATTTTTTTCTGTTTAAGTATTTTGATATCTGATTTTGATAGTGCAAAATCGCATTGAAATGTATATAGGTACATATTTATAAATATTCTACTTTATATGAGTGTTTAGGGCTTCTGAGACTTTAAAATTTCATAATTCAGTAATGATTTTACATTACATATTTATGATGCTTTTTAAAAAAGGTGAACTATTTTATGTACCTTATTATTGCATAATAATACCAAATATTTCCAAAGTAGCTAAGCGTTAGAGAGGATTATTGCCAAATTAAATTTTAGAGTTAACAGGTAAGTACAGGATCATTGCGCATTATCTAACCAAATCATTTTTTCCGAGAATTTCTGTAGTAATTACTGAATAATTATAACAACATTTCATGTTATATTTTAAATAAAGTATCCCCATTAATACTTCTTTAAATGCAAGAAAAACACAATAATGTTTTTCTAAGAAATATGTACCTATAATTAAATTTTAATCTGTTAATAAATATTTCTATGCTTTTAAAAAAGAATTTAAAATTTAAAAGTTTTTGAAATTTGAAAAGTATTTCCCTCAGTTATATATAAAAGATTATTTAGCTAATGAATTTTTGAACGTTGTTTTTGAAAGTAGGTATTCAGTATGCATACACCATACGTAAAATATACCGAAACCTCTTAATTAATTAGATGCTTATCTATCTCTTCAAAGTCAACTGAAATACACCTAAGTATATTTATATTTATAAGTTATATACCTAAATGCTGTTCTTGTAATAGTCTCTCTGTTTGCAGTGTTGACGATTCGGTATAGAAAAATGTACGTCTTAGCTTTTCACCATCTTTTAAAATTATTTTTATACGTTAAAAGTTCTGTAAAAATATTTCTTTAAAAACAGAACGACATTAGTTTTGAGAATTGAATAAAATCTTTTTAGTTTTACTTAATTCAGCCTAAGCACTTGTATTACTTATGTTATCTATCATTCAATTTTACTTTTTAAACATTGATCTCAAACATAACTAAATTGAAGAATTTTGAATTAACTTTAAGTTTTACTTTTTAAGTTCGTAGCTGTTTTGGCAATCTGGAATAAATAATGCATACAATTTTTGAAACTGTTTGAAATTGGGAAATAGCAGAGTGGAAAATTATTTGGGGGTGGGTCGGTATTCCTGTTACAAAGGCCTTCACTGAGTGGTTAATTTAGGAATGGGTCAGCAGCTACCGTGTGAGAGAACCATGTACTTAGAGATTTGGATATAGAGATGCAATTTCATTAATTTTCTTTAAATTTCATTAATATGCAATATTAGTTCTACTTTTGTCTCAATAAGATTTTTAATATGAATGTCTTTATTATTAATCGCTTGCTTTGTTTTCATAAAATTTGTAAAAAATGAGTAAAATTCTAGTTAGGTAGGTATATCCTAAAAATATTTTTATTGTGAAAATAAAATTAATTGGTCCTTGTTCCACTGAATGGTCACATTGTTAAAAACCAATTTAGAAACGTTCTTTCAGCCATTAATTCAACCGTTGTGTTAAGTAAAACGTCATTAATGACATCATTTCTTTCACTAACTTACACGTAAACCCTTATTAACAATAAGAGATGGACCAGAGCGATGAACGTCGTTCAATGAAGAACGCAGCCATTTTTTTAAATTGTGTTCTCTTTTCTCCTTAAGTATTTAACAATTTGTTCATTAGAGACCAAAACAATGACACTGTTTCTTTTTTTTCTTAAATTTTGGTAAATATTGATTTGAAAGATTTGTAAATATTAATTTGTAAAAAGTACTTTAATCTTTTATTATATATTTGTATAGAATGGTGTAAACTAGTAAAATGTTCGTTCTAGATAACAGACAAGTCGAACAAAACAGCAGACGTTATAAACATAACATTCCAGATGATTTGTGACTGTTTTTATACTAATTACTTTGTGTGCCAGATAGATACTTGGTTTTGAGCAAGAGTCGTTTAAAAATTCCCAAACCTTACCTAAGAATAGGCATATGGTTAAGATAGGTACATACTCGTATTTATAAAGATCTTTTATAGTCGTATAAACGTAGGCACAAATAATGTCACGAACGTATTGTTTCTAATTTTAAGGGCTATAAGATAAGGAATGTAATCATTCAAATGAGTGTCTATTGTTAAGCAGAGTGTTAAGTTAGTTTTGGAAAGTTGGAAAAAATGTCTCTCTTTAACTTTTGTCATTAGGGTCATTACTAATCAAACAAATATACACTAACGTTTCTATTAACGTGGTAGATATAATACTAATAGCTAGTTAATACAAAATATATAATAAACTAAGTACTTATATCTAGATGTTATAATAAGTATCTAATAATATTTTAAAAAATATTTTCCTCTCAAAATTCATTTTTTTAAATAATTTATTTTATTTATATTTATAGATACAGGGTGAATATGGAGACGTGAACATGAGCGATCATGAAATGGAAATTAGGAATGCAATTCGTCTGCAGCAGTTCAACAGTGAAATTGATCAGGACAACGACGATGATGGGAGTAGTGATGTTACGGGTTCAGAAGATCCTCAACAAGTGACCGTTCCTCTCACCATATGTCTTGCTATCATGGTTGGGTGAGTACTGAGTATTATTGGCCACCGCGTTACGCTAACTTATGTGAGGACAATTTAATATTGTGCAGTTTCCTATGACACATCTGGCAATACAAGATTGCAATAAACCACACGTCATCCTAATATCTTCTCTTCATTGATGATATTTACTAGAAAATCTACTTTATACTTTCTTTGCGATAAAGTTTTGCAGGTCATACAAAAATGAACTCACTAAATACCACCCAACTTTGATTCTGTACTACAAATAGTTTTTCTTAGTTAAAATTTAGTTTAATTAAAACCCACTTTCATGTATCAACGTGTATCGGATTATTACCTAACTAGAATGCGTAGATACATAAGTTTTAATGTTTGAATTAGAAAATATGAACTGTTAAACTTTCTCGGATACCTTGCTGAATATTAGAGTGAAAACACGTGCTTCGGCTATAATTTGAATTTTCGATACCTTTACAGAGAAAGAGAGTCCCTTAGTTAATTACTACGTGGGAATAATTATAACTATAAAAGAGATAACAGTAGCGGACGGTTATGTAACTTGATTAGTTTCACAACGAAAACGTATTATTCTCGTTCTAATAAAGATAATTGATCAATTAATAAACAGAAAAAGGTTGATTAACTTTTATTATCCTCAAAAATGTATTTTCCAGTTGAAGATATTTCATTTGGCAAGGTAAATATTGTTATTAACTTTCTGTTACATTTTCGTATTGGATACACAATAGTTTTAGTGTTATAGTTTTAGGTCTTCCCCTTGTTATAATTTTGTAATAAAATGATAATTATATTTGCTTTAACGCAGTCTCGCTATGAAAGCAACAATTTTCAATGAAATGGCAATTTTGAACTTGTCAAAATAGCCTCAGGTAAAAAAAGAACATGATTCGAGTTCTTATCCATAGTTAAATAAACTGTTTAAAAAAAGAACATTTACTATATTCTATGGAAAATGACAACTTTTGTCTCGTGATTTAGAAATGCATAACTAAGTTTTTGAAGATCACAAAAATAGTTTGTCTGTTTTTGGGTTCGCGTAGACAATTTTTCTAAAAATAGAACAAGTAGAAAGAAACGTTCGCTTGAAGAAGTGGATTTTCAGCGAGTCGTAAAGAAAACCGAATTGCAGTGTCAGGAACAAACTGCACGTGAATATCTTGTTGACATGATTGATCGTGTTCGGCTAAATTTTTTTGAAACTATTATAAGAATGCAACTTATGTTCCTCAAAACGGAAATATTTTCATCTTTATTAATTTTAAATTCTTTATAAAATTTTGTTGATTTTATCCGAATTTTTATTAAATTTCTCTTTTAAACCACCACATATTTATTTAAAGTATTTTTCAGAAAAACGACCAGGCGTATAAAAGAGACATTTATGTTTGTAAAAATTGCAATTAAAACTCAAACATAAATTACTTAAAGAGCTTGAGTTAAGTTTTTAATTCAAAGGTTGAAAAACCACAGGATCTATGCATTTGCATAATGATTTATTTTCCTAGTGTTTTCATTAAAATTTACTTTCAGATGGCGAAAAAGTTCAAAAGAAAAATTTACTAAACTGATAATGTCATCTTTATATTCGTATTAAAACATTAAGTAAATATTACCTCGTTAATCTTCTTTTAAAATATTTACATATTAAACAAAATATCACCCGCTTTAATGAACTAAACTTTTATTCATGTCAACAAAATGTAAACCGTGAAACATAAAAGCAAGAATATCCCGTTGAGATCAATATTAATTAAAGTAAATGGCTGTTTCAATTGAGATAATTAGATACTCATCTTGTAGGTTTCACTGAGATTTTGTCACGCTGTAAAAGAACCGATTGTTTAATTGAATTAAAAAACTTTTCCTGTAGAAAACAACTTTCGAATTTCGTAATTGTGTCAAATATAACTCAAAGTAATAATTTTAAGCTTTTTGAAAACGAAAATTCGAGTGATAAAATACGTTTTGAATGTTAATTATACAAAATAATGAAAAGAATCTTGTACTGGAACTTATAAAAACATATTTTCTCCCTCTAGTAACTTTTACATCTGAACATATGGTCGCAAGTCTTTGAAGCTATTTGCAAATCTAATGTAAAAGAATAACAAGGGTCTGAAAATTCATGTTGTGAATTTGTGCATATATTGCACCTAATAATGCATGGTATAATATAGGGATTTGTTGTGTTTGTTGTAGCTACGTATGCGGCGGAGCTATCCTGTTTTCCAAATGGGAGGAATGGGATTTTTTGGATGGATCATATTTCTGTTTCATTTCATTGAGCACAATTGGCTTTGGGGATATTGTTCCGGGTGATAAAATATACAACACGGAGAGCATTGAACTTAGTTTCATATTCTGTTCGATGTATCTCTATTTAGGAATGGCCCTGATCGCTATGTGCTTTAATCTTATGCAGGTAAGCTTCAAAAGAATAGATCTAAATAATAATAATATATTAAAAAAAAAACATTCTTTGATAGCTTACATTGTTTCGTGTATATATAAAGAAAATCATCAATCATACAAATTCCAACAATCAAAGTCTTATTCTCGAAATTATTATGTTCATTCTAATTGTAATTTAATTTCATTATTTTCTATGGTTCTGAAATATTCACTAGGTTTCCATATTTATTTACTATTTGTTGTGCAAAAAGGGTTATATCTTTGTAAGTTATTCAAATTCTTAGAATGCGGGTGCTTTCATCTTTGATAACATCCGCTATTATAACACGGTGTATTAATTTCCGACATCAGCCACCATTTCCTTAGCTTTCATTACAATTCACTTCTTCATTCTTCTAAGGCTTACAAAGCTAGTCTTGTATGAGAAAGGTTTTTTCTTTTATATTAAAAAAATTATTATATTTTCTTACAGGAAGAAGTAATACATAAAATGCGAGCTTTCATGAAGACGTTTCGCCACGTAATGAGATGTAATAGGTGAGGCGACGAGATGGATCAAGCTTTGTCAAAGATCCGCATGAAACATCCTGATGGTACCGAGTCTGTAAACTGTGAATCCAACAAAGCAGTAGATGCTACCATCTCTTTAGAATCTCTGATGATGACGATATTGCGTGTTTGAGAGTAAAACAAAGCGATAAATACGACGAGAATACTTTAGTCAAACACACATTTACACAGTTAAAGCTGATGAAATTGTATTTCATTTGTTAAATCTAAAATATAACGATGCATTTCTTCATTTCGGTTTGTAAAATTCATTTTTTTTCAATTGTTCTTTACTGCAGATTGAAAGTAATAAGACAAAATTTTAGTAAGATTAATTTAATCACTCTTAGAGAAATAAAATCAGTTGAAAATTCGATTGTGTAGAAAAAAGTTTTTTTTAAAGTTAAACAAGTTAACACTATTAAATGAACTTTGTTATCTTCTTATTTACATTCAAAGAAATTTGACGTGTGGTAAGGTGAAACAACATGATTACAAGATAAATATCACTTAAAATACCTGTAGGATACAGCTTGTAAGATAAACAAAGGAAAAATAAATAAATAGCTCAGAAACACTTGGTATCATTTTTGTTTAAAACTAGAGACTTTCAAGGATAAAAAGAGCTATTTGAAATAAAAGAAAAAGTCTTAGAAGTTTAACAAGGATTTGAACATAGAATATTTGTTTTGTTTTAAAAGTATATTGATCGTAACTTTATCATTGAACTTATAATCCTTGAAGATATTGGTGTATACGAAAAATACATACAAGCCAATGGACTTTAGGATTTTTGTTAAAAAGCAAAAAAGTTGGTACTTGGCATGTTAACGCAAGCATTTAATAATGTGAAAGCTTTAACTGTTTTTTTGGAAACAAGCATCAACAATTCACACATATTATAAAGCAATTTAGCATATTTAATATAATTATTAAGTGTTAAGGTCACTTAGTGGCGTGGTAAACAAGTTAGTTGCCCTATACGCCAGTGGTCCTTGGTTCGAATCCCAATGAAAGCCAAAAATTTTTTCTGGGTTTTCAGATTCGACGGTCGTTAATGATCATAGTAGTTGATGCGATCTTAAATAGAGCAAATAAAAAAATAAAGTATTAAAAGAATCAAGGGTGTTAAGGGCTACATACAGTTAAGGATTATAATATGTACTTTCGGAAACAACATTGACTATTGAATTTTCAAGTTTTTTTAACATTGAAATAATTTTTTTAAAATAAATATATGCTAAAATATGAATTTTGCAAACCAGAATTGTATATTTGTGTAACAAAAAAATTAAAAACACTCCTGGCTCCTGGGTGTCCTGGAGGATATATCAGCCAACACAGTCAATACAACAATTGTCGCTAAGAACAGAAATGTTGACGCGACATTAAAAAATCAGGGAAAAAAAATAACAATATAATTTTCTACAAAACACAAAATACATGTATATCACAAATTCAAAAACTAAAGGTTTTCAGTCCTTACTACATTACATACATTAAAGATCCCAATAGATATTCATATGTCTCGTTTAAAAAATAACCGTTTCGAATTAAAATATAAAACGGTTGATACTTTATTTAAATTGTGTAAAATGTTTAGTTTTCCAGTTCAACATTAAATCCATCTCTATTCATAAATAGCGTAATGAATTGTTTAAATTAATGCCAGAATTTTTCTTTCTGATTGAACTTTGTACTATACACCACTGGTCCGTAACACAATACAATTGCTTTGTTATGATTTCACATTTTTATTTTGTTATGTATGTATTTAATACTTTTATTATTGATTTTTATTTTTTTTTATTTTTATGGTATAAAAGCAGTGGTAAGATAAATTTTAAAAATCAAAAAAGTTTGAGTGATTTGGCCTTAAATGGTAGTTTGTTTAAACAAAAAAAAATTTCTTTTCAATTTTTTGAAAATGATTAATTGAAATTGCGATTACAAAAATATAAGAAATATAAAGACAGATAAGGTTTATTTCTATTAATTGGGTCGTAAAGATCTGCATTAAATTAAAACACTTTTCTAGAAATGGAGTGTTTACAATAAGAAATGCATAAGTGTATAAACAGCAATGCTTTGTTGAAAGTTTCTAGTCACAATATTTACTATTTTATAAAGAAATTAAGAAACATCGCTACATAAGAAAAGTAAAAGTTATTATAAAAGAACAAAGATAAAGATGTTAATATATATTTGTAATGTTTAAATTGCAATGATTCATAAAAGTCTAGATTTGTATTTTTAACTTACTTAATAAGTATACATATCGCAACACAATCAATTTGATTCTCAGCATTCGATACCATTTTACATAGCTTTAATGCTTACAGGAAAAAATTATAAGCAAAAAGTCCTGGTTGCTCAAATCTTCTTTGGAATATTTTAAGTATTTTTATTGCACTTTATATTATTTAGTATTTAGTTCGACAAATACATCATTCCTACTTTTACATAAAATGCGTTCAATATTTCTGAAAACATATCTTTTTCGATAATGAAATTTTCATACTTAATCTTTAAATGTGTGGTTAGACTGTTGCAACATTATATACACAATGATATTTCTGTTATTGAAAGTTTAATAAAGTAAAATTTCAATGATTCTAACAACTGTTGTTATTTCTGAATCCCTCCATTGTGTTTTACAGGGCCAAATTTTGGTAAAAATAGTTGACGACGATATTATATTACCGCCATTGATTCAGTATAATATATATTATTTATACGTATAGTAAGCGGGTCACAAGGGCAATAGAGGTAATTATAGTGGATTATATTATAGGTCTTCATGCCATCGATCGACACTAACAAATTACAAAAATTTGGTTTCCATCTTAATTCTTGGTACCCGCTTATAGTGATATGGCAATTATACACTACAATGGGTAAGTATCTATCATTTGCAAACTTTATTTTTATTAGTTCGTTCAGAAATAACCCTCAATTAAATCAGAAGGCCTTCATCAAGTAGAACCTTAATTGCTAACATTTAATTTTTCATTTTACGAAATAAGCCTATTTTGAACTTTTAGAAGACTACTAAGGTAGGTAGCACTGGTGCAGTATTCAGTAGTTTTGTAATCGACTTAAATCTAAAGCCATTTTTAGTCAATATTAGGAATAGCATAAAACTACATGCAAATTGCACCGAAAACTTCAAGTCATATAAAATTGGAAATAATCTATCGAAAAAAATATTTCTCCACTTATGATTTTGCTTATTTTTTCATACACAGAATGTATTTTAAGGTCATGAAAATGCAAAATCATTTAATCAATTACATTTTTATTCAACAAATTTATATATTTTTTTTTGTGTCACTAGTATAATTTGTCAATGGCATATTGGAAATTAAATTATGGTTCATCAGATATGAAAAATATTTTTCAAAACTGAAAAACTAAACTTTTACATTTTTAGTTGAAAAACCTCTACGTAATAAGCTGCCAACCTTGCCTCGCAAATTATGGTAATTTTTAAACTGTATCGATATTTTAGTAACTTATATTAGCAACTGGTAAAAGCCGCGACGGCCGCGACTTTGATTATGTTAAATTTGACAAAAAAATAAACAGAAAACTGTCTAAAAAATAATACACAGCCTTCGAAAATAGAACCCATATAAATCACACCACTGCAAAAAAAAGGATAACTCTTGAAAATTCATTACAAATTGAAAATATGAGATGGACATTTAAAAATTTGCATTAATTACATAATAAGTAAACATTTTAAGTTATAATATCTCCCCCTCAAAATATAAAAACTTTTAATACAAAGTAAAAAGTACATAGTATGAGTTGAAAAATGCAGTTTCAAAAGAAATAAATAAATAAATGAGTCAGTAAGGCCATTTCTTTGGGGTTTTTTTGTAAATTTTAAAAAATTGCTATTTAAGAAGAAAGGGGTATAATTTTGAAATATCCTTCGTTCCGAGTAAGACGGTATAAATGTACTATGTATTATTTATAATATTGTTGCATTTGTTTTGTTTTTTTTTATTTTTATAAAGGTGCATATTTTTATTTTGCACTTACACTTTAACGCTGCCCACAATTCAATGTACCTATCTATATCATAAATATCATATTTAAAAAGGTAATTTTGAAAAATCCTTCGTTCCTAGTATGACGGTATTAATGTACTATGTATTATTTATGATATTGTTGCATTTGTTTATAAAGGATGCATATTTTTACTTAAATTTCTTACACTTTAACAGCTGTCCACAGTTCAATGTACGTTTATCATATTTAAAAAAGCTGCTTAAGCTGGATGAAAATATAAAAACTAACACCGACCCCGAGCAAATGTGATGTCAAGATCTTTACTTTTAGACGACGACCACCACCTAGTGAGTTAAGGGTAGGACAAAAAACGTTACCATGGAAGCCCAAGTTAGAGGCTAGGTTGGACACGTAAGCTGAAGTGGCAATAACACACATAAAGAACGAGTGCAGAAAATCACCATTAATAGTCGACAATGCAATATTACTGTAAAAAAAATTAGTGACTTAGACTTGTGTTGCTATTTGCCAGTTTAACATAGATAGTGGCGGTTTCATTAAAACTAAATATGGTTCAGGGATGATTTTATTCCAAAATAAAACCATTAGATTGGTAGAAAAGGCTCCACGGTTCTCACAGAACAGCCCACCGCACAGGAAATATCAAGTTCCATCCATTGCGGACACGTTAAAACGTGTAACCAAATGATTGCATGAAAATATAGGAAGCTATCCAGGTGCAATTTTCCTTCAGCTTTGATGAGTTCCTGAGGTGAGAAGGCTAAAAAAATATCTCAAAGATCTGATGGAGTGATATCGTAATACTTCGATGAAGATAATAAACTACACAGGTCAACGCTTCATAGTTTTAACGCCATGAAATTATCTATTAATATAATTTAAATTACCTATTCACATTAATATTATTATAAATTATCTAACTGGCGAATAATTTATTAAGAAAAATATAAGAAAAGAAAACTTCCTTCATGACATTTCATTGTCGTTATTTCAAACCTTTGTATGCACCAATCTGATGTAAATATGTAATTATTTTAACCATGTTTGACTTTAGCAGATAACAAAGCATAATGTGAATGACACAAGCTACTAAGTATTGGCCTTTATTTTCTTCAAATATATTAATAGATTGCAGTATGATACTTATATTTACTTAATAATTATATTTTTACTTATATTTGTTTCTTTGGTAAGTCTGTAAGGTAGCATAACAAAAATCAGAGGTACCCCAATTAAACATTTTGTGGTCCCATTTTACTCGATTTTACGTTAAGATTTTTACATCATTTTATATCAATGATATTACCTATTCAAGTTTACAGTTAGTTGAATTAATATGCAATGTCATTTGACTAGCATTATAATTGAATATCCATAATCAGTTTATTAACTGTTTCGATTGCTGATCCAGCAGGTTCTAAATAGCTATTCATGAAATGTAATTATATGCTACTCTACCACACAAAGAGAATAACTAATTTTGCACTAGTAGCCTTTCAGAGTTTTGAAACTTTTAGCGTTTTTTTCCGAATGATGAAAAGAGAATATTTCATTTTAATTTGTAACACACAATAATTATAAAGTAAGTGTAAATACTGGTATCATAAAATACATAAAAACACACATACATATAGGTACACATATTTTATGACGACTGAATACAGATAGTAAAACAATTTATTTTTTATAAAAATTACATGTTTTGGAATTGAAATTTTAGTTAACAAATTAAATTTAAAATCTACAAATAGAGATTGACGCACATTCGCGTTCTATTTTAGTAATTACAGTCGATATCCCATGGATTAAAAAAGCATTTTACCTTCAAAAAATAAATGTAATTAGATTTTGTAAAACATAATGATAAATAATAACTGATAGTATACCAGAAGTGGGTCTGTAGATGTTTCATAATATCTTGGAGTTGATGAGCCCATATAGACAGGAACACTTGTACAACATTTAAAAGATATACAAATTATTAGCACAAACAAGAAGACAAAATACGAGCATCGTATTGAACGTTCCATTTTTTCACAAAGTCAATTATGAATAGTGGATGTCAAGTTATATACCGTTTCTTTTTATCAAAGAACAATTAAACTGATAAAAAACACATTTTTTAAAATGTAATTATGATAGGGAAAAATCATAACATATATAATGTGTATATGTTTATGTTTTAATGGTAAATGGTAATACAAAAGCAAAATTTCAAATGATTAAATAAGGTAGGTGTATCGTAGATGTTTTCCAATTACGAAGCATTGCGCTGTTTTGTGCCCCATATGTCGTCGCATACTTTTGATGTTTAATTGCAATTGATTAGTTTGTAAATGCTACAGCAGAATTCATACGTTTCACTTCAGTTTTTGAAGAAAAATTCCTAGGCCAGATTTAGCAATCTTAACACTTTTGTGTAATCACATTGTTTACTAATTGTACACAATTGTACTTCTACATTTATTCTAAAGTTTTTTTATGTCATGTTTTAAGATGAGCTATTAAAAATATTTTTTAATGCAATTGTCCTATCCAGATGATAATGATAGATGATAAATAGAAAGATATACTTTTAAATATTTATTTGTTAACTTGTTGGTACAACTTGCGCATTACATTCGTAAGTAATGCTATTTCGAATGCTCTAAGTAAAGCGATATTTAATTCTACTATTTAAAATTTTTTCAATGTTGATAGTTTAGATAAAAGCTTTTTTCAACACACTTAACAAATTACAACTTTGTTGTAGGTACTACTCGATGGCGAAAAATGAAGTTCTTACCTTTGAATGTTTTTATATTTTTGATGATGCTTAGCCCTAATGCCTCTAAGCCCTTTTTTATTTTATTCATAATGCATCTCTATCGTCTAACGAACTGAAGAAATTTATTTTTCTCTACTTCGCTATAAATATTTTTATGCTATGTAACTTTTAAACTATTATATTATTAAAAATAGTTAAATTATGAAATTAAAAAATAGTAATTAAATTGAGTGAATGTTTTTGATATAAGAGAAAAAAATAAAAATTAAGTAAATAAAACTTATTTGAAATTAAATCATATTACTCTTCCACTAAAACAGATGCCGAGCGGTGGACGTTATCCCAGGTATTATTTGGTTATGTGTCTTACAGTTAATATTCTTTCCTCTTTAGTAAAAGCATTTTATATAATAGTATATCTCTCTCAATTAAAATAAATTGCATGGTTGACGATTTTTAAACATTTTTATATATCAGCATTTTTTCGAACCCTTTCAATTTTCTTATTCTTCTAACATTTTATATGGATGTGGTTCTAACTTGAAAAAATAATTACAGTTTCTTGACAATGCTTTGCAATGATAATGGGCAGTGGAGTCTTAATCAACAAAAAAAAAGCTCAAAAACTAAAAACAAAATTAGTTAAAAAAAATGATTGTCTGTAAAGTCGGTTTACGGACGATAGTTTTACGTGATAACGTCATAAAGAAACATTGATGAAAATTAGATACTTTGAATACATTAAAATTACATACTTACACTGAATTATCGTTATTTTGTATAATACAAAGAAGGAGTTAATTGAAAATTAACAATTTTTTTTAAACGAAATCAGACTGAAAATTATTAAGGAAACTAGCGGACCCGGCAAACGTTGTTTTGCCTGGTTGTTAGCTTATCTGCTAATAATGGGTTCAGAAAACGTTTTATTCAATAACTACCATAAATATTGATAATATATAACATTTAAATTTAAGTTTATCATCGAAAAATGCATAAAGAGCAAGTATATCTTTGGCTTGCAGCATTGCGAGTTCTGCGATTTAAGTTTGCACGTCTAATTGCTGGTATTTTTAAAAGCGACAATTCTTAGATTAAAAACCAATTGGCACAGTTTTGGCTCACCTAAGTTATAAAGTTAGCCCCTCAGGATTTTTTATTAGTTTTTTTTAATTTCAATTTCAAATACAAAAGGAATTTAGTACAAAAATATCAACATTCTTTTATTTTTGTTTTCAGTCGTTTATATTATAACACAATACACACAATAATAACTTAAATTATATAATTTGAATTTTCATTGTTTGAAATTCAAAAAAGAAAATGGGATTTTGACACTTTTCTCGGTAATTTTTTCAATTTTTTTCTCCATAAGAAACATCCTTAGACTTACACAAATATTTGGAAAAAAATCCGAATTGGCCCATCCGTTCACGCGTGATGCGATGACCAAGGAAATAGCGATTCATTTTTGTATATATAGATTAATTGAATCTTATAAAGTAAATTGTAGAAAAAACACAAAACACGTTGTCTAGGATTCAACATAATTATTGAATACGAGGCATAACATAATGTAGAAGTTCTCGAAAAAGCTCACGTGGCAGCGTTCCAGTAACAGAACTCGATCGTGCCTCTCTATCGTTTGTATCGCGTTCTTGCTTGCAGGCACAGACTTAAACGGAACGTGACACTTTTTCATACAGGCTGCCAGTGTTCATCAATTTATAAGTAGTTAACACGTCAAAAATCGAACATTTATGATTTGCCCAAAGAGCGCTAGGTATGTACCAAACTCATATTATGATAAAATAATTTAAAAATTCAAGATTTGGCGTTTACTGCACCCATATTCATATTTTAACCGTAGTAATATGTTCGTTACAATAAAATAAGAGGCTACTATGATTTTAAAATTCAATGGGAATAAGTCGTTCTATGTTGTGATATTAAAATAAAAACTGTTTAATCACGTAGGTAATGATTCCTTTCAATTTCAATTCTTAAATTTTCAAAAATTTAACTTTACTACTTATTGTTACTTTTGAAAAGCGAAAGTAAGCACTGATATACTAGTGACCAAATTAAAAAATGGCCAAACTTAAATAAACACTTGAATTTTGTTTTGGGTGAATTTTTTATTTTTGAAGTTTTGTAGGGAATGTTATTTAAATAACTAATATAAGATGCTTTATAAGATCAGATTAATTAATTATTTAACTGCTAAATAAAATGCCAAATAGAATTATTATTCAGAATTATTAATACTTATAAGTCAAATCGAGAAATCAATAGAATTCTTTGAAGAAAACACATACGAGAAATACAAGAACCATAAAATTAAATTCGAACAAAATTTAACAAATTTTAAATCAAGGAATCTGTGATAACCTTATAACAATTTTTTATAATTAATATTCATATATGATAACACCAATCTGAAAATTGTTTAATATTAAGAAAACAACATTTGTTTTAGAGTTTTTTTTTTGGCTATGATTTACATATATTTTTCAATTTTTGAGCAAAATAAACACGTTTTGTTTGATGTAAATATTAGCTAAAATTTACACAAAACCATTTGTCATGATCAAAAAACTTTGATATTATTCATTTGATTTATATACCTACTTTAGATACAAACGAGACATAAAATTAACGATCAAATTCCATATATTAAATGATTTTAACAATGTCAATGAAAGTAAACCTTTATTTAAACGAAACCTTTTATATCTTTCAGTTAAACACATTTTTTCTGTAATTATTTTAACGTAGACTTACATACCTCTATATTGATTATATGGGATACAAGAAAAAAATGAATTTTTTATTTTATATTTATAATTCAAGCTAAACATTTTATCATATAGCAGGTTTAAGGCTGTTCAGTTTCTATTCAGATTGAAAATTTTAGGTTTAAATATTGTGAACAGTTCAATTTAAGGTTTAATTCAGCGTAGTCAGTTCAGCGTAGGTAGTTTAGTTTCATGTTCAATTCAGTTTAAGCAGTTTGAAATAATGCTGAATTTTTCGACTTGGGTTGTCTCTCAGTCAAGTTGTAGAAGTGAGTTTAATTTTAATTTCATTACAAATATGGATATTGAAGATGGGTAACAGAAAAATAATAGAATCTGAAATTGTAGTTGTCACAATCTAGTAGTAAAATTGATGAATGTCAGAAAATTTCTATATAATATAAGTCTATATACAATATAAGTCGGGTCCTTCACCTACAATGATTGTTTGGTAAAGACAACCATTCAGAGTTCACGATTTTTTCAAACGAATGGTGGGATTGAACATTGACAACAGAGCATGATTTAAAATGAACGAAAATTTTTCTCGAGTGGAGACCATGGCAAACAAAAAGAGATATCGAATAATCCCACACAAGAAGAAAAGATGTCCAATCGCATGTTAACATGGTAAACTTTGATTGCAGACTATTAAGCAATAATTAATTTGAAAGTCATAGGTAAGAAGAAGCCTACGTTTAAAAGAGGATGCTAAAAGTCAGAAGATAAGAAGAAGAAATAGAGGAACAAGTTTCTTTCATGATGCCCCTCTTAATTGATTGGTCCATTATTATTTTATAAAGAGTTTGAAATATAATAAGTTCACATTCATAAAATAACAAACCTGCTTTCCTTAAATACACATAAAAATCCTACTTGCTCTGTTTCATGAACTAGTGATATACAAATCGTTTCCCATTTTCTCAAAAATATCTTGTCAGGTTTGTTTTTTTAAGTCTAAAGTAATTAAGATTTTTGTTTGGTGTTTTAAGTCGCTTTATCATCTATCACGACTGTCCAAACTCACTTCTGTTGGTCAATTATATCTTAGGTCTAGGATTCGAAGTCTAGGTTGCAACGGGGATCGAAACCCTGTACCACTTGATGCATGAAGCGGAGAGAGCAATTGCTCAAACCACTGCGGCAATAGGTGGTGTGTACTAAGATTTCTTAGTAACACTGCAAATTAAAAACCGAATATTTATTGGTGAGTATAATGTAAAATAATAACAACACGATTTGTGCAGAAAAATAATAATTGGAGTTACTCGACTTGAAAATTGCGATTAAAAATCACAACATATTTTTTTTAGTAAGATTTGCATTTCTTAAAACTGAATTTAATTCAAAAGATTTATTTTTTATTTTTCTTAAGGTACTATAAACTTTAAAACTTTAAAGTAGGTAAATAATGGAAAAGATGAACATTTCTGTATACATACAATGTAAACACAGTGTATTCTTTGATGGATTACTTTCTAACAATACAAAGACTTGAAGCTATTACTTATCTTTAACATTCATGTAACAACTTTAAATAGATTCCCCGTCAAGTAGGTGCTTGATAACATTATCTAAATCATAAAACTGCACAATTTATGATAATATGAAATGAAGAATTACATGTTGATTGATTGAAACTTTTAAGCTACGATTTAAAATAAAATAAATGTTTGCTTGACAAATGTTCAAAAATATTTTTTTTTGACAAATTACTTTTGTAATATAATAAAAAAGATGTTTAACGTAAAGTCTATTCTGTATTATCTTTCAAGTTTTGGCATAGGTCTTACAAAAAAAAAATACAATTTTATTTGTAGTAACAAAAAAGTAAGCTCCTTGTAGACTCAAGTTGGAAAAGTATATAAAAGTTTTTGAACTTATTAAAATAAAAACTTAAACTTAAGTTCCAGAGTATTTTTAGTGGCTAGCATTACTACCCTAAGCAAAACAAAAATTCTTGCTAGTGTTTTATAATTTTAATAAAAAAAGGGAAAATAATCTACGAACGTTTTGAGTAGTCATTAACAATAAGTATAACAAAAATGGTAAGATGATTGAAATTAGTTGAAAATTTTTACTAATACTTAATTGTTTGTTAAAAATTAATGTTAAACTTAATTTTATTTAACCTATTGTTATCTATTTGATTTGCTTTAAATATTTGATTTTATATAAAATATAACGTACACCTTAACCAAAATTCTATGATAATACAGAGTTTTTTTTTTTATTTAGATAAAAGCGCTCAGCAACTGATGGCTATATGCGCTGACGATATAGTTATGTCATATAGTACAGAATAGTATTTGTATAATAGTTATCTATGCACAATACTTGATTTTATAATTAATTGTGATTTTTAATAGTTAAATACCATATATGAGCGATAAATAAAAATAAATATATATGCTTACAGTCTAATGAATAGAGTAATTTTTTTTTTAATACAGAATTAAAAACAACTATTTTTATAAGTGCCAAAAAATAAACAATCTTTGTCTTATAGTTACGATATTAGGTAAATACTTATTTTCAAATTATTAGCTAGTGTTTACTTGCTGCACTCAAATACAGGTTAACTTAATAAGTAGTTTCCTTGTTTACCAAATTTTCATTTAGAAGCAAAAATTTTCTTAAATAGGGGTCAGATTTGTCAAGTCGAGTAGTTGGATATTTTTTCAAATGGATTGTGCTTGATATTTTAGCTTGTATATACAATTTCTTTTAAATTCAATGCTAATCTTTGTTAATGCTATAGCTTTGTTAATGCTATCATTTAAGGTAAATCTTGGACAAGTAGCTATAAAATAAAGTCAAATAGCAATCTTCAAGTTTTTAAACCCATTTCGGGAGTTACAAATAGAAGATAGTATAGACAATGTTCTTTTATGATAAGGAAAATTGATAAAATGTTATTTTAAGATCAATACTATCACAAATTTTACTAAAATAAGTTTTTAGCTTTTAAAATAATGTTTTCTCTACAAGAACAAGACATTTTCTAGAGTACTTTTATAACTCTCTTAAGCTTATCTTTATGCATATTAGACTACATGTATGTATGTATTATATTTATTGAAAAAATTGTGTCAATCTATTGCTCTATTTCTAAGTGAGAACCAAAACATTATCTTTTTTTCAAAGCTTTTCTACTAAAATAGTACAATTTTCTAGGAAGTAAACTGCGTATTTTTCTGAAATTTAAGCTTCTTTTGTGAAAAATTTAAAAGAAGACATTACAATTCTCCAGAGTATTAAATTTTTCACGATAAAATATAAGATAAGTCGATGTCCACTTAAAATAATGTATCTTTCATAAAGTGGAAGACTTTGCAATAAATAAAATGTTTTAGAAGATAACTACAAGGGAAATTCCCTGTTTCAATATACTTATTTTAGCTTTTTAACAAATCCATTGTAAAAGTAGCCTTAATTCATAAATTATGACTTTAGACCCAATTGTTCAATACGAAAAATAATATTGAATAATTTAAAAACTTTTTGGTTAAAAAAGTTTTTTGAAAAATGCTGTAAAATGCTTTATAAATGTATATACTATATATATATATATATATATAATTTTTTTATATATATATTTATCGGGGTAGTGGAAGATAACTAGACTCTAGGTTTTTTTTTTAAAGAAAACGTCTGGTTTTCATTGTTGCAATTGGTTGAGGTTAATAACCTTACTTACAAAATGAAATAATACGATGAAGAGTAAGTCTTTTAGATCAGGATGTGTGTTGAATGCTTAATTGTCTCGAAAGACATAAAGCAAAGGTCAATATTTTACTGTGTGTGGATGGCCAAACCGTAACTGCTAAAGCTAACAGTAGCAGACATTTCAAATTTTCTCACGAACTGCATGAAAGCTTTCAAAGGCTGAATATAGAATGTAACAAGGGATAACATCATAATTCTTACTTGGATTATTTGTAGTTAATGAATTTTTATATTAAATAATGCTTTAATTATGAATTCAAAAACTGTATTTTAATTATTATGTTCTTTTTTTTATTTTTTTACAAAACATAAAAACGTTATTTATGAGAAAGAATGTTTAAAAGTATAGTTCAAATTTTGTATTCTTTTAGAATTAATGCACTTCTAAATATCTAAAATTATTTTTATCACTACAAAAGTAAATCTAAAATTACAATCAAACGATCTACTAAAATATTTATAAATTAAAAGTTGTTGCATGACTCACTGATCATTTTAATGCATGTTTAAAACTGGGTTGCTACTAATAAAAATATTTTTATATTCTAGCCTTGATTACATATCCTGACACAGCGTGTTTTAAAGAGGACTTAAAGTGTATCATCACCATCATCATTATCGTAATCTAGTGCACTTATGTTACCAAGAAACGTTCTGTTACCTATTTTTATTCACTTTTTACTAGTACTACATCGATTTTCTAGCAATATTTTTTCTTAACTATACATGTAATGCATTACTTTTTATTGGGACATTAATGAAAGCTATCCAATATTTATAGCTATTTTTTTATTTTCAATCTAGCTTCCTAAAAAAGGAGAGGGCTAAATTAATTATAATATCGTAAAAGCCATAAAACTTTTCACTAACATTTTCTTTTAAAGGTTACCTATTGGCGCAGTGGTTACAGCAGTAGTTCTTTCTACATGCATGCGTCAAGTGGTACCGGTTCGATCCTCGTTGAATCCTAGACCTAAGATTAAAATTGACCAACAGACATTTTCTGTGTTTAGACAGTCGTGACCTTAGCTGTTAAAGCAAATTAAAACAAAAAAAAATTCTTTGTAAAAATTTTCCATCATCTTAGATATTTTATCTAAAGTAATTTTTATAAAATTGGACAATTTTAATCATTTTTACTACTCTAAGATGAATTTCAAATTATCCAACTTTTTGTTTCAAAAAAATTGATTTAATATTTGATTTATCTTTTTGTCCTTATTAACATTAACATTTTGTTCATAACTGAATCTATTAATTTTGAAAATTCATGATAATTATTTAGGATATCAATTGGAATTTGAACACTGACTTGACCTCTGGCGTGTAAAATGGAAATTTCATCACCACACCACTAAATAAAACACACAATTTATTTTCTAATTGATAATTTGAATCCTTACAAGTTGAGTTAAAATTAGCGTTGTAGATTTGTAATTTAACTTTGTTGTTAAGTGCTAACTTAAACAAACGTAACAAACAGACTGAAGTCCATTTGGTTCAAGCATTTTTAAAGAGGTATAAAAATTCCCAGAATCATTTAAATGGCAAAAATATGGAATAATTTTCAATTTTTTTTTATACCTGCAGTTTAACACTTTATTATTACTTTTACAATTACTACTTTATATAGGTACTTGTATATTCTTTGATATTTTTAAAATTTTAATAGCTTGTGAATCTGTCTGGCCTAATATTATTTTTTGCTTTTGCCAGTTCAAAAATATCACCATAAATCACCAGAATATGTTCCCGATACTTCAGCTACGTAAAACTGACCAAAATTATGTTAAGGATAGACATGCGTAAAGAGTAGCTACATACAGTTTTCTAATTTTCGCGTTAACATACAAAAAAATCATATGGAAGCGGAACAAACCTATTGTTAGTTAAAAATGTAAAAAAACCTTGTCCTTTAATGTTTTAGCCTACAAACCTTTAAAAAAGCTGTTACAATTCAAGCATAGGAATTTAAGTCCAATTTTCTTCATGTAGATTTACTAATGAATCAAAGATGATAAAATTGAATGTCATTTTGATTGGAAAATCGTAATGGGGACAATCTCATCATGGGGACAAAAAAGAATTGGTAAAATGTTAAAACATTTTAATTTTAATTTTGTGGTTCAAAAATTTATTATCTATATTTGTTAACATTAAAAGTGATTTCACTTAAATTTTCAACTGAATTTCTATGTATTCCACTATAATTTGGGATTTTACGTATTAAAAAAATACACAAGTCAACAATAAAAAAACTTTTTTAATGAAAATACTACTAATAATATTAAATAGAGTCTATGCACAGCCCTTCCAGGTAAAGCAAAATGTGCTCCTAACATCTCTTCAAATAAAGAAGTTGGGCCTCATGCAACAGTTTTTAAAGGCTTAGCCTGAATGTGGAGCATATGTTAAAAGTATCTCTGACAAAAGTTTCCACACCAGAAGCTAAACTAAAGAATCTCTCTTTGTCAGAAAATTCTAACGGGGAGCAAAGTGAGGGTCTTAAAAGAAACTTAAAGTGATGGAAAAATGTTATCAGAGCCGCTGGGATACCAAGATGATGGAGATAGGGAATATGGCTAGGAAAGTTCAGCACGCGACTGATGATAAATAACACTGCCGAAGAAACTTTATAGAAAAAAGAGTAAGAAATTATAAACCAATTCCAACTAAAAAGTACAACCTGTATATAAGTAGATTATATCACTGGCTTAATTAGCCTACTGTAAATACAAACTATGCTTCTGATGTAACATAGCGTTTCATTAATGTTTCCATATAGCATATTAAGGGGTTATACTACCTATTTATAATAAAAAGTAGATTTTTAGAAAACTCTCAGTGATAGAAAATGAAAACCAAGACCAGATTTGAATTCAGCTCACAAAAATCTTAAACTATCAGTTTTTCTAGGTTACTTGGTGGCGTGGTGGACTATATAGTTGTCCTATACGCCAGTGGTCCTAGATTCGAATTCCAGTGAAAGTCCAAGATTTTCATGGGTTTGCGGATTCAACAGTCGCTAATAACCATAGTATTGTAGTTGATGCAACCTAAAGTAAAAAAAAAAAAAAAAAAAACAGTTATTCAATCCAAAAAGTTTTTATTTTTTTTTGCAGGCGTGTAATTATAGGTAGTAAAAAAATAAAATCTCACAATTTCAATAAATATAAACACGTAAAAGCTAAAGATTAAATTTAATATTACGCTGGTTTTATTCCAACTTCATCAGGCATCTCAAATACCTATAAGTTAAAATAAATAAAAAAATTGGTCTTTATTACCTTATATTCTTAAATTTTTGGACATTTTTTAAAGACTTTTTGGGGATTTTTTAGTTTTTTGTCAATTTTGTAAAAATTTAAATCAATATTAAAAGGATAGATTGAGGATATAAAAATTTTTTTCAAAAATAAATATTTATGTACCTAATATTTTGTATCTTAAAGTTGTTGTAATAGAATCTTTAGAAAAGGGGTAAGAAAATCTCAATCATTTTGATAAGACTATCAAGAATATACGATATTCTTTTTAACTTTCCAGTATTATTCTTAAACAAGAGCTTATTCCTCCCTTATAGGTAAATTTATGTATACGCCCAAGACAATTTTTTCCATTTAATTTTAATTGCAAAGCTTTGTCGCAAGAAAGTTTATCTCTCTTGTGAATAAAATATATTTAAAAAACCTAAAGCAAATAAAGTTTTAAAAAATGAGACCCAAGAATAATTAAACAATACAAAAGAAATAAAAATCTTGAATGTCACGATAATTATTTTTATTTTTTTAAGCAAAACTTTCAAAAAGTTTGCACATTATAAATTATTAATAAAATCATAAAATTTGTTCTATTTACTTTATGAATTATTAATTTTGTCCCTACATTTTTTTAAATAAATAACTGTTCTTCCGCCTACAGCAAAAATGCTTTATCCGTTTTTTTTTCGCTCAAATAATCAATAAAGTGTAATATGGCCGTTGACTGTTTTAAAACGAAAATTATTGAAATTAAGCTTTTATAGCAGTGGTAACTTACAACCATTCTTATTTAGTAATTTTTGCTTTTTGTTGATTAAGCAAATTTGTCTTCAACGGTTTTTTTTTTACTAACTGTTGATTTAAATATTAACTCATTCGTAATATGTTTTAAGATGTTAGGTTTATCCTCAAATTACTTATAGGAATATAGTATTTATCGTTAGGTTGAATATCTGAATAATTGCGACATGAAATAAATATTCTGCATTTTGGACGTTGAAAGTTATCTATCAAAGTAAGGAAATTAAAAGTTGTAAAGAAAAAAGCAAATTTATTTTTTAAATTCAGATTTTAGAACCTAAGGTTACTCTATAAAAAACTAGTTAAATTTAAATATATATACGGTTAAAATATGGGTTGATGTCATATGAAATATCAATGCGTTTATGTAATCAACCAAGCCATACCTAGCTGTTAACTTCTTGGGAAATTGGGAAGACAATTAAACTAAAACGCTTGTTTTTCCTGGAGTTGTCTAGTTGTCCTGCAGGTAGCAGTAAAACAGGTACACTCCTGGGGGCTTCTGTCTTCGTACTAACACGTTGACCAAATCCCTACAAAAAGTGACGATAAAATGCTTATATAATATTTAAGAAAATATTCTAACATATAGCTATAGAAAAGGATAGAACATTCCAGATTTTTCGGTCAAAGCTTCAATAATAGATTCAAACCAGCTCAATATTTAACGGCCAATAATTGTATCGAACAAACTGGTAATCTCTACTACCTTCTACAACTTTCTCGTATATTGGGTTGCAGATATATAAATACAATAGATCCGCAGTCCGAAGCGAGTCTGAAACCAGTCTGATTTTGAATAAGACAGTGAACAGTAAGAATTGCGATATTCCAAGCGATTCAGTGCGAGAAAGTGATTGAACAGTGATGTTTTGTGAATAATTAATAATCACTGAGTGAAAATAAATAAAGTTTCTGGTATATTTATATAAGTTGAGCGTATAAAAGAATAAATATTTAGATATTTTATAGGAGTATATTATACAAAGTAACAACTTCATGAAATTCATACACACATTATCAAAAATTATGTTAAATAGTGGGTTGTCGATCCCGTGTAGCACCCAGGACTCCTTGGAAATTAAAAGCATTTTTTCCTCCACAATACTTCCTCTTTTTTGAATTTTACTTAACAAAGCGCTGTTTCAGAGTGACGGACGGCCCTGATTTTTCCACCATTTCATTCATTCGGGCGGGTGTTCCACAGGGTAGTAACCTTGGATTAATTTTATACTTTTTATACACTACTGATTTCTCAACTCATCCTGACACCGTAATAGCCACGTACGCGGATGACACCGTAATTCTTGCCATGGACCCAAATCCAGTTTTAGCCGCCAACAAAATGCAGCAGCATCTTGACTTGATCTCTGAATGGAGCCAAATATGGAAAATAAAGATAAATAATAATAATAAATGCACACAAATAACATTTACACTTAGACAAGAGACTGGTCCTCCAGTTCGTATTGACAACAATACCCTTACAACAACTACAACTGTACGATACCTTGGTTTTTACCTTGATATCCATATGACTTGGAATCCCCATACAAGACTTAAATGATAAGAACTAAACAGACGATACGCAAAGCTATGGCAACTTTTAGGTCTTCAATCCTCAATAAGCACTGATAACAAACAGACACTTCACAAGACACTAATACGACCAATATGGACTTATGGAGTAGAACTGTGGGGTTCTGCCAAACCATGCAATATCCAGCGGATCCAATCCTTGCAATCCAAAGTCTTACAACGCATCCTTTATGCCCCTTACTATGTCAATAACCACATTATCCACAAAGTCCTAAACATTCCTTTTGTTACCGACATAATTTCAAAACGTTTCCGTACCTTTCATTCCAAACTCTTATTACACTCCAATGTCTAATCCAAACGTCCAAGCCCTCTTCTCATTAACCAACCCAAACCTCACCTCACGGCGCTTAAAACGCTTATGGCCCCGTGACCCTTTCTAAAAGAATCAAAGGCAGTCACTAGCACTGGCTAGTAATTCTTAACCAGTCTTCGGTCATATGACTCGAAGCTGCGTATCTGCGTAAAATTTTTATTTTATTTTTATATCACCAATAAAGATTTTATTTAAAAAAAATATAAAAAATAAGGACTACTATTTGTAGAATATACTTTATTTTATTGCCAACGTTTCGTCAAATTTTTTGATTTCGTTAGCACTCAATATTTAATGAAATATAATGAATCAAATATAATGAAATTAATAAAAACATAAAAATTAGATAATAAATTGTTATATATAAAAAATTTGAGTAGAGGAAAGGTGTACAAGATGATTTCTCTAAACAAGAATTGAAATAAAATATACATATTTCTCTGTGAAACAAACTTGATAGCATTTACTATTGCCATATTTGTTTATCTAACTTTTATCATACTCAAAATTTCTAATTAAATCAGTTTACGTAATAATATATACATATTTTTAAAACTTTACAAAGAAATCATCTTATACACCCGGGTGGCTAAGATGATCCCTATGGTTGGGGTAAGATGATTCCAATGATCATCTTACCCCAATGTCGAGTAACCTTTTATTTTTTCAAGAATAAAGTAAGTAAAAGCGAAAATCATCAAGACTATAAAATGTCTTTAAGATAATTTTTTCTAACTCAACATAACATATACTCAGGTTTATAATTCAACAAAATAAACTCTAAAAAAACTAATCCAGTCTTCTGAGTAGTGGCTTCATTATGCAACTTTTCTTAAAAGTGTAATCGCTTTTTGGCTGGTGTTATGCTACACATTTCACAAATAAATGGATTTGTATCACCGGAAAACTTTTCCGTGCAATAAAGGCATTCTGTGTCATCTTTCTCAGATAACTCAGACGAGAAATATGATGTTTTCTTAAATCTTAATGTATGTAAATACATTAAAATCCTGGGGATCATCTTGCCCCAAGTGCAACTTTTTTATTCAAAGTTAATTAACATCACCCATAGTCACGCCGCTATTTCCAAGTAACCCAAAAATCAAAATTAGACGTATTAGAATGTCACAAACACAAGAAACATTGCGCTTACTAGTATGTAATAGAAGTAATGTAAAATTGAATTCAATCTTTCCTTAGATTAACTGAGCACAATTTATATTTTTTTCTGTTAAATCCAACACGCTGGTTATGCTGTCTTTGCAAATGGACAGCGGCGGGGTGGTATTCGAGGCTATGTTTTGTCAAAAATTCAACTAGATAGCGTTAGCTGTTTAGGCGCAATCGAAAAGGATCATCTTACCCAATGGGATCATCTTGTACACCTTTCCCTTACCTACCTAGTTCAACTACTCAAATTGCAATTATTTCATCGTTTTCAATATAATTTTGTCTTAAAAAGGAAAATACAATTTTGAGATGTCAAAAAATTGACCAAACATTAGCATAGAATAATTAATACTGTAACGTTTTTACGGGTTCGTTGGTTTGTGTATAATGACTACAAATTTATTTTAAACAATTGTTTATTTATTTATCTAAGACTTATACACTACAACAATGTTCACTGTCAACAATAGTCACAGTACTGTTTATATTTCACTATTACACTGTTAACTCTATTTACAATGTTTACAATAATCACAATTTATTTATACTCGCGATTCACTATTCACTTTATTTAACAATGCACTGATACTTTTACACTAAGCACTTCGAGGAATTTATTTGAATACTGTCGATGAACACTCGATGATTTATGTTAATACTCGTCGAACATTTATTTGTATACTCGATGATTTATGTTAATACTCGTCGGAGGTTTATTTGAATACTGAACTGTTGGCTCACCTTTCGAGCCATTTATAGTAGCGATCACCCGTTTCTAGATTTTTCGATTGGTAATCTTAGCGCCTGTCTTTCTCTCCTTCATTGGTATACCAATGGAGAGAATTCTAGAACAACACGTTCTTCGTCTCATACTTTGAACTGTTAATCCGTGGTCATAAAAGAACTTTAGGTGGTCCATCCTTTTGTGCAATTCTTATTGTTGGTTATTGGTTAATCCTCGACTTTCAGGCGCCAGACACAAATGGGTGTCTTGGATTTGTGACACTGCCCCCTCTTTAAAATCCTTTCGCCCCGAAAGGTATCCATGGCGATAGCGGCAACGCGAACCATAACGGCAGCCTGATGTTTGGTAAAAGAAACAGTCCACAGTCTTTTCTTTTGATAATGACGAACGGCCGTAGCAGCATACCAGGACGTGAATATCAGTAGACCGGAAAATCACTTCTATCATGGTACGTACTATCCTCCAATCGGCACCGTCGAAAGCACTGGTCAGCTTTGGGATCGCCACCTTCCTGATGTGTTGTCGCAGTAATTCTTCCTTCAATTCATGTAACGCGTTCCATAGAACTTGATATCCCTGTTTCTTGCCCTCCTTGGTCCGTGTCACGAGATAAAAAGCCTTCCTGGTGTTTCCAACTGGGATCTGGAGTGTTCGACCCAATCGAGGATGTTGGTTTCGAAGTTCATCGATGCCTCCATATTTCGTCCGGAACACGGCAGCTACTCCATGGGACATATCCAAATCAGTAGAGACGCAGTGAGCAAGAGAATACTCTGCAGGCACTCGGAATAGGTCTTGATTCCGTTCTTCTGTCACACCATATCGGATTGTTCGAGTCCCAGAGAATTCAGCCATGAATTCCTCGAAAGTCATTTCTTTTGGCGCTCCCATAGTTCGTAAGCGGGCCTCCTGTGTCGGCTGGTTGTCGTCTCCGTTGTACGGACTTAAACGATTGAAATGAATCACTCGAGGTTTTCCCTTCGGCTCCTTCTTTATTCGGTAGATGGTGTTGTTGATCCGCTCGATTACCACGTAAGGACCTTCCCAATAAACTTGGAGTTTCGGCGATAATCCACGTCGTCGTTTTGGGTTAAATAGCCACACTTTACTGCCAGGCTGGTAGATCTTTCCGTTGACCCCGGAGTCGTAACGGTCCTTCATCCGATCGCTTGCATTCTGGATGTTCACACGAACACGCTGATGTATGTCGTCCATTCGGTTCCGCAATTGGGTCACGAAATCTTCTCCAGCAATTTCTCTTCCAGGTGGGCATCCAAATTGTAGGTCACATGGCAAACGAAGTTCTCGACCCATGATGATCCTGGCCGGTGTTTCTCCAGTTGTTTCCTGGACTGATGATCGATACGCCAGAAGAAATAGGCTGAGGTACTGGTCCCAGTCTCGTTGATGGTCAGAGACGACTTTTGACAGGTATCGGTTGATGGTTCGATTCATCCGTTCCACTAATCCATCTGACTGCGGGTGTAATGCAGTGGTCCGAGTCTTCTTGATGTTCAGGATTCGGCATACTTCTTGGAACAGAGTAGATTCGAAATTTCGGCCCTGATCCGAATGTAACTCCAAAGGCACTCCGAATCGGCAAATCCATTCCTTGACCAGTACATCAGCAACTGTAGTCGCTGTTTGGTCCGGTAGAGCGTAAGCTTCAGCCCATTTGCTAAAGTAATCCATTACTACCACGATGTACTTGTTCCCCTTGTCGGTTTCCGGGAATGGTCCAGCTACGTCGATAGCGATCCTCTCGAATGGACTTCCTACATTATACTGTCGCATGGCGGCCTTCTGCCGTCTCTGTGGCCCATTACTCGCTGCACAGGTGGTACACTTCCTACAATATTCCTCCACATCCCGTCGGCTATTGACCCAGTAAAATCTGTCCCTCACTTTCATTAACGTCTTTGTCACTCCAAGGTGCCCTCCAGAAGTACCAGAGTGGATTTCCCTCACCACCTCTGGTATCCTACAACGTGGAACAAGAGTCTGTCTCCGCTCTTCTTTTCCATCCGCATTCACCAGCACCCTCTTCAGGAGTCCGCCGTCGACAACCAGGGATTCCCACTGAGCCCAATACGCCTTTACATTTGGGGAATATTTTGCCACCTCTTCCCATGTAGGTTTACGGTCCTCTTTCTTCCATTCGAGAATTGGTTTCATATCCGGGTCCTCTTCTTGATCCTTTTGTACATCGGTCGCTTGCCAGTCGTCCGCTACTACGGTGGTTCTGTAGATTTCGGGATCGCGTTCTTCCGTCCTGGTACAATGCTTGCAATTGTCAGGGCATGGTCGTCTTGACAATGCATCAGCATTTCGATGCGATGTTCCAGCTCGATGTTCGGTGTTGAAGTCGAATTCTTGAAGTCGTTCGATCCATCTGGCCACTTGTCCTTCGGGATTCTTGAATTGCAGGAGCCATTTTAGAGCTGCGTGGTCGGTTCGTAGCAGAAAGTTCTTTCCGTAGAGATACTTGTAGAAATGCTCGACTGCTTTGATTACTGCCAGTAGTTCCCGCCTCGTTACGCAGTAGTTTCTTTCCGGCTTGGATAATGTCTTGCTGAAGTATCCGATGACTCTCTCTTCTCCATCCTGTATTTGAGATAGGACTGCTCCAACTCCTACGTTGCTGGCGTCGGTATCCAAGATGAATTTCCCCGATGGTAGTGGGTAACTCAAAACAGGAGCCGTAGTCAGAGCGTGCTTCAGCTTTTCGAAAGCATCCTGGCAGATGTCCGTCCATTCGTAGTGATGTCCATTTTCGGTTAATTTGGTCAACGGTTTGGCGATGTTGGCAAATCCAGGTACGAAACGTCGATAATATGTGCAAAGTCCCAAAAAGCTTCGGATTTCGTGCTTGTCTTTCGGTATTGGCCATTCCTTCACGCTTTGGACTTTCTCTGGATCGACTGCTACTCCCTTATCGGATACGATATGGCCTAGATATTGGACCTTGCGTTGGAATAAATGGCACTTTTTCGGGCTCAACTTCAGTCCAGCTTCTTGTAATCGTCGAAATACTTCCTCCAGGTTCTTCAAATGCTCCTCAAACGTTCGTCCCACAACGATGATGTCGTCAAGATACACCAGGCAAGTTTTCCACGACAATCCTCTCAAGACAGTCTCCATCAATCGTTCGAATGTCGCAGGAGCATTACAAAGTCCAAATGGCATAACTGTGAACTGCCATAATCCGGAACCAATGGTAAACGCCGTCTTCTCTCTGTCCTCGGGTGCCAATTCTACTTGCCAATATCCACTCTTCAAGTCAAGGGTCGAAAAGAATTTTGATCCGGCCAAAGTATCGAGGGTGTCATCTATCCGAGGAAGTGGGTAACTGTCCTTCTTCGTCACGTTGTTCAGTTGACGGTAGTCCACACAGAAACGTGTCGATCCATCTTTCTTCTTGACTAAGACTACCGGTGAAGCCCAAGGTCCATTTGATGGTTCGATTACACCATCGCTTTCCATTTCGGCTATGATGTTTTCAGCCTCTTCACGTTTTGCCAATGGTAGTCTTCGCGCTGGTTGTCGGATTGGATTGGCATTTCCCGTGTTGATTTTGTGTTTGACGATGTTGGTTCTTCCTCCTTGTCCATTTCCGATGTCGTAGACGTTCCGATATTTACCGAGGAGTTCCCGCACTTTTGTCTTCCGATCCGGCGTCATTTGTTGGGTGGATTCTGCCAATAACGTTGTCAATTCACTTGGAAACTTGGTATCCGTATTTTCTTCCGTCTTGACCTGTCGGACTACAGATGAAACCGGTGTGCAGTAGCCCAAAACGGTTCCCGCCTTTATCGTCATCGGGCAGTAGTTGGTGTTCATTACCCGTACCGGAATTGTTTGCAGCACACGAACCAGGGATTTTCCAAGTATCATCCCTTTCCCGACTTCAGTATCATGGGTTTTCGGCTCGAACATCATGATGTTTCCATTGGCGACTCCATTCTCCGCAGTTCCTCCTAGGATTGTCTCGCTTCGTTCTGGTAATGACACACTCTCGGCCAAGACGATGCACAACTTGTTCTCATCCCGACGGTGAAGTACGAGTTCTTCCGAATTTATTTTCAACACACCACGCTTGAAATCCAGTGTGAAGCCCCGACTTCCGATGATGTCCATTCCAACGATAAATTCTTCGTCGATGTCCGCCACGAGCACTCGATGTTCAAAGCTGGTAGTACCGATAGTAAGAAGGACGTCGACTTCTCCGTGGACGGTGGTGGCTTGTCCATTTGCCGTTCGCAGTCGCCATCGTGATGGTGAAAGGCGCTTTTTCGCTACCACGTCTCTTCTTACTACTGTCCTCGTTGCTCCTGTATCCAGCAGGAGATTTCGTTGTTCCCCATCAATACTTCCGTCGACAAAAATACTGCTGGACTCGTGTCGTAGTGCGGCAACAGTCGCTTCCTTAGTCTTTGTTGAGGTCTGTTTGATTCGGGTCGATGATTGCACCAAGTTTCCACAGCCACATCTCACTTCCTTGGCTTTTTGTTTGGCTGGTTTCCGGCTTTCCATCACGCGAATCTGACTTGTTCCATAGACGATCATCTTTGCTGCTTCGATTTCGAGAGCACGGGTGAGGGCTTCCGTTAGGCGGGTTGGCCGAGCGAGAACCAATGCCTGGCGGGTTTCCCCGTCCCGTACCCCGTCGACGAAAGCTTGGACGGCCAATCTTTCCACGATATTCTCCGGTGTTCCTGGGTAAGCAAGGCGAGCCATTCGGGCCACATCGGCTTCGAACTCTTGTAAAGACTCTCCCGCCACCTGGACCCGGTGTTTTAGCTGTGTATGGAACACATGCTCGAGGTGAGTCTGCCCATATCGCATTTCCAATCGTTGGACCAGCTGTTCGTAATTGTTCATGTCATCCGGGGCCACGACCTGGAGGATATTTAGTGCATCCCCGGATAAGGAAAGCACAAGATTAGTCGCCTTTTCTGCTTGTGTCCAATTGTTATGCTTGGCCACAGTTTCAAACTGGGCGAAAAAGTTTGCCCAAGGAACTTTCCCATCGAATGTTAGCAGCTTTACCAGATTGTGACCACCTGAATTCGTCGCCAAAGGTGCCCTTGCGATATTTTTATTTTCACCAACGATTGGGCTCACCTCAAATTCCTTGAATTTCTTTTCGATGAACTGGAATCGGTCGTCGAATTCTCCCTTGATGTTGTCGACTTTCTCGTCAAGTTTCTCCCTTATGTCGTTGACTTCTTCGCGGAATTTTTCTTCCATGCCGTTGACTTCTTCGCGGATATTACCGACCTCTTCGTCGAGTTTTCTTTCGATTTCGTTGAATTTGCTTTCCATCGTTCCCTTTAGGTCCGCTCGGAGGTCGTCGTTGTTCTTTTGAATCGTTGCCCTAAGATCCTCGCTGTTGGCATCGATCTTCTTCAATTCAGCTCGCAGGTCTTCATTGTTGGCCTCGATTTTCCGTTGTAGATCCTCATTGTTCTTCTTCAGTTCTTCATTGTTGGCCTCGATTTTCCGTTGTAGATCCTCATTGTTCTTCTTCAGTTCTTCATTGTTGGCCTCAATCTTCCGTTGCAGGTCTTCATTGTTGGCCTCGATTTTCCGTTGTAAGTCCTCCAACATTGTTTCCGACGACTTGAATAGGAACGTTTCCGGATCATGTCCTTCCGATCTTAGGGCCTCGGCGAGTCGTTCCTTGAGTACCGTTTTCTTTCCTTCGGTGCTCAGCTCCCGCTCTTCTAATTGTTCTTTCAATCCGAAACTTTCAATTTGTCCAACGTCGACATGTTGAATTTATTTATTTTTTATCACTTTATCACTTAATTTATTTTATGTCACACAAACCCCACACCTGACACCAATGTAACGTTTTTACGGGTTCGTTGGTTTGTGTATAATGACTACAAATTTATTTTAAACAATTGTTTATTTATTTATCTAAGACTTATACACTACAACAATGTTCACTGTCAACAATAGTCACAGTACTGTTTATATTTCACTATTACACTGTTAACTCTATTTACAATGTTTACAATAATCACAATTTATTTATACTCGCGATTCACTATTCACTTTATTTAACAATGCACTGATACTTTTACACTAAGCACTTCGAGGAATTTATTTGAATACTGTCGATGAACACTCGATGATTTATGTTAATACTCGTCGAACATTTATTTGTATACTCGATGATTTATGTTAATACTCGTCGGAGGTTTATTTGAATACTGAACTGTTGGCTCACCTTTCGAGCCATTTATAGTAGCGATCACCCGTTTCTAGATTTTTCGATTGGTAATCTTAGCGCCTGTCTTTCTCTCCTTCATTGGTATACCAATGGAGAGAATTCTAGAACAACACGTTCTTCGTCTCATACTTTGAACTGTTAATCCGTGGTCATAAAAGAACTTTAGGTGGTCCATCCTTTTGTGCAATTCTTATTGTTGGTTATTGGTTAATCCTCGACTTTCAGGCGCCAGACACAAATGGGTGTCTTGGATTTGTGACAATACTCTACAAATAGGGTCCTTATTACGCACTATTTAACATAGTTACTAAATATTGAAAGGACTTAAAGACAACATAAATTATAAGAACCTAATAAGTAAACATTGATTTATAAATTGTATTTACATTTTGCAGAATGAAAATAAATAAGAACCGAGAAACAAAAAAAAAAATTCTCATTGTACAAATAAATGTGAAAACCATTTGTTACCTTTGTTTTTTGAATATGAAACTTAAAGCATGGTGGATAATTTTAGGGTTGTGTATAAAAGAGGCTGTAAGACAGATCATTCGATGTTGGGAGGTCAAAATGACAGTTTTGTAATTAATCGAAATCCCGTTTGACAAGTGAACACCAATAATTCATAGGACATTTCAGATATGAGCATATTCTCAGCTTGCAAAAGTCATTCTTCCGTTCATGAGCATTGGAATTATATGAAAGATAAACATCAAAGTCTTCAACGTTTCATAAAATGTTTCTCTGTGTGTATTCATTTTATTTCATTCGCTTTTTCTCATATTGACATCACACAGAAGTAATATCTAAAGATTTTTCAAGATATGAATATAGTATTAACATATTAATCGTAACTTAAAATTTAGTTATATATTTTCACATTAAAACGTGCTCTTTGAATCGAATCTTTCATTACATGAAGGTTGCATTGGTTCCAAACTGGCAAGAATGTTTTTAATTATCATTCTGAATTTCGTGAAATTTTAATGTTTAGCTAAGAAAATTTACAAACATATATTTTTTTTTACTAAACGTATTTTCAATGCTTATTTTGTCTTTGTAAAAATCTTCTTTGATATTCACTTTAACAAACAAAAAGGTAAAAATGTTTAATTATTTTTCTTCATACAAAGGTGTGAACAGAAGGTTAAAAAACGAAGAATTATTAACATTTGAAACAATAAAAATATACCTTCTTATTTAATTCTTCGTTTTTTTAAATCAAAAAAATGTAGGTACTGATGTTAATTTAAAACTTCAAAAATCAAGTAAAGAACAAATGATTAACATGAATAAAAAAATTGGTTCTCAATAAAGATGTATGTAGGTACTAAAGTTCCAATTTTACTTGTGCTTTTTCCATTGGTTTGTTCAAATAGATACGGAGAAAATAGTCTTTGAGGCAAAGGAAAAAAATTGAATTTCCGTTTTCAATTGAATTTTAGTTTTATAGATCTTATAAAAGCAAAGATAGGTATATTATTCAATAATAAAAATATTTATGACGTTGTATTACGTAGCTGATATTTTTGCGTAACATCGATAACAAGTCTTGAGCTCTGATAATATACGTTTCTAATGTACTGGCATTGACTTCGATTGAGCGGTGTTTGTTTTGCATTTTGTTTAATTTCTTAGAAAAAAAAATGATTTTTCGATCTGTTCACACGTATAAAAAATTTTCAAATTTTATACCATGAATTGAGTGTAACATTCTAATTTTGAAATGAACAAACAAGCACATTTAATGTTTGACTTTATATATTTAAAATATTAACATTTGATTAGATTTTGTGCCAAATATATGTTAAGTAGTGTAGAAATTAAGTCAAGTAGTAAATCCTTACCTACAGTAGGTCGAGGAAGGTCGTTTTGCCCAAAAAAGTAAACAAAGCCTTCAAAGAACTTTGTTAAGATCAATTCGATAGAACAGATTTGCCCAAAATGTTATAAGACAAAGCCAATTTTTTATAAAAGCAGGCTTTGTCCTTAACATACTTAGGTAATTATTATAGCGGTAAACCTGCTACGACATTGTCTGTAATTACTCTTAATGCTAAATAATATTCATAATAAGTCTAATAAGCAGTGATAAGTTATTATCAATTTAATCATCAATAAAATTCTTGATCATAATATAATAAATTGGTATCAATTTATATTTTGTGCCAAAAAAACATTCTTCCAATATATCTATTGTTTATCTTAAACCATATGTGAAATTTTTAAATTTTTTACTTTTATTTTTATTTTTTTTTTGTGTTTTAAGTTGCTTTAACATCTAAGGTCATATCACGGCTGTTTAATAACAAAAAAATTCTGTTGGTCATTTTTATATCATGTCTACCACTTGATACATAGCGCGGAGATCAACTGCTCTTAACCGCTGCGTCAGTGACATATTTTTAATTTCTTTTTGGGTGATTTATGACGTATTGTAAATTCATACTATACCATCACATTATAATTGTGCTAATATTCATATTGTAGACATTTTAAATAAACAATCAGAAACTGTATATTATACAATGAATATTTACGTTTATCTATGTAAACTGTTGAACACGTAAATATGCACTCTTCGTGTAGACTCTTTTCTCACGTCCAAAAAAAAAAAATGTTGCAGCAAAAAAAAAAACCATTATAAAGTATACCATATACCTAACTTATTTGAGGAAGTCATTTTTAGATTAAATTAATTTAATTACAAGTTAAAACAAAAATGTACCGACAAAAAAGTAAACCTATAAATTATAAACTATGGCTTAGTGATAATATAGATATAGATACTTGTAACGATTCATCCCAATTATTCATCCTCCATTTTAATTTGATTTGAAGTTATGTGAAGCCTAATAAACCTCACTTGAACAAGCCTCGCAATTTCATCACATACCATCCCATAGCGTTATTAACCTCACAGTTTTAAATACAAAAATTTTATTCGTTTCAATGTATTAATGCGCTTTTTTCATGAGTTTGGTGAGCAGTTTAATTAAAACGACATGAACGATATAATAGAAGCCACTTGACTTTTTATGCCTCTTTTAAACGTTTCCATATCATTTTTATGATAAATTTAGTCTCATATTTTACAGGTTTTACGAAATATTTTTAAAGAAGTAATTAGTAAAAATCAAATTAGAATTAGTGACACGATTAATATTTGAGGATATAAACGTTTTGTTTCTTCGAGCTTATTATTAGTATAAACTTTTTTAGGAACTAACTTTGAGAATAACGGAAAAATGCTTTAATTAGATATAAAGAAAAATATGTAACTAACTATTATAAAAGAAGAAAAAATGATCATTTATGATTTCTTATGAAAAATTGCGTTATTGAAGTTTTGCTATTTAAAAATATTTTTTATATAACTTTTCCTCTCAAGTAAGTTTTGAAAAATGCAATGAAAGGCGTTTTTTTTTAATTCTAGTAAAAAGCTTCTGAAATTATAGTACAATAAATACGTTATTCTTGACTGATATATAACTGAAGATAAGTTAAATTGTTTTACCCCCTGTCTACCTAATATAAATATGCATACATTTTAAATTGGAAGTACCTACTTCAGTCTCTTAACAACATTATCTCTACCTATATATAAAACAATACAGAGCTTTTAAAAAGTTACATTTTTCCACTGGTTTTATAAAACAAAACGTAAACGAATTGATTGAGATTGGTCCGTGCTCTAAAATTTAAAAAAAATTGTCGTTATCCTACACAAAAATACTTAAATGAGAAAGTTTTCTATAAATCTTAAATTCACTGGCAATAGAAAGAATGATTGTAACTTTTCAAAAACTAGAAAAAGAGAAAACATAGACATTTTAAAAGCTACAGATAAGAATTGAAATAACTTTCTTATGTTTCATTTTAATTCGCGTACTTGATACTCGTAAATTTTACGTGAAAGGAGCGGGAATCTATGTAAGTGAAATTAAGGAGGAAGAGACCAAACATTAATTTTTGTAAGCGACGAGGATGGGTTAGCAAATAGCTTCTTTAACATTCTTTGTTGGTTTTGTTAAAAAAGATAATGTTTTTTCAGTAGGTTATACTAATGGTTATTTGTAACTTATTTTTCTATTATGTTTCATAAATTTTATTCATTGTTAAGTTGCTTCATTAAATATCTCTTAAAATGCAAGTTTCAATTAGATGAAATCAATCACAAGCAGTTGTAGATTGTAGAATAGTATTATAAAAAAGGCAAATATTTAAGGAACAGAATTAAGGACTAAAGATTAACTTAACATTGATCGTAAATTATACATTTTTATTTACATCCTTTAAAATTTAACTGTAACTTATTTTAAAAATCAGTTTTGTGTCTTTGTTTCACATAGTTGCGTTGATATTTAGTATTTAAGTTTTACGACGGTTACATCTGATAATTTAAGGGTTGTCTTACTAAATTTATAATTGTTGGTTTACCTTGAAATTTTAATCTGTTAATTTAATTATACCTATCTATCAATCTTAAGTCTATCTATCTATCATATCTATCAAAAATATTCCGCTTAATGGAAAACATTTCAAAGGCTTTTTAAAAAACTTAATTAAAAAGAAATTTAGTTTGCAGTATTACAAACTAAATAAAAACAATATTTTTGGTTTACAATTACACTTTAATCAACACGGTAGAACCATAAACATTTAATCATAGGTTTGTTCCGTCCAACGTCCAGCTATGGCGATACTCAAACACTGACCGACAGACAAAGAGCAAGACACATTGACTAAGGGATAAGAGTGAGTGAAGTGTGAACTGTTGTGAACTGTTTCAGCAGATTTGTTCCGTGCGAACATCCAGCCCCATCCAGCAGTCAGCGCAGCCATTTACGTACATTTTCATAACGAGCGCTTATATCGACACTGTTCGGCATGCTTCTGTGCTGCCTCGCCGCCCCTCGCCTTTGCTGAAACAGTTTTTCACTCACTCTTGTCTCTTGGTCAACATTATCTTGCTCTTTGTCTATTTTCGTGTTTGTGCATCGCCATAGCTGGACGATTGGGGTAAACCTCATGTGATCATGGTATTTTGCCTTAAATTCAATACATGATAACTATTCTAAATCAAAAAGTCGGTGTAAGGTTCTTAATGAAAGATGTAAAGAAACATTATCAAAATTTTTATCAAGACATTTAGTGGTACATTGACCAAAATGTCGCTTTATACGCTAATAGTTCTATGGTCAAATCCCAATGCAAGCCTAAAATGTTGCTTAGATTTGCGGATTTGACGTTCGCTAATGACATTAGAAAGTTACAAATTTTCACAAGTTTTCAATCATCATTTTAAAGCCAGAGACTCTCTTTAAGACTCTATTTAAGATAAGACTCTATATTAACAGTAATTCTTGACACTATACAGTGGTTTCTAAAGTAGGCATTGATACCGATTTAGGGTAGGCCAATAGTAGTGCCAGGAGCATTTGATGGTGTTGAATAAAAATAGGGCCGTGATAACCACAAAGAAATAAAAGGAGATAAGAATTTTAAAAAAACTGTTCATACATTTTCATTATTTACGTGGTATATTGCAATATTATTTTGCAAGTAATCAAACAAATGCGTGATGTCAGTTATAAACAACCACTTCAAGTCATTTCTGGCTATTTTTAGTAATTTCTAGCGAAACAATTTGGCGTGTAATTTTGCTGAGTAATTATTTTTCTAAAAAGAGGATTCTAGGTACAAAAAGTTTGGGAGACAATTTTTTTATTTTTATTTAAGGTCGTATCAACTACTAGGTCATTACCGACCGTCGAATCCGAAAACCCAGAAAAAAATCTTGGGCTTTCCTTGGGATTCGAACCTAGGACCACTGGCGTAAAGGTCAACTATCTAGTCAACCACGCAACTAAGTGACCTTTGGGAGCCTATGCTCTGGTGCAAAAGATTACACAAAACAACCAAAAACAGCTAAAATTATTTTTAACAACTGGAATAGATAAAGTAAACTTTTAAAGGGTGTGAGGATTGTTTTAAGTATGTGTAGAATGTAGACACATTTATAAAAATATTTTCTCTTGATCGTAACAGTTCAAGTTACCTTCCTATTCCTTTATCTTAAGCCGAATATCGTAAAGTCAATCAATAAAGGCCATTGGAAAAATCATTTAATGTTTTTGTTATTATTGTAATATCGTTTCTGGAGCTTCATCGCTAAAATTAATTTTAATTGGTATTATTTAATGAATTGAAATATTGAATTTAAATGTGACAAATTATAAAATAACTAACCATTAACTATTTTAATAAATAAAATAACAAATTAATTTACGACCAGTAAAAAAGAAGAATTTCGAAATAAATTTTCTTTTGAGTTTGATTTTTGAGCTGTTTTAATTTTGTTGTTGTTGTTGTTTAAAGTCGTTTTAACAACTAAAATCATATCACGACTGTCTAAACACAGATAATTTTTATTGGTCAATTACATCTTAGGTCTAGGATCTTAATTCTAGGATTCAACGGGGATCGAATCCAGTACCACTTGGTGCATAAAGCGGAGAGAGCAATTGTTCTAACCACTGCGCCAATAGGTGGTCCTGTTTTAAGTTAAAAATGTTAGTTTTTTGCTATTACGCTATTTTTTGTCTATATAAGTATTAATTTATGTTATCATACGAGTATTTAACCAAAACAAGTGTGAATCATATGAAACTATTTTTTTATGGTTAATATACAATTACTGACTCGAAAAAAATAAAAGGCCACAAAGGCGAAAGGAGACTTCTTTTAAGTTACTTATTATTACAATACGAAGAATTAGAAGTTAATATAACAAGACTTTACTCCAATTTTAAAATTTTCATTGCCTTAGTTTAAACATAGCATTAATGCAATTAGGTATTATAACCCGTTAATATTTTGTAGAGGAAACGTTTAAAATAGCCATAACGGAAATAACATTCAAAATATCTCATTATAGTCATGTTATTAGGTATTAAAATTCTAAGCTTGTATTATTTGAGCCCAAGCTCGTGTTTGTATTCGAATCTAGATTTGAAGTATGCCATTGGCAATTTAGGATTCACCAAGTCAAAGGACTGTATATTTTGATCTTTGTTAGTTAAATAACTTTCAAATTTGACACTTGACTAGGGTCAATATTTGAATATTAACATTTGACTTTCTTTTAAGCCAAATTAGAGTTAGGTACCTTGCAAATCAAGTCAGGAAGCTAAAGACCAAGGCAAACAACGAATTCCTACTGGTAGTGCTGTCTATTTTATTCAAATTAATTTGAACTATGTTGATAATTATTTCTTTTTAATCACAAGTAAGGCTTACTTCAATGTGTCGCAAATGTTTCGTGAAATAACCGCTATTTCTTTTGTTCATGTAATGGCCATAATATATGCTAATGTTAACGGACTAACCCCGCCTTAGCCAAAGAAAAAAGGTAGAAAACTTACAAGGAAAGTCTTTTTTATAAAAATTAAGAAACTTATGTCTGTAATACGATAGCAAAGTTATTTTTTATTGATATCTACGAAATAAAATACTTATAAAGATTTAAAACAATTGTATCAGAATAGGTAAGATGTACAATATATTTTCTGTAATATATTACGACGTACTATCTATTATTGAAGAATCAACTGAAATTTGATCAGATATTTAGCAGATTACACACTACAAGAAAATTATTTTTCACAATTTTTTTCAATGTTGATCCATAGACAATGTTTTACTCAATTTCCAATTTGTATAAACATATTGAAGATTCATAAGGGGGGCATTTATGAAAGTACAATGCTGAATAATTTGATTTTTATAGTTCAAATCCTCAACGTTTAGGTTTAGTGAATGATCTTTTCGAAAGAAAAATTCATTTATGGTTTTATTTTTCTATTGCATTCATATAAAATTTACGTGTCCAGAAATAAAGATACAAGTGGAAAAGTAGAGGTTACAAGCTGCGCCGACGCTAATCAGTGAAATTCGCGTGACTCCCTGGAGCATCCTGACGCTAGAGTGTGACGACGCTGTTCCAGTCAAGTCCCGACGCTGCCAAGCTTTGTATCTGAGCTATCATTTTTCGGAACACCGACAACTTACTACTATCTCTCTTTCCTATACTTCATCCAATGTTTAATGTGTTAGTGAATATGTGCCGATACTAAACACAGAATGTGAGTGCTATCAATACACACGTAACACGTCAATATACTCATTATGATATGATAAAAGATGATTTCATACAAAATAAAGTGATATAAAAAGAAAAAAAAAATCTCGTGAAACTTGTGAAATTTAGCAGAACTTAATATATTTAAGAAGTTTCAAGAACTTTTAACAAGGGAAACAACTGAACCATTAACGTACGTATTTCATCACTTTCTTAGATACACTTTTTAAAAAATAGAACCATTTAATTTTATTATTATTTTCACATAAATACAGACAGTTGTTTTTAAAATTTTAACACTTAAATATACCTTTACAACAATGAAATTACAATTTTCTAAATTATTTCTCGGTTAGAGAGGCACATAATTAAATAATCGCAAGCTTTCATTTTTAATGGTACTTAAGTGTTTATACAGCGTTCAAACATTAATTCTTTCACATTAAAGTTGAAATAAATTGTTAATCTAATTTCATTGTAAAAGTACCTACCTACCGTAAAAAGGGAAACATCGGTATTGTAAATTTTAACTTAACTCTTTTTATTTCAATGTAAGTGGTAGGTAAATATTTAAATTTTCAATTAATTAACATAAAGCAAAAAAAGTATTTCGATTTAATGTCATTAATTAAATTTCATTAATGACTTTTGGTTTGATTCCTGGTAGAGGGCAAAATTTTAGCAATATACATTTTCTTCTTTATTTTCTTGCTTATTTTACATCAGTTACTTCTTAATTACTTTTAAGTGAGCACATAATTTAATTTTGCAGTAATAAACAAATTAATAGAAATTCCTGTTCCAAAAGGTTTTACCTACGGTTAAAATATAGGGTCTTAAGAAATTCTTGACATTTTTAAAACAGTAAAATAATGTTGTGCGTATTTATTATACGTTTTCACAAAACACAAGACATTCATTTGATTTCGGTATGAATTTAAATAAAATTATTCAAATTTTGATTCAACGTTGATTATACAAAATGGTGTTTTCATAATAAGATTTTTTGTGGTTAAATATAACTTTTGTAATAAGAGTATTTTTGTGAAACGCTTCCTTAAATTAAGTCTTTTCAATAAATGAGCTGTCTTTCCTCTACTATATATATATATATATATATATATTATATATTAAACTTTTAGAATAGGAAGATGTGATAAATTATAATTTTAAAATAAATTATTTGCTAAAATATCTACATAATTCATATGAATCTTTACTGAATTACAAAATAATCAAGCATTTATAAAAGTATACCAAGTTTGTATACCACTATACTAGACAAAGCATTACGACTGAAACATGATTTTCTGTTTCTCGTTTAGTTTTATCTGAAACCAAAGCATTTGCAGTTAAATTAGAATGAACGTCACTGTCTCGTTATTGTGAAATTATTTTTTATTTATTTATCTACAAAGGTTAGTAACAAGTTTTCGATAAAATAAGTCAAAAATTGCGATTTATTAAAAAAATTACTAAATTACTTAGCTATAATATATATATATATATATATATATATATATATATATATATATTACTCTATTTCAAACACAATAGAACAATGTACCTAGTTATAAAAGACTTTAATTATAACCACTCAATCGTGTTTAGCAAACAAAGGTTAAACTTAGCAACTTGTACAAAAATACTGATTTATTTTAAATATACCTGGAAATGTTCAAACAGAATTGAGTAACTAAGCATCTATTAGAAGTACTTGACTTGATTTTTAAGAATAATGACTTAAATTTGAATTACAATCAAATCGAACTCAAGTAAAATGTTAATATTTAAATATAAATTGCATTTGCAAGTTAGTTCACTTCAAAGTTTGTCGGTATCTTAAACTCAGTTCATTGCACCAAGTGCCAAAATACTTGACTTGAGTAATCACTACTTTCTACAAAGTATTTTCAATAAAAAAAAACTACAGGAAAAAGAAACAATTAGGTAAAAAAAATTTTTATGCGACTTAAACAGCTGAGGTCATGCGCTAATTTTGCGGTTATATTTTAATGTATTTTTTTATGATTTACTTATTTCAGCCTTTCAACCACTTCACATTGGCTGACTTGCACTAAAACACGCTCAGTTGAGTTAATTAAAGAAAAAGTTTTTGCACATTAATGCCTATAGGTGGTACTAAGTAGTTCTTTGTATTTTGAAGTTATCTCTTACTTTTCCAAAATTAGAATGTAATTTTTATCATTGTAAGAATGTGGTGTGATGAATACATTTAAGGTCACTTAGACAGTTTCCTTATTCTCCAGTTGCCCACCAAGTCAAGTAATTAAATATTTTTCAATAAATTGTGCTTGATATTTTGACTTGAAAATGAAATAACTTATAAAATCAACGTTTGATTTGATCTGGTATTTGAATGATTTTAACTCGATTGGATTAAATTTCAAGTCCAATTTAGATCAAGTAGCGTGAAATTCAACACAAGAAGCTCTGAAATCAAGTTAAGCAATGAATCTATTGTGGTCTTCTCTTGTTCTCTTCTCAACAAGAAGACAAGAAACTCTAGGTGTTTTTTTTTTATAAGTTTTCAGATTTATAGGTCGCTAATAACCATAGTAGTTGATGTTACTTTATATAACCAAAAAAAAAACTAAAACAAAATATATATTTTTTCATAATTAATATATTTGCAAATCTTTGTTATTTTGTATTGATACATATAATTGGAGTTATATAGTTTCTATATATACAATGAATGCAATATGAATATCAGGTCGCGACGTTTCGCCATATATTATAGCTCCCTTAGGCTCTCTTATTCATGCTCAGCATTCGTGTCGTTTTGAAGACTTGCATATACCAATTATATATTTTTATCTATTTTAAAAACGAATTTGACACTCAGGATTGATGTTTATAAAAAAAAATATTTTTTTTTCTACTACTATTTGAACAAAAAGAACCATATTTACATTTCTTCTTTGTCATAGCCTAGTTTAAGCAAAAAAGGTCTTTTGAAATATTTTATTGTATTAAAGATAACATTAATATTACTTATTTGCATTTCATTCAACAAAACTAATTTTTGGTGGTAAGATTAAACCATTTACAAAGAAAAAAAGTTTATTATTTATATGCCATGTACCATAGTTAAATATTAATATTTCATCCGTGAAATAAAGTTTTATGCAGAAAAATAAATAACGCTACATTTTTGAGTTAATTTTAATAAGTAGGTATATGTAAATTAAAAAAAAAACATATTGAAATTTTTTCTAAAACAATTAAACATCAGTAATGGAAAAGTTTTATGAAAAAATTGTTTTGACACCCAGCTATGTATTTAGTGGAGAAAGTTTATAACGTTAATTATGAATAAATTCAAATGTTTAACATTTTTTAAAATGCTATAAAGAATTTAAATTAAATGTATGAAATATATACTTTTATAGTCAAAAATGAAGATCTATATTAGAATTCGATGTTAAAGGTAATTTTGTATTACCTTTAAAACAACTAACATTTGAATGAAAAATAAAAGAAATTAACATTATTCGAGTTCTTATCCATAGTTAATAATAAACAGTGAAAAGTTCATTTTTAACGGATATTTTATTATTTAGTTGATTTTTTTTGTCAATTTTGTACGACGTTTCGCTACTTTCGTAGCTTCTTCAGGTACTTAATTTAAACACCAACTGTTCTATTGAAACGTCGTACAAAATTTAAAAAAAAAACATCAACTAAATAATAAAATATCCGTTTAAAAACTTTTGACTGTTTCATAAAAGAAATGTTTATATTTTAAACGGTTTATTCAGGATAAAAGTAACTCGTATAACTTCATGTATCAGCCACAAAATTCAAACTTGGTTTGATTTTCTCCAATATACCTATAGCGAAGAACATGCTTATACGAAAACTTACTACATCCACGATTGCACATTGTCTTCAGTTAACCGAGTTCCTACATAAGCTGAATTGCAGGTAGAGCGGTAGATAGTTCATATTGAGTAATATAAAATGAATAAAATTCTTGAACATTGAAAAACCATTCTACTGGATTAAAAACATTTCATTTTTATTTAACTAGAAATAAACGGATAAAAAGAGAAAAGAACTTTATGAAATTATTTCTTTTATTAACTTTAATTTAAATCAAGAGAAAGAACATCCACTTGAAACTTCTTTTATCAATTATGGTTTAAAACATGGTTTTAATTTATTGATACTTTTTTTAATCATTAGATTTTAAAATTTAACTAATGGTGGGTTCACACGAGGCGAGTTTTGTTGAACGAGTCTAGTTGAAAGGTTCGAGATGAATGAAAAACTACGTGTTGGCGCGTTCAATCAGTGTTCACACGGTTCAACTTGACTCGAACGAGTCTAGTTGAACGAGTCTAGTTGAACAAAAAACCACGTGTGACCATTGTTTCAAGTAAAGTGGATCGATTTTTTTGTGGATCAACAAATGTTTGACCGAGTCAATCTTTTGTTGATCAAGTGATGAGTCACGATATAGAAATTATAAAGGTAATGCTCAGTTGCTTTCCCAAACTGGTTTCGTTCTGCGCATGTCGTTATCCAGTGACCCGAAATATTGACAGATCGAATTTATATATAGGTTTTGACATACTGAGTGTATATTTTATGCTTTGAACCCTTGGAACCCTAATATTTTCAATTAATTTTATTTTTCGAATAAAAAATTAAGGGCTTTGAATAATAAATTAACAATTAAAAGGCTTATTGCATTTAATTTCAATAATAAAATTAATTTATTATGCTTTTAAAAGTTTAATTTTAATTTTTTAACAATACTTGTTTTGAACAATATTTAATAGTAACTTAAGTATAAATACATACAAATTAGCTGGACACAAACTGACACTAACATAGTTTATTATTTAAATATAAAATATTACCATTATTTTTATTACATAGGTATATTTAGTTAATTATAAAAAAAACTCCACCATTATATTGTCGATATTAAATATTGAGTATCGTTACAAATTTTTTTAGAAGTTTAGATCATTCATGTTTGATACAATTTCAAAATTGGGGCTTTTTGATGCAAGAACAATTAGAATACAATCTTCGGCCATACTGTCATGTTTACTGTTTATAATATAGCCATGACAAAAATTTTTCTTGTTATCCCAAATATTTAATTTTTACCCCGTTTGGGGTAGTTTACCCCGGTTCCCCGACCGCTGCCTTACATAAACCGGCATTTCTTAGGAATGTATAAAAACGAATTAAATCAGTATTTATAGCAGCACTGTCGCTCACCACCAAAATGAGGTCTATGCCTGGCCTATAAGCCATGCTTTATGGCTTGTATAGGGTTTATGCCATAAAATGGTTTTCTTCAAGAAAAAAAGTCCTGAGAAAAAAATTAGTTTTTTAATTTTTTTATTAGGCCTATTGTTGAAATTAAAAAGTTTGTTATCAAAAACTTTCCTCTTTTATTGTGCTATTTTGTATGATGGCTTGTTAATTAACACGTGAGGGTTGAAAGAAGGTTTTGCTATCCTGTGGGAATGTTTGTTTTCATTATTTTATGACGTTTGTGTTTATTGCTCACTTATTGTTGTAAGACTTTCTCGAATGTGGGAAAAAAGATGAGGGTCATGTCTCATAGAAGTCCTGGTCCCTAATTGTGGTTTTATGACTCATGTATATTTCAGATTATTTTAAAATATTATAAGGACAAGGAAGTCGAATAAGAAATCTACAAATGTAAGGACATATCTTTCGCAGCTCCTCAAATAAAATATAATTTTCTATATTTTAAAACTGTGTTGTTATTAAAAGAAACATTGTGCGACAATACGTTTTTGATGAAGAGGAATCAGCACACAGAAGCATTTTTCAAAAACTGCCTGGGGCACTTTCCTTATGTCTATCAGGATAGACCCTTTAATTGGTTGATTGATAGATATGAATAAATTCTCTACCTTCATAGCGAAATATAAAAATTATTCTATAATATTTTTACAAAAAAAGATAATAGATTTTTGAGCTCTGGTTACCCATAATAAAAATCATATACAGAACATTTATGACTCTAATTATAACTTGGAGTGTCTGTACCTTTGCTTCTTAAGTAATAAAATGAATTCTTTTTGCAAATTTGAAACCATAAAAATTTACCCTCAAAAGAAAATATTCTCTCAAGCCCAGGGGTGGGCTGCCAAATTTTGAATAACCGGTTTGCTATTATTACAAAGAAAAAAAAAACGGTAAATGAGTACATTGTTTTCATTTATATCTGTAGGTACAGTAAAAAATGTAGAATATAAATTATTATATAAGAAAGCAAAACATTTATTGCAAAAAAAAAACTGATAAATTTCAAATTTAACATACTATGCTAATCAATGTATACTTATTAATATGCCCTGTTTATTAACTGTCATAATATGCACCACTTCACGCACCGCTACTCTCAAAGCCATTGTAACGACTGGAACGGTTCGAGCGATTTCAATTGAACGTGTGAACGAAACTCATTCAAGTCGCTTTCAAGTTTTGTCGTTCAAGTGATGAGTCATATTCGAGTTGACCAGGAATTTGCTTTCATTTATTGTTGGTATTTTATGCTTCTCTTCTTGCGTCGCTACACCCGCAACGGCCTAAACGATTGAAAATTGTCGAGCGAGTTCAGTTGAACGTGTGAACGAAATTCATTCAACTCGCTTTCAAGTTTTGTCGTTCAACTCGACTCGTTCAACAAAACTCGCCTCGTGTGAACCCGCCATAAGGAATTCTTTTAACTTGTATCTTATGTTGTAAAAACTCTTTGGATTATTACCTTCATAGAAATTAAAAAAAAATATGTTAGGTACTCCTACTTTTACATAATCTGAAATGGTTATTTATGCAATGCGGTTTTGATAATTATAAGTGGATAATTAGTGTACGCAAGTTTTAAACGAAACACAGTTTTAATCGACTTCTAAATATAAATGACTGCTGCGACGCGTCACAGTATTTTCTTTTAAATACGGGGTGACCAACCCAAATTTGAGTAATAATAAAATTTATTTAGATACTCAAACTGTCTCTTTTTTCAGTATTACAACTACCCTCCCGAATCCTCCCATTAATCTTACAACCGCTTCTGGATAAGGTTCATTGTAAAAATGTCATTCACTCTTTAATATGGTCCATTTCTGCCAAACTGTTTTATTTGGGATTCTTTATTTTATACAAATCTAAAAACAAATTACCATGCCTTTTTAAATTTTTTTAAGTTCTACTATTTCTTAGTAGCAGATGAATTAAGATGCAGGTGCCATATTTCATATTCATTTTTTTTCTTACGAGTTATTAAACGAGCAAGCATGAGTATCTATGGCCTTCTTTAAAGCTGGTACCCCAGCAGTTAAGTTTAGATATTTTAAGTAAAAAATTGAAATATAAATAACACTAAAATGAAAGAAACAATATTCACGTATAAATATAATTAATAATGTATTTTGTTAATTCATTGGTTTTCGATATTATAAAAAAAATGTATTTTGAAAAAGTGCGATGAATCTCCAAAATGGCAAAAGTGGCCGCAAAATATTCAAGGCGGCCGCCTGCGGCCCGCAAACCGCAGATTGGCCACCCTTGTTTTAGAAGAAACTCGCTGTTGCTTAAAAGAACATAAATAAAACCCACAGTTGGTTAAAAAATATATAAATAGAATAAAATAAAATAAAAATATATATAAACAAAACACTGTGTAAACAGCCCTTACGCATATTCGAACTCCCACCCTTAACGCTACACCCCGCCTTGTTTTAATTTTTCCAGAAAAAGTTTCAAATAAAAGTTGTATGTGTTACGGTAAATATACACTCTTGGGAAATGTACACTTTTACCGTAAAATGTGTACATTTCCCAAAAAGTTAGTTATATGTGAATTGAATATAATGTATATATGTACATTTCCCGGCAAATGTGTACTCTTGCCTTCACGTTTTGGTAAATGTATACTCTTACCTTCGTGTTTTAAGAAAAGTTGGAATCCAAATAAATTAAAAATGTTGTTGCAGTAAAAAAATATTTATTTAAATAAACATAATACAAAGGCTTTAAGAACGAAAATTATTTTAATTAAAAAATGTAAATGACAAACAAAACATACTTTTCTTTGCATATTATATAACATGTCGTAGGTTATGATCCCAATATTCCTAAATTGTTGTTTTAAAACTCCCTGTTTAGTTTCTAATTTATATAAATTTTTATCGTCATCTCTAGACAAAACAACGTAAATCAAATTTTTTGGATCCGTTTTACCATGACCAACGTCTGGAATGGAAACTCTAACATTGTCACCAATCACAGCAGCAGGAAATTTTTCTTTCAAAAGGTTACACATTTTTATAGCTTAATTTTCTAAATTTTCCCTTGCTTTCTTTCGAGCATTATCAATTAAAATTTTCTTCTCTTTTAAAACAGACATGCTCACATTTACCAAAACGACATGGTCATTATGAATTCAATGTACATTTCCCTTATTTGAAATTGTAAATGTTAGTTGAATGCACATTACCCAAACGAGGAGGCAAATGTACACATTTACCGGAAAACGTGTACATTTGCCGCAATATCTACTTTTACCGTAACATATGCATTGATGAGTCTAAGAACTGTAGCAAGTTACAAGAAAATAGAGTTGAGCCTTTTCCAAAAAAATTTGAAAAACTCAAAAACCTATAGAATAAAGTGGGACTTTCTGTCAAGCGATTTCAACCAAACGCTTTGCGGCATAATTATATGTAATAACTCTTTTGGATACAGGGAACTTCAAAACGTGTATTTCCGGTGAAAATTCAAAATCGAATATTCGACCCGATTACAATACTTCCTAAGGTACCTCCTTTACTATATAGGTACAGTAATAAAAAAAAAGTAAAAATTATTAAACCTCAATATTGAAATAATTTAAGAAATAAAATTTACGAGTTCATCTTTTTTTGTTAATTTCATCAATAATGAATTTTAATAAAGATAAGTCAAACTATAGAAACAAAAATCAAAATTACAGAAACGGCACTTGTAGTTAATTAGTCAAAATAATAGTCATCTTTGTCTCAAAGTACATCAATTACGTGTTACTTGCACTTATCATAATACAGATTCAATTTTAACAGTAAAATATCACCTACAAATAACGAACTAGGTTTGTAAATTTTCAGCATTTGCTGAAATATTATAAGGATTTAGTTATATGAAGTATCTGGACGTGTTTTAATGAATTTTTGAACTTTTATGTGGCAGGTAGTGGTTACCCACATTTATTGAAACAATATTAAATGTACATTTGTACAGATATATGGGGCCAGTCTTGATTGAATTGGCAATAATTTTCAGCTATATACATAATGATATTTGACCTTAACTTTTGCGCAAACTAAGGAAGAACTTCCAAACGCCATAAACTTAAAAACTAAACTTGATATAAAATAATTTGCAAATTCAAAGCTTGACTTGGTTCTATATTTAAAAATTATAAATAAATATTATAAAAAAATGAAAAACCGACTGCAAAATATATAAAAATTCTTAAACAAAAAATGCACTAAAAAGTAACAAAATAGTGGCGTATCCTTGCAGTATCTACAACTTACAAATTATTAGGATGATACAATGTACAACTATTGTTATTTTTGGAGTTGGTGTCAGCCAAGGGAATACGACTATATTGGTACTTAGCAAAAAACGAGAATACCTTATGAAAATTATTTTTTAAATGAACTTTTAAACAATATACTCGAACTGTAACAATATCTAGTGACCTTTAAACTACAAAATACCAATACCAACTAAACCTTTTTAAAATGATTACAAATTACTATTAATATTTTTTTCTTGACTGACACCAACTCCAAAAATAACAATAGTTGTACATTGTATCATCCTTATAATTTGTAAGTTGTAGATACTGCAAGGATAAGCCATTATTTTGTTACTTTTTAGTGCATTTTTTGTTTAAGAATTTTTATATATTTTGAAGTCGGTTTTTCATTTTTTTATAATATTTATTTATTTCTTGCGTTTTAGTTTGATAACTGATTTTATTTTCTTGAAAATGGTTATCCTTCCAAACGCGCTGCTCATATGAGGCAGCGCCGTTTAATATTAAAAGTGACTACATCATCCCTTTTTGCCCTTAAGGGTTGAAATTTTTTGCTTTTAAATGTAATAACAAAACTAAGTGGATTATTCTTTCCAACAGAAAAAAAATTATCAAAATTCGGTTAAATGTCACTATTTCATCCCCTATTTTCATCCTTAAGGGGTGGATTTTTTTCTTCAAATTGAAATTTGAACAATTTAAAGGTACGTTGTACGTAATAGAAACAAAATTATCAAAATCGGGTTAGCTAGAAAAAAATTATAATATTATTTCATCTCTAATTTTTAACCCCTTATGAGTGGATTTTTTTTTAAAAATGGATAGGAGATTAATTTAAGGTTGTGTTCTACAAATAAAAAAAGAATTATCAAAATCGAGCTATCCAGTAAGAAGTTAATATTTCATCCCTTAATTTTCAACCCCTTAGAAGTGAACGATTTCTTTCAAATTAAAATGGAACCACACGAAAAGCACTGGCTTTCAAATAAAAAAATAAATTTCAAAATCGAGCCATCCAATAAGAAGTTAATATTTCATCCCTTAGTTTTCAACCCCTTAGAAGTAAACGATTTCCTCCAAATTAAAATGGGACCATTCGGGAAGCACCAGCTTTCAAATAAAAAAAGAATCATCAAAATCGCTTCACCCAGTCGGAAATGCTGAGGTAACAAACATATTAAAAAAAAAAAAATAGTCGAATTGAGCACCTCCTCCTTTTTTTGAAGTCGGTTAAAAACTTGACTTAAAGAGGTCGTTTTAAGGTAAATTTCAGTCCAGTAGCTTAAAAATCAAGTCAAGTAGGCATCAAATAGAGATATAGTATAGAGATATGTATAAAGTTAAGCTGGTGCTTATCAGTAATAAAATATTTTTATTTGGGCTTGTTATTACAAAAGATTGAGAGATAATACAACATTTCTGAACACAAGCAGAAAATTACTTTGTTCTTTGAAGCAGTTAGATATCCCACTAGGTACGCTAGCGTTTTACAAACATGAGTCAACAAAATGTCATAGTTATATTAAATGTTATATAAAAAAAGTTAATTTTTATTTTAAATCCACTAAACACTCTGACAAAAGTAAATTTTTGCTTGAAAATGATGGGTCAATATATCTATGACGTCATTGTTTCCGCGGGAAATGGATATATGCATATATCAGATAAAGAAGCAGTCTATCCACCGAACGGGGTGTTATTGCACTGATATATGTTTAGAAACTGCGTCCTTATTTGACTGATAGGACGTAACAATTTTTTACTTTTACATACGTTAACATTAATTTATTTACGTTTCAACCAAAACTAAAAAATTTAACTTCAATTAATATTTGTATAAAGTTTATTTTTGGATTTTTAAAATTTAATTAATAGATTATTGTAAGGAATATTACTTTGTCAATGTATGCATGTAAGTGTGAGTGTGCGCGCTGGCGCTGCTAGCGTGTAACACGTTGGTAAGACAGACGGTTAAAAACCATCATTAAGAGTGGATCTACATAGAGGTGAACAGAGTGTGTAATAGAAAACAACAGAATAAAACATTATTGAAATATTATTTGGTTTATTATTTATCAACTCCTACAATTATAATAAAAACACATAAAGGTTCTTATTTTCAATATTTCAGTTTTGCTTCTATTTAGCTTTTAATGATTCGCCTTAATATTTAATAAACTGCAAATAGGTGCAAATTAGTACTAAGCTAAGGGTCAAAAGCTAAAAAAAAAGAAATTGTAGCTTATCTTTTGCACTATTATGCGCATTTATGTATTCTCGACTAATAATGTTCTAATAACAAAATTATCGTTCCACAGCAAATATTTGATTAACTTACAAATTAAACTCAATTAGATGAAGTTTTGAAACAAATATGAACTGGTTAAGTAAACTGATCCACGCCTATGTATTAATATATAATCAAATACTTTATACAATAAAAGATTCAATAAACAACATTTTAAGTTACTCTACTTACAATTTTTAAAAGAAAAAAAAAACTTTATTTAGACTTGGCTGTAGAATTCTTATATTGTAATTAGTTATGTGATACTGAAAATAACATGTTTACGACCATTAAAACGTATATCGATTTATCAATGTTAACGAAAACTATTACTTTCTTTTACTACTATATAGATAGTAAAGGAAGTATTGTAATCGGGTCGAATTTTCGAATTCGAGCTTTCACCGGAAATACATGTTTTGAGGTCCCCTGAATCCAAAAAAGTGGTTTTTAGAAACATGTCTGTGTGTGTGTCTGTGTGTGTGTGTGTCTGTGTGTGTGTGTGTCTGTGTGTGTGTGTGTGTGTCTGTGTGTGACAGCCATATCGTATCGAAAGCTTTATCCGAATTTCACCAAACTTGGAATCTAGCCTTCATATTATACCTAGTTGTGCCGCGAAGCTTTTGGTTGAAATCGGTTAACCGAAAGCTCTACTTTACTCTTGGCCTTTTTGAGCTTTTTCAATTTTTTTCGAAAACGGCTCCAACGATTTTCTCTAAACTTTCTATAGTTCTTAGACTCATTAGTGGCTACAACTTTTATTTGAAACTATTTTCTGGGAAAATTCGAATAAGGGCGGTTCTGGGGTGAAGGTTCGGAATTCGTATACCTATACCTATGTACATATAAGCTGTATAGTGTATACATATTACTTTTTTTTACTACTTAATAGTAAAGGCAGTATTGTAATTGGATCGAATTTTCGAATTCGAGCTTTCAACGGAAATACATGTTTTGAGGTCTCCTGAGTCCAAAAAAGTGGTTTTTAGAAACATTTCTGTGTGTGACAGCCATATCTTATCGAAAAATTTATCCGAATTTCACCAAACTTGGAATCTGGCCTCCATATTATATTTAGTTGTGCCGCAAAGCTTTTGGTTGAAATCGGTTAACCGAAAGCTCTACTTTACTCTTGGCGTTTTTGAGCTTTTTCAATTTTTTTCAAAAACGGCTCCAACGATTTTCTTTAAACTTTCTATAGTTTTTAGACTCATTAATGGCTACAACTTTTATTTGAAACTTTTTCCTGAGAAAATTTGAATAAGGGCGGTTCTGGGATGAAGGTTGGGAATTCGTCTATATACATATAGCCCTATAGGTTGTATGCATATAGTACTGTTTATATGTAATGTTACAAAGTGCTTATATTTCTTTAACTAACAGCGAGTATTTTCATAAATGAAAGTAAAAGAAAGTAGTGTGACGCCTCGCACCAGATATTTTTTATTTCAAACTCAAACTATTTCTTTTTCATCAAAGTGACATCAAAATTCAAAACGACATTTATATGCTCATTTTTTCCAAAAAAAAAAAAGCCAAATGAAAAAACGTATTGTTCAGTAATTATATTGCTATTGAACACACGAGTGTCACTGACACATTGGATGTAGATATTTTTTGAAAATTGACACATCAGATAATTACGGTTCGTGGAAAAGTGTTAATAGCAAGTGACGGATATTATCAAATATTATTGAAATTCAGTTAGGTCAATTCACTGAATATTATAACAAAAAATTACTCTTTCGTAAATGGTTGCAAATTATAATTGATGGTTTGTAATATTTTCCTTTATAAACCTTCAGTTAATACAATTTTACTAAAATAAAATTATTCAAAAGATAAATATTGATTAAATAGACTATATTTTCATTTCACTGCGATAAAATAAATAAAATTGATAAACATTCATCTCAGTGTAACCATTTCAATCCCTTATTGTATTTTATAAGAAGCCATTTTTATGAAAAGCAGCTTATAGAATAGAGCAAACAGTAAATTTAGTTTATCGGTTTGTAAACGTAAACTAACGTAAAGCCAGATAATAAACTAGAATCAAGGATCATTTGTTCCTTCTGTTTTAAGAATCGTCAAGAGACATTTTATTATAGACATTTCCATTTAATTTTGATCATCATGGACAACTGAATCGTTATCCTGAAAAACGTTTACAAAAAAAAAATCATTTTAACCAACAGTGATTTATTTGATATATTTTTAATAAATAATTAATAAATATTTTTTAAGATTTAAACTATAGGATTCACAGGAAATTGGACATCCATATTATATTGGATGGACATCATAATACTATAATTATCAATTTAGCGACGTTTCGGATATTTATTTGGCCTTCATCAGGCATCTTAACAAGTTGTACATAGTTACCATTTTTCGTTTTCTTTATAATTAATAACAATTTAATAATTCCGAGAAAAACATTGCAACAAAAAAATATAATAAATAAATATGAATATAAAAGATATTTAACAAAAACAAACCTTAGACTCGGAACATCTTATAAGTAGTAGAAAATTAATCTAAGTTAAGGGATCTTTTAAAGATATAAGATTGTTTTAAATATAGTCTTTTTTAATGTCTACTGTCATCAAATACTCTAATAGAGTACAATAAATCTGAACTTGGAAATATATTTAATGTTATATATCGCTTTCTTTCAGGCATCTTAGAGTTTAAGGTTGCTACTTGTCTTTGTTGAAGCATTCTTTCATTGTTTTATGTTTTATGCAGTTTGATTACACTCTTTCTGCCACAGTTTGCCAGCCACTGAAAAAGCAGGTACATAACTGGACCTGTTAGTGCACATATCGATTAACTCCACTTTTTCAACTTTTACAAATTTTCATGTCAAAACACTTGGTTGACTCCTAACTTTATATATCCGAAATACATTTTTCTAATAATAAGTAATAATAGCTCTAAATGGCAATTTGCTTTTTGGCTTTTCCGTAAGAGACAATGTATTTCAGAAGTCTATTTTATCAATTCACTCAACTTTTTGCATTACAATATTAATGGATGTGTGCACTGAGCGGCTCAACTGATCTCTCGTTATTGCAATTAAGGCACTTTTATTTTTGCCGTTTTGTGCGTAGGCTTAGTTGCGTATTTGTGCCCGATTTACAGTCTAGTCATGATTGTTTGATTTCTTCTTCCGTAACTGTTGGATATTCTTTCTGGGTATAGGATAAATACTTATGGAATTTTGTTAGTTGGGTTTTTCATGCTTTTTTGAGTTGGTGTTTTAAGACAGGTTTTTCACTTCAAATTGGAGAATTAACAAATCAAATTTGATACTTTACCCATAAGGCGTTTATTTTACAAAATAATTAACGTTTATTAGTTTTGAAAGTCATTACTAATACAAAAAAGATTGTCGATTGTCGAAATTGAGTAAAATCCACCAATTTATTAAGGGGTATTTTAGTCTATAAATTTGAAAAAATCGATTTTTCTTTACTTTTATATTCTCAAAGTTTAAACCTTTTAAGAATATGCCCTTAAGAGGATTTTTCAAAAATTTCAATATTTTTGGACCAGGAATCGTTGATTAAAAAATGTAAGCACACGATTTCTCAGGTTCTACTGGATCGATTTGCCTGAAATTTTTAGAGAGTCTTCTTAATAGACTTGTCTATACCTGGAACTTTCCTCAACCCCAAATTTTAGTTTATACTATTTTTAAAAAATTCGAAACAGTCAAAAAGAGTGGTACAATAATTGTTTTCATTCGCGCTCAATCAGTCCAAGAGAACGGACGTGCTCTCTCAGCACTCGTACATTCTCTCGCACTAAGTATCGTGTGCACTTACAACGTGACTTACATCCGCTGCAAAATATTGCAATCAATTCAAAATAATTACCATTGTTGAAACCGGCCCACAAACAACCTTACGAGTGAATGTTTCACAACCACCCTCGTAAATACGAGGGAACTTCATGGAAAATCAAAAAAAATAAACCAACCACAAAACCGACCATGGAAATCTCCAGCGAAGACACCCACGTAAACTCCAACTCCGGCAACGACACCTACAGCGTCACCAACAACGGAATCCGAAGATACTTCACCGTAAACCATAAACGTAAACGGAACCACGAAACCAATGAAACAGAACCGGCCAAAATCTCAACAAAAAACAGGTATGAAATCCTCGCCAACACCGAGCAGGAACATACATCCCTACCAAAGCCTCCCCCCATATACATCAGAGAAAGGAGCACCAATTTAACAAAACTCAACCTTAACAAGTCCATCAAAAATGATTTCTTCATGGTCGACCTAAAAAGAGGTCAACTACACGAAACTAAACTTCAATTATCCAGCCCAACCGACTACACCGTGATCACTAAATGGTTAGATGAAAAAAGACTACAATATTATACATACCAAGCGAAAAATCTGAAAGGACTGAGGGTAGTCATCAAAGGAATAGATTCCGAGGTGGACCCCACAGAAATCAAAGCTGAGCTAGAGGCCCTCAACTTCAAAATCAACTGAGTCCACAACATTTTTAACAAATATAAACAGCCCCAGCCCATGTTCAAAGTGGAGCTGTCACCTGAATCCGCTCAACCCCCCAAAGGAAAGCCACACCCAATCTACGAGTTAAAATACATACTCTCCAGAAGAATTACAATCGATGAGCCCCACAAACGTTCGGGCCCCGTTCAATGCCTAAACTGCCAGGAATACGGGCACACCAAGGCCTACTGCAAGCTGAAATCAACCTGTGTAGCCTGTGGAGGAAACCATCGCACCGAGGAATGCCCAAGCGACAAGCTGGACCCCACAACAAAGAGATGCAGCAATTGCGGCCAAAACCATAAGGCCAACTACAAAGGGTGCCCGGTCTACCTCGCAATCAACAAGAACATAAAAAGCAAGCTATTCCCACCAGGTCCCCAATACAAACGACCCTATCCCAACAACGACAAACCAACACAATCGCTAAATCCACCCCCTAACCTGAACCCACCCAGAAATATCCACTCCTACGCTGACGCATTAAAACAAAACCACTCGCCCGCACAAGAACCCACAGTGGAAAACCTTCCTCTCCCCCAAATGATTATGATGTTGATGAATAGTATTCAACAAATAACCTCAACCCTCCAACAACCACAAGATACTCAAAAACAACAGGCCGAGCTCATCGCAAAACTACTCAAGCCATGAAGCACCTAAAAATCTCACAATGGAATGCCAACGGATTATTAAACCATAAAACCAAATTATCCCTATTCCTGAAAAACCAAATTACCCATATTTCTGAAAACATAGAACATCGAAATCCACATGGACAACAAGGGAAATATTGAAAATAAAAAGAAGACACATGAGGCTAAAACGTGACAACATAATTCCTTCACCTGTCCAAACACGTCGTAATTTCCACTGACTCAGCACCTCAACACAACGAACTCACAGCCTAGTCAGCAATCTCACCGGAAACAAATCCAAAACACCTCAGCATATCCAAAGAATAAAAAAAAATTAAAAAATATAATTTAAAAAAAAATTAAAACTAATCAAAATGGAGCCGAACTTCCACTACTTATTATCGCCACGCTAATTGGAACATTCCTGGTATACTTTCTCTCCAAGGACTACATGAGAAGACGTAAAAAGAGGGTCGTTCAAACAATCCAAAACATCTAATACCATATCCCACTCCATTCCTACAATCAGTCCATGATAACTCCATCCCACGTTCACAACTACTCGCAATTCAATACGCTACCACGACACACCAACCGCAAACTTATCAAGCCAGGAGGCCGCCAACGGACCTGCCCCCAGATGGGACACTCAGCCCAACTCGGACCAGCTCCCATTTCGGACCCCAAATGGAACAATCCAGCCAACGCAAAGGCGCCAACTGGAAAAACCACCTATCCTAGTCTTTATTTTCTAGTTTAGTGTATTAGTCTACAAGAATTTATACAAACTTTGCTAGAGTTACTTGTAACTAATCCAAAGAATAAATAAAGAGATATATTACAAAAAAAAAAAATAATTGTTTTCTTTGCAGGTAGTTGCCATTTTGCGAAAATAAAATTTTCCAACTTTTTCGTAGTTCCAAACATTGCGACATTATTCTAGATTAATAATATTTTTTTTGTTTCAAATTGCTAGTAGCGTTGGTATCGTGGGTATGGTCACGTGCCAATTTTTTGAGACCCCCCACTCCATAAGCTGCTAATTTTTTGAATTTTTAACTTTTTTAATTTTTTTCTGTATTTTTGTAATGTTAATATATAACTTATGAAAATATGGATGGTAAAAATATTAATTGCTTTTTTTATGAAACTTCAAAAATTACCTGAAATTCATGCCTCTAGAATAGAATAGGTACTGCATTAAGAATTTTTTTTTGTCTTCATGTGTGTTTAATTTCTGTGTGTTTACATGTAAATTTAATTTCTGCAGGTTAATTTTTGCTGCAGGTAATTTCATGTTTATATTCATAAAATATTTACATCAAATAGCAGAAGTGACGGAGGCAATAAACTGATTCATATACATATACAGACATCTTCCGAATTTGAACAGTTTGTTGGATCCACCAAGAAATTCCTATAAATTTAATTTTCAAAAAATCTCTGTCATAGGAATTATTACTGGTGGATATGGTGGTAAAATATTACTGTATAGTTTTTTTGTTTATTTTATTCACGAAATTCTTGAATATGATGAATGCTTGCGTTGTTCATAATTAACCCTATCGAATTTAGTTTTTTTTTTTGTTTATTTTTCAATTAATCTTTGAATAAATGCCCAAAAAATATTTGAATCGACAACAGAGTGAGAAATTATTTCTTGTCATATTATTCCATCAACGTTAGTAGCCTTTCATCAATAATCTTTATAACAATAAATCTCTAATAATAGAAGCGTCTTATTCGATTTGTAAAATGTCCAATTAGGATGGTAAAACCTGTATTAGGTACTTCTATGGTTGCTTGCTTCCTAATTTTAGATTGTTGCTTATGATATTAACGATTTGATGCCACCTGCAAAAACAACAAAATTATAATAAAACTGGTGTCTATTTTATGTAAAAACAACTGATTTCGAAATTGTTTAATAAAAACTTAAAATAATTGTTAATTTAACTTTTTGTATGCAATGGAACTTGAACTAAATTAGATTATTTAACACTCAAAGGGAGGGTTTAATTAGTTTGTTTAAAAACATAAAAAAGAAAAAAAAAACGTTAACATAAATTGCGCACAATACAATAAAAGTTTCCAGATAAATTGCTAATGGCGTCAGTTGCTGTTTACTTTAATTAGCCATTCAACTAACTCGACTATAGATAATTAAAACTACGAGTATGAAAACTTCGTAACTTTTCAATAAAACATTGAAAACATTTTTGATCGAAACGACACGGCAAATGCTAGACTGTGCTAGTCTATGGGGAGATGTGCCGTTGATCGAGTTATTAAATTTTTAAGCTAATCCATTTTGTTGAAAAGGAAGTAATATTGTTTTGAAACTCTAATGAAAACAATTTAAACTTGAGATATTTTATTTTTCAAAGATATATGTAGGTATTGAGTAAATTCATACATTTAAAAGGGATGCCCACCAGTTCCAGTTTCATCTGGATTCTAAGCACTTGTTTTATACAGCTGGTAATTTTATAGATACTAAAAAAATAATTTTTAATGTAAAGATATTTGCAGTTTAACTAACATGATAATTTTGTTAACACGCTTATCACGATTTTCATATTAAGAGAAGTCAATAGCCGTGCATATTATGTTACCAAAACAATAATTACTTATACTGTTATACATAATATGCAAATATGTCTACACACAGAATTGCGGGGTAGGTGTACAGAACAATACATAAACAATGTCAATAAAGTTTCAGACAATATAATACAGTTCTAGGTTGGAAATTAATGCACGTTTTAATTCTTACATTTATCTATAGTATATATTATACAATATGGTATACGTTCATAGCAATTATGTTTATCATGATGGAAATATTTTAACATTGATGCATAGATATTTACTAGTAATTTACATAATATCATATACGATAAATATTACATTTTAAGTGCAGTTTTCAATTTTGATTTAATATTAATACCTACATCTCTTACCTTTGAGAATGAAAATGTTTAGTTACTTGACAATTGGAATCAAACTGAAAACCAAATTATTTTGGTTTTAAAATTATAGCTTATTCAAAATTACAGCCACAAAAGTCAATTAGTTAATTCATAAGCAGTAGATTAAACGATGTATGGTTTGTTATAATGTGGAATTTTCTAAGATTTGAATTTATTCACTATTTGACTCAATTTTCAAACTATTTCATTTTTTTTTTTTTTTTTTTTTTTTTGGTGTTTTAAGTTGCTTTAACAGCTAAGGTCATATCACGACTGTCTAAACACAGAAAATTTCTGTTGGTCAATTATTTCTTAGGTCTAGAATCTTAAGTCTAGGATTCAACGGGAATCGAACCCAGAACCACTTGACGCATGAAGTGGAGAGAACTACCGCTCTAGCCACTGCGCCAATAGGTGGCTCCTATTTCATTTGACTTAAAGTCAAACTAAATTTACGCCAAATGTTATCATTTGCATATCAAGTCAAGTCAAACACATAATTAATTGCAATAATTCAGTTATTTGTTTTGAAGATTCTCTAGAAGTTTTTTTTCAAATTTTAAGATATCATTCTGATTTATGTACTAACAATAATTATAATACTATAAGACGACTTTTCAAGATTTTATTAGATTAAATAGTTAATGAGTATAAATTATACAGGAATCGCTGTTGTATTGAAAATATTTTATTTTGTAAACATTTATTGCGCTTTTCTCTGGAGAAAGCTTGATTTAAAAAAAGTAACAAAGCACTGGATGTGCAGTTGTCAAACTAATTCATTTAAAGATGCCAATACAACTATAATAAACAAGGGGAAGTCAACTTGAATGTTCGTGTTATAGCGGAAATTAAACACGTTAAATTTTGAAGAACCAATGAACTACAACAATTTCTCTCTAAGAAACACCAAAAAGCACATTTTACTTGTAGAAGTACAACAATTATATCATAATTTTATCGAATAAAGGATTTCAGATAAAATAATAGTCGTACAGGTTTCCATGTATATTTACTATCTGGTTATTGACCATTTAATGACCAAATGAAACAAAAAAATGTTTGAGTACAAATATAAAATATAAAATAAACTATTAAAAATTAAAAATTAACAATTGATTCGATAATTTAGTAAGTTCAAAATCGATCAGAAACTATACCCGAAAAATATTTAGAAAATTTCACCAGTTTTTCAAAGATTTTTCAATCATTAAAGTAAATATAAGTAAATCAGACGAGCATTCAAAATAGTGACTATGTATTTTTATATCAAGTTACCAATTAGGTTTTCTTTGAAAGAAAAGAATATAAGATTCTTAATCACACTACTTGTGTATTCTTTATTTCCTTATATTATTTTACTACTATAAATTTAGATATTCTGTAGAGAAATTTAAATTTCCAACTTTTTCCACGTATTTTTTTATTAATTTGGCTTCGTAAGTGTATATATCGAGGTTCCATCTGGTAGCCTTTGTCTAAATGTTGTACCATCGCCCGATGCATAGCCCGATTTTCTATTCAGGACGAACCAATCCGTGTAAATATTTTTTATGTTGAGCATATTCATTTAGCTGTTCTAGGGGTAAACTGTGAAATAGTTGCGGGGGTGTCGATTCTATAGGCAGATGATTTAAAGTTAGATTCACCGTGGGTTTCCATTTTTCCCAGGGAGGTGAGGACTGGATTCCTTTGGTCTGCTTATTTGGCGATTCCATTTGTAGCTTTTTAAGATATTCCCTGGCTCTGATTTCTGTAGGTAAATATTGTTTATTGAAATTAAATAATATGTAGATATTAAAAAGAGATCATTTCCACGATGTTACGTCAGAATTTAGTTTTAGTTTATAAGCATCCTAATGCCGGAGTATGTAGGTACCTAATACTATAAAATCGTTACGGTAAAAGTAATTAGTATTGTTGGTTCGTTTTCATTTTTCTATCACTCTTAAGCTTGGGGAGCACCGTTATCAGTCTAATGGAAGTCAGCATACGAAATTCAGAAGAAATCAAACAAGTATTCACTGATAAAACACGTTAACAATGGATGGAGAGTTATTGAACATTGAACGTTAACTAGACGACCAGATGGATTCTTTTTGTAAGATCGGATGCTACACCTCTGAAAATGTAAAGAACATATTTTCCTGAGAAAGTCAATTTTTTCCTGATCAATTTAATAAAAAAACATGTGTTTTTTATATATTGCTAAGTAATAAATAGCTTTATTTTGATTTAATTTCACTAAACCATTTTTAATTGATTTTCAATATTATTGAATTATAAAAATATTACTTTATACTAATTATTCCATGCCTATTCCATACCTATTTCCATACCTATTCCATACTATTGTGATTATTAACAATTAACTCTTCGGATAATTTCTTATATTATTTATTTGAAAACAAAATGTAGATCGCAAATAAAAACATTTGTTTAGTAAAATTTTATTAAAAATATTACGTTGGTGCATATAATAGCTCTTTTATCGAAAAAAAAAGTTTTACTGCTTTGGATTGAAGGCATGAATTTTAGAATGGTTTCAAACTGAAACCTTTTTTCTAGATGAATTTTCATCAAAGAAAAACTTTTCTTTGCTGTTTTTTGAACATTTTCACCATTAAACTCACACTAAGTTTTGTATTAAACTTTCTCTCGTAAATCTATTTGAAGCAAAATCAACGTCTTTACCATTTAAATCTAAAAATTGAAATCTTCAGTACAAAGATTTTAAAAATTGTCCTTACAATTATACGTTTAATATAAACGTTTATTTGATCTTATAAAACTGTTTTTTTACTCTCGAGAAAAGGAAAACAACGATAAATTACAAAAACATCCCTTAACGTGAAATCTTGTCTAATGTAAAAGCTATTAGTCTTGAGAAAGAGTGATTTATTAAGATTTTATTGAAAAAAAGATCTTTATATTTTTTTATTTATAGACTTGCTTGAATGCATGTCAACATGAAAAATTCTATTAAAAAATGGGTGCCTTGAAAGGAAAATTATTTTTTGATTATCGTCTTAATAATCTATATGGCTTACGAGTTAAGTCATTTTTAAAATTTATTTTGCCAATTTTTCTTTATTTAACACCATGAGATTACATCATTGAGCAAAAATTGAATTTGCTATCAAGCGTTGCTCGGAAATAAATTTATTTTGTATATTTGTATCTGTTACATTTATGGATTCAATATTTTCAACCTTTTATGTTTTTGAAGGCATAATTTTTCCAATTTCCCAATTTGAGTACAGTTTTAAAATTGCACAGTTTGAATAAAAATTAGGCTATATTTCAAAATAAGTGTAAAAGTTAAATAAATCTAAATTTTTTTTTGTACTCAACAACTTATTTTTAAACGTGGAAATTTATTTGAGTCAAAGAGAATTTAATAATATTTAATCGATATATCTAGGGATCATTTTTCGCCTCAAAAGTGAATAATTTTTTTCTTCAAAGAATTTTCAATATATTATTATGTATTCTATTATTCAGAGCAAAAGAAAATCTATCTCACGAATTTAAATAAAACCGGGCAAACTTGCGAATAGAAAGAATAGATAAACAAAACAGAATTCTATTTCAAACACTTGCGGAAAAAACTGAGCCCTTGAAAATCTATGCTGTCAAATATATTAAGCAAATAAAATGCATGAATGAATGTTACGTACGTTTTCTGAAATTGAATACGAAATATTTTCATCCCCGTTGTTTTATTATACGAACGAGCACCTTTTTGCCAACATAAGGTTTGTTGACTCGACAACATTTAAGTGGGTATAAACATGTAAATCGTAATTTTTGAAGTTTTATTGTTCATTTCATATAAATTTGATGCTCTTTTCAAATTTCAAATTTTTATTAGCGTGTATTTTTTTTATTTAAAAGGCAAGATTTCTCGGTCAGGTTAGCTAAAATTAAATTTGAAACATTTAGAGAAAAATAAAATGATATTTTCTCTCAATATAACATAAAAACTTATGTGGTAAATCTCGTAGCATTATTTTAATAAATAGAATACTTATTTTAATAATTCATTTACATTAAATGTCTATGTTACCTATATACATATATATATGTGTATTTTTTGTGTATTAAAGTGGTATCAAAATTTTAATCATTTTTGGTATAGTTTTGTTTAAAATAGAAGTGATGTACTCTAATTGTTAATCTTTCGTATACAAAAATATTTCTTAACATTTTAAAAAATAAATTAATATGTTTTAATATAACATTTCAAAAAGAAAAACTAAATTGTGTACATCAAAGTTAAAATAAATTCACATTTGCAAAAAAGTTTTGGATTATAGCCCCTGAACGCACAAAAGCTCGTGTACATTTGACAGAATTAAATTAAGATATTTAAAGAACAAGCCAATCCTTTAATTGTGTTGTGAGATTCAACAGAAGTAAAATAAGCTCTTCTAACATATGCTCGAATTGTATCCTCGTTTCTTTCAAAAAGCATGGAAAGATTCCTTTGATCATGCTTTAAATTATAAAGTGTGTTATAATTGGGTTTCTGAAAGTAGCACTAAAAGGTACAAAGACCTACCAATTCCTACATGTTTTTTTCATTCGTTCTAAATAAAAATGGATAGAAACAACAATTCAAATGGTTTTTCCCCTTAAAAGGACATCAATTCACCTCAGTTCAATGACATTTATTTAGCAACTCAAAAGACTCAACAATATATTTATTGAAAGGAAATTCAGTTTTTTCTCCGCTCAAACGTTTTTTTAACACTCAATGTATTTTTTTTCTTCGAGTTGTACGTTTTTTAGCTTTGTTAATTTAACAAGAAAAAATATAAAAAATAATTGGTATGTTAATGGAAATTCACAACTAAATGATTAATTAATGGAAAGAAAGGACTTTTAAAGAAAGCTTTTAAAGGAAATATAGGAGAGTTTCCAGGAAAATTAAATGAAAAATGAAAATCAGTAAGATTATGCTCCTTTTTTTAAAATTAAGTTTTTAAAATAATACCAATTCATGTAGTAGAAAAGTTAAAGAAAAAAAAGGGAGACCATTAAATGTTTACAATAAAAATCTAAAGAAACATTTACTTTGTCATTTTTCTCATTACGAATTTCAATTACTTGAAAGTTTGAATTTACAAGTCGAAATTAGTTTCATAACTTTTGTTAAATTTTTTTAATGTTTGGTAATTACTTTTCCTCACTTTATACAGAATATAATTTGTTTGCAAAACTTGCAAGCCACGAATTTATTTCAGTTTTAACCAGAAAATCAGAAACATGTTTCAATTGAAAAAATGTGATGTCTTGTTGGAAAACTGATCTAGAGTGAATGTTATTTTTTACAATGTTTTATATAATGTTTGATTTATGAATTCAACAGTTTATTAAAAAATCACGTTTAACGATAGAAAAAAAAAACAATTTACAGAAGAGAGTTGGAAAATTCGATTTATTTCTTCCTTTTCTGTTGTGAATAAGTTTTGCGTTCATCCATCGCTTCAAAAACTTGATGGTTTATCCTTTTTATGTGAATTGAACTGAATTTAACTTATAATACAATCGGTCAATAATGAAAAAAGCTACACAATAGATAAACTTCGTCATACAGTCAATTTTTATGAACGCTCGGAAAAATCACTTCCCCAGAGAATTTTATGTCTACGTATAATTTACTAAGTAAAATATTTACTTTAACTTAATAAAATGATTGAATAAATAAATAAAAACTTAAATAAGTTATTTATTACAATTTTTTTTGTATGAATTCAGCTTGTGGATTTGACAGTTGTCGTTATTATGCTAGAGTGAAGATGTTCTGAATAACCAAATGATTTGACATATTGGACAGAACTGTAAAGTTTCAAAGAACGCAATGAATTATATTCTAGTCGAAGTGTACGTACATATGTATATAATTATGTATGTTATATTAGCTTTTGCCGCATACAATGTTTTATAGTAGATGGTTTAACATTTATGCTTAAACTGGCACCAAAATGTGCATGATGAATTACACATTTCAAAAAATAACCAACATGTTAACAACAATTTTCTGAACATTGAATATGAAAACAAAATAATATATCTACTACTTATAACGAATAAAACACAGAAATTCAAATAAAAAATAAAGTGACATCAACAAAGAAAAATATATTTCAACGAGTTTTTTTTAATGTTTCATAAAACTGCCGTAAACAATGTTTTGCTACACTAATATAATAAAAATTTGTTTTGAACACTGAAAAAGGTGTTTTTTCAGATGTTTTACACATAAAAGAATCTTTTTAAAATGCAGAAAGACTGGGTTTATATTTTACTTGTTATGTATTTCCCGAGATAGTTGGCATATTTTATATTTCATTTGATTTACAGTCAAAGGAGACAAAAGGAATTAAGTTTTCTTGTTAAATTCGCCTTTGATATGAACTAAACACGTTTATTAGCTGAATTAATTAAATATAAATAAATATTTTCTTATTTTCTAAGACTGCATTTAGTTTTAGTTGAAAAAAATACTAAATTTTTCTAAAAATGACAAATAATGAATTTATAGGTATATGAACTTAACCAAGTATCAGCTCAGCACATAAGATTGGTGCATATAAAATGACGGCTTCTTAAGTGAATATGTCAATTGTTTATGCAGTATCCACTTAATTAATTTGAAAAAAATGTCGTTATATTGTTAAAGCAAGTTCTCTTGTGAAAACAGTTGGATTCGTTCCCATGTACTTAGAACATTACATTTCACAGAGCTTTTGGCTCTTTCACGAAGTTTTTGAAAGGAAAAATCACCTACCCGAAAATTTTCAAATTAATGTTTCATTTTTGGATTGTTTACAGTATTTTCTGAAAACGCCTGGTTTTTATTACGTGAAACTTTTTCAGTTATAATATAGTCCAAGATCCGAACCTACATCGACCTTCACCGACTTGATACCGAGTTCAATAGAATGAAACATATTTTATCATGAATTTAGTATTTTAGAAAATATATTTAAAATGGGTTGGCTAAAAAAATCCTGGACAGACTATTTTTAATTATTTTAAAAAAATGAATTTTAATCAAATATTGCAACATCAACATAAGCGCTGTTTTATTGCAAATACGTTGATATAGGTTTGTCTGCAAAAAGCTCGGTCCTATTAGGGGTTTACAAATTTTAAATTTTAATGCGCGCGGAAATGTGTGACAGGGAGATCTGAGGTAAGTATCTATACTGTGTAATAATAAAGGACCCATCATCGCAGTCGCCTGTGATGTGTAAAATTGTTTCTATTTGTTGCAATATTTTATTAAAAATCATTTTTTTAAAATAGTAAGTATATTATAATAACCCATTTTTAATATATTTTCTAATTTACTGAATTCATGATAAAATATGTTTCATTATATTATCAACTCGGTGAAGGTCGATGTAGGTTCGGATCTTCTACTATTACGAAGCTTATGTTCATATTAGAAAGTTGCACAAATATTGGCTGAATTTATATCAGTGCTAATATATATACATAAAGTAGTGCTAATAAATATAATTTTACAGTTTAAAATAAAAGTGACCTAATGTGAAAGACAACTAAAACCGCAATTTAACAAAGACAACAGACGCAAATAACCGTGTAGTTGAGCGTCTTTAAATAAAGTTAAATAAAAAATAAAAAAAAATATTTTTATTTAATCAATAGTTAACACACGAATTTGACTTGAACTTGAATCCTAAATCGAATAGCATCTCGCATGGGTTCTGAATGAATTCTTTCTCTCTATATTTTGAGACATTTTATATTATTTGATCAAGCTACGTATAATGTGGAAAGACATAGTCCTTCCCCACTATTTATCCCAAAGTGGATAGCAACATAATCGATTGATCTATTACGCTTATGGCATATAGGCAATGAACTCAACTCGGCGAATTGCAGTAGAAATTGCTGGTGATGCAATTTCTACGATTTATGAAATTTGTCGCTGTTCGCGAGTTAGTTCACCTCAAGCGGTTAGAGCAGTTGATCTCCGTTCCATGCGTCAAATGGTAATGGGTTCGATCCCCGTTAAATTCTAGATATAAGATTTGAGATCTAATATTGAAAATTATCAACAGAAATTTTTGTTTCTAAACAGTCGTGATATCACCTTAGATGTTAAAGCGATTTTAAGAAAGCAAAATGAAAACAGGGAGATAAACAGTTTTTAAAAATCAGACACTTTATATGCAATATATTTCTTTAATTAAATATAGTTAGTGATGCATATACAGTTAATCGGTGTCTAGGATAATAAAATCATAAAAAAATTGTTACCTATCCTATCATAAATAGAAAATGTGTGTGTTAATAAAACAAAAACAAAAAGGTGTACATTATTTTTAGATATCCAGTAAAATCAATTGATAATGCTTTTACTTTATAAACCTTTTTGTTTGGTTTATTTGAAGAGAATGTCCTCAATACCAAATTTTTATAAATTTGTTTTTTCAAAAACTTTAACAAGTGGGCATTAAAAAAGAGTACAAAGCCCCGAGATATACTTATATCTACAAAAGCTTGATTTCTAACAAGCCTATATACAGCTTATTATTTTTCCTGTTGAGGTTATAGGTATATCTTTTTGTGTACTCTACTAAGGCCGTGTTAATTTAAAAACGTTGACGTGAAATTAGTTTTAGTTTTTTACTTATTTTAGAGTAAAACCATTTTATTTATTAGTTTTTAAATCTGTATTTGAGTATTCGTTTCAAAACTTGCAAAAATGTTGTTTCTTAAGTGTTCTTAAGTGTTCTTAAGACTTTTGTGTCTTTTTCGAGGGATCTGCCTTTGGAATTTCGGAGGTATTTGATCGTAGGTAAGTTGTTAATGTTTGGGATTGTATGTTATTTAAAATGAATTCATGCTGGTTGATACATGTACCGTATTACGTTTTAGGCATATGATATGTCTTCGTTCCTGAATAATCTGATTACATATCACGGAGAATCCGTTATTATTAGCAATGTGACTTTGAACGACCTATGTTATTGTATTGATATTTGTATTTTGATCAGTGTATTGATATAAATGTTATTATTCACTTAATCATGTTAGACAAATATACAGCTAGTGAGAATAGTGCAAAAATATCTGATGGTGATGTTACAATTGATAACAACAGGCAGATGATCGATTTACAAATATAATCAACAAATTCAATAATGAAAATAGCATTCGAGTATTAACATCAATAATGAAAATTCAAAAATAGTTGCAACGGTGCGCGTCACGTCAGACAGTGAATTCGTACCACATTCCTTTCTTTCTATTCTATTTTCATACCCTAAATCGAATAATTTTCCGAAAATTTTCAGTTACTTAAGTGCCTAAAATCCGAAAAAAAGTTTCACTTGCATCGTGGTTTTGTAATACGACACAATATTTTTTTTTATTATAACTCATAGAAACCCTGAATGCACCACTTAACTCAATTTAATTTTTAGAAATTTTCAACGTTAGTTTTACTTTGGACTAAATGAATTCAGGATATTAAAAATTCTTACATATGTTACTTATAGGTTTGTTTAATAGATTTATATTGCTATGTAAAATAGTATTTACGGTTAAAAATTGGAATTTTTTTTTGTATTTTCGAAACTACCACAAAGCGTTTTTGTATAAAATAAGTACGTGTCCCTATAATTCAAAATATATGAGTGATAGAAATGATTAAAAATGTCAAAAAGGGTTCATTTATTTTCAAAACTGAAGGTTACACACTTTCAAAACGAAACAGACTAATTTTTTAATGACTTTTTAAAATGGCCAAGTGATATATTTTTTTTTAAAACTCCACATTAAATTAATCTAAATTGCCATACTATGTAGAATGCTCAATGGTTACATAATTTTCAAGATGTACCACTGATGATGCTTCGTATAAAAAATATGGCGGACGTATTAAATAAAATTCTTTTTAAGCTAAGTATTCACTATAATTACCTAAATCAAGGTATTTTTAAAAATTGACAAATAAATAATAACTTTTACTTATAAAACAGCTGTGAAACTATTTGTCAACAAAAGTCAATTTAAATGTTAACAAAATAAAACAAAACATTTTGTATTATAAACCAGGATGTTTAAAATAACATCTAACTTATTTTAACTTAGTAATTTGCTACGTTTTTCTAACGTACTTACTACTGGAAGTTTTTTGATTATTATTTTTCATGATTTCAGCCATAACAGTACATTTCAAAAATATTGTTTTTGCAGAAAATAAAATTATTTTGTTTATGTTCCAACGCTAACTGATAAAATTTGTAATACAGAATGCAAAAACGAGTTCTTTGTTTTGTTTGGATCAATGTGTTAATTATTACAATATGCACAATTGTTCTGTGAAACTTAAGAAACAACATGGTATTTCGTTTTCTAATATGTTTGTAGTCGCATTTATATCCTCACAATGCAACTCGAGCTGTTGTGGTTAAAGTTTGGTGAAGTTATATTCATATTCAGTGCTGATTGCAAATTTAAAACTAATATGATAAAGCAGAAATGAAAGAAATATGAAGCAGGTAGGGGAAAAGCTTTTTTCCTTAAAAAATGTGAAAATAAAAAAAATATATCATTCATATTAATGAACAAAAAAGCATCAAATACTCTCAGTTTTACTGAACAGGTGACTGTGTTTTATGAACACTAAACGTTTGTGGCATGTACTATAGTTCTCTCAGAGCTGTACCCTCGTTTTCCATGTTCCATAAGTTCCGTCGATTGCAACCTGTGTAAACTGAATGAACGTTATCGTTGCAAAAGTGATGTCTCGAACCACAAGCCTGACAACTTACAAATACTTCCGGTTTATCGTACATACATGGCGTCTCATATGAAAAACTGCGCAATAAAACTGTGAGTGTATAGGGCCTTAAGAGGAGAATTAAAATAACTACATTGAATCGTTTCTCAAACTTGTTTTAGTATAAAAATATTTTTACAGTTAACACAGTTTATTGTGTTTACAGACATAACATTCCACACGGAAAACTATGTAGTAAAACTGAGAGTGAATAGGGGCCTTAAAGTGAAATTCAAATAACTGAATTTGTTTTATGGTCATGTCGTGATACTTTGTGTTAGTTAAGTTGAAGTTGTAGTTGTGGTTGTATCAGTTATTGTGTTCCGTATGATCAGTATATGAGCTGTCAGTGGGGTGGGTGTTGGTTTTTCTTTTGTATGTTTATGTTTGTCCTTATATTTCGTCTATCATTTTTGTGCTCTTCAGGAAAAACCTGAGGCTCTTATAAATAATTGCATTTAATCGTTTCAAAGACTACTTTAATCATGCAAATAATTTATTATGTACTGATTTTTTTTTTTGTTAAAGTAATAATTTGATACATTTAATATTTACATGTTAATCGATAAATTAATTAATACTTGAAATTCTATAATCTTTTTGTATATGTCAAAGGACCTAAAATTTTTAATCTTAAGGCAAAACTTTACTGCTTCCCAAGACTGCTTCACAAAGCTTAAATAGTTAAAATCTAAATAGTTAAAAAATTAAATTTATCATTAGTACGATTATAAATTTCGATTTACGATTATAAATTTTGGATTTCGTATAAGTACATTTCCATTTTTGGACAAACAAAGTATATTTTTAGTTTTTTTTTTTTCGATACGGACGTAATTGTAAATGACGTCACGATCTTGCGGAATCCGTTTATCACCAATATGATAATATCTCTTGCTTTTGCTTTCGTGTCACAGATTGTGCTTGCAGGCTAGTTTAAGCTCACTAACTATAGTTTTGAGACTCCTGGTCTAAGTTTTCGTTTAAAAAAATTAATATATGTATCTATACATAGCACATGTCACTACATACTACGTTCATTTGATTCATTTTATTATGAGTGCAGTATGTAGTATATACTTAGTGTACTTTGAATTGCAAATACATATATTTGTATAAAACAAATGTTTAATGTAGGTACATATTATTCTTATAAGTACAGTATTCTGTATCTTGTTGGCCTAAAACCTTTAAAGAAGCTTTGTATACACAGAATATTAAAACAAACCAAAACAGAAAAAATCAAAATAATTCATTAAGCAAATAAACTTATGATGCAAAAACGCGACTATAAACATACATAGTTTGTATGTTTGCCGCATTGTATGTTTTAAAAACAAATATTTAAAATATAGGTTAAATCTCAAAAAGATTTATTATAATATTGTCTGCTTGCTATTTAAATAAAATTCGTTTTTCAGTAAAATAGATTCATCTACTTTGTTAAAAATCGAATTCAAATTTAATTGAATATTAATTAATGGAAAACAGATAAAAGAGGAGTATTCGCAGACAAAAGTCTATTCAATGTTTCTCATTTATTCTTTTATAGTCGCCAATTGAATGGAACTCGAACGTAGCTATTATCAATTTTTCTTTGTGTAAATCAACTACAATTCAATATATTTTCGTTGTTGTTTATATCATTCGAATCATTTGTAAAACAGTATTTTGAAAATGACAAAGTTTTTCGATGGTAAAAATATTTATGTTAGCAATTATTAATCCAAGAATGTTCTTTTCAATACTTCAATTGTGTAATATTTAAATCAGCTGTACAATAAGTTTGACAAGAAAAAAGAAACTTTGCTGTCTGTATAAAAGAATGTAGAAAATTATGTGTTTCAGCTGTTAGAATAAATTTATTTTAACCTTTCACATTTTAACTTAATAAAAGCTTAGTGTTAAAAAATTGTTTAGTCAATTTTATTTCACCAGAAAGTTAAATTATTATAAAGTAAATTGAAGCACATAACAATATTTTATTAAGTGCATTTATAAATACAGTAAAAACATACATTTTTTGTCTTTTGATTGTATTTTTCGTAAGTTAAAATTTTAATTTGCATAAGGGGGATACAAATTCATTTAACAGCTCTTTTTTTCTGAAAAAAGTTCAAAGTTAAACAGATCACAGCAGTAACTTACATCGAGTAACATGTAGATTGTAGATAAATAAGTTTTAAGGGTTTACAAAACGATATTCTTTTTTACTTCTAAAGGTTTTTTCAACCTTATACTACATGTGGAAATTTTACCATAACGAACTGATTTGACGAATATTAAAATTTTGCACGAGTAATAATTGACTAACAAAATGGAAATAAAAGAAATTTTGTATTCAGAATGGAGTACATTTTCGTTTCTTTAACATTAATATTCGCCATTTGTATTCGGCTAGAGTGTGTGAGTTATGGGAAACATTACTTTTGCGATATGAAAATATTCGCCTTATAACACAAATAAATATTAATTTAACACAGAAAAATGTTGGATGCAAATTTTCAAAAACCTATATGGAAAAACATAATACCTAACCATTAATAAATCTAGAAGTAACATTATTAAAATTATTAAAATGGAAAATTAAACTCTGATAACTTTGATGTTTTAAAACTTTTTAACATTTTTTCATTAAGATAAACTTGAAATTTGAAACAGTTGCTATGAAAGAAGTATTTTTTAACCTTTAAAAAAAGGTCCTTTACATAGAATATAAATAATGTGTATAAGCTCAAATATTATAAAAAGAGGAGAAAATAAAGAAATTTAAATATTTTCAAATATCTACATCCCTATTTTCAATTTAGGTACGTTGAGAAGAGAAATTTTAATAAAAAGAGAAAAAATGCCCACCTGATTAAATTCATTCTCATCTTTTATTTTTATTTTGTTTCAGCTAAACTAAGTAAGGGCCAAAAAGAAAGCAATTAAATCAAATAAAGAATTTCCACGTCACATGTTTTATTACAATTGTTCGCTCGACCAAATTTTTTCAAGCTTTTGTACAACCCAAGAATTTCAGCTACATATTTTTCATTCTTAAAATTCTGTTCATCACAATTTTTGAATCACACAAAATTATTATTATTTTTTTTTTTTTTTGAATATGTGAGTATGAATAACATTTGGTGGATTAATATTAATTTCAAGTTACTTTATATTAATTGTAGGTAACAGATCCACTATAACCTGCATTATTTGATAGTATAGTAATTAAGAATTTGTCTGCTCTGTTACTAGTGACAAAATAATTAATAATTAACTTACAAGAAAGCTAATGTCAAATTTACCTCGAAATAAAAGTTTTCAACTGATAAAACACGGAAAGTAAATTTTTATAAAAAGAGCAGTTTTGAATGACATATAATTAAAATACCGAAATACTCGAATTCAATTCATTAGAATACTCAACTTAGCCTCATATTAGTCTGAAAAAAATTTTTTAGCATTCAAGGAATAGTTGGGTCATACGATTTAATTTAACTTCTTGTGGACATTTCAGTAACTTCTAACGACTGACGGTTATATTTGCTAGTCTACCCTTATGAACTTTTTAACCTGAAATGAATCTTTGTCAAGCAACAATTGTTTTCTTTTTTCAAACATGGTTTTAGTAGTTATTTCATAATTTCATCACGGGTGGTGCAAAATCAACGCCGATCACAATAATGCAAATACAAGCTGCTGTCGAACCATTACAGACACGTCGAGAAGTGGCCACATTAAAAACATGGGAACGTATAAAGAGGATAAACCCCTAACAATGGCAACACTATCACAAAGCTTCAAATAGACTCAAAACGCACACCTCCCCTCTTGCCAAAGCAGAAGAACTATAATAATTAATAAATATAATATAAAGCTAGGTGATCCTGCTCCGGTCAATATATTGAACGATACATATAGCCAACTCTCCCCCGCCCCTTCGACTAAAGGGTCAAAACTTATCAAAATCATCATATTTGGACATCAAACTACGGGAAGCCTCTCTAGAAACGATCCATTCCATGTACCCAAGGTCAGAATTTCTACACATCTGTACAGATGGTTCATCCATTCCAGGATCCGGAAAAACTGGTGCTGGTTACTACAGCGATATATTTGAAGGATGCGCCGCAGTTGGAGAACCTCTCAGCTGTTTTGATGGGGAAGTAGAGGCAGTTTTACTAGCTATATCTAAACTTCACGAAGTTAAGACCCATCATAAAGCTGTTTTCTTCATTGATTCTCAAGCCGCGATAATAGCATTATCTTCTAACTACCCCACCGATTGCGTTCGTACCAACAAATGTCGAGCCGCCTTGGACAGTCTTGCTAAAACAGGTTGGCACCTGTCACTACAATGGATTCCCAGTCATGTTGGTATCTTGGGAAATGAAAAAGCAGACGAGCTTGCAAAGTCACAATATTCAAAAAAATGAAGCGCAAGGAAAAAAAGGGAATCCTTACTGGAATCTCCTATCTCACGACTTCTCCCCCGTCAAGTGTCAGTCGCAGTTTTCCGAACTACCACGGGGCACGACTACCTATGCGAACATTTGCACTGTATTAGAATCTTACCGACTCCAATCTGTTCCCTCTGCAATGGGGAACCCATGGATGCCATGCATCTTGGCAATTGTCCTGTATTTGCAGACGTCAGAGAGAACAACGAAAACAACCAAAACCAACTACTCTCTAACCTCTATTGGACGGCGCGTCACCGAATGACAGAAATGTCAAGCGTGGGCGTTGGATAAGAAGAAGAAGAAGAAGAAAAAGTTTTAGTAGTAACAAGAATAAATAAGTTCAAAATAGAATAAAATGCTTATCTTAAGTCAGCGAATAATTTCATGAAAAATAAGCTCAACAAAGAATGAATATGAATATATCGAATCCATTCCAACACTAATTTTATAAATACAAACGATTCCATGAGAGATTTAAAAATTTGTGAAATACTAGAGTTTTTTTAGGGGATTTCCTTTTTTTGTTTCATTGAATTCGAATATACTCGTATTTAAAGCACCGATAACAGTAAAAGATCAATTCGTATTCGATTTTTCAAAGGCCCTGATTTTCTTTTAAACCTTTGACATCTACTATATGAATATTAAATGCATTTAACTAAATGAACATTGGAAATATTTTTGGTAGCGACTGTTGTGTTTTAACTCCTAAGGACCTCCACTCCTGTGCTAATATTTAGCTATAGCTATTTCATCGTTAATTGTACAAAAATGGACCTTATTGTTAAAAGAAATTATAAACTAAAACGTTCAAACCCAACATTTTAAATTAGCGTAGCATCCCACATTAAAAAGAAAAATTTACATATTACATATGTATAGTATATCAGCTGTTTAGGTCATAACTAGCTGATACCCGATCGCTTCGCCGAACGGCTAGCTAAATTAAATTGATTATTAAAAGCCGTCAAAGCTAAATATAAAAAATCTGTTAAGCTTTTTTGACATCAAAATAGTAATTTCTCAGGAACCGCATATTTTCTAGAGTAACAAATATATTAGTATAAGAGTAAGATTTCATATTAGTTCATTAAAATCCTTGAAACAATTAAATATAAAAGTGAAAAATGTTAATGGAAATAACGAAACAGTAGGAGGGCCATTAAAATACTCATAAATTATATTTAAGTATTTGATTAAGAATTTGATAAAATATTCTGAAATTTTGCTAATAAAATTTTTCTATTTTACCTTTATAAAATTTATCAAATGTTCAAATAATCGATGAATTTGACCGAGTTTTAAAATCATGTTTAATCCGGTTTAAGGATTAATTTATTCTCATAAACTATAGCACATTAAATAAAAATTATTACTTTGAATAAATATAAAAGTCTTTTTGTTTATAATTTTTATTAATTATTAACTGATACTCCGCCGCTTCGCTAACCGCACGTAAGTCAAATTGAAAAACAAAAACCTTCATAGAACAATATAAAAAAAAATTCTAGCTATTTTGACGAAAAGTTGTATATTTATCCCTCACTAATCGTGGATATTCCAGAGTTATAAATTGGTATAGATTTCAGACCTTAGAACCATGGAAAACGTTAAATTTCATAGTTAGTGCATCAACATGTTTAAAACTACTTATCTAGGAAGAGGTATTAGTATATCTCGCAGACTTAGAACGTTTTTAGAATAATTATACTTGTCTTAGTCGTACTTCAAAAGCTGAAAACCTTTCATAACAAATATCATTAAAATCGTTTTTAACGTTTAAGTAGAATGGATAAGTAGCCATCCTACAGAAATCGTACAGTGTCGATATAAACGCTTGACACGAAAACGTACGTACATAGCTCGACTCTCGGCCTAATGCGGCCAAGTGGCTGTCAGCTGAAAGATTTTTTTACTTACTCTTGTCTCTTGATCAATGTGTCTTGCTCTTTGTCTTGCGTGGACGTGTTTGGCTCCAACGTGTGGAACAAACCTTTTGGTTGAAGCAAACTTTAGTGGTGGCTATGACTTAGTTGCTTTACTAAAAAAAAATGTTTGTCTGTAAAGTCAGTTTACGGACGATAGTTTTGATCTTACTTTTCTTATTTATATAATAAATAATGCAATCTTTAAAAAGGTGTGCAACTCGTTAAAATGTTTATTTTCCTTTAATTTGTAAAAACTTGGTCAAATTTTATGTTTTTAATTGGCACAGCATAAGTAATTAATTTTCATTCCTTTTTTGGAAGTAATCAGAAATCGAAATTTGCGCTACGGTGCGCTCAGTAAGTAGAAAAACGTTTGTTTCACGCAACTAAAAATTGTTTTTTTTTTTCATTTGCGTGGTTTCGTATTGCAAACACGCTTTATGATTTTTCTCACGTTATTAACAATCTATCCCGAGAGAATACGCAAATATGATCTACGTATGTATAAGCGGATATAAATATCACCATCAAGGCAAACTTCCTTTTGAAGCCCGTTCATTTATATCGTATACAGAAAGTTTAAAAAACTCATGAAGTTCAACCATATGAGTTTATAATTGTTTTTACTAGGTTTCATCCAAAGTAATTGTTATGTTTGCAAAGCATAAAGGAAAAGTTTAATTAATTTAGGAAACTTACTTTTTGCGCCATTTTATAATACTATATTTTTGAAAATATTATTATTAATATAACTTTTTTTATTTTTATTTAGTTTTGCTGGAAAATACTTTTTTTAATGTTACTTTGACTTTGTTATTATGATCATATGTAATGAAGTTACAAATTAACCTTAAATTAATTAAAGAAATACTCGAGCAGACAAAATTGTCTTAAAAACAGCTAATCTACAGCTTACTATAGTTTTACATGCTTCTGCATCTTTATGTATTTGTAATTTCTTATAGATTTTAATGTGGAACAGAGAAAATGGTTTGAAATATTAAAATTTAAAAAAAAATCACAAAAAAAATGAAAAATGTACCTACTAACAAATTGATGAATATGATTTTTATTAAAACGATCTTTAACCATAAAACTATTACTTGTATGTTAAAACTTCAGGGACTGCTACATTCTCAGAACCGGGAAATGACTGAAGCTACTTAACGGTTTTGGGGTTTGTACAATAAAGTGTACGAATGAAGTTATGATTCATAAAAAAATTTTGTTTTTTGAAATTCCAACCTAAAGTATGTGAAAAAGGTGGTTACAAAAAGGTTTGTTTCCAGACTGTCTACTTCTAATTGTTAAATATTCGTAAAGTTTCAGAAAATATATAATTTTCTATGATTTTTAAATCCTTCATTTTGGAGTATCATAAGGCAAGCCTTTCTAATTTATAGGTATAATTATAAAATTATAGCCAATTTTATCCCTTTGTGTACCGTATTTGCCGGACGATAAGACGCACCGAACCATAAGACACAACCCAATATTTATCTATCAGTTTTTAGAAAAAAGTATTGTTTGGACGATAAGAAGACGCACTGACAAAATTTTTACAAAAAACAAAAAAAATCAAATATTTTAATTACCTTATTTATTTTAATTCACTTTATTATTGTAATACATAGGTGTTTATTTGTAGGTAAGTTTATTATTATTTATTATCATAATAATATTATTTTTTATTATTATTATTATATTATCGGACTATAAGACGCATCGGACCAGCGGGTTGCCACTCAACGCTAAAGGATAGGGAGCTTATTTGACCTATCACTTCAGAAGCAATACCAACTCAATTCACTTTAGCAGTAAAATCTTCAAACTTCTTGTGATATTTTTGGTTTTCTCCCACATTTGGTGGGAACCTTGTTGTTATGCAGCGCACTTTATTGACAAGTAAACTATTTAATTTTAAATTTAACCTGATTTAACCAATTATAAACCAATTTGCTTTAAAATTGTGTTGTTGTTGTTGTAGTATTGACACTGTGATGATTAAATAAGAAAGTGGAGAGGGGAAAAAGTGGCGACCCGCTGCCGGCTGCATCAGACCACAAGACGCACCCTAATTTTAGGTCAAATTTTCAGAGTAAAAAATTGCGTCTTATCGTCCAGCAAATACGGTACCTACTTGCTGCAAAAACTATTAAAACAGTTTTGATGTATAATATTTATTTTTGGTTTGGTTTTTTGAATTTTTAGTTCCTTTTATAAGTAAAAAGTAACTTGATGGTTGTAATAGAATTTAAGTGATTCAGATTTAATTTTATTAAAAAAAATTAAAATAGAAATGTAAGAAAAGCACAAGTTACTTACCTATATACAATTATATTACTTATATATACAAGTTTTATACTTAGATACTAAATAAATCAAAGTGTTTGAAAGTGATTGCATTAATATTAAATGTCTTATGAAAGATTTTGAGGATATGCGACGGTATAAAAAACAAAGTCTGAAGTCTTCAAGTCTCAGGGAATAAAATAATTTAGAATAATTCATCAAGGGAATAATATAAAGAAAGTTAACATTTTAACAATAAATATATGAAAATATATAGAATTTTACTTCTTGACTTATTTTTCAGGCTACTTGACTTCAATTTTGCTTAAAATCAAATCAAACTCAAGTCACATTATAGTATCTAAATATTACGAACAATCAAATATTAACGTCGTAAAGGATCTTGCCCAATAGCCATAAGCAAAGTGCCCCAGGCGGTTTTTGAAAAATGCTTCCGTGTGCTGATTCCTCTCCATGAAAAACTTAATGTCGCGCAATTTTAACCCGCTACCCCCACTTGTATTGGAGTTACGGGGGAAACTACCCCAGACGTTAAAATTTTTTTAAAACTATTGAATATTTTTTTATGAAATTTAAACTGTACGTAGATATTGATAAAACGCATAATATATTTTTTTTCAGTACTTTTGTAAATCTATAAATGATGAAAAATATTATTTTTATTTTTTTTTACATCAACCCTTAAAGTGACACCTTTTTTTAAAAATGTGATAAGTGCATTTATTATCTATCTTTCATTTAAAAAAAGTCACTTCAAGAAATTAGTTGTCGCTCACCACCAAAATGAGGTCATCCAGGGACAGGTTTGTAATAAACAGCCATGAGTCGATGCATTTCGTAAATGCATTTATTGCTTTATGGCTTGTATTTATATGCCATAATATGATTTTCGTCAAGAAAAAAAGTCCTGAGAAAGAAATTAATTTTTGAAATTTTTAATAGGCCCAGTAACAATAAAGTGCAGCGATCTTTTATCCATTATTTATACTAATAATAAATTCAAAAAAAGTTTGATAAATAATCGTAATTATTTTGTATCTTAGATTATTATTTGAATCAAGTAATATTTTTGTTTGTTATAACTAAAAATAATTAATAGAATATTAATTTAGAATTTGTTTACGGGGGAAGCAAAAACATCTGTAAACATGTGTAAAACATTTGTAACAAGTGGATTGGGTTGTCGAATCTGCAGTGTACATGGTACGATCGGTTAATAAAAACAGTATTTAGCATAAAGATTTAAGAAGCCAATTGTTATTCTTGGTTTAATCACTGTGTAAGATAGCTGAATTTTTGCACTTTAGGTTTGGGAATAGACTTAGGTAACTCAGAAGTTGTCATGGCGGATAAAATAATTTCTTATATGAAGGAACGTCAATTAGAATTTCAATCGATATAAAAAAAAAAGTTTTCAATGATAAATTCTACGAGTTTACTAAACATTACCAGAACTACTGAAAAAGATCTTAAAATAATATTCAACGGAACTTATCAATTGGCGCAAGCAGTTTGTTATCTTTTCAAAATAATAAATATTATACTATTACAATATTATTTATTACATGGTCTTTATAAATCAAGACGTAAAAAACGTAAGCCAGCAGAAAAATTAATTTGTAGTCGAATTCCAAAACTATATCGACAATTAGGTATAGAAGAAGAATCCTATAGCGACTAAGCAAAGGTTATATTCAATTTCTAAATTACTATTATTTCCAATAAATTATGATTCTAATTATTTTTAGTTATAACAAACAAAAATATAACTTGATTCAAATAATAATACTAACAATATTTGAGTATATACGTAGGTAATATAAGATCCAAAATAATTAAAAGTAGGTATTATTTAGCAAACTTTCATTGAATTTATTATTAGTACAAGGAATGGATAAAAGATCCCAGCAATATATTGTTAATAGGCCTATTAAAAAATTTCAAAAATTAATTTCTGTCTTAGGACTTTTTTTCTTGACGAAAACCATATTATGGCATATATATAAAAACCATAAAGCAATAAATGCATTTACGAAATGCATTGACTCATGACTGTTTATTACAAACCTGTCCTTGGATGACCTCATTTTGGTGGTGAGCGACAACTAATTTCTTGAAGCGACTTTTTTAAATGAAAGATAGATAATAAATTCACTTATCACATTTTAAAAAAAGGTGTCACTTTAAGGGTTGATGTAAAAAATCACCCTCAAAAAATAAAAATAGTATTTTTCATCATTTATAGATTTACAAAAATTCTGAAAAAAAAATATATTATGCGTTTTATCAATATCTACGTACAGTTTAAATTTCATGAAAAATTCTTCAATAGTTTTCTTGAAAAAAAATTTTAACGTCTGGGGTAGTTTCCCCCGTAACTCCAATACAAGTGGGGGTAGCGGGTTAAAATTGCGCGACAATAAGTTTTTCATGGAGAGGAATCAGCACACGGAAGCATTTTGCAAAAACCACCTGAGGCACTTTGCTTATGGCTATTGGGCTAGATCCTTTGTTTATTATAAAAATAATTATAAAGTCAAAATATCAAGTACAACTCATTATACTTATAGATAAATGGTACTTACTTGACTAAAGGATCTCTAAACATAGGTATATTTTTTATTACGAGTATGTTAGTATAAATAATATAAATGATATATGATATTATAATTTTTCGGTTCTACCCCATTAAAAAATTTTTTTAACAATGGTTCAAAAAATACTGGAATATATTTGTTGCAAATCCTTTACAATTTACTTGTCATGTAATTTGCATAAGAAAATATAATCAAATGTTTATTGTTCATATAAATTGCAAAAAAAAATATCGTCAAATATTTATTGCTCATAATTCATTGCCATGTAGTATAAAAAAATCTATTATAAAAAAACTTATTTTACCCTCGGCAAAGTAGATAGGTAAAATTGTGTAAATCATTAAAGATTTTTGTAAAACTAGCAAATTTAAAAACGAATATTTGTTTTTAAAAACATTTCAACAATATAACCAACTAGTTGTTCTGGGGCGCCTACGGCGTCCTATTTTTTTTAAAAAAATTTTTTTTATTGTATTGATAACTGATAATGATAACTGATAACTGCATAATTGATATTGAAGTTTTTTCTTTATCATACATTGTTATGATCATTTTCCATGAATTTTTATGAATTTAAACATTTTTTTAAACAATCATAGTAGGCATTGAGCGTTACAGAATGAGTGAGTGAGTGAGTGAATCAGTGACCTGGGCTTTTATATTATTTTATTATATTATAACAAATATACACAATATAACAATATATAACAACAAACAAAATAAAATAAAAAAGCTATTCAGGTTTAAGATTTCTCAAATATTTGTAATATGTAATGTATCAAAGGTAAATTCATTAAAGTCATGAAAGATATTTATTTCATTTAAAACAATTACAGTATAACCTTAGAAATAGCTTACAGTTTGGTTTGTTATTAGCTATCTATAATACATTTTCAACTATCAAATAGGGTGTAAGTACGTCGAGAAATTATTGTTGAAACCAATTTGATATTTGATAATGTAATTCAATACATAATAACACACAACTAGGTAATATTCATATATGTTGATTTCATTTTACTAAATAGGATACCTTACACCTATTTATAATAATCAAAGCCTAAACTTCTTTAAAATATACGCTTGGAAATAAAATATAGTAAAAATAAATATTTCATTGAAATTTCCATAAGTAGTATAAATTTTTATTAACATTTTAATAATTTTTTGGAGTTCTGAAAATGAGCTGTACCAGTTCGTAATACAATTCATAAATTAGCCTAAATTGACCCACATTAAGAATCTTAGGGTTAAATTACTTATTCGTTGAATAAATTTAGAATTATTATTTACCCTAATTAGGTAGTTACTGCCTACGGTTAGATAACGTTATCTTGCCCTATGAAAAAGTTACTCATCATTTCAAAAGCTGTAGCCTGTGGGAATGTTTGATTTGAATTCCAAACTTTAACACAAAAAAGAACTTGTGCAAGAATCACTCAACAATTAAATTTGTAAATTAATATACAAGCATGTAAAAGTTTTTGTTTTTGTGTTCATGTGTTTCATCAATTTTATCAAAACAGTAAATGTTTTATTATTGTTACAAGTTTTATTTTTTCATCAATGTGTATGGAAAAATTATTTGGTCACTTTGTAGTCAAAATCTATGTTGACTTTAGCATTTTAATTTTTTAATTCGAGCAATTATTTTATGTATACAATTGAACAATTTTAAATAAAATAAAACTGATTTTAAGTTTTTTTTTTTAAATTACACAATTTTGAGTTTATACTGTTATATATACTGTCAACCTTAAATTCTTTTGTAACATTATTTAGTGATGGTGAATGAAATTCATTTTTTATTTATTATCAACACATTCGTATAAAGCATATACCTAGGTATTGTTAAAGACATTTTTTTAATGATTTTTATGATTCAATGTTTTAGTGTTGTTGAAATGGTTCACATACCTAATGCTTGATTTGCTAAAAAAAAGTGGAAGCTAAATTTATTTAAAGTGAGATTTACATACATTTTAAGCTCACCTGACACAACAATCTAACTACCTTTATAATCTTTAGTGACAATATTCCCTTTTTCAACGTTTAGGTAAAGGTATAGTCATTACCATAAAAGTTAAAGTGAGCTCTAAATAATAAATCAAATTTATTTATATAGCTTATTTGAACTTTTATTATATCCACACAATAAAAAATTAACTGAATTGACTTTTTTTGTGTTATTTTATTAAATTATTTTACATAATAAATTATGTTTTTTTTTTTAAATTGAAAATAACTATTTACAAAAACGGAAAAAGTGAAAATTTAAAGTTTTCTTATATGCAGATTTAACGGGGTAAAAGTTTTATATTTTAATAAAACTGAAAAGGATAAAGAAAGCCAACATCTTTAAATATGTTTGTTATGAACACATTCATGATGTGTTAGTTGTAAAATCCTTCTAACTTACCAAATATGATTTTCCATGCCAGACACTATTATTACTGTTGACGTTTATTACATACAAGCCACATTCCTTAATGCATTTTGAACTTAAATTTTCCACATAGCTGTAATTGCAATAAGCCATATGCTTTCTAAAACGAATTCATTTTGCCAATCGTAACTTTCAACAACACGGTATCCGAATAAATTCATATAAGTATATGTGTTGTTAACATTTCTAGTATTAAAAACAAAGATTATTTTGCAAAGAATACGCTTGGCAAGTTGGAAAAGCATTCTTTCCCGTCATTTTATCTTCATGGCGTTACTTGCATTATCGCAAGTATACTTTTCATTTTGTGATAAAACGTCAACTACAGACAACTAATTGCATTTTAAAATCTTTGAAATGTCAGCGTTTTTCCATTTATGTTTTTTGCATTAAATACATTTTTTATCTCAATCGAAATACAACTTAAATAAAATTCTCATTTATATCAAAAACAGACGTATTGCTTTCGAATTACGTTTACGAAATTAGATTTAAAGTTTTGAAAATTATCGGCAAAATTAAGAAGACATTTTAAATTTTTTGCTATTTTACTCTATCTATATAAATAAAATGATAAGTAGCTGTTTTCCAATGTTCGCTTTTAACTCAAAAACTACTGGTTAGATTTTGATCAATTTTTGTTTGTTTAGGTAATTGTTATATATTTGGTCCTTATCTAAAAAAAGAATTATCACGATATCTTAATTAAAAAGAAAGTACCTAATTAAAGTCTTCAAAAATGTGATTTTTACAAGCAAAACGCGTGAAGCGGTGAAATTTTCGTCACTTTGATAGAATAAGACAAACGATGTAAAGCGCATGGGCTGGACAGAGGTTGTAACTCCTTCCACTGCCTACTAATTATTTCATATTTGACGCTGAGTGTAGACTGTTGACTTAATGCAGCTCAGCGAGATATTAGATTAATAAAGATTTTTTGAACTCTATTTTCTATTTGTTTAACAGTTTTTTGTAGCTTTTTTTAAAATTCTCTTTAAGCATTTTTTTAAATATTTTACTGTAAATACGGGTTCAAAATACATTTTTAAGTCTCAACCGTTATAATAATCAAATTACATTTCAATACTCCCTTTGCATAGATTTTTTAACCAGAAAGAGTTACCTAAGTTAGCGGGAAACATTTTTTGCTCCCTCGGAATCCACAATTTCTCCAAATGTAGGTATAGTTATTAGTTGATTAATAATTAAATTAAAAAATTTTCTAACTCAAGAATCAAAATTGCTATGAACCTCAAAATAATTTTTAATTTTAATTTTTGTTTTTCTAAGTTCTCTATCTGCTCTTTTCATTACGCAAATAAGTGATCTAATTTTTGCAATATATTTAATAATTAATTATTTTTAACTATTTATACAGGTACTGTCGTACTAGGACGTCTTATGACGATACTACGACGAATTACTAATTAACTATACACCTGGAGCAATTGCAGATCCGGAGAGAGCATTTTAGGAACAATTTTTAAAAAAAAAAATTAAAAGCAGTGATTATTTGGGATTATATAAGTAGCTATTTTTATTTTTGAATTTACAAATTTTTGAAAAATTAATTATTGATTAACTAATAACTATATACTTGGAACAATAGCGGATTCTGAACGAGCAATTGAGGAACAATTTTTTGGCATATAGTTAAAAATGTTCTACGCTAAGTTCTTTCCAGTTATTATTAATATATTTTTGCTTTCAATTTTTAAAATGTTTTTCCTTTGCAAAAATATCTTCTTAATATAATAACCAACGCAGCCGACGTCGCGGGTATCAGCTAGTACATGCATAAAAATTAATAGTTATTAATTATTAGTTGAAAATTTTGTTATATATTAATGAAAATTTAAAAGTACATTTTTTTCTTCAATATGTAGTTTTCCAATATTTACAGTTTTTTCTCATTGCATAACCATTCTACGTTAATTTAATTTTCTTCATTTCTTATTGAATTCGATAAACAAATTGCTGGAACAACCATTCATGCATTATAGAAAAGGGACCTTTTGATCGCAATAAATATAATTCAGGAAAATGCTCCACTTGTACCAATTTAAGATATCCAAAAGAGAAAAGGTATTTATACACTGGAGTCGTTTCCGAAAAAGCTACTAATTCGAGCTCGTTTAAATGTTTTATTTATATCGTATAAAAACTGTATTGAAAGTGCTACGAAATACTTGTGTGTATCGGAAGAAATAAAAGCAATTTCCTCGCATATTTCCGTGGGTAATAAATGGCATAGAAACGGAATTAATAAACTGTGTGTTTTATTAAGAATAATGACATTTCATAAAAAAAAGTTTCAGTAGTAACGTAATTATATTCCATTTTCCTTATAAGCCGGTTAAATGAGTAAAATAATTTGTTTTCGTTTACAACTAAGTAAATACCAATAATTGTAAGGTAATTTCATTGTAATTTTTTTAAGATTTTAGGATGTCATGAATGGATATTAAGTAACGGACTTAATCAGTAACAGAATAAAAATGTTTTTGAAAGCCTTGTGCAGTAGTTCATATGTTTCGTTAAAATACAAATTAATACGATTGAATAAAATTAGCAATCAAACTATACTTTAATACTTGAAATGGAATTATTACAGACTAATAGTTGCAAAACAGTGTCATTTCTTCTTTTAATGTTAGTTTTTAAATGTTTTCACTCATTCCAACTCAGCCATAATTTTTGAATGATGGGAAATTTATGAATGATTATTGGGGGTTATGCTAACTTTATATTACTTTATTATTAATTATTTTATTACTAGAAGGAATTTTCAACTCCCACCTAGCCTTTATAACATATTTTAATGAAATATTAATCATCCCCATAGCATTCGTTATTATCTAAAGTAAATCTTGATGGATTCATCTTATCCTGGATAGTATAAGGCTACGTTCAGTTAAGCTCAACTAACGTTAAAAATCAGTTTAGAAACGTCTTTCAGCCGTTTATTTATGACACCCACGAGCGTTGTGTTGAGTAAAACTCCATTTAATATTTTAAGCTTACGACCACGTAAACCCTTTTCAAGAGGTAGGCCTAAGCGATGAACGTAACTCAAACTCTTCCAAGCTAGTGGAATGCACAAAAAACAACGACAATAAGCGTAATCGTTGAAAACGCGTTATGGAACATAGCCTCAGTGCCACACAGGACGGAAACGTACAAAAAGTCCTTTTATATTTTATCGCTAAGTCAACTATCTAATCCACTAATCCCAACACCAAAAACCTACTGCTATGAAAATGACAAAGATAGAAAAGATTTTCGCTATCTTTTGGATTTTGTCTCACATTCAAATAGCAGAAAACAGCAAAGCTGACGAACCGATCTAGAGTGATACCACAGGAGGCCAAGACCTAAGACCAAGGCTATGAACCTTAGAGGATATATGAAATAATCACAGAAGTACCAGTAGCAGATTTCGTGTCAACAGCAATAAATGGTGTAAAAAACAAAACAACGTAAAATGGTACAACGGGTGCAAATTGAAGACGGTAGAGTTAGAAACCTCATGTTGAAGAAATGGAGCTGAAGAGGTGGAGTTGTGCCGACTGCAAATAAGACATTACAAATTCGCCCATTACCATACCCTGAAAAACAACTCTCAGTATGCTAGCTATGGGTAGTACCGACAACCATGAAACACTTTAAAATGGAATGCCCAAAGAAGACAGATGTTAAATTCGCTAAAAGTTGCTGAAAGTCGCTAATACTCTTAGCAATTGATGAAACTATAAATCGTTATTCCATAGTTAATCAAGCATCGCTATAAGACATACTCACTCTGAAATACTGATTAAAACTATTCAAAAAAATTGTACTTTTGTATTGAAGTTTTGGTTTTTAACTATGGAAAGATGTCTTTAACCATGTCGCGTCGAAAATTTTAAATTTTTACTTTTTACTTGTTCTATTACTAACTAAATTGTTAGTAAGTTACTCTCTGACTATCATAAAATTAATCATTTTATGATGGTTTTTATTTAATTAGTTTTAAATTTTCAACAAAATATATCCGAATTCTAAGTAGGTGCTTTTTATGAAGCTATGATTTTAATAAAACAAAAATGACATTGTAGTTTCGTCTCTTACTTAATGATTATACTACATAAAGTAAGTCTGAGAAATATAATGTTTATAACAAAGAACTTACACGAAATGCTTACACACAACAGAAGTAAACTTAATACTAAAACTAGAGCCGGACAGCTGGTGCCACAGAAGCTTAAGATAAAGTAATAACCCACATATAAACTTGACATTATCCTATGTATGCTTAGGTTTTGTATTCGTTTTTTGTACTCTGCACGAACTAAATTATAACACAGAGAATTGGACACGAATATGATGCAACTACAGTTTAAAAAATGCTTTTAAAATTTAAATATTTTGTGTTTACTTGTTATTTAATTGCAAAATATATAATGAAAAATAAATGGGAATATCTACCATAAAATACATTTATAAAAAGCTTAGAAAAACGGAAACAAACAAAGAGCTTTAATAATTATTTTATAAACTTTGATTACGAAGTAGCTAATATGAATAGTTCAGAGGCTGTAGTAAAATGAAAATTATTTTCAAAATTAAAAAGAATTTTCCAAAATGCACATATGTATGCATCGAGTCCTTGTATAAAAATATGCAGAATGAGTAATAGATTCACAAAAAACGATAAAATTTCCTAGTTTCGTATAAAACCGATTAAATTTAGCATTATGTAAATATTAACTAGTCAGTGAACATCCCGTATGACTGTTGTTATAAATAATGTTTACTTTTTAAAAATGCATTTGAATATGGGTAAGTATGCGTGTTTTAGGTTCACTCATTAAATATTTGAAAAATAATCAGGCTTGTATTCGTTCAGTTTTTAAACATGGATAGAACCGCATAACCGACATTGGGTTCTGAATACCTCGTAAAAGCATCCCTTTTTACTTTGATAAACTAAACCTTTATGTTAGTGGTCACCAACCCTAAGCAGTCCAATGTTCTCAAACATTATACCAACTGACACATTCAATATTTAAATACCCGGAAAAATATCAACATGGCTTTTTAATATTTCTTAAATATTTATATAAGAAAGGTAATCAATAAAAACTATCATCATTTCTTTTGAAATTTCTGAGATGAACATTTTATAGAAGAAATTTCAATTTGTTTTTTATAAGAACATCAATACTTTAATACACTCAATTTTATAATTTGAGTTTAAAATACATAATTGAAATACATACGTCTGATATAATCGCTCGTAAATCTAAGGATTTCTAGTCAAGCCCACATAATTCGATTATCAAAAGTATCAAACTAAAACATAATCCTTTGGCAATAAATTTATAAATGATTCATCCTTTTCATCCTCGAGTAGATTTAATTTTAAAGAAAAATATGGTTCAAATTATATACCTTAGATATATTAACTTTATTAGTGAGCACTGGACATATTATAGAAATAAAAGTGTAGGTATGCTAGCATTTAGGATGTAAGGCTATAGAGTATAGAACTAGATAAAAATACAACCAATATCTAATATAAGTATCTAGATGTTAACATATTTACAACGATAATAAGGCAACTGGCCTAAAAGGCACCATTTTGGGCACCAAAATGATAATTGTTTAGAAAAAAATAGGGTGGATCACCAACTTGTTTCCCTTCTGTAGCGCTAAATTTAAACATATGCTATATTTTTAGTTGTACAAAATCAGATGTAACTAAGATTACTAAGGAATACTTGTTAGTGAAAACTAGTTTCCCTAAATAAAAACACATGATTTAGTAACAAACTAAATGTGTATGCAGTTGCGTTCTTACGGAGTGGACCGCCTTGGGTTTTAGCCAATTTAGGGTGACACCCGATTCGAGGTAGTATCAATTAATTAAACATTGTCCATATAATCTAAAAATATATATTCTGGACGTATGGATATTAAATCACATAAAACATTTTTTGTTATACATAAACTCATCAGTGGCAAAGATTCATTAATAAGACGGATTATAAGATGAATTTAACAAAGGGTACTAGAACGGTTAGTTTATTTTTTACCGAACAGAAGTTAAAAATCCATTAGGTTTACTATTTTATTATTATAATAATACTTCAACTAAAACTAGCTTTATAATTTATACCATGTATTCATTATTAAATACGATAAAAAATATATAGGGGTGACAGTCTATTTGCCACCCCGGGTGGCACCGTAGCAAACGCCACTGGTGTATGGAAAGATGTGACTACTAACTATTTTCAATGTAAGAAATATGACGCTTATGAATCACTAGTAAAAAAGCAACATTTTTTTAAGAAAATATTTATTTATATAATCTAAAAATGTTCCTTTCCTCTTTTCTTTGATAAACGTCAAATTGCCACGCCTTTGCTTTCACAATAGGAAGCGCAACATTTTTTTCTTATATCACCACAGGAATTTATTTCAAAATATGTAAATTTAAAATTTATACATGAAAGCTCAACAATGCTTTTTATAGAACTGGAATATGTAGAATACTTACATGACAGTGAATATGAAATTTTGTTAAAAAACAAATCAATAAACGCTTTTTAGCATACAATTTTAAATAGAAATGGCAAAAAAAACAGAAACGATAAACTTGTCCAGCGAATAATTATTATTAAAAACAGTTCCGAGAAAATAATATACTACATTTCCATCCAGAGAGACATAATGAAGAGCCACTACGCGCTAAATATGTGTCACAATGTTCGTGTCCACATTTATCCCGAACACGTCGTTGGCGCCCTCATCCCTTGGATCTTCAGCTTTGGGATGATGTTACGTTTCCGGAGTTGTGACCTCGTTCTCTCTTTTCAGTTGCCGATTTTGTATGCCAGTTTTCTCTTCATAAATAGAAAATAAACTACCCTTTCATTCCATTCCAGAATGTTCAATTCGTTGCGTTCGGTGCGTCTGTGTCTCTTGGCAACAAAGCCAAGGACCGACTGACCACGCTATGGATTGGCGTAAATCAACTCGAATTCACAGTCACACTGGTATTTTTTAACGAAAATCTACATTTGGTATACATAACTGTATTATGTACAACCACAAACACATAAACATTTACTTCACCACCTTCATAATATATCAGAGACAGATCATTGATTTTTGTTGTGCTGCACAATGTTTGATAAAATGAATGAAGTTCTGGTCTACAACACCGGAAAATTACTCGATTTTCGAAAGGTTTTCCATCAGAAAAGCGATTTGTTTGAATTATTTGCACGAAGGCTTTTTTTAATCCACCAGAAAACTTTATTAAAATTTTAAAACATCAAACCGTATTGCACTTTAAATGCATTTCAACAAAACGTCTTTTTTATCTACCAATTGAAACGCTTTCAAATAAATTTTTTTCCAAGAGCTTGCTATATAATTACATATAATATCGATGAACTTTTTTCCTTTAATAATCAATTTAAATTACTTATTCAAACAAGTGAACCGTTAAAATACACTCTGTCTAAAATTTTAATCGGTTCAAAGTTATTTTTTTCCCTTAAAAAAGTTAATTTTCAAATTAATTATTTGGTTGGAAAGTTTCCACGCTTTTTAAATCATTTAAATCACATAGTTAGATACATACACAGTAATGCATCTCAATGCAGTTAACTAACTAAGAATTACAACGACTAGGTGATTGTAAGCATTGATCGCCAAAAGCAGTTTGATTTATTTTCATTTGAGCAACATAACGTTTGTTTCAATGAAAACTTTATTTCTTAAGCTTGCGTTGCAATTGTAATGTTACTTATTTTATTTATAATTTTTCACTGACACTCATGTTCAAAAGCTTTATTTAGTTGTACGTTTTCATATAGGATGTTCAAGTTTGTAAATGAGATAATTTTTTTTAAAAGTTTCAAAATATCAACTAAAAATAGCAAAGATGAATGATCGATTGTTTATTAAAAAATTATTACAGGTTACAAATTACGTTTTTGAAAAAGTTTAGTTACACAAACGATTAGTTTATATTGTTAAATTAACATTCTCAGCAAGAAATTCTTATTTTGACTTTCGTATTTTTTTAAAAAAAAAGGTCCTTAAGAAATCAAAATTAAAGGAAACTATTTAAATCCCAATGAAAGCCTAAGATGTTTTTTCTGGATTTTCGGATTCGACGGTCGCTAATGACCATAGAAGTTGATGCAACCTTAAACAAACCAAAAAAAAAAAAAACTATTTAAAGAGGTTTATCTATGGAATTAATTTTGAAATTAATATTTTAACTTTACTTTTTTTTATTTAAGTACTTATTTATTTATTTTTAAAGAATTTACAAAAAAAAACATTTTTCACAAAGTTGAAATAAAGGGAAAAAAGAGCGTGTCCATTCTGTCTTGATTCCAACCCTTTCTGGTTATCTGAAAAACAAAAAAAGTGGATTGTTCATCAGTACAAATGTCATTATGATATTAACATTAAAAAAATGAAAAACATTTTACTCGTTAAATGGTGGTTTTTAAAAAAGAGGTAGATTTTTCCAGTTATTTTTTAACATTTCCGAATTTTTAAAAACTAGTAAAAATTAAAAATTGCAATCTTTCTATAGAGGGATACAGAAAGAAAATGCATACAAAACTTCAAAAAAATCGGTAAATTGGAGCTTGAAATTTTATGACAAACATTTCGAAAAGAATAATTTCGGGAAAAACGCGTATAAACTTTTAAGTCTCATTTTGGGCAGTTTAAGCAGTTCAATATTTGTTGTAGTTATATTTTTTTAATTAACTAACCCTACCTTGTACATTGTACCTTCTTCTACTTCAAAGTTGATATTTTTTTAGGTTTTTTTTTTTTTAGATAAACGAGCAGTTTTAGCTTCAGTAGAAGAATCAGAAGCTCGTAACTTGGAGTGTTGAAAAAATAACTATATCTAACTACGATAATAATTGTTCTGATTTCAAAAATCCGATTCTTAAAAATCTAAATTTAAAAAATATGTAGGAAAAGAAAACTTAACGTTTTATACCATTTTATTACCAAGCTTTAATAACGTCTATTTATATAATATCTAATAATATGGCAAGGTTTTATGGCAAAATTTGATTTTTAAAAAGATTATCTTTATTAACATAAAAATTGATTTTTCACATAGAACATTTTTGTATTTTTTATAAGAAACCAGCTAGGTTTACTTTTGTCTAGACAAAATTTCATTTGTAATTTAAATTCTAGCCACATTTGTAAATAGTGTAAAAAACAAATTTGAATATTTTATCACATAGTAGGCAGCGGAGCCGTATGTTATTTTTTCAAGTTAATTGGAGTTCTGTCTTTCGAAACCACGAAAACGGAAAGAACGTTTCGAAAATATGAACATATTGATTAATTCAAAATATTTTGCATCACATCAAATCAAATGTGATACGAGAGCTGTATTGCCAAATGTCAATATATTATTTTCTTAAATTGTCAGGCTTCTTTACAATAAAGAAAACACAATATCCTGGCAAACGGCTGGGAAAATGATTGTCAAACAAAAACGGCGTAACAATTTATGAAGAAAATACTTGAAAATATTCCCGTGTTGCTGCTTTATGTTTGCCGATCAACTCACATTTACGTCCAAAAACATATAAATAAACTGTGAATGTTTCGTTTTATTCTTTCCATAAAAGCGTTACTTTTACATTGAATAAGAACATGAAAACATATTCAAATACCACTTATTTCGGATATGTACTTTAAAAATATTCCCAGAAGAATATAACATGAGATGTGGTGTTAAACATCTTCTATAATTTTTCTTTTCGTTCTGTTTCTTTGGACATTGTCAACTTGCTTTTGTATAAATGAGGCGCGTAAAGAACCTTTTTGCAATTTGTTCAAGTAGAATATCGTGTTGTAAAGTTACTCGTGTGTCGAAGTATGTATACTCGTACGGTATCTACTCGTGAGGTAAATGCGGATCAACGAAAAACGAGTTAGTGAAAATAATATTTGAATAAAATGCTCTACGGCTGCGACAGTTGTTTAAAAATTGAAACCGTTACCTTAGAGAGGCTTAAAGTCTTCGCATTTGAAATACTAATGTTACCTTTACAACTTTTAAAAGTATTATTTCTCCCATTAACGTTTTACCATCACCTTTTTGAAATTAAGAAAAAAATGTGTTGCCTTCGTTGAGCACAGTTCTTAAAATCAATAAATCCTACGAAAATAATGCACTTTCTGCCCATTTTCATAAAAGATATTTCGACAAAAAATAATTCTATTGACTCGGTTATATTTGATTTTAAAAAAATATACAAAAATATATTTATTTTATTTTATTGAACAAGTTACTGATAAGTATTTTTCTTAAATGTAATTAGAAGGAAATAGTAAAATTAAATTATACAAGAATTTACTATGGAAGAATACAATAAATATTATGATGTAATTTACCCGGAAAAAAGTTTTAACTTTTCCGTTAAAAAAAGGCCATAAAAATTTCTCTTCCTTTTTTATTACTTTTAAAATTAAATTTTGAAATTTTTCACAAGAAAATAAACTATTTTGCATACATTTCACAATAATGGTCCATTTGAATGTGAAATGTTTCAAAATGGCTTGGGAAATAAAATTAAATTTTGATGAAACGTCGTTTAACCATAAATAATGCCTAGAAATTCCAGTTGAAAGTCGTAATAAATATTGTTTAAGCTATCACTGTGCATAGTTTTACAGGAAAAAAACTCAATTAAGTTTTTCACTAGTATTTCTGTACATTGTGAATGGTAAATTCAATCCTTTTTCTATTGATATTTGATTATTGATAGAATGCATCAAGTTAAGAGAGAGTGAGCATTATTTTTCACTTTGAAACGAGAAAAAGAAAATGTAATTTTAATGGCAAATTACTTTGTGAAATTTTAATGAAAATTAAAAGGGGTGGTTAGCTTGTACATACGTGCGGCTTAAAATGAAGATAGGGCACGCGGTTAAATCGAGGAATAGATAAATATTGCCAGAGAAACTTTATTTTAAACATTACCTTTTACGCTCACTACGCACATTCTATCCCATTTATATTATATACTATATTATATGCATTACACCGCATGCGGGCTCAGAATTTTCGATAAACTGCTCAGATAAATGTACAAATGTGTGCTGTTCAGATTTTATAACAGTCTATTCAAAAAAGACATACAACTGGTCTCTAGAGAGTAATTCCTAACCAAAGCGTATTCGAAGGAAATTTCAGGTAAAACGCGGCGCAATAAATTTTTTTTTTTAAATAATTTTCTAAATTTATGAAACGCTTCATCTTACTTCTTTATGGTGACGATAACATCACATCTTCACACTTATTTTTAAGACTTGGCCTACGTTCTTTTTTTATGAAAAGGTTGATACAGGTAAAATAATAAAATAGTCCAATGCATCTCAAAGAAAATAAATTTTATTATGACAAACCTTTTTTTATTAAATTTTGAAAAATCAATAACGCTCGTTCTGTGGAACTTCCTGATTTATCAATTTTAACAAAGTTATACTGCACTAAGCCTCAAACCAAAGTAAAAATGAACATTATACATTACATGTAATTTTTCCTTCATTTTTTCCTATCCCTTTTGACATTGTAAGAATTTAGATTATTATTAAATTTTATTATCGAACATAAAAGATAAATATCATTTTGCGACTTCCTGAGAGATGAATCATATGAATAGAAGTTTTTTTGGAGCTTTATAACTTCGGTATTAAGATTTTATCAAAGTGAATTCAATTTAAAATAAAATTAAATGCTAGGGTGTAGATATATACAATTATTATTCGCCATTAAGTTAGATAATAAAAGTAATGAAAGCAAAAATTATTGTTCTGATAACATTTGGGAAGAATTTTAGTGAATATTGGAGAAACTCGAACAAAGAGATGGTTTAGATATAAAATGTTAGTAAGTATGTAAGTTTAGTTTCAAGAAATAAATTAGACAATACCATTTTATCAGAATTTTATTTTTGATGAAATTCTCTCTATATCTATAGTTAAAGTGTACGTAACGTTATTTATGTAAAAGATTTAATGTTATATCGATTGTGTTTAGTAGTGAAAAGATTGAGTTTTATTTAAAATTAGTGATAATATGTTCTTTAACCAATCTTAAAAATGTTATCTTTTTTTTCAGATAAAACAAGTATTTCCATGATCGTTACAATAGAGCAACATGGCGAGAGAAAAAAGTTTATAATATGCAAGGACTTGCATTTTGATTAAGGTAACATATAATTAATATTAATGTTATGCTGAACTTAGTTTTAAAGCGGATACATATACAAATATGTATGATTAAGATTTTGGATATACCCAGCCCAAATTTAATATACATTCTGTATTTCACACGTAACAACGTTTCTGCACTTGAAGAAATAGACCTAAAACACATGAAACGGTTTCGTGGTAATACACAGTGTTATGAGGAAGAATGTAGTTAATGTTACTTACAAATGGATAGAAATAGTTCATTTGAGTTTTTTTTACTATCTATTTATCGAAATACTATCGGTTCGTAGTTAGAGCCAATATTTTTTTTTTTTTTTTTGGTGTTTTAAGTCGCTTTAACATCTACGGTCATATCACGACAATCTAAACACTGAGAACTTCTGTTGGTCAATTATATCTTAGTAGGTCTATGTCTCTTAAGTCTAGGATTCAACGGGGATCAAACCTAGAACCACTTGACGCATTAAGTGGAGAGAGCAAGTGCTCTAACCACAGCGCCAATAGGTGGTGCCAATAAATTGTTTCCTTGTTTTCTTAAAAACGTATACCCCATAAACTTTGGATAGGTCTACTTATGTAATAAAAATACAATAGTAAGATTGTAAAATGTTTTTTCTCTCTACTATAATACTTATATCAACTTAAAATTAAAACATTACAACAATGTTACTCACAAAAATAATTGTATTACGCTTAAATGATTGTGCAGAGGGGTATTACAATCGACTCTCGATTGTAACTCTCGACAGTTCGAGGATGAAGGAACTAAAAAAAAACTTTGTATTATCAAGTGTTCGAATCATCAAGAGGGATGAAAAAAACTCCATTGGGGGATCTTAATTAGAATAGTTAAGTGATCGAATTGACGATCGATTTTAATTTAAATATAAAAATAAATAAATAAGTAAATATATACAACAAAAATTCAAATTACGCTCGCCTAGCTAACAATACCGGGCCGTTTTGCGGGCAACTTCATCTTGTTAATTTTTAATGATAAAATAGAACGCTACTAATGCTTCTTAAACCGCGCCGCGATGCAGACGTCATTTTCATCATTAAACTTCAAATAGTACCTATAACAGCTACTGCAAAATTTGAGAAAAGTAATAATTTATTTATTAATAATATGTGTTATTTGTATATATAATTATTTTTAATTTAAATATAAAAATAAAATTAAAAAAAAATAAATACAACAAAAATTCAAATTACGCGCGCCAAAAAAACCCAGTGGTTTTGCGGCTAACTTCATGTTGTTAATTTTTGTCTCAAGATGGCCGCCCATCTAAAAATTTCACTCTCATCATTTTTTCATAACGCGCCTAAAGAAGTGTAACTTATAAAATATTTCAAATATTTTAGAATGTATCTCAATTTTTTCTTTTCTATTCATGTACGAGTATTATACTATAACGTTACATCCGAGTTCCTAAAAATGATAACAAAATTGTAACTATTGGTCAATATTATGATGTTAACAAATAACAAGAGAGAGTAGTTCAACAGTTTTTATTTGGTGTTTAAAAGTTTGGGTCGTTTCTTAATTGTGTGAACATATGATTGCATTTTTTCGTTTTAATTCATAGTACCTACTTCTCCAGGATCTTCCAAATTTTGTTCTAGCAACTAAACCGTAGCATAGGTTCATATAAAAAGAAATACTCGTACGAACGTGTCCTATCTACTTGCAGTATAAATACATTCATACCTCGCTTTGTGTCGTTTCGTTTTGCGTTGTTTTGGGTTCGAGTCTTGTATGTAAAAATGTTTGTTTTAGAAAATCATAATTCACTTTGCGTCGTTTCAATTTTTTTGGAACGTAACCACGACGCAAAGTGAGTTATGGGTGTACATTCTTCTTCATAACTCTTAGGTGCAGGTAGATAGGTACAGAAGAAGGATTGTTTTTTAAGTCTAATTAGTTTTCCTTTACTTAACTATCTATCTGTCAAAGTTTATCTTAAAATGAACAAATCAGGGAAATTGATTTTTAAACAATAAAATATTTAACTAAAACTTTTAAATAATGTTAGTAAAATAATCCAAAATAAGTTTATCAAAGTTCTATTTAGCAATGCCTAACGGTAAGCTTTGGTTTTAATTAATATCAGTTTTCAAGAGTGAAATTTTTCGTGATGTTTTGAATGATTTATAATGAAGCTGCTATTTATTAGAAAAAATAGTACTTACGATAGGTAAATTTAAAAACAAAATCTTATCTTTATTAAATGAGTGTCTTTTACGGCAACCTTAAATAACTTTAACAGATTCTCTTCTCAATGAACAGTTATAACTAACATAAAAAGATTTCACAAAAAGTTTCGTAGTAAATTAAAACAAATTTATTAAAATGATTTTTCTTCAATAAGTTTTCCCACATTTATCTCTTGTATTATATGATTTCAATCATATTTTAATGATGAATTCAATTAAAGTACAAAAGAATATATTTTTATACCCCCTGCTGCTAAAGCACTTTAAATAAGACTATATTTATATTTATACTATTCCGTCGTGATAAAATTGAATTTTTAAAAGCAAAATTGTAATAATAAAACAATACCTACCATTTTTCATATTTTCTTATTTGCATGTTAATCTTTTCAAACTTTCCTTTTATTCAATTATTAAATTTTCGGGTAGTATTTAGAACTAAAATAATAAAACTTAAATTTTACACGATAGAAAATATTTCTACATATTATTGACAATTTTTTTTTTTGTGTCAGAATATTAACTGCAAATATTGAAGACAAATTAAATAAAAACTTGTGTTTTTATCAAATTTAAATTACTTAATTACCTACAATTCTCTCTAATTATTACAATTTGGAGGGCAATCCAATTTGTCTTTTCTTGGCTTTGAAATTTGAGATATTTGCAATGAGACCATTCTATCTCTGTGATTAGCATATTCATCTCAATAAGAGTGTGCCAGAACTATAGATTAATGTCGTCAATTTAGTTGAAATACACCCTTAAGTAATGTTTCAACAAACAGAGAGGTTTGTTATTGCCAAGTTCCACAAATCCGGTAAAGTTTAAGATAATATAATTCTTTTTAAATTTAAATTCATTTAGAGTTACGAGGAGTTTGTCGATCGTATTTTAATATAACTCTGTATTAAGTATTTTTTAAATTTGTGGGATGAAATTTTTGTTTCTGTTAATAAATTCAGCCTAAAATAGCCTTTAAAAAACTAAAAGACTAAAACTGAAATATTAATAAATAGATAAATAAATTCTCAATTGGTTTTTCAGAGGAAAAATTTAATCACAAATCGTTAACGATTTCAATTAAATTTGATTTTTCTAATTAAAAATTAACTCTATCTTTCTCAAAATATGCAGACGAAAAATATTTCATTTTACTATATTCATGGAAATATTTCTTATTTATTTTGTTTTCATTCTTTTATTTTATAGTCATCAATGTATTATAATTATAATATATTGATTTTTAAAAAAAAAATTGTTTCTTATCTGTATAAGTGTAGTTAGAAGCAAAAATAATTTTTTACATGAAACTTTTTAAGAATATGTAATTACTAACAACAACCAAATATTTAAGGTGCAGTAATAAACTTTTTAATAATATATCTTCGTGAACTTTTTTGGAAACATTAATGTTTGAAATATCAAAAACAAATAAAAATGTATTGAAATTACCTACATCATATACAAACTTATAAAATATTTACGAACGAAATAAAAAAAAAAATTTATTATAACCTGCAAAAATTAAGGAAGTTATAAGCACCTACATTGTCATAACTCATGACCTTTAAAACTTACAAAAGTTACAATTAATATAAAATTTAATACAACAAATAAAATTTATTTTACCTAAAATTTAGAATAACAGAACATGAAAATTTAAAAATTATCTACTTTAAAATCAAAATTAATTATTTTACATATTTTTGAATAATAAATAACCATCATTATTATTATATGGATTGTTTGGAAAACTTTTTGGTATATAAAAGTAATTAGAATTGAAAACACCCAATGGAATTATTTTTTTTTTTTTTTTTTTTGTAAAAAAGTATTTATTTTTTCTTTTGGACAAATACAGATAAAATACCTCTTTACCTCAAAAATTGTTTTGGTTAATAAAAATTTACATATTTAGTAAAAAATAATTATTCTATCAACCTCGCATATTGTTTAGAATTCATACCGTTTTTGTTTCAACGTGATATGTTACTTTGTTCGAAAGTTATAATATTTTCTCTACATGGGGTACATTAAAAGAAAATTCAAATACCATTCAATAATTTTTTTTCTGTGAAAATGAGTCTAGTTTGCCCATGCTTGATATACGTATACTGATATGTACCTTCTGTACACTCATCCTCTATATTAAACACAAATTTTTTAAACTTACTACGTATATTGAAACGTCTAAGAACTTCTTAGTGTCATAATGCCATAATCTTATAAAACACTGTTTCAGCTTAAATTATACATATACCTAAAGAAAACTTTCTCAAGTATTGGTGAAGAAAAAAATAGCTAGCGTAGTGTATCGATATATAAAATATTCCAGTAAATGTCAAAGGAAACCAGGAGACCAACTAATTCTACGAAGCAAACCTTTGAAATCTATCAATATATTATAATAGGCAACGCCTTTGCTAATATAACAATTAAAATGGATGAGAATAATATTCTGTGCTACAGATTTTATATATTCCTTATTTCAATTTTTTTATAGTTTTTATAGAGAAATTCAATTAGTTTGGATGAAATATATTAAAATGAAATATTTAATGAAAATAAAGACGTGAGAAACTCTTTCAACCTGTCGCGACCACTTTATCATTTCAACTATCATACGAAAGTAATCTTCATTAATCAAAACGCCAAAGTCAGAGGCTGGCAACATTCATTTATCAGTTGTAATGAAAATATAGATAACATACCTTTGAATTAAAAGCCGTATTTTTCCAATTTATTTTCTTTAAACTTTTGCATAAAAGATTTAAGTTGTAGCCGTTAGTTGAATATTATGAATGACTGACAGATTAGAAGTTAAGACAAATATATTTTCACATATCTACAGACCGTTTTATTTACTTTTGAATAACATTCATTTAATAACTAAAATTGTCGCATTTGTAAAATTGTGGAATTTAACAGAAAATCTTGAACTGACTTGCGACGAAATCATAACTTGTTCAACGATTAACTTTTTTATATTTCTACTCGTGTGAGGCATTTGTAATGTTTTTGAAAGAATTCTAGTATAAAATCTGTTTTATTTTCCAGTCTCTATCTTGAACGTTATACACGACTATATATTTACCGACATTCTATTGTACGTGCTGTAACTCGGTACAAAAATAAGATAAAAAACTTTTGATGGTATTTATCAGTATGAAGACAAATTTGTTTTAAGGGAATAAAAAAAAAAAGTTTCAGTCAACATTTTTGTGTCGTTTGTAAATAAACAATGACACTTCAAAACAATTAAAAAAGTATATTCAAGCGATGCGAGCGTATAGCAAAAAGCTGGAAGATTATTTTCCAATTGAAACCGAAGAAGCACGAGAAACCAACTCGAAACAAATTATTGCATCTGATATTGGCTTGGTTAAGGTTTTAACATTTCAAGAAAATAATGTTTGTAACTGTCAACAAAAAAGTTTGTAGTCATACTTGCTGAAATTTACATGAGATAAACTGGCTTTATGCTCTGAAATAAATATACCGTTAAAATATAAATGGCGCAGAGAATTGTAAGAGAAACCAATGCGCAAAAACTCATATTGTAAAAGCCTTTCGCTACTTTTAAATGTCTTTGTATTTTATTTAAAATCAATTTGATCGTATTGCATTTATAAACCACTAAAACATTTCCAATATTTGAATTGGCCATTTAATATTAGTTATTACCTGTTTTATGTTCTATCTATGTATCTACAACATAAAAACATGCATGAATGGTTTTAGCACAATAAATAATAAAAATAATGTTTGTTTCTGTTTTCGCAGTATTAAGAGGAATGCTACGAAATGAATAGCAATGCTTTTACCGGTTATTGCAAAAAGTTTTGTGTGAAAAATAATTAAACGTTCAAATTGATTCATAGTTAAACAACAGCATAAAATTATTAACTTATATTTTGCTATTAAAACACTACGGAAGTGATCGAAAAATGCATTGTAGGTATATATGGTGAAATGAAATGTCTGGTTTGTTAGGGAAATAAATCAATTACAGTCTTAAGGAGTCACAAGAGGCTAACACCTTTAAACTCGGTAGGTTATAAATTCATCACATAAATTGATTAATAAAAAAAAATATACCTACGTATGAAAAATTCTTTAATTTGGAAGTTTAGGGCTTGAGATTAATAAAATGGTTTTCAAAAATTTGATAAAATTATTAAATTGAAAACAATTTTACTTGTAGGTCCTGAAACATATTAGTTTATTAATAAAAAAAATAGAATTTAGTAAAATGTTTACTTTCTTTTAAGTTTTTGTTTCTTTTTTAGATGTTAAAGAACTTTTATTTTATCAAATATTTAACATCTTCAAAATTATAAAAGTAAAGTATATTCATAAAATATACGAGCTTATTAACTAACTGTACTTACTAACCTATAAAAATACTAATATTATGGTCTTAAAAGTTTAATATTTTAAGCATTTATCAGGTGAAAAGACCAGTTTTTTATTTTTATACAGTTTATTTTCCCCACCTATTGGCGCAGTGGCTAGAGCAATAGCTCTCGCCGCTTCATGCGTCAAGTGGTACTGGGTTCGATCCCCGTTGAATCCTAGATATAAGATCCTAGACCTAAGATGTAACTGACAAACAGAATTTCTCTGTGTTCGACGGTCGTGATATGACCTTAGATGTTAAAGCGACACAAAAAACAAAAAAACAACACAAAAAACAAATTATTTTTTTTTACACTACGTTTCGTCGGTGTTATTCCGACTTCATCAGGTATCTAACAACACAGACTATTTATAAAACTTAAATTAAAAAGTTTTTCAATAATAATATATAAATAAACACCATAAAAAATTTTATAACAATATTTGGTATACAAATTTTAAGGTATTTAATTTTTATAAATAGTCTGTTTTGTTACATACCTGATGAAGTCAGAATAACACCGACGAAACGTAGTGTAAAAAGAAAATAAATCGTTAAAATAAAAAACTAGTCTGTTCACCTAATAATTGATTACTAACCTACTAAATACCCACCCATATAAAGTCTACCATACTCTTTTAATATAGGCTACGTTTGAACTATTGGGATCAAAGAAAATGAAATTTCGTTTTTTGTCAATTGTATAGAATTCTGAATTTACTTTTTATATTGTTAAATATAGATACTTTTTGTAACATTAAAATGATTTTAACTTTGTATTTGTATATTTGTAATTACTTATGACCGATTTTATGATTGTTAAAAAATATAATAAATTAATGTTTATTTTGAAATTCGTTATATTATACAATTTAATTAATGCATAATGGGCAGGTAACAGCTAATGTTTAAAATGGTTTAAAAAAGAGAAGGCTAGAAAATTCAAAAACACTAAAGTTTAAAAAAATAACAACTACTCATTAATTATAGGTATATTTGTAATGTACAGATTTTAATAATTTTTATCACAATCGTAGTGTACGAGTACGTAGTACGAGATAAATAAAGTTTTCACTTTGAATCATTGTACTATAAGTACTGTTCAGGACTTGAACTTATATGTTGGATCGATCCATGGTCGAAACCTGCAGAATTCAAGACAGATTCAAACCTGGATCAATCCACAAGCAAACGAGGAAAATAACATGGCGTTTCAGCAGACCATGTGGTCATATTCGATCATTCAATCAATTCGATAAACACTCAGAAGTCTACATTCGACATTCATACAATTATTCTTACATTCAACATTTATACAACATTTACATCTTTATCACCATCGTTCATTCAATTACATGTTTCAAAATATCACTTCAATTTCATTTATTTATTTGGTGCAATAATTTCAGTTAATTATTTGTGACATTTTATTATTCTATTTTCCAACAACTAAAATACAGTTCACTTATTATCCATTCTAATCTACCCCCAACCAGGTACATTACCAGATAAGATGAATCTAAGATGCCAGTAAATATGATTCAGGAAGATGTAAAATATTGTTTATCTTGGCTAGGCGGCAAAATTAGTTTGTGGTTAATCATTGCATAAATAAAAAAATCAATAATAATTATTTAATTAAACGTACTTTATTTAACCTACATTCTTGACTTTTACCAGAAAAGGTTGAGAGAGCCAGATCGCATGAATACACGTGCTGTCCCCTACTCGGAGTACGAAATTTGAAACTATTCCTTAGTACTCGTTTGCACATTTCTCCGCTGTCTCGATCGTTTCCCTATAGCCTTATGCGTTCCGAATTTAGAACAGTGAAGAAAGGAACAAACGAGTGACAAAGGAATAGTTTCAAATTTTTAACTCGGAGTAGGGGGTAGCACGTGTATTCGTGCGATCTGGCTCTCTCAACTTTCTCTCTGTACAAAACAAAAACAAGTTGAAGTCTTTGACGTCATGTGTGATAGTAATTCAAAGAAAGCGTTGCAATTATTGCATTCCATAAATTCAGACTCAAAAACGTATTGTTTTAAATAGTTAAGCAAACGTTTTGATCCACCGCGGTGTTATTATACGTTTTTAACTATTTATATTGACGGGTTCTTAGGATTTGTGTTTTATGACAACAATTTATTTATTTTATATACTCACGTTTATTTGTTTGTTTAGCACTTATTTATTTACAATTCAGCAATCGTTTATTTTAATGTTTGGCTTATTAATTGATTCTTGATTTATAACTGATTCACTAACTGTTTATTACTGACTAACTGTTGATAACTAACTCACTGTTTTATAACTGATTGTTACTCCCAGCTGTCAACTCGTTATATAAATGCACCCAAGCATGCTTCTAGAATATTCGAAGTTCAAATTGTTCTATTTCTGCCATATTCGACCCTAATTTTTATGTCTATCTTTTTCCCTTAAATTACAAATCCTCAAAGAAACCTCTAAAATCTAGAATATTTTTCATCTCATTGTACTGACCGTTTCCCCATTATTTACCTTTTATGCTTCGGTGAGCACACAGCGGGACGCCAGATGCAAGGCCTATGGACACACACATACACACGTCACACACACACATTGAATTTTTAGGCATAACACATTATCGCTGATTTATTGACAGTGAAACTTCTTCAATTTATAATTTTGCACAGATGATAAAATATATAAATGTTCTTTGAGGAACAAAAATTCATTTAATAATTCTAAAAGTTAAAACGTTTAATCGTTTACGCAGGAAAATAGCTACAGAGCAAATAAAAAAATTGTGATTCATAGGTAACTAATGGAAAAAATTCTAATTAAGACAAGTTTCAAAAAATATAGGTTTTAATCATGTTGTAGAAGTATAGGTATTAGGTACCTATATTTTTTAATATAAAAATATCAAGCTATTGAAAATAAACAATTTACAAGTAAATATACCTAAATATTTTTTGTTAAAATTAATGCTGTCAACTGAATTAAACCTAACTATCAATATAACATTAACAAGTGTAATACAATTTCAACAAAACAAATTCTGTTTATTTAAGCATAATACATTACATAATTGGTAATTTGCAAAGATAAATTGACAGGAGTCATCAGTTGTTAAAATATGCTTTTTATCAACAATATTCAAAATTTTATTTGAAAAAAAAAATAGTAAAATTTGCATTTTTATTTTCAATATAATTAAAATTTAAATAATTTATTAGGATTTAATGTACGCCAATATATAGGTTAGATCTCAAGTGTAACAAATCATACAGGAGACTCTTTGTTTTCATATCCTTTTTTAAGCCCACAAAATTCGATACGTTTTGTAGATAAAAATTATTTTATTGAACTTCTCAAAGTTTTATAGCTTAATAAAATCTCATATCAGTAAAACGATTTTCAACCACTATTCATTGAATACATAAAATGTAATGCTCGAGAAAATAATCAAAATGGAATTCAATATCTGAAAATAATTTAAATAAAATCGTTATTTTTTGTTTAATTTTCTTTAAAAAACAATTTTAAAAAGTATGATTGAACAGAAACCTTTAACCTTTTTCAGATAAATCCATAATCGCTCTCTTTTATATTCATGAAAAGGATGGGACTTTCAATGCGTGCAAATATAAATCGGGCAATTCTCAGATCATATTACTTCGTCTGGCTTCAATTAAGGTTTTGATTGACTCCGTCTCCGGTGGTTTGATAAATTTACATTAAATCGCGTTTGAAATTCCATAAACAAACAGCAGTATAGATTATTAAATATATTTCACCAAAAAATTCCTTCTTTTTACAAACTCTTCGCTCCATGTCGAAAAATTTTAATTACTTTATAGATACTAGCATAACTTAAAGTATTTTTAAAAAATTATTAATTAATTTTCTTAACAATTTTATGAAAAGCATGATTCAGAAAAAAGTAAATTATTTCATGAAAAATTTAACCAAAAGCTTTTAACAGGTGCTTTCAATGAAGCATTTATTTTCACGGAAATTAATAAAGCTCGCTCATATCATATATTGGAAAAGTATGAGTTTTCCTATTAATCGTTCAGAAATGATTTTTGAAGCTTGAAAACAAATAAAAGTAATAGATCCGCAAAAGCAATAGAAAAAAAATTAGATGAAAATACGAACAGTTTAAAGTGTCATTAAAATATTTATCAACCTCAAATTATATTTTATGAATGTGACATAAAAGTTTTTATGTCAAGTAATTTTATTACTCACTGAAATGATATTTTCAATTTCCAACAGAAATGTTTCAATATGTTTGTGTCAGATTTCAATTAATAGTTTTATTTTAAAAATCGCCAGTTAATCGAATTTTGAAAACTACATATGATATGATTTATGTGTTCAATGTTGGTTGATTGATAAATAGTAATTTCAAACAAACTATTTTCCCAAGCTTAATAGTTTCTATTCTTTCACTTTGTTATTAATTCATTCGTCATTTGCACATCCGAACAACAATCATTTATTTTTCACCTTCCAATATTTTGTTTATGAACAATCCTAATTTAATTCCTCACCGCTTCTTTATTTAAGTGCATATTTTGTTTGATATTAAAAGCTTGTACATAATTTTATAAGATACGTTTTGTTCATTTTTATTATTTTGAATATGCTTTTAATAGCTTAATTAGCAACAAAAAAAATATATATTTTATCTCACTTGGATGAAACTCTGTACGTTATTCTTTCAGCAGCAGAATTTTGATATCCATTTACTATGGCTTTTCTAAACATTTCATCCTCAATCGAATGAGTATGATAGTTGTATGGAAGAATGGCTAAAAAATGCCGTCTTTAAGTGTCGTGAAATACTTATATTGAATATGGTGGTTTCTAATGAAAAACAATTAGTAGGTATAGAATGTTAACATATATTTGTGTTAGCAAACTTGTGTGAGCTGAATTTTAGTTCGCATTAGATATCAGATACTGAATTAAATATCTATTATTACATTTTAGCAACACAGCAACAAATGAAACACTGTCTGTGTTGCTAAAATTTTAAATTGATATTTTACTCAGTATCTGATATCTATGATATCTAATCGAGCTAATATTGAGCTCACACAAGTTTGCTTGTAGTTCTAGAAACTTAAATATGCAAAAAACATAATTAAGCTGTAAATTTACACAACTTCTACGAGCTAATATGCCTTAATAGAAATTTATAGGTATTTACTAGAGAAGCAACGAATAGTGATTTAGCCAAATACCGAATACCGAATATTCGGCCACACTCTCGACCGAATCGCCAAATATTACGCCGTTTCATTTATTAGTAAATCGTATCACGAGATGCATTATTTTTTATTTAAAAGAAGGAAATTTAACAAGAACCAAATTTGATTTTTATTTACAAAGTATTCGCCTAGATCGGACACTAGATCCATATAAGTAGCGGTTTCTAAACTCAAACCAGGCCCCTACTGGAGAAAACTTTACTCAAATGCAGAAAAATTTTTTTTGATTCGTCATAATTAATTCTCCATAATAGATTTTCAATATTAATTTGTTATTTAAATACACATAACTTTTAATTAACATTTATTTTTTTATGATTTAGTATTCGGTATTCGGTCGAATACTACACAATATTCGACCGAATACCGAATATTAAAAAATACAGGCGAATAGGCCGAATGCCGAATTGTAGCTGAATATTCGTTGCATCTCTACTATTTACCATAAAATAAAATTTATAACGATTTATTATATCTTGCTTAGGTTTTAAAAAACTAAAATGAGGGTACCACGCAGATAAAATTTACGAGTTTACCAAGATTAATTTAAGCTCCTTTGTACTAAGTTGAAGTACCAATTTAATAAAATAAAATAATTAAAACAATTTCAACAATTGAGGCGTGCGGAGACAATATAGGCACAGCTATTATTATAGTAAACATTGTAAATATATGTAAATGTTGATTTCATATAACATTCAAACATATAACTAAAGAAGACAGAACATGGTATCTAAAATAATTTTATTCCCGATTGTGCCTGGAACTTCACAAAAGAAGACTAAAACGATTTAAACTTGAGTCAGATTTATTATCAGTTTAAATAAAATTTATTTCATTTAGGAGAATGTTCGAATTCATCCCAGATTTAAAATCAGGATTTTCTCATTTTATTTTATTTTATATGGGTTTGTCAAGAAGTTTTTTTCGGAGCTCATACTGAGATTAATAGTTAATATGATCTATGATACATTATATACTTAGTGTTTTTGTAAAAAAAAACTTTGAAGAATATTTGCCTTTGTTTCTTTTTTTCTTTTCATTAAGAATGTGCTAAAGTATTATTTCGGTATTTTTATTTTTTACATCTTTGGTAAAAAATGATATTATATTCAGAACAAAATTGAAAAATATTTTTTTGTTACAATTCTTAAATACTAGCTATTAGAGAGGAGATAACCAAACGTACCAAATAAACTGACATACCCGTCAAACTTTACATGCATCATATTTTCAATCGCCTTCTAGCCGGATGAATATATGAAATAATGTCTATGGCATATTGATTGAAATTTTATTATGAAAATGAATAAAATGATAGAATAAATACATTCCACTTGTTGTAATCACCACGATCAATATATTGATATTTGAAAAAATTGCAAAAAATAGTATTATAACAAAGTAAGTAAATATTATTTATAAAACAGGAAGTATTGTTTATATACCTATTAGTGTGCTAACCTTGTTCGCACTTGGAACGAATTGGAAGAAATTTAGTCATGTGATAAGTAGTTAACTAAAGAAGATAGCTAAAGTAGGTGACGCAACTATTAAAATATTCGACTGAAATGTTATACTGTATTTGGTCACGTTTAGTGACTTAATTAAACGCCGTTCGACTAAATTATTTATGAAATGAGAACAAGGCGATATTTATTAAAAATATCGTTCACTGTCAAATTATTGCCTTTCAATAACCTTTAACTCAACATTCATTTAAAGTTTAGTGGATAAAATTTCTTACATACTTATGACTTAAATGAAAATTAATGATAAAAGTTATTGAGATTTTTTTATTGCTAATAAATTTAAGGTGAATTAAAATTAATGTTATCAAAATATTTACTCCATACGCAACCATTTTTTTTTTAATTTTTAAAAGTTAATTTTACTTAGTGCAAGCATATTTTAAATTACAAAAAAGAGGAATTGAAAGTGAAAATTTATCATAATTATGATTCATTAAAAGTAAAAGATGTTCTCTTTTTATATTCAGATACAAGTTTTTGGTGAAATACTTTAAGCAAATACAGTTTAGAAACAACTAAACTTTTTTTTAAATGAGTCAATTAATTTATTATAAGGAATTGAATTTATTTCTTAAATTGATTATTTTTAACTTCAAAAAAACGTGTAATATGATTTTCTTCTTTAAGTACGTGTTTAAAATATATTAAGAACTTAAAATAACTTCCAAGTGTAAACAGTTTGTATCTTTCCCTTAATAGTTTATTTAGTAAGAGTATAAAGTCCAAAGAGTTGTTTGTCTCAAGTATTTACCTAACTTTAAATTTTGCGCAAAGGCTTACATTTTCATTTAATATTTTATGTTCGCTAAACAACAAAACATATTTCAACATTGATCCCACGCAGAAACATTTAAAACAAAAACTTTACAAACACTTACCTCGCATTATCACTTTAAGTTAAATGAAGTATAATTACCTACCTTACTCTACATTGCTTTTTAAACTTTGTAACAATTTTTTAAAAAATAATTTTTCCTTAAGTAAGTATATACCTACTCTTATATTTTTTGTTAATTTTTTTATATAAAAGTCTAATTAATTTATTATAAATTCTTACTGTTTAACAATATAATATATTGGAAAATGGCTCAATTTGATTAAATACCACAAGGAATGACTTGTACAAAAACCTTTACGTTTTTCTAACAAATACAAAAAACGTATTGAAAACGAAAATAATTATATCTACGAAATTTTGAACTTCTTGATTTGAAGAAAATATAACATACAGCCTGTTAAATACAGAGTGTAATATTTGTAAAAAATATTAACGTTAATTTCATATTTACTGTAAATTTAATGTAAATTCAAAAGCACTTCCCAACGAAACTACTGGATGTGCTGGATTTGCATGCATTTGAGCGAAAGCTGAATCTTCTCTCATTTGTCCAACGTCGGTTGTGGTAAACGATAAATGCGGTTAAGTTGAAATTGAGGAGTTGGAAGATTAACATGTATAATATAATATATATTTGTATCTTTAATTACGTTTAATAATTTTCGCTGTAGATCTAATACTGATATTATCTAGCTACTTTACGATAGTGTAAATTCGCAAGAATACTCAGTTTTTAGTGAAAATATATTTATAAATTCAGACGACGAAGAAGAAATAGTAATTTGAGTAGTAATTTTTCAAAATTTATACTAAATTTTTGTATTTATGGATGAGTGGTAGAAGTTTTCTTCCATGAAACTACACATATTTTATAATATCATAGCATCCGGAAAAGTATTTAAAATCAACTTTTATCACTAATAATAATAATAACAATCAACAACCATCAAAATGTAATGACAAATTTTAAATATCAACTACCATTTGTATATAATTTGAAACGAGACAGACTTATTCGACCTCACGTGGAACCATTGAGGACGAACAAGTCTCGTTTCAGAAAATAAAATAAGATATTTTAAAGAAATGAATACAGAAACTGAATTTTGTGTACTCGCGTGGCACAGGGATTCTTAAATTTTCTAATTGTTTTATTCACCCCCAAATTCAAGAGTTCTGAAAGATAGACCTTGGTAGTCACCTCGATCAAACTTCTCGTATGATTAAAAATCACACACACACACAACTTTAACCTAAGTTTAACAAAAAATATATTTATTCTACTTATAACTGAAAACAAATAAAAAATAATCAGCGAGGCTTGTTCTTTGGTTTGCGGAATCTGAGTCTTCGAGTTTTTTCATTTGCCTCGGCATCCAATGGATCGCATTCTGGACCAAAATTTGGCCTGTTTTTCCTCGACGACTCGAAGACACCGATCTTCCAATTGGACCCGAAACAAATAGAAAAAATTATTTTGTTAAAATAAAACAAAACTAAACAAAAAATGCCTCGTTACAAATTAAAAGCACATAACTAAGCATTGAAATAAAACACTATCACTGTATACTTATCTACCTACAAATACCTATACCCAAAATAACCGAACCAACATCTTGAAACTAGTTCCAGGTATCTACTTACATTTTTATATCATCCGCGATAAATTTTTTTTATTTTTTTGGTAGCCCATTTTACAAACCATAAAATATACTTACCAACTAACTTAATTATGTTAAGTTTAGTGTTTCCTTAGTTCTTTAAACCTTTAACCTTAGAATTTTTTTCCGAAGGCATCAAAAGAAATGAACTTTAAAATTGTATTCTTACAACATAATAAGAACAGTTAAGAAAGTAAACGTGTGCAATGTGGATCCTTCCTTATGTACTACTAGTAAAAGCCCGGCAGTCAATAGAATTGACTGCTATTTTAGTGCATGGTATCAGTGGATATGGAATATTTGAATTCCGTGGCAACTTCACTCCATTGACTGGCACTGTTACTCAAGAAACCATTAAGCTATCGGCGACAAACTGACACACACTTAAGCCGCATACGAATATGATGTATTCGTACTAAATATACAAATAAATTAACTCTAAAATTCAGTATTTTGTAATGTAGGGAAACAGTTAGATTTCAGACATCAAGTATCAATATTTTTGATTAAACATAAAAAATAAAATTAAAATGAATGGTTAATTTTTCAATTTACTCAAATGTTCATATGAAATAGCATTTGTTTTTTTTTTTTGCGAGTCATTCTTTAAATGCACGGTCACCAATGATTTGGACTTTAAAATGGTATTGCTAGATTTTGTTGTATAGTTGTATTTTTTTGAGGAAGATATCATTGTTCTGGAGATTTTTTCCTGTGTATTCAAGCATGCTGACATAGAGTTCGGGAGTTTAACTGATTTTCTTTGAGGATAGTATGTCCCACACTGAAGTAATATATGTTTTACTGACTGTTCTTTATGGCAATACGAACATTTTGTTAAATGTCTTTTCTTGGTAAATAAATAGCTGTGTGTTAAGTGTGTATCCCTTTTTGTGTATTTTTATATATTTATTTGTTTTTATGACTTAAAAGTTTTAATTATTTAACAATGAAAATGTTTTAACAATTTATGCATATAATTTTTTATACTACATACCTATAGGTACCCTAGGCCTAAAAATAGTAAATATTTAATTATTTTTGAATACATCTATTATGTATCATGTATTATTAAATAGTCACTACATACATCTCCGTATGGATAATAATCAAGGAAATGTTAACTTATTAATGTACATAAAAGATGTAATAAGAAACAAACAAAAAAAAATTGTTATTAGAACGAATCTGAGGAAAAGAGAGTAATTTTAGACATTAAAGAACGTCACGTAATGTCAAGAAAATAATTTGAATAGTAAAACAGACGTGTTTTTATCATCACACTCATGTAATGAGAACAATATGCCGGTGCTCTTTTCTATATTTTCTTTGTAATAACAGCCTCATCTTTTTCGAAACATCTTCATAACCTTCATATAAACAAGATGCTAAAACTTTTCAATAATGCAAAGTCTACACAAAACCACAATCAAGAAGGCTGAAATTCTGGGTGATGGGGTTGGAGATCGCTTGGCTGACACAGTGCAAAAACTTGATTTCATCTTACTCATAAATTACCGCGCTTCTCGTGGTATCATAAAAGAATTATGAATGATTACTTTCAAAATGTGAAAGAGAATGATATAATACTTTCTTTTGTAATACGATTATGGCACTTTTTTGTCAAGTTTGCAAATACTCTGTGTTGTAATTGAGAAATTTATTAATTATCCAATAATATATTTTAACAATGCCCAACGAGAGTGTTATTAATTTAAAGCGCTTTATATTACAAAATAATTATTTGTATATTGTAACAGATATTAACGTACGAAAGGTACTAATTATACCGCTTAGTCGAGGGCGCATTACAATAAATTATAAAATTTATGGAGCAATTTGTTTTGGTTTTTAATCAAGAATTCAGATACATTTACCTATTGATTTCATTCAAATTTATTTGTTTACATTTTGAAAGCAAACTTTTGTTTAATTGGAAACATTTATTTGAATGTCTTGAATTGGTCTTTGAATTTTAAAATATTTCAATTAAAACATGTATGAAGATGTGCTTTAGAGAGTTCTTTTTAGCAAATTTTATGTTTGCTTTGGCAATAATTAGATATGAAACTTTTTAAAACTGTATTCATACTGTTTGTTTATTTAGGAGAACTATTACTTATATTTAGTTAATTGTCTAAATAATGTAGGTATATTTGTTATATATCGTTGTAAACACAAATACCATAAGTATGTTTTTATTTCCAAAAAAAAAAAACAAAAGTATAACACTTACTTAGTAAAATAATTTTAAAAACTTAAGATCAAATACAATAACTATATTATCTTTATCTACTAGTCGCATTTTATATTTTTTAGTGGTGCAAATCGTTTTGAATGTAATAGGTGTTGTATTGCTGCTGTATAAAATCTATAATCTATAATTTAATACTCAATACGTTTGAATTGATGTTTCCCCAGTTTTGTTATTTATCGATTTAATAACAATTAAATGTTCGACCTTGGAAATTGCATTTTAAACATTATAAATGACATTGGTTTTAAATAGTATAATTGTTCATTGGTGAAAAGTTGGTATTTGTTTACAAACATATTTTTATATTTAATAACATATTTTGTTTATTATTTTATTAAAATAACCTCCATTTTTGGCTATATTTTTCTAATTTACTGGAAAACTGGAATATTTTTCTTTCTATCATGAAACAACGAGCTTTTTAAAATATTTTAAATGGTTTTCCTAGACATATAGTTTCATTACCTATTACCACAAAAAATTTTAACATTTCATAGCAATCGTAACTTAGAAATATTTTTCGCAAACGCAAAACGAAATGACGCAAAGCGAGGTATTCGTGTAAATTCTTAAAATTTTCAGCTAGCTTTACTAGATTTTAACACTAATGATGAACAAAATTGGTCTTACATAGAACTTGTGAAAATACAAGACCATTGTTTTGCAGTTTTGTAAGACAGCACAATTAAAGAAAAATTATACCTTTACTATTCACTATCAAGCAAGATGGGATAAGGCATTAGATAACATTAAATGCCATTGCCCTTATATTTGGCAAAAATTTACAAAACTGATTATGGGAAATTTAAAAGTTCAAATTTATGACACCCCTCATACTGCAACAAGAGATGAGCAAAAAAAGACAAAGAGATCAAAACCAAGACTGTCCTCATTGTCGTAGAAAAGTTAATTTTAGCCACATTTGACCCAAATGATTTGGTGTTGTTTTTATATTTTGAATTAAAGTGTATTTTTGGAAATAGTGAGCCCAAAAAGCCAAGCCCAGCACGTGAATAGAACGGCCGAACCCGTTCTCTCGTTGTTTAATAGGAGAATTACTTATATAACTCTAGGTATTTGTTTATTTATTTATTCATATAGGTATTTACATATTGTTTGTTATTTAAAGTTAAAACTATTCATCTACTTGTTTTTTGTTATTGTTCGTAAAGGGCATTTATTAGATTGTTGGAACTATATAACATAGGTGTATGTTATTTATTGTTGGATTATCTTAAGGAAAAACTAAAAGTTAATTGAATAGAAGTGAAAAATTGTAAAATAAACAAAAAATACAAAGTTTAATTTCTGTTAATAAATAAGAAAATGTGTAAGGTAAATCGGGCTTATGTGAATTTTTACTATACGCGTTTTATTGGATTGAAGTGTGCCTACCTATTCTGATATTGTAACGTTTACTGTGTACCTATTATAGAATAAAAACAAGAGACCATCAGGTACTATTTCCATATTTTTTTTTATAAGATGGGGATATAGTTATTTTTCTAATCAGCGAAAATCAGACAAGATTCAGAGCAACAAAATTTTTGAAACGGTGCAGGTGTAACATAGTGCGTCATAAACTTGAAAGATTGTTAACAAACTCATGGAAAAATGACCCTACATAAAAAGCTGTAAATAATAATTATAATAATAATAGGCATCATCATTCCAAGATTTTAAGTTTTCTTTTATTAAAAAAACTTATTTGAAAGTTGAAACCTTATTTTGTTAAAGCCTGTAACATTCCCTTTTTTCAATAAAAAGTTTTCAACTCAACATGCTAAATGTTAAGTAGAAAATCTAGTTTTAATAAATATCTGACTGTTATACCACAAAATAAATTGAAGAAAATAAAACATTTATTATTCTCGCACAACATTAAAAACTGTAGTAGCATCGGTTTTAATTATTGATGTTTTAAAGTGCAATTTATTTCTGTTGTAACTAAGTAGTGTTTCAATCTGTTTCTAAAATTGTATCATTGCAAAGGAAAGTAAACAAAGGTTCAAAATTATCTATTTATATTTTGCCGAAATAAACATCAAATCAACTCATGATAGCCTAAAACATTGTATTTGCAATATAGTTTTAGTATTTTTCAACTGAATAAACTCAATTTTTTAGGCCAAAAAATATAATGAGCCCTTTTTTTAATTTAAATTTATATTTATTTTTGTAGACTTTAACATATTTAATATTTTTTTCAACGAAAATTATGTATTGCTTATAACTGAAAGCATAGAATAGTAAATTATATAGAATAACATAGACAAACATCTATATATATAGCTATATAAATCTTTACGACAGGAAAAACTTAGCGATTGTAAACCAATAAAACTATAATAAACATCGATATAACACAATAAAATAGCAATAACGATGTCATTTTCTTACAAATATCTGAACTAAAAGTTCATATTTGTTACGATAAAAAGAAAATAAGCATTGTTAAAAGGCATACATTTTGCTTCCAATAATCTACTCGATGCTTAATTTTAACGTTCTTCACGTCAATTTGAACCATTGAGCATTAACTCTTATTCCAAATAACAGACTAATTGGCTTAATTTTACTTGATTAAATAAGAATAAAAGCCTTTATATCTGCGTCTCTGTAATTCCTCGGAAGATAACGTAATCATTTCAGACCAGTAACCGCAATATACACTCATGCTTAAAATATTGACACAGTAAAATCGAATTGATTTTCCACAAAATTTCTTTTTTACTTTTATTGTTAAAGTTAACCGTCTTGTTAGAAATTTTCTTTAATTGTGATAAGTTACAAATGGGTGTCCCAAAATTAACGCAAAATGAACTTGCCGCCAACTGTTCAGTAAATTGTAAGCAACCTTAAAAGAGAAACAATTTAACATCTGAGAGTTGAGAATTAATAAAAATTAAGCGTTACAAAATACAACAACGTGCTTTTATTATTGAGCAATACTAAAAATAATGAAAGTTTGGCGGCTGCAGTTCGATAATTTCGTAAAAAATATTTACGAATAGTTCTTTTACTTCGTCTACTGTAAAAAGATTAATTGAAAAATTCAAGGAGACTGAATCAGTTGGAGACACTCAACACACAGGTCATCCAGAAACAAGCCGTTCAAATGTTAAAAGCAAAGCAGTGCGTGAGAGTGTTGTTGAAAATTCCGGAACATTAATTTGGTGTCGTGGACAAGAATTGCAAAATTTAAGAAGCGATATTTTTCGATATCACGATATGATAACAAAATTTTCTCTGTCGATATTGAATGATATTAATGTGGTCAATATGTGGTTTTAACAAGACGGTGTCACATGCCATACAACTCATGAAACAATTGAATAGCTCTGCATGATACATTTCCTGGCCGTGTACTCTATCGTTTCGGTTATCAGAATGGGCTCCTAAGATCATGTGATTTAACACCGCTAGTTATCTTTTTATGTAATGGGACTATTTAAAGTCCAAGGCCTATGGCCCTATGCCAACAAGCTCACAACCACCTGTGTATTACAGGAGGAAATTAAACGCTACTTATATCAAAGAAATTTGGCCAAATTAAAGCAAAATAGTAGAAAATTTTAAAAAAACTGCGTGTAAGTATGCCAACAAAGCCGTGAAGGCCATTTTCCTGATGTGTTATTCTATAAAAACCCTATATTTAAGTTATGATTCAAAAAAAAAAATAGAATGCCAAGTCTAAAAAACGTACTATCTATTTAATTCGAATCTTGTGTTAATTTGGGGACACCGATTATGAAGGACGTTTAAACATTAGATCGTTTTTTTATATTAATAATAACGTTTAGCATTTTACAATAAAATAGTATTTATAAGCCTCCATTAATTGTGCTAGTTTTTTTCAGCATAGTATCGTAAGACTCATTATAAATTTTGAATTACAATCACATCAAGTGTTATATTTGAAAATAATATTGAAGCTTATTGTTATTTTAAACTGTTTAGTAGGTAATTCAATTTTCAATAGTCCATTATCATAAATAATAAGCGTACCTACCTACAAAATAATTATTGTGTTTGTTCGCACTCCAATCCATATTAAATAGTTAACAGAATATTTTCGTACTTATAGCCACATACATAAAACGTACATATTATTATATTATATATATTCGTTTATTTGTGAGAATACAACTACCTCTTTGTAAATAAAAATAGTATCTTACAAGAAAAAAAAGTAAAATCCGACTGTTAAGATTGAAAAATTAAATTGCCTTTGATAAATAACACACTCAAATGGACATAAAAATGATTTGTGAATTTTACTATTAAATCGAAAATGATACAACTAATAATGAAACTTTGATATTACCAATTATAACCCGTGTACCATTAAATAACCACAAGCACCAAATCATGAAACCAATGCTAAATTATTTATTTATTTATTATTAATTATTACCTTATCCATATTTGACACATAAATTTATTATTTGTCATGAGCTATTTATTTTGAAATGAAGTGTTGATTATGCTTAAGTGATATTGTAGAAGTTCTATATGATTTTCTCAGATATAAGCTTTGACAAATCCCGAAAGTTTAATTCCTCAATTCTATATATATCTAGAGATAAAGTAGAACTTTGGTAGTGATAATTATTATTGATCTTTACTTTAATCCCAAACACAATTCAAATTACGATAATGGGCATGATAAATTAAATTAAATCCGTCTTACAATTGCACTACAGTAGATAACATTAAGCACAATTCGATATTTAGTACAAAATGAACTTGTCTGTTATAAGACACAGATCAATGATGGAAAAACATTTTTCCTGAAAATACCTTATTCTAATTCTTATTTTTTTAGGGTTACTGAATTCAAATATGACACTTAAAAAGCGGTTTCATCTACCATTTCTTCACATTTTAATACATCATTTCCATACATTAGTCTGTACAGTGTACATATATGAACGCTTTGCATACCTAGAAACAAGGTTAAATAAGCTGGGAAGTTGAAACGACTTTAACACTAAACCTATCATGCGTGGTCAAATGTTTTAGAAATTAGTTTAAAAACTCTCGTATACAACCTTAGTGTATCACCATATAGCTTTTTGACTTTTCTTATAATATACATAAAACCCATTTTTGAAAATTTACAACTTTCTTTATTGTTTACTTTTTGAAAAAAATTTATAGCATGTCTAGTCTACCACGAACGGTCATTTGACCGTTTGTTACGTATGTTGACCGTATGTTAATTACGACTATATTCTTCGGAAAGCGCACTACTGAAATAATTGTTTTACGAGTCTAACATATAATGTAGTTGTAGATCTGCATTGTAAATTCTACACTGTAGACAAAGGACCGATTAGAACAAATGCGTAGCTAAAATACGGATGTATCATATTTATGGAACACAAAATGGGGTCCGTCAATTTGTCTCTACAACTGTGGGCCGATATGACTTTACAGAAATCATGAGATTTATTCGGTTTGGCGACAAAAACCAACGAATCTAACGCGTACAAAACGAGAAGTTTGCTTTGATCTTTGAAGTTTTGGACAAAATCGCAAACAGTCAAAACTGTTATACACCAGGAGCATATGTCGCTGTAGATAAACATTAGGTTTGTTCCACTTGTCCATTTGAGGGTGTTCGAACACGTCCACAAATGACAAGGAGCAAGGCACATTGACCAAGAGACAAGAGTGAGTGAAGAACATAAAGCGGCAAGTTCTGACTAGTTGACAAACCGGTTATATAGTGTTTAAACACCTCCAAATCCGTGTCGATATAAACCATAGTCATGAAAAGGCACGTACAAATCTCGAAAGATTTCTTCACTCACTCTTGTCTCTGGTCAGTGTGCCTTGCTCTTTGTCTTACGTGGACGTGTTTTGCTTTAACGTCTGGAACAAACTTATTGTTTCCTACAAAAGCACATTGTAGATTCACAATGTGTTTTTTTACATGCTCAACAAACCAGGCAAAGGCATAATATATGGTTAGCTTCCGATGTAAGTAGTAAGTATTTAGTAAACTGTTTTCCATAATTGGGAAAAGATGAAGGGAGAGTAGTTGTAACTTTGAAATTAGCAGAACCATATATACGTGCCATGGGAGATAAATAACAGCTGACAATTTTTACAGCCAATTTTTTTCTTTAGCTAGTACATTTCTAGCAAAAAAAACTACGCTTGTTGGAACTATTTGCAAAAATAAAAAACAGCTACTAAAATATGCGAGACAGGTTAAAGATAGTAGTAGTAGTGACAAGCTTCTCAATAATATTATATACAAATCGAATGATTTTATTCTTTCAATTTATAAAGCTAAACGCAATAAAAAAATATTGATACTTAGCTTAATATAAGCTTAACACATTCATCCGTTGAAATTATTAAATAATTGTAACCGATCAAATGACTAGAAAATATAGTGTAAAATCTAAATCCCAAAACTGGCCTTTACATGTATTTTTCAAAAACTTATATTTAGCTGGGATAAGTGCTTGGGTTTTATATAAAGAAACGACGGGTGAAGAAATATCTAGCCAAGCATTTGTATTTCAATTGGTAGAGGTTGGGAGCGAATATCATAAGGAGAGATATCTAATCGTAAGCAAAGAATGTTCATCAAAAACAATAATAATCATTGGTACAAATTCTTCTGGACGAAAGCCTCGTCAAAAAAGCTGTTGTATAGCCAATAAGACTAACAAAATTTGTAAAAAAATATCTTGAGTGTTGTAAAACGTATTGCAGGCGGAGACAAGTAATGAGCTGAAAAAAAATATACTTATTGCAAAAATTTCAATATTTGTATATAAAAAACCGCCACTTGGACGACTAATTTGTCCCCACCTGCAATACGGTTTCCAATATCCAAGTTATTTCTCGCTTGTTTTTCGTTTTCATCCAATGCAGTCGGGTTTTTTGTTTTTTTTTTTTTAACAATTTTTCTTATTTAACACATTTTAGTTTATAAATACAGTAAAATCTCGTTTATCCGAAGTAATGTGGGGAGGAGGTACCTTGGATAAGCAAAATATAGGATAGCACGGAAGAAAAAAAAGTCGAATATTTGAATTGTTTTTTATGTACATACTTACATAAGAAAGTATTTAAACAAAGTTACAACCGCAGAAACAAAACTTTATGAGAAACTTTTACTTTTCAAATTATAACTGTCTTATAAATGAGCTGGTCACTGCTCACATCGATTAACTCCACTCTTTCAACTTTTACAAATTTTTATGCCAAAACACTTGGTTGACTCCTAACTTTATATATCCGAAATAAATTTTTCTAATTATAAATAATAACAGCTCTAAATGACAATTTGCTTTTTAGCTTTTCCATAAGAGACAATGTAGTTCTGAGTCTATTTTATCAATTTACTCAACTTTTTGCATTACGGAGTTAATTGATGTGTGCACTGAACGGCTGAAATATCCTCAAACAATAATTTAATATAGGCAACCATAGTGAAAAATTTACTCCAAATATTTCAAAGTTTATGAAAGGTGCAAAGCGTTAAAAATGTTTTTATTTGTTTAGTTTCTCTAAATTTGTTTATTTCCTTAAGAAATGTCCCATCTAGTTAACTCCCAAGTATACGTTATCTTTAACACATTCACGTTGGGTGGTTTATTTGCCCATCTTACTTGTGTAGCGGGGCCAAATTCACCAAATGATGTAAAAAAAATTGTTTTAGAAAAAAAAACGCTGAAACGTTTTAACCAATCGTTTTATTTCAAAATAATTTGAAGTCAGGTGTTAGAATACATTGCTTTAGAACAATTAATTGTTTTTAACTTTATAGTGTTTCTAACGAACATGGAAAAGTGTAGAGGAATACTGAAGTTTTGGAAGAAATAAAAAGGAACATATTTTTCGGAATTTCAAAAACATTTTTGCAATTCATTTAATGGCATTCCACGAAATTTATCCAAAATGGTAACCTTTTCATACTCTACCCGTGTACATATTTTTATTTTAAAACTAAGCTAAGCTAAAAACAAAACAAGTACACTTACATATATTTGTTCAATAGAAAGTTCTATCCTATAAAAATCGATTTCTTTTAAAATTTTACGGAAATATTTTTTATATATAAATATAAATATAATATAAATAAATATATAAATAAGGATCTCTGAAGACGCCCCCATGCGTTCCCCAACGTGAATGTGTTAATTCTAAAATCCATTTCTTGATTTTGCTTGTTTTCTTATATTTGTTAATAGAAACTGCATTACGATGTACTTCAAGGAGATTACTCAATTAATTATACCTATATTAGCTTATACTACTAACAACCACTTATTAAAAATATATTAGGTAATTTTGTAAAATTATCAACTGGAAATGTCAAATAATAATTACGTAATGTTTGCATGCCATCAATAATGCATTCGAAATGTATTAGATTAAATTTTCAATAAAATAACGCTGCATTAGATCAATTAACTGTAGGTATAACAATTTTATGTCAATTAGTGCATCTTTCAATCAATTATTTATTTCTAATAATGGGACTATTTTGGAACTCTTCAACAGTATAATTGGGTCAGTCTGATCATTATCAAGTGCTGTATTAAGGACTTTCGTTTATAATTTCATCTGGAAATCAATAACTTCGAATAAAGAACGAAAATGAAATATTTTTAATTGGTTGAAAGTTTTGTACTGTTTTTGTGTTCTATAAAAAAATGAACACAATATTGTGATTTTTTCTTTTTTGTTGTTATAGAAACTATTTTACAAAATAATTTTTTTTAACTCATAAAAAAATACTATATATATATATACCTACTTACTGTCGTTAAATTAAAAAAAAAATTATGGGAACCAATTAAATAATTGGTTAATCAAAAGATATACATTATTTGTGGTCAAATGAGTTATAGTAACAAAATATAAGCATTAGGTTTTAAAAACTGTAAGAAAAATCTGTTATTTTTCAGTTTTTTTTTTTTTAGTTAATAGCAAAACATAAAGAAGTATGACAAATAAATTAAATATAGATAAGCAGCCCCCTGTCACTTAGATACGAGAAAGTCGAAAAAGTTTGTGTCGCATGTTTTATTACCTTTTGGCCCTTTGGGTGGCGCTGGTAGTTTGTTGAAAACAGCTGTTAACTATTTGTGTTGTCATTTATCAGTTCCTTATGCTATTATAATCATTACTCTCACCAATGACAACTTCATTATTATTCTTATGTAATAACAATAGTAAATATAACAATAAAAATAAATTGCCTAACGTTTAAAAAAATGTATTTTAACCTGCATAGAAGTCTTTGTTCAACTGTACTACTGGCGCTATCTGCAAGAAGTGGCAAAATAAGGTATCAGGCGTTTTGATCCCCAGACAAAATATCCCCGACAAAATATCGTTGACACAATTTCCCCGGACAAAATATCTCCATGACAAAATATCCTCAAGCAAAATAATAAAACCACCCCAACTTATTTTTCAAGAGAAATTAGCTTAGAAATTAGTTAGGTTTGACCATCGCGTTGTTTTTTAATCAAATTGGACGTTAATAGGTACCTACTCTTGTCTGAAGATATTTTGTCGTGGGGATATTTTGTTATGGGGATATTTTGTCCGGGGTTTAAAACGCATGGAACCCAAAATAGTGCCATTTTCTGTAACATGGAGTTGTAGGGGGTTGGAGTTAAGCATATACTAAATTCCGTATTAGATTTTTGTACTGATGTGGGCTTAGCTCAAGTAAACTGCGCTTTTCAATACTTATGTAACTTAGCGACTTTTGAGGTTTGCTGAACAAGTGTCAAACAAGGAGAACAAAAAAAAAATGTAACTGTTATAAAATAACAAAATGTAAGTAATGTAGTAAATAAAAGTTAAAGTTTCAAAGTTAACCAAGAAGCATTGTGCATTGAACAGTGATAACAAAATTTCAGTGAAATTAAATAACCAAAAAGGAATGAAATTAGTAAAAAAAATTGTTATCTTTCTACGTAGACTGTATTATAATAACTGGAACAGCCAAAAAGTGGCGTTTCACCATTCATTAACTTGAACCATCCCAATATGAGACAGCACTACAACAAATTCTTACAAACATTAAAACAATTTCATCAACACCAACTCCAGTGAAAGAAAACGCTATAATTAATGATGAACAAACATAAGCTAAATTTTTCGACCACATAGAATACATAGAACAAATAATTTGCCTAGATGAAAATACCAATACTTATCCAATGAAAAGTTAAAAAAATTTACGTCTTTTTGAAAACAAAACAGCTAGTAAATCAAATACTTTTACCAGAAATGAAAATTAACAACGAAGTGTTGAAAATTAGAAGAGTTGTAACTTTTCAAAGAAAATTAAAAATATCAGACCCGACATTTATAAGTAATGATACAAATCTTTAATTAGAAAAAAGCAACACCAAATAACTACAATAACAGCTATTAAATTATCAAATCCAAAACTAGCATATATGCCAATAGCGGTACAAGATCAATATACTCGTACATCGTAGAGATATGTGAAAAACTAATTCCGTACTCTCTATTAATCAACACATTAACCAAAAGTTAACACATATTTTGGTTGGAAAATTTGGTCAAAGATGAGACAAACCAACAAGAAATGTAAATTCAAATATGGAAACAACGCCAAACAAGTGGTCTAACCGAAATTAATCATCTCACTCAGCAACCACGAAATCGTTCAACTAAATTCAAGGACAATAATGACAATTAGTATCGAAGTTTATCAAATAAAATAATGCCATCTTTAGTACAAAATAAGGAGATTGATAGTTTTTAATAATCAAACTCGATTAAATTTATCAAAAAAATAAACATTTACGTTTGGACACTCTAAGAACACTATCGATAACCGGCGACAAAAAGAATATTTTCTGGTAGCAAACGGTAAATGAATATCAGTAACATCCGATAATGACGACACAAAACACCCAAATAAACTAAAAAGGATCACTTAGTGCTACCAAAGATATAGGAAATTGATAACAAATAAAATAACCAGTAGAAAAAAGGAAAATAAACCACCAATAACCTTCTTATATAAACATAGAGTTATAGGTTCGGGTGCAGACGGGGTGCCAGTTATGTGTTTGGCCCACGAACCCAAATATAACAAATTTTTGTGTGTTCTTTTAGTGAAAGGGAACTTCCCAACTTGGTTTCGACTTTTGATTAAATAATTCTTTTACCAGTTGAACTTGACTTTTATTGAAATAGGTTTTACTTAGTTACATTTATATATTTAATTAATTGATGCAAGTTCAAATTTCTGGGAGACCGTTGAACACGTCTAGTGGTCCACTAATAACGTCGGACAATCAAATCTAACGCACAGGGCGATAATTTCCCTTTTATATTGCCATGGGCGTTGGTCGGAAAAAAGTGGGATATTTTGTCTCCACGTCTTTATTTCTATATAACTTCCATTAAGGGTCAAGAATCTGCGAATTGTCAACTTCGCAATCTTTATGAAATTTGAGCTTGCATTTACATTTTTTACATCCGTTGTAGATATAAAATTATTTTATTTAGTCTTCAATGATTTAAAATTTTAAAGGTTATTGACTTGCAAAAAATACAGGGAATAATTATTATTTAAGGGTAAGTGGGGTTGGTTGATACTCGATTGGTAACTATAGTAATGATCTAGCAGAGCAATGTATAAATACTGAAAAACTCATCAATATCCAATCTTTTGAAACAACTTTAAGTACTAAACTTAAGATTAATTTTATGATTTTAAAATATTGCAACTTTCATACACAGTTTTATTCTTTTACGACATCAAAAATATTTAAAAAAATAACTGTACAGTAACAGTAATATGTCTAACATTTAATATGCAATGCTCTTTTTTCAAATAATATATACTTGAAAAGACGGAGAACTTTTATAAAGCCTTATTTCCAAATATACAAAATAATGTAAATGTAAATACCGTACAAATTATGGAATATCGTTTCAAAAATAAATAATAACAAAAGTAGGTACTACTTAAAGGGTTTTCCGATTAATCTAATAATGTTAATTGTTTTACGCCAGTGGTCCTGGGTTCGAATTCCAATGAAAGCCTAAGATGTTTTTTCTGGGTTTTCGGATTCGACGGTCGCTAATGACCATAGTAGTTGCTGCGACCATAAATAAATTTTTAAAAAAATTGTTTTAATCCGTAAAATCTAAGTTTCTGTAAAAATTTAGCCGTAAAATAATGACGTTTTTTGATATAACAAATTTTAGCTATCAACATGCCATCTCGAAAGTTAAATTTTTGTAAACAACTATTTACTATTTGTGAATTTTTTAGAAACCTTTTTTTAAATATAAATTAAAATTTATCATAAGGGCGAATTAATACTTTTGCGTTCAATTATGTCTGTATGTTCATATATGTCTACCTTTAACACTCAGAAATAAAGGAATACTTGTGTGAACGCTGAATTTTGATTACTATATTTGCCGGACGATAAGACGCACCCCAAAATGTATCTATAAATTTTAGAAAAGAAGTATGGTTTGTAAATTTTCAGAGTAAAAAAGTGCGTCTTATTGTCCGGCAAATACGATAAGTATCAGAAATTTTTTTTTAAATATTTAGTTATCAGTTTCTCAGTTGGCTACACTATTGTTTTAAAACGGACAAAATGAAAATGGATAACTAAAATTGAAAAACTATATTCAAAAAATATATTATATTTTACTTATTGCTTTTTACTAAGAAGTGTAGTTAAGTAAATATTATCAAAATGCGTTTGCCTTTAGAATATAATATGGGGAACTATGATTTATATCTATGGACATCTGATATCTTTAGAAATAGAAATACAAAAATATGTCCTCAAAATATATCTTTATTAGTTTTTGAACTATACATTTATTTTTGATAAAAATAAACTAAATTCTAAAGAATCAAACCAATTTATTGACTATGTAAAATGAATTCTAACGTTTAACTACAAACAAACTAGTATTGTTTTAAAAGAACATAATTAAAGAACAAAATTGTATTTATTGATTTTGGTAACCAATTAGTATAAGAAATTTCAGTCTATACATTACACAAAATTATTATTCTGTGTCAAACATTCTTGGTATTTCTTTTATAGGAATTCCTACTATAGACTTTTGTTTTCAAATATGTTTAAGTATGATAAAGTAAAACAGAAATATTGACTTCTGTTAATTACACAAATTTAAAAATTCTATCACGTTTATAAGAGACGATTATTTTTTCTTAAAAATATCTAAGAAAATAATGAATAAGTATTAATTAACAACTTTTAAACCTTAATAATGTCGTAACACGAAATATACTTTCTAAACAAATCTTATCATAAAGTTTTTAATATCAAAATAAAAAAAATTAATTTATTAGTTTAAGAGGAACATAGTAATAATCCCTTTCCTTAGTATAAAAATTTTAAAAACTTTTACTTCAAGAGTTGTTTACGAATTAAGTAAAAACAATCAATACTTTATCTTAATCTTTATAGAACAATTCGAATTGATTAACAATTCGTTAATCTATAATGTTCAGTCTCGTTGTTTCTAGTATAAATTGTGATTAATTTATTATTTTCGAAAATAAGTCAACCGAAGAAATGATAAAGCAGTTTCAATTATCGAATTCTTATCGCTCCAATAGAAAACAACATGTGTGACAAATAAGTGATGTTTTCCAATCATAGTTTTTTAAATTTTATCCTCAAAACTCACATACTCTACTTTTGAATTTATTCAAGAATGTACAATCTTTTTCAAAAATACAAAAAAATCAAAACGAAAAAAAAAGAAGATAGAAGTTCTTCAGGTTCAAATTATATTTGAAAAGAAAATTGGTTCTGATATTTCTATCTGGTTAAACTTTGAGATGAGCCAATTACATTCTCACCAGTTCAATTAAATCTTTGTTTTATTATGAACTTTTTCGATTTACCTATGCATGTACGTAGAGTCTTGAAAAGAAAAAAAACTTTAATTTCCAGTAATGTTTTCAACCGAAAGCCAATTAAACTTTAAAAAAATCATAAAAACTTTTCATTGAACGTTATCTAATTTGTCCACAGAAAAACTTCAGCAATTTATTTGCACTGAACGAATGGTTTTATTTCAGATTCAACAGCATTGATTTTTCCAACTAAGAGAAAAAGCAAAAAAACAAAAAAACGAGGTTAGAAGTTAAACCGGTTTGGTTTCTTATTGAAAATTAAAGCTGACTTGCTTAGAAAGTTGCAGTTAAAAGCTCTGAAATAGAAAACATATTTTCTTTGTTTAATTAAATAAATATTTGACTAGTATAATTCGTTAAGTTTTTAAATTAAAACCAGTTTAAATTAAAAATGAAGACATTAGTAGTTGTTATACTCAATCTTTTCAATGAGTATAAATTTTGTTTAAATGAGAAAATGAAGCATTTATTCACAAAAATAAGAGGAAATGTTGGCAAGAAGCTTCAAAGGAATGATACACAAAATTATTATTTCAATAAAAAATTCAAATGGAAATTTTTTGCTATGAAAAGAATTTATTTTACTTTTGTGCGATATTTTTTAGTTAATAGTTAAACTACAACTATATTTCTTTTGAAATCACAGAGCACTTAGAAGAGTTTTTATGTGATAAGCTTTTTTTTTCTCTGGAAACTTTGAATCGTTATAATGTAAAACATTACTTTGCCGTTCCATTTTTATATCTCTTATGTCGTAAATTGAAAAGCAATTGAATGATAAGATAGACAAATCATTTTTATAAAGTTTTTAGATAAAAAAAACTAATGGATTTTATAGCCGCTGAAATTGGTTAAATGTTTTAATTTTTCAAACATTATTCGTTCCCAATTGTTTATAAAAAATAAATAAAAAACTAATATCAAAAGAAGAATTTTTGTTCATGGTCTTCAAATTTTAATGTTAATTTTAGTAAATCATTTTTATTGTTTAAAGTTTTGCATCAAATATAACATTTATAAGCAAAATTACAAATCCCCAAATATCTTTTGGTTGAAGTTGGCTATAAAAAATATTTCTTGCTGTTTTATAACACAAATTCAAGTAAACATTATAAATAGCAATACTATTAATTTTAAAATAGTTTTAATAGTCATAGGTCAAACTTTAATATTTTCTTGAAGAGCTTTTTTTCGGAAGGATGTAAAAAACCAAATAAATTTTTTTATTGAAAACCTTGACCATAATACTTTTTTTGAAATTTATAATAAAGGTTTGACATTTTCAGAAGATTTATCAGACAAAATGTAAAAAATTGATTAGTATTTAAACAATACGATGTTGGGCCTTTATTTTATGTTGTTAAATCAAACACGAAAATATTCATTTTACCTCTGACTTGTTAATGGTGGAATTTGCAAAAACAATTTTTTTAATAAAGCCACATCAATCCATGTTCTTATCTTGTACAAAGCCACATTTTTCAATATTAAAATTTATCGAAAATAAGAAATGTTTCGATACCTCATCCTCAAGTAGATTAAAAAAGACACAGAACATATAACACATAGTACAGAAACACGATCTTGATATATTTGGAAATAAACGATATTGTATAAAAAACCTATATGGTATTATTGATTTTTTATTTAATTTTTCTTCTTTTCATTTCAGAATAAAAAAATGAAATTGAACGAAATATGCTTTTTTGGTAAGTTTTTTTTCTTCTCTTATAATTTTTTGTTATTTTCGTAAATTAGAAGCTCGTAAAAGCTAAAAATAAATAAAAGAAAAGTACCTATTTTTCATGAAGTAAGAAAATTCAACGTGTGCATAAAAATGTATGAGATAAAAAATCATTTTGACTAACTAAACTACAATTTTGACTAGAGGATATTTTATTGCTCGGAAATTTTCCATATAAATTTAAAAATTGACACAAATGTTTTGAAATCAATTAATGAAATTTATAAATAAAGTTAAACTGATAATGATTATGTACACTACATGTAAATATGCTTATTATAAATTATGTAGATATATACGAGAACGTTATAGCAAAGTATATTTTTTTTATATAATAAAATGAGGTTAATGAGATTACGTTAAATTATATTTTTTTAATTGCGCTAGTATATCTATTGAAATGCGAGAGTTTCCTAAGAGTCTTTTACGTAAAAATTGATTATGAGACGTCAGTTGTTTTTCAGTCAATAAATCCTATAAAAACTAAGGTATAAAAATATCGTTTCAAAAATTAAATACTTAACAGTATCAAAATTAAAGTTACTTTAAATAAAATAATCACATCGATCATAATGCGTTTTTTACGTTTATAGTCACTTTAACTTCTATAGTCATATCACGACTGTCTTATACACAGAAAATTTCTGTAGGTTTTATATCTTAAATCTTAATTTTTGATCTTGTATCTAGGGATCCGACGGGGATTAAACCCAGTACGACTGGGGCATGTAGCAGAGAAAGCAATTGCTCTAACCGTTGCGCCATCAAGTGGTTCATAAAGTTTAATTTCTATGAAAATATAAAAGTGAACCAAAAAATATCTGATTGCAAGTCGCCAAACGATTTCAAAATATCTTAATTATAAAAAAAACCTCCCTGTAATGTAAAAATTACAGCCTTATTTCAAACAAAGTAGAAAATAAATGTTTGCATTTCTTTGAGTTCGCTAATTAATAACTGTTTTGAAAATAAGTTTAACTAACCCATATGTGCTCACTGCCCCATTTTTGGGGCGGTATGATATATTTGTTATGTGGTTAGTTGTAACAATTATTTATTTTAAAAAGTAATTATTTCAAATATTTATAGAACTGACAACAAACCTTTATAAAAAAATTATTGTTTGGACGTTATTTACTTAGTTAAATTTTACAAGGAAACCGTGCAACTGTGGTTTTTACAATGTCTCGCAATCAAGGGTAAGTTTTCTTTGGTTTTAAGTATTATAAATATTTTTCAATATAAATTTTGTGTTGTTTAATCTTTGTTTTATAAGATTAAAACTCTTACGAAATAAAAACTGTTGGAATTAAGATTTTCTGAGACATTTTTTATAGTGCCCCATTTTTGGAGCGCTGAGCATGGTATCGAACGTGTATGTCAAAATGTTTGTAAATAGTGTTATAATATATTTACAGCGATAATAAAGTGTGATTGTTATTTAGTTGTTCAATTATTATATTATACTTGTAATATATAATATTTGTTTTAGCTTGTCTGTGGCCGAGATCCTTGATATTTTAGAAGCTGAAGACGACATACTTGAAGGTACAGTGTATACATGCCCGCCCAGTAATCATTTGTTGAGTGATGGTGACAGTGATGAGGAAGATGCACCTGTGGGTGATTTAAATCGCTTAACAGGAAATCAACTTCGGGCCGAAGCGCAACTGAAATGCGTACGGAAATCGCGAAATGAACTAGTATCAGAAACGATAGGACAGAAAGATTCAAGCGACGATGATTTATCAGAGATTGCATCAAGCTCCACAAACAAATTACAAAAAAGCAAAAAGAAAGTCCAACAGCAACGGAAATGGAAAAAAATAGATTTGCCAGAACACCAAAGAAAAGAATGGAATCCTCCTGAATTTCTTAACACGGACAAGTCACCTGTGGAATGGTTTGAATTATTTTATGATGATGAAATCATAAATTTATTTGTGGAAAATTCAAACAAATACGCTGTTTTCCTTGGAAAACAATTTAATACAACAAAGGAAGAGATACGCTTGGTATTTGCAATATTTTTACTTAGCGGATATTGCAGTCAAGCAAGAAATCGCATGTACTGGGATACTGCAGCCGACACTTATCATCCTGGGGTTGCTAATTCAATATGCCGATCTAGGTTTGAACAGGTGTTGCGATTTATGCATGTATGTGATAATACTGCACTAGACGCCCAAGATAAATTCACAAAAGTTCGACCTTTATGGGAGAAACTGAATGAAAAGTGGTTGAAGTATTGGCCCCAGTACACTGAGGTAAGTATTGATGAGTCCATGATTCCATACTATGGACATCACAGTACGAAACAACACATACATGGCAAGCCAATACGTTTCGGTTTTAAATGTTGGAGTATGGCAACAAGGTTAGGATATTTAATACAAGCCGTACCGTACCAAGGAGCTAGCACGGGTAACACTAATCCAGAGCTAGGTGTCGGAGGATCTGTCGTTATGAACTTAGTTTCTAATTTACCCCCCAATTTTTTTGCGCATGTGTATATGGATAATTTTTTTACATCAATTAGACTGCTCACAGCTTTGAAGAACTCTGGTCATCAAGGGACTGGTACTATACGAGCAAATAGAGTAGAAAATGCACCATTCAAATCATTAAAAGAAATGAAGGACGAAACACGTGGTAGCTATCAGCAAATAACTGATAAAATCTCAGGTGTGACTCTTGTTCGCTACAATGACAATAATATAGTCACCGTAGCATCAACATGCGAAGGGGTATTACCCATAGCATTTGCACAACGTTGGTCAAGCAGGGAAAAGAAAACACTTTCTATTCAACAGCCTATCTGCGTGCAAATGTATAATAAGTATATGGGTGGAGTGGATCGTCTTGATAATAATAATAATAAATCTTTATTTAGCTCAAAAAGTAATTACAGCGTAAGTTTACAAAAGGAGTAAGATATCTGATGTACCGGAGCTTCCACAACCATCAGTATATATTTTTTAATTGTTTGTAAAAAGTTTTGTATAAGTAGTGACTACTTTTAGTATTTTTTTGGGAAAAATTTTATGCTATGTAAAAACCCAAACAAAGTTGAAATTTAAAACAAAAAAGAAAAAAAAAAAAAAAAAAAATTTACAATACTTAGTAATAAATAACAATAAGTAAAATATTTATTTACATTATTACGTACGCATTTATATCAATCACTCATACACAGATAGCCACTCACACAATCATTCACATCCGCACTCCCTTACATACGCATGTCTTATAGCTTATATTATATTGTTAACTGAAAGAAAATAAGGATAAATATATAATTCTGGTTTGTATAAGACATAAAATATAAAAATAAAGAAAAATAAAAGAACTGATAATAGAACAAATATTTGACTCTTATTATTTTTTTTTTTTTTTTTTAAGTAAGCAGTTAGTTTAAAAGCACATGTTTTACGCGTTTATGTTTGTATTTTTTTGTATTTTTGCACTAGATCTGATAATGAGTAATCACCAATTGATTTTATTACGTTGTTATCACTATCACTGCACGCATCATAAAATTTTTTGCTCAGTCTCAAGATATAGTCAGAAATTGTTTCCATGTCCATTTCTTCATGAAGTTGTTTAGTGTTGTACCTCCAGTGGTAGTTTCCTACGATTTTAAGCGCCCTGTTTTGAACTCTTTGGAGCTTATTTAGATTTGTCGCTGACATTGAGCACCATACTGGAGCAGCATATGTCAATGCTGGGCGAATAACTGCTTTGTATATGAGTAATTTGTTAGATGGACTTAGTTTCGATTCCTTATTGAAAATTGGGTAGAGAGAAAAAATTGATTTTAACGCTTTGGCTCTAGATTGATTAGTTTGTTTTGTAAAAGTGAGTCCTCGATCTAGGACAATTCCCAGATACTTGACCTGAGGTGACCAGTTAACATTGATGCTGTCAAGTGTTAAACCCTGTCCCAATGATTGAGGCCTTCGTTTTGAAAAAAGAATAGCCTCAGTTTTGCTGTCATTTATTCGAATTTTCCACTTTGTAAAAAACTTTTTGATTTTTCTGATATGAGTCGTCAGTTGATTTGTGATTGCCGATAAACGCCAAGACTGGCACAGAATGGCAGTGTCATCTGCATATAATGCAAGTTCGGTTTTGTTTTGTGTTGGGATGTCATTTATGTATAGGTTGAAGAGTGTGGGACCTAGGACAGAGCCCTGTGGAACACCAGCATCGATGTTAAATGGTTTGGAAAATGTGTCGCCGATTTTAACAATAAAACGTCTGTTTGACAAATAAGAGCTTATGACTGCTATTAGGTAGTAGGGAGCATTTGTATTTATGAGTTTATATAGTAGACCCATGTGCCAGACTGTGTCAAAAGCTTTTTCGATATCAATTAAAACCATCCCGGTATGTTTACGAACGTTGTACCCATCTGTTATGTAGTCTGTTATTCTGGCTAGTTGAGCAGTTGTTGAGTGGGCAGATCTGAAGCCAAACTGTTCATCCATTAATATGTTTGATTCCTCGAGATGATTGAGTAATTTAGCATAAATTACTTTTTCTGCTATTTTTGCCAATATGTTAAGTAGACTTATTGGTCTATAACTGGTCACATGATTTGCATTTTTACCAGGTTTACATATAGGGATAATTTTGGCAAGCTTCCAAGTGGTGGGAAAATGACCGAACTCTAGTATGGCGTTAATTAATTTTGTTATCATTTTAATTGCAGATATTGGTAGTTTCTTAATGTATATACCTTGAAAACTATCAATGCCTGGTGATTTTTTAGATTTGAGTTTTTTTATATGTGATTTTATTTCGTCAACTGTGGTGAACATAGCATTATTTACTTTATTTTCTATGTTTGTCTTGAAATAATTTGTAACCTCCATTTTTATCTTTTTATTGTGGTTTTTAAAACCTAAATTTTCATTTAATTTGTGGATGAGGGCAAAATGCTCTGCTAAGCAATTTGCTTTTTCTTTATCATTTGTAGTGAGGTTGTTTTTGTACTCCAGAGGGGGGATGGGTTTAAAATGTTTGGTCATGAATTTAGTGACACGCCATAGTGTACCGTTTTGAGGCTTTAGTTCACTTAAGAAACTGTTCCAGTTTTGATTTCTGAATGTGTTGAGCCTATCTTTAACTATTATATTTAATCGATTGTAAACTTCCAAGTAGAATACATTACGATGTTTTTGAAATTGTCTACGAAAATAGTTTTTTAGTCTTATTTGTTGCTTGAGAATCTCAGGTATATAGTGCGGAGTGGGGTTTAGTTTAATAATTGGAGTAGATCTATCGATTGCACGTTTAATGATTTTTGTGAGATTTTTTGTTTGTTCTTCCAGTTCAGATTTATTTTTAATCTCGGTGTTAGGATTTATTAAATTCTTTATTAAGCTTTTAAATAACCTCCAGTTGGTTTTTTTGTACAGACGCACATACCTGTGTTGAGGTTCAATATAGCTATTAATAGTGACGAGGACTGGGTTGTGGTCTGAGCTTAATATTGGACTTGAGTATGGTTTTGATATATTTTTTAAATTTCTGGAAAGGATTAGGTCTAAAGTGCTGGGATTTGTACCCTGACCAGAAAAGCAAGTGGGATCATCAGGATAATGTATTTCTATGTTTTTTAATAAGCAATAATTTGCAATTTGAACGCCATTTTTGTTTGTGCTTCTACAATTCCAAATTCTGTGTTTCGCATTAAGGTCACCCAGTATAATTATGTTTTTATTTAGCCTTATGATGTTTTTTAGGTCATCCACTGTTATAGATTGGTTTGGGGGATTATAAACAGACACTACAGTGGTCTCCTGGTTTTCTATTCTAACGTTTATTGCAATAGCCTCTATTTTAGTTTGTAAACTTGAACTAGAGAAATCATGTTTAATTGAATTTAGGACTGCCAACGCAACTCCTCCTCCGTGTTTATTTCGATCTTTACGGTAGATAGTATATCCTGGTATTTTTAATTTATCTTTATTTTCTAATTTGGTTTCGGAAATAGCTGCGATATGAACATTGAGTTTATTTAGGTAGTAAGTGAATTCATTTATTTTTGATTTAATTGAGTTTGCATTCCATGTAATAATGTTTATTTTTTGATTTCTATTCATTTGTTTATTTTTTTATTTTTTTTTAATTTAAATAATTTATTTGATTGTTTCAAGTTTAAAATATGCTTGTTATGAACTCAAGAATAACCATTAATTTTGAGACATTGTCGGTTTGCTGCTTGAGTTTATTTGGCAATAATTTAATTTCCGAAAATATTTTTGGGAGATTTAAACCTGAAAAACAATTTTTAATTTCACCGATAATATCAGACAGAACATTTCCTTGATTGTTTTGATTTTGAATGCCAGGTGCGTATTGAGGCCAAGTTGGTGGTGGAATGTTAGATTGATTTTGACTCGTGCCAGGTAAACTTGGAAAATCTTTTTGATCTTTGAGGAATCCATGATTAATTTTTGGGTAATTGTGACTTTGTGTGAAATGTTTTTTTCTTTTGAATTCTATTTGTTTTTGGTACTTTGGGCATGTGATGTCATTTGCTCGGTGTGGCCCTTGACAGTTTTGGCACTTTGGTATCACTTCATTCGATGTGGTGCAACAGTCCTTGAGATTATGTTGACCATTGCATCTCAGACATGATTGCGCTCTGTTACAGTTTGGTGCAATATGTCCAAATGCTTGACAGCGGTAACATTGTGTGATGCCCCTTGAGTTTATATATTTTTCCCACTTAATAATGTAATCACATACCTTGTTGCAGCGAAACACTTGTTCAATAGTAGTATCTTTTTGGAAGGTTACCAGATAAGTGGAGTAGTGATGTATTGTCCCATCAGTGGTTGTCTTTTTCATCTGCTTGACAGTTATGGGGTTTAGTCCTCGGGATTTCAAGTCTTCCATGACTTCGGCTTCAGTGATGTTTGGTGCCAGGTTTTTAATAATAAGTTTCAGATTTTTATCAACATTTAGTGTATAGGTGTGATATTCTATACAGTTATCTTTAAGGATTTTTGTTACGGTTGAGTGGTCTACATTTGTTTTCGTGAATAGAAGAATTCTATTCACTTTGTACTTTATGTTGACCTCTTTGTGTTGTAATATATTTTTTATGTTTTTAATAGTATTTGAATGTTCATGGAGTAGTCCATAAATAACAATTGGGGGTATCTTCGAGGTTTCTTTTGGGATGGAGTTTGAGTTGTGTCTCCGGATGAGGTCCTCGTCCTCTTCATCGGTGGAGGAGTAGTCCGTAAGACTGGCGTAGTTGTTTTTAGTATTAACTCTAAATTTTGTGTTAGTACTCTTTGCCTGTTCGGCAGCAGGTCGCATCCTTTTGATGTCTCGTTGGGATAAGCCATTTTTAGTGGGATCCATGGTCTTGCGTTTTGAGTAACGGCCTATTGAATCTACTTTGAGCACAAGGCTCATGGCACTTAGTACGCCTCTGTGTTGTAATGAACACAGACGGCTGAAAAAATTATTATTATCAAATTTAATTTGAATTTATCTTTACCACTAAACACAGGCTTGACCGGCAAGGGCCTTTATGGCCAAAATCGTCTTGATCAAAATATTGGTAGCTATAGGATTAGCATAAATAAAAAGAAGTGGTATTGGCAACTACTGATGTGGCCTTTAAATGCTACTGTAAATAATGCATATCAATTGTACCGACTCTCACCAGCTGGGCAAGATAAGAGGCATCTTGACTTTCTTTCTTTCACTAGGGCGGTGGTAAATACATACCTAGGAAAATATGCGTCAGCTCGTTCCATAGGTCGTCCAAGAAAAGCAATCGCCAAAAAAAGGAGAGTAATTGATGACATTCGTCTTGATGGGGTTGGTCACATAATTGTTTCCAGTTCAACTCAAATTCGTTGTGGCCAATGCCACAAAAACACGACAAAAAAATGTCGCAAATGTGATGTGGGCTGTCATGCTAACTGTTTTGAAACATTTCATTCTTGAAAATGATTAATTATATTCAATAGTATACAGTAAATTTAATAAATAATTATTATTAACAAAGCTGTTTCATTCAGATTAACCCCTAAAATTTAAAAATTCCAATTGACTCTACGCATGGCAGGCGGTGCCCAGCGCCCCATAAATGGGGCGGTTAAAATTACCAAAACTGTCTAGTTTTTAAAAAAAATTTTCACCAAATATGCTTTTTTACGTTCCTGATACTTATTAGAAAGGAAAATTGGCAGGGATTTCATCAAATAAAAAAGTTGAGCACATATGGGCTAAGCTAGTATTGAGAATTGTTTCTTTTTGAAGAAAAAATATCAGAATTATCCAACGGAATTGTTTCGACTCAATTATACACTGGTAGATTTTATATCAATTTAAGGGAGTATATATTTTTGCTTTGAGGTATGAATTAAAAGTATTTTTAGGTGCAAAAAAAAACAATTTTTTACTTTCCATTAAATTGAACAAGATATTTGTTAATGGTAAAAGAATACATAAAAATAGGTAAACAATTATAAATTATGAAAATAATAGGCAGTTGAAATAGGGGTCCTAAAAAGTAGTTTCGAGAAAAACACATTTCAATAATATCCAAAATATAATGTTTTAAACACTTTCACAAAAATTCATTTCATCGTAAGATTTTTCGACGCATCATCAGTTTTTAATGTCTAAAAAGTTTTCTAAGAGATATAATTATATCATAATGATTTCGGGGGTAACTTTTTGCATAGAGAATGTCGTTATCAAAGTAAATCTCATGTAACTGAAATAAGAGAAGATTGTAAACTGTAAGATTTAACAAAAGAGAAAGGTTCTAAACTTTGCCACTCGGCATTCAAAGCAAAAACGGATAAATCGTAATTATCGATAATTTGACTGATTTTATAATAATTTTTGATCCTTTTGAACTATATTACAAATTTTAGATGCCGGAAAGAACTTTTAGAGTCTAAGTATCTTTCAATTAAAATGAAAAAGACTCTATTCAGAAAGACGTTTGTATTATCATGAATATTATAATTTGTAGTAAGAAAAAGGTTAAATAAACCATGAAAATTTAATTTGGAGTATGCTTTAATTAATAGAAGATTCTACATTCAGAGCATAATATCATTCTTTTGTTTCAAGTTTTCAAGCACAAATTTTACCCTTGAACTTAAAATAATACAGAACAAAAACCATTGGCTTCAAAGATGCTTAACATTTGAGTTATTTTTTATTTGTAACTGTTAATTATTTTATAAATAATAATTACAGAATCTTAAGTAAGGTTTCAAATATGTTTAACATATAGATTATTTAAATATTTTTAATTAATTTAACTTTTAATGTTCATCTTATTCAGGAAGTTACTTTTTAAAATTTTGATAAAGCTTTATAAAAGAACAATTTCATAAAATAAATCTATTAAACTTACTGTAAGTAAGAAATTTTCCCTCATAATTATTGGAGTAAAATTATAATCGCAATTTACAGTTTTTTTCTTCATGAGTAATAAATTTTCAAATTTTTTCCTCTACATGATTCTGCTACAAAAACGGAGCATATTTTCTCTATCTCTCAGTTCTGTTTTATCCATTCATGGTAAAAATATTTATTATTATTTCCATTACATAAAAACATAGATCTAAAGTACTCAACCAGAAAAAAATTATTACTCCACGTTAACCTTCGCAACGAAACGGGTCATTCCATATTAGAGAATGATTTAACTGATATCATAAGTTAAAACATTGTGTTTTCCTGTAAAACACTACACCAATAAAACAACAATAAAAGTTTATTACAATAATCCATTTTCAGTACTTGACATTACCTCCAAAATAACTTTCCTGGAGTTTTGCAATTCCTCTCCTTTAATTAATAAAAATGTTATCTACGTTTTCTTTCTAAAATTTATTTTCAACTGGAATGTTATAAAATGTTTTATTGTTAATTTACGTGTTTTTTGGGGCAAATTAAACAACAATAAAACTTCAATTTTCTTTTAATGGTTAACAATTGAGGAAATCTGTATGATCATAAAAAGCTATAAAATAAACAAATCTATAATATAAGGCAATATTTATTAATGTTAGCTTAAAAATTATTTTTTTATTAAAAAAAATAATGTTAAAAAGCAATAAAGTTTACCTTAAAAAAATTACTTTGAAAATATGTTTAATAATTAATGAATTATAATTTTTTCAACAGTAAAATTTATGTAATGGTAGGTGTTTATGTTTTACATAATATATTAAAAGTCGCACTTTGGGGAAACGCTGTAATAAGTTTCTATTTAAAATGACGTACTATATATTTAAAACTTGCTTACAGACATTCCACAAATGGAAAAATGTATAAAAACATTATTACTTCTCATCTTTTCAAATGTTTTCTGTCGTTATAATTTATATATGTCGTTAAGTCTTTGTTTCAAAGGATGTTACGGATGTAATTCTCATTTCCATTTCATTCTATTTTGGCAGATTTTTCCATTACGTATATTTATAACGTCGCTGTTAAAATTCAATTTTCAAAATACCATAGGGTTGTAAATTTAAAATTTCAATGTAACTCCTTCGAATAGTAGATACATGGCAAAAGCAATGAATAATATTCGAGTAAATTTCCAAGTTTTATGCACTTCTTTTCAAAATGTAATGTACAATGTGCGCTATAAATTTATTGAAGCAAAATGCTTCTGTATGGTGACCAATTTTCTTTTATTTATATGTATATCATAGACATGTATTATATAAGTATAAAGCTACATACTACATGAACAGGAAAATAATGTAAGACAAATTGATACAATCCACTCCCTTATGTGACGTTAAAATATTGTATACTGTGAACATTGTGTTTCTTCGTTATGGTTTAGTCGTAAATAATAAACATTTCTAAGACAAAGCATATTGAGATTAAATAGAGATAGCTTCAATTTTAGGTTATGAGTTATAACCCCTACATTTTTAAATTGAGGAAATTTTAATACCATTTTTAGTTTTCATTAGCCTTACAAAGCATGCAGGTCTTGTTTTTGAAAATGTCACTTTAGCTAAAGACGTCATTATCATAACCAACACCATTCAAGTCAATTCTATAACCAAAAATATAAAAAGCGTTTCTAGAATAAATATCAACCGCTGGTACTAAATTTTATTCAATAGTAGGTATATCAGTTAAATAAATCATATTTGTAATAAGAAAAACATAGATAAATTAAAAGTATCACTTATAAAATTTTTCGCGAGGTAATAATTGAAGAAAATGAAATAGCATGAGAAAAGCAAAAGTAAATCCACAACTATGTATAATCAAAAACAGTCGTAACACCTTCCTTAAACCGCTCTCTTGGTCTTAAAAAAAAATCATTATGTTTAAACGCATACTTCTGAATTTTACCAATCTAATTACCGCGTTGAAAGTTTTATAATATCAAATAACGTGAGGTATCAAATCTATAATCTGTCTTAACAGAAGAAGATTTATTTTTACAAATGTAGTACCTAGAGAATAAACCAAACTCTCTACTGATGTTCAAACTTAGCTAAAAAAATCGAATTTCATACCTCCCTTACATAAATAAAAACCCATTTGTGACTTATACCTGTTGTGACCTAACCAGTCTAAGTCATGTTGAAAACTAAACAGCCCCAAAAAGTATGCAAGGCCACACAACAGACAGTAGAATTTTTAGAAGTTATTTAAAAAGTATTCAAAACTTAACACTTATGTTTATCATAGTATAAATAAAAAGTAAGGGAAAGGTGTACAAGATGATCCCATTGGGTAAGATGATCTTTTTTGATTGCGCCCAAACAGCTAACGCTATCTAGTTGAATTTTTGACAAAACATAGCCTCGAATACCTACCCGCTACTGTTTATTTGCAAAGACAGCATAACCAGCTTGTTGGATTTTACAGAAAAAAAAATATAAATTGTGCTTAGTTAATATAAGGAAAGATTGAATTCAATTTTACAATACTTCTACTAAAAACTAGTAAGCGCAATGTCTCTTGTGTTTGTGACATTCTAATACGTCTAGTTTTTATTTTTAGGTTACTTGGAAATAGTGGCGTGACTATGGGTTATTTTAATTAACTTTGAATAAAAAAGTTGCACTTGGGGTAAGATGATTCCCTTCCTTGTGTACAAAATGATCCCCAGGATTTTTATGTACTTACATACATTAAGTTTAAGAAAACATTATTTTTCTTGTCTGAGTCATCTGAGGAGGATGACACAGAATGCCCTTATTGTACGGAAAAGTTTCCCGGTGATATCAAGGGTGGAAGGTGGATCAAGTGTTGTGATTGTGGGAAATGGCGGCATGAAGCTTGTGCCGGAATTGATAGAGATGATACAAATCCATTTATTTGTTAAATGTGTAGCACAACACCGACCAAAAAGCGATTACACTTTTAAAATAAGTTGCATAATGAAGCCACTACTCAGAAGACTGGATTAGTTTTTTAGAGTTTATTTTTTTCAGTTATAAACCTGTGAATCTATGTATATATTATGTTGAATTACAAAAACTATCGTAAATAAAGACGTTTTATTGTTTGGATATTTGCTTTTACTTAATTTATTCTTGAAAAAATTAAAGGTTGTTCGACATTGGGGTAAGATGATCATTGGAATCATCTTACCCCAACCATAGGGATCATCTTAGCCACTCGGGTGTATAAGATGATTACTTTGTACAGTTTTAAAAATAGGTATATATTATTACATAAACTGAATTAATTAGACATTTTAAGTATGATAAAAGTTAGATAAACAAATATGGCAGTAGTAAATGCTTTCAAGTTTGTTTCACAGGGAAATATGTATATTTTATTTCAATTCTTGCTTAGAGGGATCATCTTGTACACCTTTCCCCTAATTGAAAGAAAAAGAGGCAGTATATCAACGTCATTCTTGACTTTGAAAATAGTTTGATTGATATAAATCACAAAACTAAAATCCTAAGATCGCGATGCATGATTGTTACACTATTAATTTAAATGTATAACTAATCATTTATACTCTATCAAATTAGAGATCTTTTTCTTTGCATGATGATATAAGGGTGCCAGTCTAACAGTGCCCGCAAATAAGCAAAAACGTTAACGCGCTACGACATTTGTCAGGCAAGAACAGCGAATGCTTGCGCTACATGTTTATTTCGATGGCGTGTCTGAATCTGTTGAAGCATGCAAAGGGTTAAAAACGCACAAGGCTAGTATTTGTTATTATTGTCTGAAAAATATCGTTGCGCGGTCTCTCACTTAATCTCTAATTTACAGCAACTTTAACAGCTATTTTCGCTTATTTGCGGGCATTTATTGATTGACACCCTTATATCAGCATGCACAAAAAAAAGAGCTTTAATTACATTATGAGTGTTGTAATCATGCGGTGCGATCTTAGGCTATAAGCTGTTCAACGTATAGACAGAACAGGGCAACCCTGATGTTGTGTTTCCTACATTACTGCCTATAAGACAGTTTCAGTAATGTTAGACGCTTCAGAGTAACAGTCTTTTTGCAGTTTTTCTTCCTTTTTTAGTTCTTAAACAGGTCTTTAGCAATGTAGTCTATATCGAATTAAGGAGGGTCGTGGTGGATAAATAGAGACCTGTATGATAGTGTTAAAAGTGACTTTATTTGCTGTTTATCCCAATGTACAGTACAAAATATGCTCTACGGTGAGATTGGGGTTGTCAGGATAATTTATACATTTCTTCACCTCACTTTTGGGCAGGAGGTCAACAGTCAGATGGAAAAAATGATCGTTTAAGTGCCCTTGGTACTAAGCGATGAATCTGGCTGTATCCTTCTTAACAATCGCTATGCTTATGTCTTTGTGGATCGCGAGGTCCCTAATATCCAATGGGATATCACCGAGGAGACGCAGTGTTTTATACTGAAATCGCTGCATTATGGCAATATTGGAGCTACTGGCAGACCTTCATTTTTGTGTTCCATACGCCCAAATCGTTTTAGAACAGCCATATTGATCATTAGATCTCGTACATCTTGGTGCACATTAATACACGGCTATTATGGGTGCATTTCTATTTTTGTGATTGCGGTAGTAATGTACTTCGGTTTATTTCTGTGTTGTAGCGGAAAAAAGTGTTCCACTTTCATGATAATTTTATTAACATTTCTTAGTAGCTCGCTAGAAAGCATGCTAAAATAGTTGACATTGCCATAGTTGCGCGGCGGAGATCAAAGACGCCAACAAGAATTGAACCATCTGGGCAGTTTATAATCTGTGAAATACCACCATAGCCAGCTTTAGCTTTGTTGATATATGAAAATAATTTCATTGATGAATGGATGGAGTGTTGCACTTTATCTTACTCTTATGTACGTTGTAACGTAAAAAAAAATAAAAAAGCTCAATAATAAAATACTGTTAATTTCCTATTCGTTAATTTCATTAAAGTTATTAAAGATATGTGTTTCAGCATTAATTTATAGTTTATTAAAATATCAAACGTTTATTTGTTTGTTTAAACAGTCGTATTACAATAAAAAATATGTAATACTTATATCTTTATAATTAATGAACATACATTTAAAAAGTTAAAAATTACATAGTTAAAGGCGACATACATATTATGTACATGACTATGATACGTAAATTAGTGAATTAAGAACCCAATTTTCTATTACTTATAAAAACTACACACCTCTAGTGAAAAATAGTATAGTGCCTTTTATACAAAACAATTAAATCTTTTTATTGAGTTTTGTTTTCATTTTACATTTATTATTTTTTCTTGTAGTATCATATCTGTCATTTGCAAATTGGAGTAAATAATATTTTTCAACGTATCAAGCTTAACTTATCTCATCATATTGATCGATTCAATGTTGAATAGAAACTAGTAGTCTGCATATGATTTTATACACAAAAGCAGTTACAGTTTCAAGAAAGATAAAAAAAACATACGTTAAGGAATATAAAACGTTTTTAAAATTGAAAAGAATTTCAATCCTATTTGAATCTTTACTTTTCCTATCCGACCATTTCTTTTTATTTCATATCTTACTTATTGCATAACTATAATATCAGTGTTATAGCAAAGACTTGACAATCGGACATTTATGTAACAGAGTCCAGGAAAAAGTATGGATTATTGCTTTTGTAATTTAGTTTTACAATTTGTTAGTTCAATAACTATTTGAAACGTCTTGTAATAATTAATCTCAGTAACAACGCACAATTAAAGAATCTTAGGTTTCATTAAACAATGATTGACCAATGATCAGTCAATAAAAATAATTTATTTAAACTTTGTGATACTTAGCTATTTTTCTCAAAAAGAGATTTTTATCAACATATGTTATACAACAGATTAACAGCTACAAAAACGCTATTGATAAAGTCGACATTTTGTACTAATATAAACTATATTTCAAGTTAAGTATTCTCGATTTTAACGTAATACACTTGAAATTTTGAACTCAAATGTAATCCTTGTTAGAACAATAATTAATCGAAGTAAATTATTAATCATATGAATTCTCACATCACTATGAATTATCACAGATATTCGCATTATTGTAATTTCCTATCTTTGAATATTACAGTACAATACAACATAATAATGGAATTACATATATATGAATAAATATAGCTCGTAATAGAATTACCCCCACTGTCAACAAATCGTTTAGTATATATACATATAGCTATTAGATAAGTTCAATGATACTTTATTTTTTATTCTTATAAAAACGTCTAATTGGTAAATAAACTATACTTGCACTAATTGATTTTTTTTATTTCTTTACTATATTGTATCGTTAGTTAACTGTAGGAAGATTTAATTAGTAAAATAAGGTCAAATATTGATGAGGTTTAATTAACCCGTTTGCCGTTACGGCTACCGATATCCGTTTAGTAATTTAAGTTAATTGCAACGTAATGATTGATAAAATTGATTAAGTTCTCTTGTCAATTTTTAATTAGTTTATTACTTGGTTTCATTTATAAACAATTTTAATCAAAATTCTTTAATTTTTTTGTAGTTATAAATAAATACTGAATATTTTAGATAAAAAGGAAAATTTAAAAAATTCTAAACGAGCTCAATGAAATTCAACCCTTTTAGCTAATTTGATTGTTATGTTCTGGGTCTCTGTTGCATGCAAACCGTATATAAGTAGTTTATGTTATTGTTTAAATAACAATTTGAAAATTAAATTTACCATGGGAAACGTTTTATGAACAATGTGTGTTTCCTTGTAAGCTTTTCGTCTGTGCAATTTTGACATTAAATTTTTATTGCACTCTTTGCTTTTGAGGTATGTTAAAAATCTCTCTAGGAAAATTTATATTTGAAAAGTTTTATTCTTTTGGGGATATCTTACGTTTCTTCCAACTCAGAGAACCTTTCCCATTTTTCATTTGGTTTTTGAGATACGATCCGGACCATTTGTTTGGTGCACGAAACGCTCCACATCTCAACAGATATTTTATTTCTTCTTATAATTCAGTACGCTTTTGACCGTCTTTATGCTCGGCTTGAATAGCCACATATGTTTATTTTACATCTTGAATCTAATTTTATTAGAACAAGTATATTATTTTGCTATACTTGATATCAGAAAAGCAAACCGAAAAAACTGCTATCGCAATAAATTACTTTATAATGAACAGAAAAATGTAATTATAAAATGTTGGTATTTTTATTTTTAAGAATTTGTTTCATTCCGTTTATTAGTTAGGTACTTACAACTTTAAAAACTTAAAAATGTTCAAACATTAAATTAGAAACGCTGCTTTTAGTCGCTTTTTTCGAAAAAAAAATTGGCTCTGTGATAAAGGAATTTGGAAAATAGGTTTTTAAAAAGTTAAAACTTTAAAAACGTCAATATGTAATCATACTAGTATTCTCATACTAGAGTTCTATTTTAATTTAAGACTAAGTTTTTATTGGGTGGTATTCATTGGTTTTGGGTCGTTTATTGTAAGAGATTGTATTTGCTTGATGAATTTAACAAAGCATAGAAAAATTACATTATTTTTGTTGAGATTAAGACATTTTGATTTAATTATAAAAACTTCTTAAGAATACTTTTAAAATTTGCTTTAAGTTTTTCATTAAAATGTCATTCAAAGAGCCTCCTTTAAGAAAATCGTTAACTTCAGGTATCCTATTTCAAAATGCATTTAAAAACAATTTGTCTTTGCTTTTTTCATAAATATTTTATTCGGTGCTTATAACTACATTGATTGGTTGAGGCAATCAAAGAAATATTGTACCATCTTTATTAAGTCTACCTACATGACTCATTGACTCATTACATGTCAAGCCATATGTAAAATACAACATTTTTAGTTAAGCTATTTTAGTTATTTATTGATTTAACTAAAGTTTTTTGCCTGTTCGCAAAAAGTATAAGTACTTAAATATATACCAAGGTTTTCATAAAATGGATTTAGTTGTTAGAAATAGTTACAAATATAGAATAGTTTACTAAAGTGTATTAAGACGTAGAATTGCGATTTAATCGATTACTTTAGGTAGCGTAGGCTTATAATAAAAAAAACTTGGCTTCACTATACAAAAACATAAAATAAAGCTAAAATTTGTCTGGGTTTTCAAAAGAAAGTTATTCGTTTTTTTTTCCAATTTTCACACAGAAACTTCGTAAGTAAATTAGTTTTCTTTCAGAAATATTAAGCATTCTTTCTTTTTTTTAAATTGCTCGACTAACAATAAAAAGTTCAACCGCAAAATATAAATCCAAACCAAAGTTAGTAAATTAAATTGTCAAAATCATCAAAACTTTTGAGACAATTGTTATAAAATCGATATATCGTAAGATTCAGGTTGATTTTATGTATGTCTATATAAATGACCTTTACTCTTATTGCGTCCATGAAATGAACTTTTTTCTATGACGATATAGAAATTGAAGTTTTGGTTTACCAAAAACGTTTTGTTTCTGCAGAATTGTTATTTCCATAAAATTTGATAGAATTTTTTATTTAAAATAGTCATAAAATCATAGCAGGTGAGTTAAAAGTCAAACTTAAGCCTAAATAATTGTTTTACTTAGTATTTTCAAACATCTGGTATAAGTACTAATTACTAGATTACTTAGACTAAATAAATGAATCATTTTCGCAAATTCCGGGCAAAAATATAAAACTTTTTCTAATTATTTACCTCTTACAAACTTTGTTCTGAAAAGCTGAAATGTTCTGTAACCTTGAATTAATACTTTAATAGTTTTACAGCAAGAACGATAATTTTTTTATAAGCAAAACTTTTCCACTAATTTCCGTAAAACTTATAACGATCACGAAACGTGAAAAAAATAAAAGAATATGTTAATTTAGTAGGAAAATGATTATTTAGTTTTTTTTTTATCAAGACAATTCATTCATTTGATTTATATTCTTGTTTTTTATATTGTCTCAGCGATGTATACTTTATAATGTAGTTTTATAACTTTTATAAAAAGATTTTAACAAAAAAGTTTAGAGCTTGTAAAATTTTCATATTCCTAAAGAAACGCTATTATCTCTTAAAATTTTCTTTTAAGAAAAAATATTTTTCAACCTATCAAGTTTAGTATTTTTTTTTATTCTATAACTTTTTGTGTTTTATACAACTTTGGTAGTTATAAAAAACCCATATCGACAAAAAATGCTATCTAACCTTATGTTTAATATGGGTAAAACTGTAAAAGAATAAATATGTTACTCCAAAAGTTTTCTTTGTTACGTATGTATATTGTAAACAATACTGCATTTTACCAGGTAGAATAATTTCAACTTGAAATTTTTTACAATGTCCAAATATTTATATAGCAATGATGAAAAATAAAAAATAACAATATTTTATTTAGTAAAAACTAAAAAGATTAAGTAAAATATAAGTGTACTGAGTAAAATAAAATTAAAATGAAATATGGATAATGATTACTTGAGATGTCTAATCTTAAAAGTAGGACGGTTTTCTGTTTTATATTGTTATTAGCATAAACAGGGCTAGATAAATTCACAGAACAAATAAGAGTACAAACTGTAAATTTGCGAGACGGGAAAAATATTGATGTTTTATTAAATAACTCCACAATCTTCAGCAAAATGTGAGCATATTACACATTTCAAAGGAAAATGTGAAGAGCTTTCCTCGCCATTCTCTCGTGCTTTGCTCTATGAAAAACAGTCAACAGATTTCATTCACTTATGTTAAATGTGCGGTAGTTATGAGAGATGAGAGAAGAGAGTACACCCATTCAGTACTATAAAAATGGATGACTGGCTATATATATATACATAAAAAGTATGTAGCCAACAAATGAGGTGGCAGGACAAAGATAAGACCTACATTCTACATTTCACCAGATACAATAAATGATGTGAGCAGAGGAAGGATTGTGATATGTTGCTTTCCTTCTAGGTATATAAACCATATATAAATGCCCTAAGTGAAAAGATTGAACCGACAAAGTATGAAGTTTTCATTTTATTCATATTTTTCCTATAATATTAAGCTTTTGTGAACTAGAAAATTTCTCAACTAAAGTTTCTTTGCTTCAAGCTACCACGTTCACCACTCAAAACTCCACGAACAATGAATCGTAGAAATTAGTAAGCTTCTATCTTATATCTATGTGTATCAATATATGTATGTATGTATGTACAATAATATACGGCAGGGTATGTACATTTCCATACCTATTATATATAGATACGAGTATACCATCATTTTTTACAGTATTTAATTCTATGTACCTAGTTAAAAAACATTTACTTATTCTATTACAAAAATATTTTTAAATATTTGTTATAGCAACGAATACTCATAGTTTAAGTCCTCTTAAGTCTAAATTATTATTAAAAATAAATTAAGAAGAGTAAATCCATTTTGGAAAATTAAAAAATCCTTTTTTGGATTAACTATTTCAAAATACGTCTTTAATCAATGAATGAAAAACATTGTGAGAGTCAAAATTACAGTTCTCAATTGTGTTTATCAGAAACATTCGATTAATATTTGCTAATTATAAGCTTTACTTTTACGTCTTTAACTCAATTTTATTCATTACATTACAAACTGACTTTGCAAATCATATACAAATAGAATCAAATTGGTTATTAAATCCCGAGATTTTATATTTAACGAATGAATAAATGAGATAGAAATCGTTTGAAATATCATTTTAATAAGCAAGCTGAAAATTTTGAAATATTGTTCTTTAATGTAGCTACACGTCTACTATTACTAATTTTGACAAAAATTAATGCACTTGAATTTTTCTATTTTGAACTTAGTGCGAAAACGCTCAAAAGGGTCATGGCTATTGTTTGTGGCGTAACGATTAAGTTGATTTTTCCATGGTTGAGTTAAAATATACAAATCACAAAAGATTTCTAATAAGGAACTTACATGGACGTTTCACATTTCGAAATTTAGATAAACAAGTCTTTATATGATGCAAGAACCTCGACCAACATAACAAATCAATTCTGGGTAGTTAAGAGCTGATTGCTATAAACCATTTCCATCGTTGATAGTTTCTAGATGTTTATCACAAAACCACAAATAACTAATAAATCAACTTATTTCATGTGAAAATGAATGATCAGAAAAAAATTCAAGCGACGCCAAGTTTTTTTTACTTCAAACGTCAATTGTACTTATTCTCTTTAAAAATTGAAATTAGGCGTCATTCATTTTTATTTGTTTCAGTTAAAATCACCGACTGCAATATTTTATGCTTTTATTTTATTAAAAATTTTATCACTCTCAATTTTGATATTAGCACTATAATATTTTAGAATCCTTTCAACATAATATATTTTTTCTAAAATATGCTTTGACTCTTTTATACTGTCTTGATGCCTATTTTTTAGTTAATTTATTTTAAATTTAATTTGCAATAACATTTCTCTACGTAATGTTTTTAGCAATGCGGTTTTTTTAGAAATCAATCGTATTTTGAATAATTACTTAAACGCCACAAATAAATTTAAAGTTTGTAAGGTTTAACTGTGACACAAACTATTGACAATTTTCAAGTACAACGCATATTGGAAGTTTAATCAGATTTGTATTATTCGTGTTTTAAACTATGAATGCATGTGCTCAAAGGCGAACACTTAAATATCAAAACGAAGATTCAAGAGGCGATATCCAACGAAAGAACTACTAAATGTTATTCAAATTATTCTTCTTCTTCTTATTTAATGCCCACTCTTGACATTTCTGTCATTCGGTGCCGCGCCATCCTATAGAGGTTTGAGACTAGTTGGTTTTGGTTGTTTTCATTAATCACCCTGAAGCCTGCAAGTGCAGGACAGTTGCAGTGATTAAAATTATTATAAAAATATAATCAAACAAGCAATATCGAATATAAATGAAGAGATAAATACTATAATATAAAATATTGTACTTTAAAAGTATGTATTTCAATGTAAACGCCAACGACACATTGTCTACACTCATTTCTTCATTGATTCTCAAGCCGCAATAATAGCACTATCCTCTAACTACCCTACCGATTGCGTTCGTACCAACAAATGTCGAGCCGCCTTGGACAGTCTTGCTAAAATATGTTGGCACCTGTCACTACAATAGATTCCCAGTCATGTTGGTATCTTGGGAAATGAAAAAGCAGATTAGCTCGCAAAGTCTGACACCGCTTTAAATCAACCGTCAACCCTTATGTCTTTTACACAAGCGCAGAGCTACAACGCAAGCACTATCAACTGGCATTCCTACAATATTCAAAAAAATGAAGCGCAAGGAAAAAAATGGTTATCCTTACTGGAATCTTCTATCTCACGACTTCTCCCCCGTCAGGTGTCATTCGAAGTTTTCCGAACTACCACGGGGCACGACTACCTATGCGAGCACTTGCACCGTATTGGCATTCTACCGACTCCAATCTGTTCTCTCTGCAATGGGGAACCCATGAATGCCATGCATCTTGGAAATTGTCCTGCACTTGCAGACGTCAGAGAGAATAACGAAAACAACCAAAACCAACTAGTCTCCAACCTCTATTGGACGGCGCGGCACCGAAAGACAGAAATTTCAAGCGTGGGCGTTGGATAAGAAGAAGAAGAAGACGAAGAAGAAGGTTGGCCAGCATTTTTAAGTTTGTAGTGGGCAAAGTAACCACTTTACGAAAACTAGTCACTGGACATTTTTTATGTAAAATGTTATTTTCTACAAGTTTTACTTGTAACTTTTTCACGAATTGTGAGCTGTTTTCTTTTTATAAGGAAAATTAGAAAGAAAACCTATTTTTCAAAAGTTCCTGGAAAATTGGGGGATGATTTTTTAGCAGTTTCTTAGGAAATACCGTTTTATGTCGCATCAAAAAATCAGCCATCTCGGACTAGAAATACTAAAATACTTTTAAATTTTTTTTTCATCTCAAAAAAAATGTCTGGCACAGTTTTTACAACGATAAAAATGTCTGGCAATAATAGATTCATGTGTCAAAAAGTTCAATTGAAATGATAAAAAAAATTAACCTTCTTAAAATGATTCAAAATTTCAATATTTTACCTGTACAGGTGCGATGCGCACTAATAAACGCAACCTCTACCGACAGCCCGTATGATGTCCGGGATAGTGCGAGAGACAGCATATATAAAAACTGGCTGACCTTAAATTCTCTCTCAAAAACGTTGCTAGCTCCTAGACTATATTTATTTATATCTTCCCTATTATATACATAATACATACTATATATAAGACTAGCTGACCCGCGCAACTCCGTCTGCGTCAAATAAGAGTGAGAAAGAGTTAAGAGTGGGGAACCTATAGCACAATTCTAAAGGAGTTGAAACTTTCTTTGTTTTATCCACAAATCACTTAAGAACCATTGAAGAGATAAAATTTGGTACCTATAATGCTAATTTAAAACCACGCGGACGAAACCAAGAAAAACATTGTATGTCTGTAACGTTAAAAGTATAACATGACTCATGAGCTATCTTAGGTACATCACACTATGATCAGTAAGAGTGGAACTATAGTAGAAAATGTCACGGGAACGGGAATAATAAAGGAACGCTGCATAACACTACTGGGGTGTTTTATTGATAAAATTTACGTATGTAAACTTAAAATATAATGAAGAAAAAAGAATATATGAAACTTAAACAAAAAGTAACGTAAAAAAATTGAAATGTTATTTGATTATTGCAACGCCTGTAACCGTTGTAACAAATAATATATTTTAAACTTGTACTTCTGTATCTGATATAATATATTGCAAGGAGCTGAATGCCTGAATGTCTAATGATCTATGAATCAGCTCAGTACTGACTACTGAAAAAAAGTTAGAAGTACACAAATATTGAGAAGGAAAAGCGCAAGCGCTCACTTAAAAGGCCTAACATATTTTAAAGAATGGGGAGTTTTGAAAAGAAAAGTTGAAAATTTAATTGTTGATTTTTTAAATGTAAATTAACACGCTAAATTCTAAATATGTATTCGAAAATTAACAATGAAAGAAATTTCAACGTTTCAAAAATTTTCATTATTTTTCGGATGTTAAATAAAAAATCATATCTTCAAGTGAAAATTGTAATTTTTATTTTAAACTTAAAGAGAAAATGTGTTAAAACGCTATTTCACGAACTTTAAAGATCTATTTCACGACCTTTTTTTTAACACACGGTTCCCGCAGGAGACAATTATCATGCTATCCTTTGAGCACCGTGCATTATTCTGGCATAAGAAATAATCTATATTATTATCTGATCCCTCAACTATCATATTGCAAAAAATCATGTTTATCTTTTACTCTGTGAAAAACAAAAACATATCTATCCTACGGGAGTAAAACATTTTTCCTGGTTAAAAAAGAGATCAGGCTTTCCTGAGGAAAATACGTTAAAACTCTTATTCATGAACTTTTAGAAAACTCCTTTGAAATACTCAGTTCCTGAAAACTTCTATTTTTAGCCTATCCTACGGGAACCGTACAATATTCTAACATAAAAAGTAACCCATATCATTCACTGTCTTTTAAACCACCATATTGCAAGAAATTGTGGTAATCTTTTGTTTTGTGAAAAACAAAAACGTATCTATCCTACGGGAACATACATTTTTCCTGGATAAAAAGTGGACTGTATGAAAAGAAAAATTATGATTTTGCCTTGAGGACCTTATGAGTTATTACTTAACTCTTAGCTAATAAATGAGTTATTAAAATGTTTGGTTTCAGCATGATTTTTCTTCGAACCAGTTTTTCTCTATTTTCCCGATGAAATGAGACATTTTTCCGAAATAAAACGTGTTTTAGATAACGATTCGCATATTTATCATACTTAAATATCACCAAAATCCATTTTTAACTAAAAATAGAGTTTATCCATAATTTTTTTCTCCAACCCGTTTTTCAATTTCCCGGGTATATGAGACATTTTCCCTTAATAAAAAGAATTCTATTTAATGACTCAGATTGTCATTTATTATCACAAAAAATTTTATAAAAAGTCATATTTATTTGGGTAAGAATTAATAATATGTTTCTAAAAACAATTTCGCAAATAATAAATTATTTTTGAAACAACCTTAACAACCATTAAAAAGGTTATAGCGGGCTAACCGTAAAAGATAGACATATGTCGTCGCGGACTTTTTTGTAGAACTTTTTAAGAGGAACAATTTTGCTACACATAATTTTTGCGTAACTTTAACCGTTTACGCAGGGCAGGCCACGAACGCTCTCAAAAGGAAAATTTTTTCCTGATTTTTGCAACATTTTCCATCGATGCTCTGCTCCTATTAGTCGTAGCGTGATGTTATATAGCCTAAAGCCTCCCTCGATAATTAGGCTATCCAACATTAAAAGAATTTTTCAATTCGAACCAGTAGTTCCTGAGATTAGCCCGTTTAACCAATCAAACAAACAAACAAACAAACAAACTCTTCAATTTTATATATTAGTATAGATTCAGCTGATTGACTGACAGATTCGCTAAACCATTGAAGATAGAAACATTAATTTTTAATTTATTATTTCTGATTAGATTCTCACATCCACTATTAAAGGGTTATGAAGTTAGACAAAGGGTTAAAAGTTTTTATTTTTATTTTTACCCCTTCTATTATAGGTACAATATTTTATCAAATATTATTCTTACAGTTAGAAATCTTTCATGAAACGTAAAGAATCTCTATGTTTTAAGTTTCTTAATTCGTTCATTTGAGGGTTAAAAACAATTTTTTTTAATTTAAAGAATATTCTCAAAAGAATTCTCCACTGACTAATTCATTAATATTTTTTTAAAACGGCGTTTTCCAAGTAATTATAATGTATTTTTTAAAACACTATTGAAAGTTGTCATATTTAGAGGAGAGGTATTAAAATTTTTAATTTTTACGTTATTAACGCATAAATTCAAATCTTTTTTGGAAATGACGCTACAATTCTATTAAGTGGGTTTTAATAAGCGGCGTTGGAAACGTCGCAAATCTAACTCGTTCAAAAAAGAACTTTATCAAACACCAAAAATTAAAAAGAAAACCGATGAGAGAACCAGAACACGATTGTACAAATCAAAAATCCATTAGTATCATATTGCAAAAATGACAAGCTTAACTTCATACAATCACTTTACGAATTGAAACAAAATGAAAAACACCAAATACTCAGTTTCAAAAGATCCGAGGTAACATGTAGGGACCATACAATAAATCAAACCTATAAGATCTGACCAATATTCTTGATCAGGTTGAAGATCGGATACGTAGGTTTTCCTACCAATAACTTCAAGAATATCAAATCTTACAATAATTAAAAAGAACTTACTGTTGCTTACTATTGAGAAAGATCCTTTAATGACCTAAGAAAAACAAGCACGCATCTGCCCGTACGGGAATACCTAGACAATTTCCATTGTGAATATACATATATCACTGTCATTCACATTTTCAATCGTTTAAGATGTATCGCTTTGTCGCTGTTTACTATTGTCACTATCCACATTATTTATAAAATCTACACTACTTACAAGTTTTTTTAATTGTCAAAATTTTTTTACGCGTTTATTAGACCTTGTAGATACAATTATTTTGAACGTTGATGCTCAATAAATCTTAAAACACAAATCACCTTAAACATAAGTCAAATATAATAGACTCAAAGTGACGTATAACTCAGGGTGACTTAGGGCCCCCTCAGGGTACTTAGGGTTTATAGTAAGGCATCTGGCTTTTAATTATTTGTGCATGAGCAAAAAATTATTTAGCCAGACTTCGGCCTATCGTTGGCCGACGAACGAATATTGAATGATGATCGAATAGACGGCGACCGGCAATTACCCAGATATGGCCCATAAACAAATTCCCATTAATAGGCCGAGCGTTGATAGCCAGACATCGGCCGATAAACGGGGCTTTTGTCATTAACGGCGACTTTGTATGAGATGAGACTTTATTTTATACAATCAATCAATCAACAAACAAATTGGTTTAATTAGTTAATTTAAAAACTATACTACCTAAACAAAGAATCCTGTTTTGTGTACGTTGTATTTGGGTTGGATTCAATATGCGGTGCTAAATTAATACCGTGGGCGTACGGTGGGGTATGTTACAAATGTGCTACAAGTATGCTATATATGAATTTGGGTTTCTACTTGAGTCTAATCTCTTTAAAGAGATGAAGACCATCCTAAGAGCATCGAAGCTTCTTAGTTCCATTTAAATAGTCGTTAAGAATAGAAATATAAATACGACTAAAAAAAAATAAATCGTACTCAAGTAGTTATTTTTATATTGATTGGGAAAAGTATCGAATATAATAAGGTGAAACTTTTGAGAGCATAATCGTTTTAAAATATTATTTTCTTTTTATTCGGTCTAATTTTATTTATCTAAATTTTAACTACAAACTCAGAGATTTTGTGTGATAACAAGGAAAAAGGGTTTTATTTGTGACCCTGAACTTTTTGAGTCTTGTATAATATATGAACGTTCTTTTAAAATATTTGTAATATATTATTTTAGTAAATTATACAAAAAAGTTTTAACCACAAGCACTGAAACTCTTCAAATGGAAACTTCATCTTATTTCAAATAAATTGGGTCATAGGAGACGAAAAAAGCATAATTTACATTGACAATGAAGAAAACTACGAAGATGTCAACTGGAAACACAACATTTACTTCGTTTAAAAATGTTTTATTATTTTTGTATAAATCATGAAATTTGTGCTATTCTGTTTTGGATGTTTGAATTTTTTTCAAGACTTTTTTATGTTTATATGTGATTATTTTCAATAGTAAAAAAAAATGTCTACCGTTCACTTCTTTTCATTAATCTAAATGTCACTGACGTAAATAATAAAAAGGGGCGTCGTTTTTTGTACAATAATAATAAGGAATTAAATAGCTCCGAACATTGAAATTTACATTCTGATAGTTAAGAATGAATTATATTGCAATAAATAAAAAATAAGTACCTAGTTTTGTAATTTATCGAAACAACCATTTTTACTTAAATTAAATTTGTAGTTTTTAAGAAAGGAAAGTATTTATTAATGTTTCAAGAAAATTTAATATTTCTTAAAGAAAGCTTCCAAAGAAAATTAAATTACTTCGCCTTGAAATGTAACGCTTTTCATTAAACAGAACTAAGTTTTTTTGAACGTCTTTAAATAGAAAGTAGTAATTTATCAATAAGGTAATATAAAAAATCAATAAACCATCAACTTGGAAATAAATCGAACCGCTTTTTTCAAACCTTCATTATAAGTATAAGTGGCGATTTTTCAAAACATATTTCATCAATTCTTTTTAATTTTTAGAGTAGATAGCTTTTAATTTTTTTTGTCGTAATAAAAAAATTTGCGTAAAAATTACGATTGAGAATAAGATAAAAAACCATATTACGTGAAATAGCCAATAGAAAACGGGATAAAATTAGATTTATAAGCTCTACATTTCGTGCGATATTGAATTTTATGAGAGCTTATAAGAACTCTTAACGCTTTAATGTACCTGAAAATAATGTTAAATTATTACAATTTCTGACGTTAAAATAGAATTTTTCAATATTCCTTTTTTGATTAGGTACATATTTGTATTTTAATGCTTTTTGATAATGGAACCTTAAAAGTAACTTACCTAATTGAATTATATACAGCACTTTAATATATGTTAACATAAATTCTAGTTTAATGATAAAATTATGTTTTAAAACTTAAAAATACTATATTATCTTCATTGATAAATATCAATTTTTTTTTGCAATTGTTTGAATAATAATAGATAGTCTTAGCAAGAGCTTAATGTTAGCGCAAGGTCGTTCTACGAGCATTCTATCAAAGGAGTTCAAAGATTTTCCTATCGATATTCGATTAAAAGTTAATGTCACTGATTAGAAATTCTGAATAGAACGTGAAAAGGGATTGATATGCAAACATGCGTGGATATATCCCCCTTTTAGCATATTCTCTTCTTGCTTAAACGACGTGACAAATAATAAAGAAAATCAAGCTTGAAAATGCTTTCAATAAACTTATTCCTTTGGGTTATTTAAATGTAAAAATGTTATTGTTAACAGCATAAGAAGAGAAAAGTTTGCATTTGGTATTATCTTTTTTCACATCTCCAGGCTTCAGAATAAAACTCTGAATCTGTCAAGTTTCAGTGTAATACTCATCCAGACAATTCTGATAAAATGCGCATAACTTTGTATAAGGTATATATATTTTTACAATCAAAACGGATGCATGTACTTAATACGCGCGTTATAAGTTTATTTTTTGACAAAATTAGAAAGTTTGCGTATTTTGATGCAATACTCCAAATTTTCTAACTTTTAATTTGTTGGTAGCTTTTTTTAGAACTTAAAGGATATTTGCCATCTGGCATGCTGTATTAATTTTTGGGTCACTGTATCAAGAAAATTCAATATCATTATTTTCTCATATTGCACCAAAATTAAACGTCAAACAACTTATTTAACTGTATTTGCATAAACTAACGACTACTCAAGTCTTCATTTACGTATATTGTGGCAAATTATGTGGTAAAAACGTTTCTGGCTCAAGAAAATAAGCCTGCGCCTATGGAAAGAGAAAAATCACCCTACTACAATTAACAGGACAACTTTGGAGAATTTTATTACCAAAATCTCAATTTATAAAGGAAAAAGTGTTTGACTGTCAAACACGCTGGAAACTTAACCATTGAAGATACAATCATAAATTTTTGAAGTGTTATTCCTCAGTGTACTATGGTACCCATTAAGGAAGAATTTTTGAAATACGAACCACGAAGGTTGATGTTTTTGAGCCTTTTTTTATATCAATTTTCACTAATTCTATTCTTATAGTTAATTAATTATCAATCCTGTTATCTTCTTGTTTTTTGCAGTAAAGTGATTCAAGTGGTTTTTCTCTTCATAGACTGAGTTTTATTTTTTAAGTCGGGCTTCTGTTTATTTTGTTGCCAAATTATAAGTAAATGGAGTCGCGGTTAGCCGCTTATAGTTAGACATATAAAATACGTAATGTATGAAGATTTATTCAGCAAAAGATCCTGGATTTAGAATTAAGAATGTTGATGATATGTAAAACGTAAAACTTGAAAAATGTATGATCTCAAGCCCTCTTTTTGAGCCACTTAGAGGTGAAATTTTGAAAAAGCCTTACGGAAAATCTTGTCAGTCCACACATAGAAGACAAAATACTAACATTTTCTTTATTTTATGCAGCTTAGCTTCCAGTGTATCAATCAGTTAATCTCCATGTTTTATAAATAGAGCTAAGATTTTTTGAGTAAGTAACATTAACTTGTTGATAAAAAAAAAAAGTTTATAAAAGAAGCTTCAAACTATTCAAATAAAATAATAAATACAATACAATACAAATCATCGTGTTGTATAATGTGTTATAATGTAAATTTTATAACGTGTTGAAATAAATGAATCGAATATGATTCTCATGAAATTTCATTGAAGCAGTTTTTAAGATCAATGAAAATTTATGAGTTGATATTATGAAGTGTATTTTATAACATTCTCATAAATAAGAAGATCAAAACTGTTTATCAGAAATTTGAAATGATTGATCTTCACTTCAGAATTCAACTTTTATCTTATTTTATTTTTCTCCATGATGATTCCGAAGCTATGTTATATTATAGAAAGCACAAATATGATTTCCAAAGCACGTGATATGTGACTATAATTTTCCTTTACTCTTTGACAGTTGTGACAGAAAAATAAGATCACTCATGTGATTTTCTATGTCAAGTACGACATCACCACAGTATTCAAGCTTTATCGCGATTGTATTCATGATTCCAACTCACACGTAGTTAAACTCTTCGTCATCCATAAACAAACCACATACACATGATATACCCAACATGTGATAGGGATATATGCAGAATACCCGCCACACAAACAGGGAAACGTAGAAATAATTAGATTCGTAGCTAAGCGCACTTCACTAACTTGACTCACGTTTACCTACGAGGATATGCATGTTCTAATTGGAGCATGTTTTTCATTGAAATAAATCAAATGTGAAGTACATAATATTACATTCAATTTCCGGCTTAAATCTACGTCCTATTCTGCCTTCAGCTACTGACGAAAAAGTAAAAGGCAATCGTCAAATCCGTTCCAATATTGATCTTCCATTTCAGCAAATTGAATGCGCATGCAGTGATGTTGATTCACGATCAGGAAACGGAAATCAATGTCGTTAAAAATATAATAATATAACAGATACGAACATTTAAATTATTATGTAGATGAATGGAAAATTGAAATTTAATTCTAAATATAAATAAAAACCGTATTTTATACTAACCATGAATACGATCGAATAAAGAATAAACTAAAAAATTGATATCTCGATCTTAATATATTATAAAGTTTCTATTTCAATTTATATATTCTTTATTAATAAAATATTGTTTTTTTACTTTTGTATTTTCACGTGTAATTTGTGATACGAAGAAAAAAATATATAATATATAAAATATAAAATATAAAATATAAAATATAGACATTTATCAAATTAAACGTAATTGCCAAACTGAATATTCTTAAGTATTATTAATCTTCTGGAGACTCTCATTAAATTACTTATGAATTCAATATTCAGTTGGTATACATAAGTGAAATACTAACTAATTTTATAATGTTGAATATCGCATACAATCATGAAAGATAATAACTTGTTTCGTTTGAATATAAAAATTCAATATGAGTTATATTTTTTTTTATTAAATTAAAAATCAACGTTGTAGAGTTTGAATTTATTATTTATTTTACCAATGGGAAAATCACTGATTTGATTAAGTTCTATTAGTTTTAATTTTTAGTTAAACATTATGAAAACTGTTTAATTTTTTTTTCTAAAAATTTTTTTTAAAAATATATTTATTATTACTAGTTATATTTCCTATAAGTACCAACTAAATACCAATAATATTATATTTTTTATTTATTTTTTGCATATGTCTATACATTAAGACTGGAGCATTATTTTTATAAGAAAAAATAGTGCATTAAAAGATAATCTGCTCTAAATGCCCAAACCAGAAACATTTCTTTAATACAGGAAGCTTAAAATATTATTATCCCTCAGGTATAATATACTAAGTATGAAAAATGTCAGATTCCAGCGAAATTTAAAAACACACGGCAAACTGATTTTTGAGTTTGAAAACTCTCTAATGACAACATATTTTATCCATCTTTTATAAGAACATTTATTCTTGTTGAAAATAAACTTTATGTACCTAAATAAAAATATTTGAAGGCGTGCTTGTGTTTATACAGAAAGATCATAAATGTCCACTCATCTTTATTCTATTCGTAGTTCTTTTTCTAACGTCATCCCATATTCTGGACAGGATAAAGGATTCACTTGTGGGACTGGATCGTTACGTGACCTGTTTCTGCAATTGCATACCATAATAGTTTGTTTCACAAACACACGAAGAATCTTTGTATACGGGTATGTCATAGAAAGCTAACTCAAACCTTTTTCAATTAAGCTCACAAGTTCCCGCACAACGGAAGATAATATTCTATATCAGTTTTTCTTAAGTTTAAATAATATAGCTCTAATATGACAAAGTTGTATAATTCAATTGTCTCATACATCATTCTTTTTTATTTCCTTCAACGCGTGTAAAAAGAAAAACTAGAAATAGCTTTACATTTTCTCATAATTAAATTGTGTTGCCACAAAACATTACAGCGACAAATGATCTTTTAGTATCAAGTAGATTTCAATTTATAATATTTATAGTAGAAAGGTGAAGCAATTACAGAGCTTAAGATTACATTTTCGGTCAATTGAGGTTATTTTAGCTGTTGTTAATCTAAAGGTAATCGTCTATCCTAATCTGTATTCTATGCAATTCCAACACATTGCGGTTGTGATTACTCTGTTATGTATTCTATGTATTGATTCTGTATCACTGAAAATCGAAATATTATTTCTTGGCAAACAATTCCATTTCTGGATACGGCTTATGACTTTACCCATTTCTCACGTAAAAAGTTTGAAAATTAAGATTAAATATACGGTAAAGAGCAAAATTAGTTTGTTTTTTGGAATAAATACGTTATAATATTAGGCATATTGCTATAAACATTAAACATTAATCATACTGATAAAACTCTCGTGTCATCGATTTAAAATAATAGGTATTTGACGTTTATAAGTTATTCAGTTTACCATAAACCAACAAATATATACTATTATATCATAAACTAACGGAAATTAGTAACCTAACCATTTTATATAGTGAAACGTTTGTAAAAATAATAAAGTAAGAACTATAAAAAAAGAAAAATTAAGGGAATACTAAGCTTCACTGAATTTTCAGAGTAACATTATTACTACAAACGATGTATTTATTTGTAGTTAAATATTATAACAACACTATACAATTAACACATCTTTCGCATTAAAAAAAATACATTTATAAATCAAGCCTTTTTAAAATTTCAGTAAAATTCATAAAACCAATTTGGTACATAAGTATATGTTTAAAGCAAGATTAATTAAAATAACACTCTAAAAGTTAAATTAAAAACATTGTCAAGGTATCCAATCATGTTGAATAAATAACTTATTAATAACTATTCGTTGATTTGTCCTTACCTTGCTGGGAATAGACAAATCTAACTTACAATAATATATCTTATATGTTGTTCCAAAATCTTGGACACAATTAGACTCAATTTCGTTGTAATTGAGTCAATTGTTTCTACTGTGATTTCTCCTGAAAAGATAGAGACGTACATATATTCTGTTACGTATGCTGAATTCAAACGTTCATTATTTTAAAGAAATTTTAACTATTTATACGAAGTTCACTTTAAAAGAATCAACTTAATTCACAAATAACATTAATTTTTTTTAAATTATAGGCATATTTAACATCTAAGAATATATATATATATCTATTTAACATCTTTTAATGAGTCTAATAGTGTGCTTTTATTTTGACTTTAAGAATAAATCCGGTCGTACATTTTTTTTTTTTTCCCCGTTAGCAGAAAGCCAGCTTAGGGCTCCCCTTAGTTCTCCCTAGTTCCTTAAGTTCCCCTTAGTTTCCCCAGTACTCCTGTTCTTCTCATCTATCCCTGCTGTGCAAGGATCCTTGCTTATTCCAGGTTCAGCATTCTGCCTGATTTGAGCCTGTTTGGGTGTCATTTATCCCATACAGGTGTCGCCACTTTGTGAGGGCTTTGCAGTCAAAAATGACATGGCTTGCGTTTTCCTCCCCATCCTCACACAATCTGCAATTGAGGTCTCGTTGAGACACCCCAATAGTGTCTTGACTTTAAGAATAAATCCGGTTGTACATACTCGTATTTATTTCTTTGAGGTACTTTAAGGTTTGAAGGATGCCTTCGTCTGTGCTGAGGCGTTCATTCATTGTTTTGGGCAGTTTGATTACGCTCCTCTTATGTTTCCTCCTCTTTGTTTGCCGTATATTAGAGAAGTGCTTCGCCAATCAAGGATCTTAAGTCATGGAGCTGTGTTTGTTGAGCTTCCCATGTTGTGTCCCAAAAATAGGTTGTCGTAGTGTTGGTCACTTTTTTTGAGTTTGGGGTTTAATATTTATTCTGGAGTAGCTTTCTTTGCTTCTTCGTCTGTGAGGTCATTGTCATTTATTCCTTGGTGGTTTGGTACCCAGATGTATGTCACAGTAGGGTTATTATAATTTAGTTATTTTGACATTTGATGGATGTTCATAATTAACTGGTTGGAATTATTGGAATTTTATAAAGCTTTGAGACATGAGATGGAGTCTGTGAATTGTATTGTGTTGTGTTTTGGGTCTTCTGCCTGGATGATGTTAGGGATTTTAGAATTGCTGTAGTTCCGTACTTAAATATAGAATAATGGTCGGATAGTTTGAAACGTTGAGATGTGTTTTTTGTTAAAAGTATTATTTTCGGAAATATTTATAAATTATAGCCTATAACCGACCTAAAAATCCTCCTTTTTATTTTTTAATACTACCTAAAAATCTATACAGTAGTCTCTACTGTAAGATTAACTCGAACAAACAAAAACTCGTAGGTAGTGATGATATCTGATAGATTGATCTGATTGACCGAAATTTAAAAGAGATAAAGCAGATAGAAATTGAATATTGTTAGTTGCTACTATTACAAAAAACTATAATAGTAATGATTTTTAATTTTTCATACCTTCAAATTCGAATTAAGAAAAACTTTTTCAAGATTAACTAAAAGGTTTCATGAATTCATTATTTTCAATTTGGTTTTGAAAAATTATGAATTGTGTTACTATTTCTCACAATGTTAACGCTTATAAAAACAAATCGTAAATATTTTTCACTGAGATAAATATTTTTTCTGAGTTTTAAAATTTCAACATCAAAAAATTTATTATGTAATCGTAACGTAATCAAAACGTAAATCAGTACGTCATACACTTGTAAATTTTTTTTAAAACAGAAGAACGAGAGGAAATGCTACAGTCCATTTGTCTAGCAAAAATGCAGTGGTCAATCATTTTGAGTGGTTAAAAATTGACGTTTAAAAACTCGTTCTGTTGCTGTACCTACTTTATACTATATATATATTATTTACTAGTATGTTATAGCGATTCTCCAAAGTTATTTCACCTTTTAGTCGTTTGCCTTATTATTTTAAGCGAGAAATTATAACTCCGTTATCTTAAGTATTTGTAACGAAAAAGAATATAACAAATTACTCGGTATCGGAGTAAAAATTTAAAAGACTTAAAAAAGCGACATTTTATTTTAAACCATTATTCTTTTGTTATTCCTGATTAAGGCGTCTTGCAAGTGAATAAAATTTATTACTAAATTGTAGCACTCAATATGTACTCACTAGTAGCTAAAATTGTTTTTACCAAAAACTTTTATTTAAAAAATATTTTATCTACCATGTCATATCATATATTACTATTGGTTGTTGAAAATATTATTATGACCTTCAAAAGGTCCGTCTAATTCACTTTGATTCAATCATTTAAAAGATATTTCATGATTGAACAACAATTAGAATAACGCAAAATGCTATTTAAGAGATGCGTTTTTATTGATACAAAAATTAAACTGATAAAAAATAGTTGTTCACAAAATGTGTTTAGATTTACATGTTAAGTAGAGACGAATCAAATAAAAATTTATAAACTATTTCAAATGTTTGTAGCCTTTAAAGTTTTATTTCCAATCGTTTTCTTTTAAATTTACAATCGGTAAACATTTTTTTTCTGTCTTGCGAAAAAACTTTTTATGTCTTGTAATTTACATGAAAATGGTATAACAATAATATTTTTCAGAATCGAATTTTGATATGGAATCCAGACGATCGTGGCGATCGTTTTTGTCGTATGCAAGCACATGTACGATTTGGTTGACACAGTTTTTTATAATGGTTTTCCGAAGTTTCAACTGAGCTTGAAACAGTAACAAGAAAATATACAAATTGACAACATTTACCGTAAAAAAGTAAAAGAAGGAGGAAAACAAAACAGATGTTTCATATGAGTTTGATAATTCCCTTAATGCATTCAGTTCTCTCAATTGATAATTATCCATAGTGTTTTTTTTTAATTTAATAGGTTCTTGTTTTTTTAGTATTAGGTTATTGTTTGAAATTAATTCATATTGTTTGTCCATCAGGTGTTGAAACACAATTGTTGAATAATTATTATATATATATATATACCTACACTATACTTGTTTTATTGCTTTCGGGTGAGTTATCGAATTAAAGTTTTTACTTAATATTCTTCCGTTTGGTTATAGAAATAGTACACATCACTATTATAATCAAGCCTGCAAGCGTGATATCTCTAAAGCTCTAGGAGCTTTACATAGCTGTTGCACCAATAACAAAAGCTCGGCCCGTAGCTTGCCTTTGTCAAACACTTTAATCTGCCAGCCAATGAATACATTCATATTCCTATGCTACAACAAACCATCAAAATACTTTTTCAACGCTTGTATTCTTTATTACTTTTTATTTTTCCTGTTTATAAGCAAACTCTTCTATACAAGCTTACATACGTGTTATCATGTATTTCTTTTATATAATCAAAAGTATTCGTATTACCATTGAATTTATTTTCATATTTTCTTTTCCTTCTACTTTTTTAACGAAAGGAAACTAACTTTTATGCATGAATATACTGAAAGAAACTTAACAGTTCTATAGTTTTTCATTACGTGCATATGCAAAACGGTGCATTTCATTTTGAAATTTTAACGTTATCTGATTTTTTAATCCAAATCTAATTTTTAAGTTTGTAGAATAGATGTTTTTTTCATTGTTCTAAAACCACTTTTGAATATGATAACGGTAACTTAATGTTTGCTTGAAACTCAATTTACAGTCAAAATCCAAACTGTTACAGACTACAGAATATAAGATAATAGCTGTAAGGTATATATTCTATAGAATATTCGGTTCTTATTTAGTTTTATTGAATACCGAGACTGAACTCATTCGTTTAATATACAACAGGTAAGAATTACAAGAATTTACATTTCGTTGATGATGAGGTGTTATTATCTTCTTATTATGTGGATATATTCAACTTATAAAATATAGTCTTTGAAGTAGGTATTGTGAAAAATGTCACAATTCTAGAACCAGTTTTCCGCCTTGGATTTCATTTTAAGGAGACAATATAAACATTGCATATTAACAATCCCAAAAACAAATCTTATTTATACTGGTTGCTAATATATGAGAAACAACATAGTCTAAGATCCGAACCTACATCGACCTTCACCGAGTTGATAATAGAATGAAACATATGTTATCATGAAAGAAATGAGTTGCCTAAAAAAATCCTGGACAGACTATTTTTAATTATTTTTTAAAAAAATTAAGTATTTTTAGTAAATATTACAACATCAAGATAATAGAAAAAATGTTGTATCATCATTAGCGCTGTTTTATTGCGAACACGTTGATAAATGGTTGCCTGAAAAATGTTCGGTCCTATTAAGGGTTAGCGAATTTTAAAGGTTTTGTTTGTCTTTTGTTTGTATTTCGTAACATAAAAATTATGCTTTTAAAATTTAATCACAACCAAAATCTTATGTAACGTTGGAAACATATTGAATTTTCTATAAATACACACCTTTATTTCAACCAAACAATGTATAAGTAGTTTCTAAAGCGCATTTAATTTTTACTACATATTACGTGATAGCACTGATGCAAGATGCAAGTTGCATCTTGCATCAGTATCGCGATGCAGATCTCAACGTGTATGGGCAGTTGAGACATGGTTACAAATCTCAGATGCATTCAAGGCTATTTTACACGATGTGGCATTGTAGATCTCAACGTGTGTGGAGCTCATTAGAGAAACATTTTAAGCGCTATGCATTTAATTTTGTCCATTGCTCTTTATAAATTTTTCGATGATAAACTTAAATTTAAATGTTATTTATTATCAATATTTATGGTAGTTATTGAATAAAACGTTTTCTGAACCCACTATTAGCAGACAAGCTAACAATCAGGCAAAACAACCTTTGCCGGGTCCGCTATTCTTAATTAAATGAATTTAATAACTATTTTGAAAGGTTTTGAGTTATGAGACTTCATAGAACAACTATTCCGGTCTTTCTTTTGCAACTTTTTAAATCCGATTCTGATACATAGTTACCATTTTTCAAATAAAAATAACGTAAGCGAAGCTTTTATAAATAATGTAAAATAAAGCCGAGGATTTGATATATTGTTTTGAGCTTTGTCTAACCTAGATGTCATGTCTTTCTTTTGAAAATTTAAATTTATCTAAAAATTGCACTATGATGCAAGTAGGATTTGACAAGTGGCAAATGAACATAAGAAAATCTTAAATATGAAAACGGCTTTAGTGTTTCGTTGGTTGGTTGGAATCAGGACGTTTAAATTTTCCATTGAAAATCGCGAAATGCATTCACACAAAAATTCAATATGAGCACTTAAGCACGTTTAAAACACAAAATTGTTTTGCATGACTAACTGCACGTATTTTAGCAGTAAGAAATTCAATCAGCATAAATAATTCTAATTACTTTTAAATGACTCTCTCAAAGACGAAGTTTTACAAAACTATGTTGTGAATTTCAAATAACTTGCACTTCTTTCAATCTCTTAAAACCATCCATGAAAGTTTTCGTAAAATCTGTATATATACAGAACGAGTGTCGCTGTGAGTGTTTATAATTGAAATATAGTTAAAGCTAAATAGTAGTTTGGAAATATAAATTTTGGTTGGTTCCGATGATTTCATGTTATGTGCTTAAATAAATAATTTAAGTTTGAACAGTTCTATATAAACAATACAGATATATTATGGTATATTTTAATAAACCGAATGGAAAATAGATGTGTAACAGCAAGTACGTGATGTATTAAATAACATTCATTTATATTTTAAATTATTCCACATGACATGTAAGTAATTAAAGCAAGCATATTATTGGCGTGTTCGTGAATATGGAACAACATTTTGAAAATGAATTGGGATAAAATTGTGTGTATATTTAAAAATTTTCAAATAAGTGACAGAGATATTTATTTGTAACATGCGTGTGTCAGAGTGTCAAACCAATTTGCGTTGATGGCCAGATATCGTTAAACCGTGAGGCGCAGTCAACTGCAGAATAACAAATCAAAATGGAAAATGTGCAAATGGAAAACCTGACGACATAAACAACAGCCCCTACATGTTCACGCGCCTCATAATTCACCCCAAACCTTACCAAAAATATATATTTTCCAACATGTATAAAAGGTACACATGTATTTATGGTCGCAAATGTAGTTCTACATATGTATCATCGAGACAAATAACGACAGTTGTACATTACTATATGTCATTCAACCTAATGACACGTGTCAAGCTTTCCGTTTGAAATTCGAAAATGTGATTTTCGTCCGTAAATTACTAACTAGTAATAGCAATTTATGCTCTATACACAACTATTTACAATAAGAAAGAAATTTCATAAAATTTTGCTATGTCTCAAAATTCCATTTTAAAGTTTGTACTGGAAAGTTTCTTTAAAACGATTAGTTTTAAAGATGAATCTAATTTATAATTATTTTGATTCTTGAAACACATGGATATATACCTATAAAAAAGTTTATAAAAATAAATTTACTTATCTATGTACACCTATGTCTTCCTAAAATATTTTTCAATACGTTTATCCATTGATTTTTCATGAACGCAAGTAGGTATATTTCATACCCATTGTAAACTCCAAATAAATTGTTTTTTCAATAACAAGACCAATAATAAAAAATATACTTTATTTTTTTTACTTTAATAGCTGATCTTTAGTTACAGATTTTTATGATCTGAACTCAAATCTGACCTTAGTTTTTTTCCTGTCACCCATAGTTTCATAACAATCTGCTTTTTATTAAATAGTATAAAACTTATTACGATAATACGGTATATGGAAAAATTAATGAAACGCTATACTTCATCAGTAACATATTTTGTATCTTGGAAAGAGACCAATAAGCAAGAGCAGTAGTCGTAAGACGTAATAAGGACTGGGTTGATGTAATGTCAACGTGGTTCCGATCCAGTCTTCCTCGCACTTGCGTGCGGGAAATAAAGGTAGAGGAGGTTTTTAGTCGGTATGGAGATATCCGAGTTCGACATTCCAGGCATAACACCTAGTTCTGGATACGTAAAAAGTATTTTCCCAACCTCTGAAAAAAAACAGTAGGCTACCTAAGACAGTTATTTAATGTTCTAATACAGGTTTTACGTGTCAGTTGGAATTGGTTTATACTTTCTTATTCTTTATTATTCTATATTCCCTCTTATTCTCAGAAGTTTCCTATATAGTGTTGATGAGTTACCTACCGAACTTTTTTGTGAAGCAACCAACATTTGGTATGCCATTCCTTATCCCCATCATGTTGGTATTCCAGCGCCCAGCTGTTACGTTTTTCCATCACTTTTAGATCCTGTTAAAAACGTGCACTATGCTTCTCACTAGAATATCTCAAATTGTCAAGAAAATACTTAAAGTTACTGTTTCAAAGTGAACTTCCAGACACATTTTCAAGTTTTTTTAACATGGGTATCTACAACAGAAGCAGCCTATTCTGGACCTTTTTCATTTCTTAAGAAATGTTTAACGACGCGCAAGAATGATGCAATGCTTCTTTCTCATTTAATAACATTATGAATTCAAATTTACTATCAAACATTATTTACTAGATCCGAAAAAGACGTCTTCTTATAGTTTAGTTTCTGAAAGACGTAGAAACTTTTGGGAGATATACTTGAAACATGGTCTACATTTAGGCAAAGCTATTAGAAACTGTTTCCATGAGGCCCAAATTTATAAGTAGAGGTGTTAGTAGCACATTCTTTATTCTATAAGGGCTGTGTATAGAACTTAATTAATGCATTTAACTATTAAATGCGAACAAATGATGGATGATACAGCTTTTCATTATCATTTTTGGATCAGCCCTCATAAAAAACATAAGAAACATGGATATATAGGTATTCATTATGAAAGTTTTTCCTTATAGACCTCTGTAATTAGAACAACATTTCATTATTATTTCTAGTTTTTCGGATTGAGAATATTTTTAATTAATTAGATAATCATTTTTCAATTTTAAGTTAAAAACATTTTTTTACTCTTTATTTACGTAAATTGTTCTAAAGTTTAAATTGTTTTTAAATAGAAATTCAAAAAAATTAAAAGCATTTTCTTTTCATTGATTTAGTCTCGCACAAGACAAATTGAACTTGTACTTCTTTGATTCTCTTGGGTTGACACATTTATTAATGCTTTTGATCTTTGCGAAGACAAATTATATTTTTCTTTTCATTTAAATTGCTAATTAAAACATTTGCTCAGTTTGGTTATCGATATAATTAAAAGAAGTAATTCGTTTAAATGGCTACCCACAATTAACTGTGATTATTTTTGTGGAATAAAAGGAACTTCTATCAAATATATCTAATGCTTGTTCTCTCAACTAGAACAAGAATTTTTAAGTATTGATAAACATAACTCTTCAAGTGGTTGAAATTTAAAATAGGTATCTATCTATATGAAAACAAACAAAAAATAAGTGAATAAACTAAAACGTAGTAATATAGATACTCATTTTAACTGTAGCTACAAGGGCTACGAGTAAGTATGTGATTTTCTGTATTCTAAATTTGTAATTTTCTTTTCATAACACTGGAACGAATGGTAAAGGATGGAACATTCTAGATTGTTCTATCGAATTTTTAATAAGAGCCATTTGGTCTGTTGATTCTTGACGTCAACGGTTCTTAGAAGTACAGTTCATGAAAATTTGCAACAAACTCTCTAGTTTCTACAATAGAATGTAGATATTATTGATATGAATTCATTCAATATAAATACGTCAGTTATAGTGGATACAAGTGAAAGTGATTCAAGCGTTTTCAAAAGTGATCTTTGTGAGAAGTTATTAATCAACATATGAACATAAATAAAATTGTTTTCTCACTTTAACGTTTTAATGATATTTTCATTGAATAAAAAACCCTTGAGAACCTTTGTATTGTGGATCTCAACGCAGTTTGAGAAATCTCGTTACAATACATTAGGTCTGTTCCAGATGAAAATAAAAACGTCGAGTTAGGATAAAAGTTCTGCGTACTATACAATTAAGGCAATTTTTTGTATATTAAATCAACTGTCATTGTACAGTTTTATTTTCATCTGGAGAAGATCTTTAATCTGTTAATGACTCAGCGACGTTCCACCACTTTAAGTACAATTTCTTTGTAGGTAAAATAGTAGGGATTTATCAAGTCAAGTACTTGAACGGTTTTTTATATGAATTTGGTTTGACTTTGCGGCGTAGAAAATTCAATTCTCAGCCACATAATATTTGGTTTAGATAATTTATTGTTTTTCCATTTTTGGTTTTTTAATTTGAATGACTTTTGAATCTAAACTTTACGAAGTTAAGACCCATCATAAAGCTGTTTTCTTCATTGACTCTCAAGCCGCGATAATAGCACTATCCTCTAACTACCCCATCGATTGCGTTCGTACTAACAAATGTCGAGCCGCCTTGGACAGTCTTGCTAAAATATGTTGGCACCTGTCACTACAATGGATTCCCAGTCATGTTGGTATAGGGAAATGAAAAAGCAGATGAGCTCGCAAAGTCTGACACCGCTTTAAATCAACCGTCAACCCTTATGTCTTTTACACAAGCGCAGAGCCACAACGCAAGCACTATCAACTGGCATTCCTACAATATTCAAAAAAATGAAGCGCAAGGAAAAAAATGAGTATCCTTACTGGAATCCCCCTCCCCCGCCAGTTTTTAGTCGCAATTTTTCGAACTACCACTGGGCACGACTACCTATGCGAGCACTTGCACCGTATGGGAATTCTACCGACTCCAATCTGTTCCCTCTGCAATGGGGAACCCATGAATGCCATGCATCTTGGAAATTCTCCTGCATTTGCAGACGTCAGAGAGAACAACGAAAACAACCAAAACCAACTAGTCTCCAACCTCTATTGGACGACGCGGTACCGAATGATAGAAATTTCAAGCGTGGGCGTTGGATAAGAAGAAGAAGAAAAATTTTGAAAAGTGTGCGCCACTCGATGGGAGTCGAGCCTAACAATAAACGAGAAAGGTTGAATCTTTTCTCGTGTTGTTAATTTATTTATGTGTTTATTATATTATTTTTAAACTAATATTAATTGTTTTTAAACTATATTTATATATTTATAATTATTTGTTAAAGTATTTACTAATTATTTATCTTAAAATCAATATTTGATTCAAGTTTGACTTGATTTCAAGTCAAATAACTAAGTCCAGTAGCCTTAAACTCTAATCAAGTATTGAATCTCTACTTCAAAGCTACAATGCAAGTCAAGGATATTAAAAAGAATTAGTAATTTATTTTTGAAACATTACTGCACATTATTTATTTAAATGAATTAATCTGAAGAATGTTTCGATGAAATCGAAAGATAATGCTGTGATGCTTTTTTTAACAACAAAATAAAAAAAAAACAGGATCAAAATTATAATGTAACAATTTTAATTAATATACCAAACTATAGATTTTAGATAAGAACGTAATTCTTTTATGGGAGAATAATTCAAAACTACTCAAAATGAAGATATTATTTAATCAATTTTCCAGAATAGTCACCTTGGTGCTATGGATTGTGAGGTTAGGAATTGAGCGATAGGACAAAGTTCCTTCTGTAATTGGTCACTAAAGTACTGAAACAGTACGACGCTACAGAGCTCCTTACTCTACTACTTGTACTGCAACATTATATATGTACAACTAAGATCTAACAGCGCCAACGGCGGAATTTCAACTCTTATATTAACACTCGTATTCATATCTTTAACACAGAGAGGTTCCTCCTTCTATATATAGGTACTCCATGTACCAAACAGTTCAATTTAAGACATTGAAATGTTAGTTCTTTTGTAATTGATAAAACTTTTTATAAATACCGCAAATAAATTTGTAGATGATTGTTGAAATGCTTTTAGTATCGAATATGTTAGGAGTTCGATTTTGAAATGTAAGTAATAATTTATGTAAATGGTTTTGAACGTTCTAATTTTGATTGGTCATTTCATTGAAACCTTACGCGTAGGATTATAAAAATATAGTTCATATTTGATTGCTTAATATCATTAGTTAAAAAAATTTTCAAAAAATTTACCTATATTGGCAACTAATTGTTAAAAAAATTAGAATACCTAATGTTAAAAATTATTCACAATTGGAAAAAACCTTTCCCTTGTCGTACGATTATTTTTTGTGTAAAAGTCATTGTTATATCCTATTTCAAAATAAATTTAGCAAATTGCGTCTTTTGTATGAACGATAGAAAAAATATTTTTGTTACAATATAATCTAAAATTGGAAACAGAATTGTATCAAATTTTTTTCTTTTTTTTTTTGCTTTGCTTTTGTACAGCTATATTTCGTTGAACATAGAACACATCACTATCATTATTAAATGTGTTATCTTACACTAGCAACATCATCGCGCTTTTTTCAATTATAAACGATGCCATTCCCTATTTAGCACTGCTTTTGTGAAATACTGTCATGTAATATTTGCTGAAGTTTTATAAAAACAATTTCTAATTTTCGAGAATACACACATTGCTGATGGAAAATGAGATTGAATTTCTTCAAAGTTTTTCTATAGAACTTGAAATTCAAGCATTGTTTTGATTTAATATTAAAAAACTTTTACATCAGACATAATAAAAAATAATACACATGGAAATATTTTCCAAGTAGCATAATTGTAAAACGTTACATATAGGCCTGCAATATTGTATAAGTACTTTATTTTCATTTAAAAATTTATTATTTTTGTTTTAATAAATGGATTTTTTTCATTAATATTTCATTTAATATAATATGATATAGTTCATAAAATTTTGGAACATATGACTCTTTTTTTAAAGCCAATAAATTAAATAAATATTATTTTTGTATAATATAGGATATTAATATATTCTATGAATTCAAATACAATTAAATATTTTCAATTACCTATTTAATTTCAATGTTTAAAAATGAAATTCATTATGAAATCTATACCCATAAAAATATTTTATATAGAAAACATAACAAATTATTTTAATTTAATGCGACTGTATTCAACTGTAAATATTATTTTTAATTTTTCTTTTAACAAAATGTATGTTCATACTATTATGGTGTTAATTAATCAATGTGTAAATTCATTATTTATTTATTTTATAGTAAATTAAAAATGTTGTTAGGTATAATATTGTAATTATTAACAGTGTCCGATACAATAAATTAAAAGTACCTACATCTGTTTTGAAATAGGTACATAATAGTTATAATTAAGTTTTGATTTTTGGAAAATTTGGAAAACTACTAATATATCTACTAGCTACACATCACATTGTAAGGGTATCTCGAAATTTAAATCACAAAGTCATAATCTCTTCTTTTTTTAAACTAGGTTAAGGACCCTTAAAAATCTTATTTGATTAATGAATTTTACATGAATTTTTATATTATTTATCAAATTTTAAATTGACTAAAGATTACAAAAATATTTACGCATATATTTGCAAAATGAAATAAATATTTATTTATCCTCTTGTTTCAATAATAAAATTTTAAGGGTCCGAAATGTAATTGTTTACTGTATAAATGAATAATAATTAAAAGGAAAAATAATTAGAAAAATGTTGAAAACACTAATTGAAAACTTGAAAATAAACATCCGAAAATGTATATAATATACCTACGTAAACATTTATGAAAACGTATTACTACGTAACTATGGACAATTAATCTTACATATTGTCGCTATCAAAGGCGCAACAAGCAATTTTTGTTGCTGAAATAAATTCAAATTACGAGTACAACATGTAAAGTTAATGGTTATACGTATAGCCAACCAACTGAAAGTATTTCCGTTTCAATGCTTAGGTATATCAACTGGATTCAATCACACATTGCGCAATCATTTATTTTAATTAAAACTTAAAACCAGACAAATATCTTCCTGTTTCAAATTATTTGTGTGCCGCCGTCATATGTTTACAAACATTTCGCAAACGTATACGATTAAATTCTATAATAAATACATGCTGTGTCGGTATTAGAATAAATAATGTGTGCAACCTGCTCAGTACTCATATACCTACATGCATACCCATACGCTAGTTTCAATTACGATTTGATCAGTTTCCGAAATGAATTTCCAAGAATCAACTCGGGAGGTGGTTTCAAAAATTTACCATATTGTGTCGTTGAAATCTTAATTATTAGAATGTGAACCTTAACTAAAATTTCAGCCTTTTACAATAAACTCTCGATAAGTTGAACTCCTAAGGCATGATAAAAAACGGTTTCTTGTATTTAAAATTATAGTTCAACTTACTAAGCGTTCGAGTTGTTAAGGGACAAGTTCTATTTATCTATTATTCGACTTCATCAGAAAAAAGTTTAAATTATCAGGGAATCAGCTGTAATGAATTTGACTTAACTTACTTAAAAATCAAGTTTCTAGTTGAAACTAAATTAAATAATCAAATTAAACAGTTCGGCTTGTAGAGGTGATGGTTTCTACGAGACTCTCTAAATCAGTTTAACTCATTTACTAGACAAGCGGGTCTCTAAAAGTATTGGAGTACTAAGATGAAAAAACAAAGGTTCAAATAGGGATGAGCTAATAACTGCAGAAAAACTCTTCGACTAATCGTTTTTAATATGGTAAAAATTAGAGATGAACTTTACTAAAATGCAGAAAAAATTGTTTTGATTCATCATAATTAATTCTCCTTCATTGATTTTCAATTTTAATTTGTATTTTAAATAAACATATATAATTTCGAATTTAACATTTATATTGTTGTGATTTAGTATTCGGTATTCGGCCGAATTGTAGGAACACATTATTCGGCCGAATACCGAATACTAAATCACAACAATATAAATGTTAAATTCGAAATTATATATGTTTATTTAAAATACAAATTAAAATTGAAAATCAATGAAGGAGAATTAATTATGATGAATCAAAACAATTTTTTCTGCATTTTAGTAAAGTTTCCTCGAGGAGGACCTGCTTTTAATTTAGAAACCTTATATGTAAACTTATATGTAACTAGTGTCCGATCTAGGCGAATATTTTGTAAATAAAAATCAATTTCGGTTGCCGTTAAATTTTTCTTTTTTTTAATAAAAAATAATGCGTATAATACAAAAAATAATAACAGCCGAATATTCGGTACCGAATATTTCGCTGTTCATACCGCTCATGTTGGATAATCAGTGCTCCAAATATTTTAGTATGTATTTTATTAGCAAAATCAAACTTGACTCTAAAAATAAGTATTGATAAAATAAAAACGTTTAACAAATTTTTGTTTTGAAGGATGATAGTAACAATTAATTTGGCCAATATTTGTGTTCCTTAAAAATATGAAAAAAATCTTAGTTCCTCGTTAAACCAATCAAAAAATAAATCAAAAATTATAAAATGTAATTCGAGATTCCACAATTGAGGCGTCTAGTATCAAAGTAACCAATGTGAACCCTGACTTATTTTTCAGCAACCGCGAAAAACTGTGGTGACTTCAGATCAACTAAAATAAAATTAATTTCTGAACAAGACTTTGTATACTGATATTTTCTACATTCTGACAAAAAATTATAAGTAGCCATCATGTATTTGCCGAGAAAATCGAAAAAAAAGAATGGACTTTGGTCGTTTTGATTCAAATTTCGATTGATTTTGGTTGTTTTAATATAAAATGAAGACGTCTTGTGCAGTAACTTTTTGTCGGATTAACTGGTTCGGGAGAAATATCCATAATATTACACCAAAATCCAGAAAATATTTAAAAATACACAAAATAATTTGGCCTTATCAAAACCCGCCACAATAGAGTACAGACCGTTTATAGGCCACGTGGTACAACTTGCTCGCTTCCTATTGGGCCAAGCGCACATTGGCTTCTTTGATACAAACATGCCAAACACGTTGGTTGTTTTGATACGGAACCGAGATTTGAGACTTATTTTAAAGGGGGCAAAGGCAATTTTTTTTCGAAAACTTTATACTAATAGCTGTGTCTCAAGAAGATGAAGAAAATGACGTAGCTAATTCAATATCTCAAAAAGTGGCACTTAGGTCACTTTGACACTAGACGCCTCAATTACGAATGAAATCTAAACTGTAATATGGCACATTAGCTTGCTTTTTCGGTTCTAACTCATTTTTTTTTTTGTTTTTGCGCTTAGTCTATTATTGATGTCCAGTCTACAATTTATTTGACTGAAAATTGGTCAGTTTGGCTATTTGAATTCGATTTTTATTTTAATTATTATCTTGAAATTGATATTTATTTTACATTTTCCACGACCCCACGTACACACCCTGAGTGAATTAAAACCCGTGTTTCGTGGTGGTTCGTTTTAACATACATCATTTGTTAAACTTTATATTACAAGTAAAATAAATTTGAAACTAATATCGAGCTTTTTGAAGCATAAGAAGTTAATATAATTTTACAGTGGCGAACGGAAGTCGTTAGCCTAAATAAAAATAGCAACTGAATTTTGCATGTCATAAACTTCAATAGTTTTCCCCCATTATCATTTTTATGTTTGTTTTTATTATTTTATTTTAACATATTTTATAGTAAAAGTAAAATACTAGTTATTAACTAAAATGGACCGGTTTAATTGATAAACATGTTTTAACTTCTAGTTCCAAGAAAAATAAAGTTTGCTTGTATTGTATGTTTAATCATTTCCTGTATTTAAATTGAATGAAAATTTCCGTTGTTCATTCTGAGGTTCATTCTTCATTCAATATTAGGTCTTAAATCTTATATTTAGGATTCTACGGGGATTGAACTCAGTACCACTGACGCATGAAGCAGAGAGCAACTGCTCTAACCGCTGCGCCAATAAAGGGACTGAATAATAATTTTGAACATTAGAAATGAAGCAAAAATTAATATATGACTTGCTTATCAATATTAATCAACAATGAACATATAATGATAGAACATTATCTTGTAACACAGATTCATATGACGTGACGTTCATGTTTACACGTCATTTGATACAGTCTATGCTTTTCGAATATAACTTCCCTCATTAAATTGTATATACCATGGGAAGCATATAAGTCTCTTTGTTTTTCAAGATTTAAATTTCATAAGAAAAAATATCGAAGTTTAATAAAAAAATCAAGCATACATTACAATTATAATTAAGTATACTTAATTAGAAATAAGATAATACTTAATATTTACGAAATAAAATTTCATTTGTTCTTACCTGAATAGTAAAGTAGGTATTCTACCAGTATTTCATCTATTGTCAAATTTAAGAGTGTACGTTTTAAATTGGCAATTGAAAGAAAACTGGAAAGTTTATAAAGTTGATGTTTTCAAAATATAATATATCTAATGCGGTATTGCATTGTAAGAAGTTTAGTACAACACCAATGATGTTAGACTGGAACTGTTTTATAAAAGCGCTTGAAATATCCACATTTTTAAAGCGTGTTGGTAATAAATTATTATTATCTTATCCTTTCAGATGTTTCAAAACTCTTCATCCACCAAATAACAATAAAACAAACCATTTCCGCATTTAATTCCCAAGAAACTATATTCAAATTACTCCACTCAATATTGAAGTAAGGAAAACAAAAATTTGCTTCATCTTGATTGGATGTTTCACAATTGGCTTTGAATTGCAATAAAACTTTATTAAGCTGGTTTTGCTTAAAGAAAAGTTAGAACGAAAAACTATTTTCTGAATGAAACAACGACGACGCGACGGTGGGACGCAATAGAACTGTTAACATTACCATTACTATTTAAATTACTTGGAAAAGTTGGTACCAAGTTAATGCGATATAATATAAAGTTTCATTCGAGATTAAGAATGTTTCACAAAAGATTTTCTACAATGGCACTTAACTTGTTTTCAGATTATCAAGTTTCCATTTAGAAACAGTTCTCGGATTATCAGTGCGAAGCAATTCGTGTGACATTTCTCAGGCTATGACAAACAGAGATTAAAACATTTCAACTGCTTCTCTATTCAGATAATTTATTGGATTTCTTTTTACCCAATTTCTCTATTTAGACATATTGTGGATTAAGATTACTAAGAAAAAGTCAATTTCAAAGCAACACGCTTGAAATTTCATTGGATTTATTGGCAACAGTTTCAATAAATAGTTCACTTGTTCTTTGAATCTTGTATAGTATACGTGCTTCGATTTTTCTTCAAACAGTCAATCCTTGAGATAAGCTGCATACTTAATACATAATTCATATATTATGTTCTACACTTTTTTTATTCATACTTTTTTTTAAAAAAAAAAACACAAAATTCAATTACGTAAGAAGCGAGTGTGCTAAATTTTATCTTTTTAACTGCATAAATTATAGTCTTTATAAAGTTTGAAGAGAAAATTACGCTACGATATTAACACAAGAGTTACACTTTCATACCACATTGACGAACATAAAATATTAATTATCTTTTTTTTTCTAGTTTAATAAGATACAACAATGGAATTCTTAAATATTGTTCTAGATAATGATTTTGAGTTTATATTAAATTATTTCACTATTATAATTTAATTTTCCCTACATAAATGCCTTAGTTTCTTATTGTTAAATTATATAACACAATGAAATGTCATATCAATTTAAACTATGCTTCATATTCTATTGTTGAAGCGTAAATATTTAATTTACATTCTGCAATTATTCGTAGACAATTATTACGTGTTATCGCACATGAACTTCTCGTTCAACTTTCAACGTTTAAAGTTTATTTCTAAAATAAACTGCAGGTTGTAATTTTTCAAAATAAGTTGGTTTTGGCTTTTGGCTTGGCAACAAAGTTTAAATTTACAAAATTTAGATGTCACTACTTTTACTATAATTTAATCAAAAAATTTACAATTTAAAATTGTATTTATTATTTGTGAATAAAATCAAACTTTAATTACACGTTGAGCAGTTTGCTTTAATATTTTTATACAAAAAAAATTTCATGTTTTTGAATTGAATTTGCTTCTTTACTTTCAAAATGAATACGAAACATTTTGTTGTATACATAAATTTGGTATATATAGCTTAGTTATATATTTATATGGCGAGCTTGCGTTGGTTTAGCAGTAGAAAAATAGTTTGAAATAGCATTAACTTTTAATCTTCCATCTTTATTTCCAGAATTAAAATATTCATCTTTATTTTCTTCGAAGATCAAATTAAGAGATCAGAAAAGTTTTCTTCGTTACCGTCAAAATTTTTTACTCAATAGTTAGTTTATTGAAAAAAAAAACAATTAAAAAGGAAAATAATTTTTCAACCTTCATAGTTTTTCCAATTTATTTCATATTAATTTTTTCTGTTTTAACAAAATTATTATTGAGAGACAGGTAGTTTTAACTTAGATTGACATTAAAATGAAATTCTGCATATTTATAGAAAAAAAAAATGCGCGTGCTCCGCGATTGAAGTGCAACTTCTTATGAAATATAGAACATGAAAGGTTTTATGTTAGTCAGAGAGAGAAAGAATATCAATATAAAATACACTATACACTTGTCTTCCTACTACAGTATATGTAGTTATTAGTCAATTAAAAATTAATTTTTTGAATTTACAAATTTTTTCAAAATTTTTGAAAATTACAAATTTTTCAAAATTTTGTAAATTCAAAAAATTAAAACTGCTATATAATCCATAATACTTAATCACAGTTTTTAATTTTTTTTTTTAAATTGTTCTTGAAATGCTCTTTCTGGATACCCGATTGCTCCAAGTGTTTAGTTAATTAGTAATTCAATTTTTAAACTATTCATGCTGATAAGATCCAACGGCAGTTGATGACGTCATAATATAACAATACATGTATAAATAGTTACAAATAATTACTTATTAAACATATTGCAAAAATTTGATCAGTTATTTGCGTAATGAGAAGAGCAGATAGAGGGCTAAAAAAAAACAAAAATTTCAATGAAAAATTATTTTGGATTTTTTAGCGATTTTAATTGTTGAGATTGAAAATATTTTGAAAATTTAATTTTTAATTAACTATTAACTATACACCTGGATCAATTGCGGATCCGAAAAAAGAGCATTTAAAGAGCAATTTAAAATAAAAATTAGTTTTGCTAACTTAACTGTTCTTGGTTAAAAAATATATGCAATAATAAAAGGCAGTGTTGAAATGTAATTTGATTATTGTAACGGTTGTAACTTAAAAATCAATTTTGAATCGGTATTGACAGTAAAATATAAAAAATGCTAAAAGAAAATTTTAAAAAAGCTATATTAATCTCACTGCACTGCGTTAACTATTAAGTCTACGCTCAAATGAGCTGGTCAGTGCATATTGATTACCTAACTCCACTTTTTCAACTTTTACAAATTTTCATGTCAAAACACTTGGTTGACTCCTACCTAATACCTTTATACATCCGAAATAAATTTTTCTAATAATAAGTAATAACAGCTCTAAATGACAATGTGCTTTTTAGTTTTTCCATAAGAGACTATGTATTTCAGAAGTATTTATCAATTTACTCAACTTTTTGCATTACGGAGTTAATCAATGTGTCCACTGAGCGGCTCAAATATGAAATAATCAGTAGGAAGTGGAAGGAGAAACACTATTTCTGCAGCCCATGCGCACTAATCCGTTTTCCCCACTCTACCAAAGCGACGAAAAATACCCGCTTAACGCGTTTTGCTTGTAAAAATCGCGTTTCTTAAAACTTTAGTTACTTTTTTTTAATAAAGATATCATGATTGTTCTTTTTTTAGCTAAGGACCAAGTATATAAGAAGAGAGCCAAAAAAATTGATCGAAATCTATCTGGTAGTTTTTGAGTTAAAAGTGAACATTAGAAAACAGCTATCATTTTATTATATAGATTATAGAAGAAGATCGATAAGACATGCTTATTATTATGCCACCAAGTGAGCAGTATTGATAAACTAATGTGATATCTTACCTACCAAACCCATCATAATTTAATCGGCCGATACCTGATAAACTACTTTTAAATAATTTATTAATACTTCATAATGTATGTTTTTATAAAAATTTTAATCATAAAATGTTGTTTAGTCGAAATTAGCAATATAATGTATTAACACGACCAACGTATATAAGTACAACACGTATTTTCACCATATTTTCTACAACTTATAAGATTTAATAAAAACCAAACATACGTACTTTAAAAATAATATTTTTATTTCACTTTTTAATGTAAGTAATCGAAACTCGTATGTCTAGATACAGAAATATATAAAATGTAACACTAGTCTAGGGAATTTAATAATATAAGTTGGACCCATGGGCATTTACAGATACAATGTTTAAAAAGGATTTATAAAGTACGGCTATAATATAAATGAGTGACTCGTTTCAAATTAGACATAATCGAGATGTTATGTGATTTAACAGTCGAAAATGAAAGCGTTGATACCCATCTACTAAGAAATAAAGGTAATAATTTTCTGGACCCTTAGTTAAACAACGCTCCCTGAACAATTTATTACCGTCTCTCAAACCGACAATAAAGTTTAATAACATTACTTAAACAATCACTTTTTGTAACAACCTGATTCTTAATTTCTTAGATGTCTTCATAAATAGTATTGTAAAAATATATTGGAGTACATACACATTGTTAAAAACTAATAATAATTTTAAACTTTTCAATTTCATTTTAATCTTACATTTAGCTACACTGCAGTGCTTAAAAATAGTAAGAAAATTTTTCAGGATATAACAAATTATTGTTATTCAGAATATTACTGAGAAAAATTGTTATTTTTTTTTTCTTTCTTTTCTTTTTTTATTTTATAGGCTTTTTTTTAAACTCAAATTCCAGGCTATGTAAAACAATACGTACGTTTATTTTTAAAATATTCGCCAATTTGCATAGCTTGAGTTGAAATTTGCTGAATTAAACCTAATTTTTCAGGTCTTATTTCACAGTTTAAATATCATTTGTAAAAGTAATTTTATTCAATTTATCATTCTCATTTTTCATGCAATAATGAACCATTTCATAAATCAAAGAAATATGCCACAAATCATACGTATTATTTCAAGGTTTAAAACAAGTTTCGTAAGTTTTTATTCAACAGCAACTTTTGACGTGCTAAAATAACCATTCATATAAGGTATATGGACAACATCTGAGACCCGCCTAAAGAAATAGATGGATGGTAAATTTCATAAAAATTATATGAGCTAGTTAAAAAGAATGTGTATATAGATATATATATATACTTAGGTATAGAACGGCCACTGAAAAAGTTTCGTCTCTTACGATGAACAGATTGCACCGCAATGCAGCGTCAAGCTCAAAACCTTCGACCACCCCAACCAAACCCACACACACTTCAGAAATCCTATGACGTCACGGGATAACATTACCAAGCGGTTTCATAACTCTCGCGAATATTGCTAGTCAGTTTTGAAAAGCTGTCGACACATCAATGTCCATAATAAAATCGCTCAATTGTTACGTTCATGATTAATAGTTACATAAATCTACCATCACAGCATCAACGAATAGGTATAAAGAAACTAAATGCAAAAATAATACGAGAGTTAATGAATAAAAAAAACGAGTATGTGCAGATTAAAATTGCTATCAGATTCCTTTCAGCATTTATTCCAAGCACACGCTACAAAATTGATGTTAATTATAATTAATATATAGGAAAAGTTCAACAAAGTTGCACTGAAAATCGTACAATAGCGGCGTTTGTATGAGATTTAATTTTTCATTCAACATATGCAAGTTTAAACTTCGTTTTCAATCTCATGAAATATATTACACTTACCAACGTGATTCTTCTCATTGAAATTTCCTAAGTATAAATTTAAAAATGAGAGACCTTAATTTTAGCCTTTTAAAACCCTTCGTTAATACTCTTAACAATTTAAAATATTTTATCTTTATTCTTCAAGTTTATTATATTTATAATTTTTCGTTCTAAAATCAAGATATTTATATTGTTTAGTTTAATAAACACAAATAGTTGTGATGGATTTGTCATATCTCAGCATAAGTATCAAAAAAAGAATTCCATAAACAAAATATTACGTGAAATACGTAAGGAATCTAAAACGCCTATTAAGCACACATTTCTATTGAAAATCAATGAATTATGCCCGTTATGTTACTAACTAATTGTACCTATTTATGTAAGCATAAATCGAAGGTTTGTGCACTGTCGAGAAATGCATTGGCATGCTCATAATGGTATTTTCATAATTTTATTTTCAAACAAAAACTTTATGTTGACCTCAAATACCTCAAATAATATATTGCATGATAGTCAATAAAAGATAAGTTCAAAATCACTTTAAGCTTATTTGTTTTTATCTCCTATGCTAAAATCAATTTTGATAAATATAAATTATTGAAATCAATTGTTGTTAAATGTTCCATTATTGAAAAAATCTTAATATAATACAATGCAATAATTGAAAGCTTAAAAAATTATTTTTCTGGTGATTATTATTAAAATATGTTCACAGTTACGATATACTTATACCTATAAAAAAACATTTTTTTTAAAGAAAATTAAAATTTATACAAATCAAATTAATAATATGATTATTAATTGAGTCAAATAAGGTGAAAAAGGGATTGAAAAAGTTTATCTAAAAGCCATAAAAATTTCTTATGTGTCGGTATGTCTGTAACATTTAAATTTAACTTCTCAAAATCCAGCTTTTGTGGATAACGCATTTCCAGTGCATTAAAAGACGTTTTAAGTTATTTATAAAATCATGAAGTATTAAATTTTCTACAAATCTATTTATAACAAATGTTTATGCAAGTAGCGTTGAAACAACCAGCGGAACGAACAAGGAAGTTGTAATAGTTTCATGTAAAGAGTACGACAGAAACACTTCCTTTTTGGAAACGAGTAAAATTGAAGTTACCATGTTTTTGAGAATTGGGAACATTTAAATGGTTGGAAAAGAGAAATTCATAGTTTTTTTTAAAGATTAAATTATCAGAAACTTGGATAAAAATAATATACGCATAACTTCAAATACACAACGTTTCATCCATTTTATTTGATCTTCATTAGGTGTATTATCATTATTATTATTATCATCATCTGATGAAGACCAAATAAAATGGTTGAAACGTTGTGTATTTGAAGTTATGCGTATATTATTTTTTATCCAAGTTCATGATAATTTAATCTTTTAAATATTAAACAATTTGGATGCTAATAACAACAATAATAGTTTTTTTTTAATATTAAGTAACAACCGTGCAATAAACAAGGAAAGAGAACATCAGCTTTAGGAATATACTGTTAGGTAAGGTCTTAGACTTTAGAGTCATTTTAATATGAAGAATGTATTGTTTTGACAGAACGATAAAACGATCCAAAGTTGGTTCATTTCTTTGGACCCAAAGGACCTGAAAATGTTTAATTTCGGTGAAAACTCGAAACCGAAAATTTGATCCGATTACGATATTTCTTTTAGTATATAGTAGTAAAAGGTATATTATAATAATTTGAAATCATATTTACCTAAATGTTTAAAAATATCAACGATCCAAAAAAAAAAAAAAATTAAAAACTTGAAGCTATTTTCCTTATTTAAGCCACTTATATTTTACAAGTACAAATATTTGAAATTGAATTTTCTTATTTACATTCTAGTCAAAAAGGAATTTTTTTTTGTCGTGATCAGTTTTTCAAAGACGTTCTTAAACGAAAATTGTATTAAAAATAATATGTGACAAAGATATTTCAAGTCTTATAACTGTTAACAGAGCTCATATTTCTCAACTGCAGTTGTGTCCAGAGATATCAATACAAATGATAATGGTTCTTTAGAAACTTTCAACGTGACTAGTGGAAAAACAATATCATTAATTTACACTCCTTGAAGTTATAGCTACAAGTACAAGTATGATATGAGATTTGAACAATTTGAAGCTAGTTTTTACAGTTTCAAACACATAAATTTGAACAGTTTGTATTTTGTTTGATATAATAGGACAGATTCAATAAATTTGAAAAATAATGTTGACTTATTTATATTCAGCTTTAAAAAATTCAAACCATACTTTTATTGAAATTGTTTTGTATAAGAAATGTGCTGATATTTGTCTTGAAAAACCACTTGACTTAAATGTAATTTTATTATCTTCAATATAAGGTAAAACATTCGTACCACACCAGTGGCGAAAATGTCAAGTAGTCTTTGTTGTTGAATCAACTTTGTACGAATACCAACTGGATACGTTAAATCGTCTTGAGGAGGATAGTTGTTTATAGTACGTATAGTATTTTATAGTTACGATGTCGAAGAAGAAAAGGGAGGTAATATATTTACATATAAAACAATTGGATCTCATATTTCAAAGGATCTCTTATTCGTGGGCCTGTTAGTGTAATTAGAGTGCCATAAGAAACAAACATCACCATAGCTTCAGGACAATTTAATGGAGGAGGGATCGGGCGTTTTTGCTCTATTCCCTTATCAATCGATATGAAATTTCCATATCTCGTTTTCTTATCTGCTAATATTAGAATTTCAACAAAGCAAGAAAATCTTATATTCAGATATTTCAATATGAAATTTGTTTGAATTCGAAAGCTTTTGAGAAAAACAAGTGAGCTTTCCTTGGAATGAAATTTTATGTTTATATATTTTAAACTGTAGACATTTCTAATGAGATTTTTTCTAACTGAATTTGTAATTTATTACATTTTTTTTGTTGTCATAAATACATATTCAAGTCTTTAACACTAATAGCTTCTTCCTCTTTATAGATTTCATACATTCACCATCAATTAATTTAGCATGATAATTTTGTACATTATACACAAAGAAAATGGATTCTTATATCATTAAAATCTCATTAGGCAATCAACTTTTCATTCTTATTTAAATATTCCGTTGTGTTCATTAATGCCTCATTCATTCAAATTAAATTAATGGTTTAGACGAAACTATTAACTAACATATAGCTTTTACATTGAAAACAATAACGGGTTAAATACAAAACATATTACAATGCGGTTATGTTCAGGAAAATAAATAGAAATGGTTAAAAAGAACAATTAACCGCACAAAAGATCTAATGCATTTAAAAAAATACTTATGTTATAAAGTTGCACAAAAGCGCATAGTTAGTAATATATTTAAATTTTAAAGTTTGCAAATGGTCTATTAAAGTAAATGTTAAACTCTATAAAAAAAGGATAAATTTCTGTTCAATTCTGTTCTATTCATTCTGTTAAAATTAATTAACAAAGAACAAAAATTAGATTATAAAAAGATTATTTACCAATGGTAAACAAGGTGTCATATCTTTATAGTAAATCCGATCAATACGTTAATCATCTGTGAACGAATTCAATTAAAATGGTCAAAGATGTTTCTTAATTAAAAGGTGAGTGGTGTGTTAATGTTGTGCAATCATTTAATGTTATATAATACGAAGAACTAAACAGGATGACCTCCGTTTCAAGAATATCGATTCGCAAAAGCAGTAGCCAACTTGAAGTTTTGTGCAACCTCTCCGTTACAGCAGTAAAACCACCGGAGGAAATTGATAAAGTTGTACTAATAACTTGGTGGTATAGGGTCAATGTTTGCGCTTCACTACTTAAGTTTTATATTTCAAAAAAGCGTTTTAATATTTGCTAAAGTTCATATTTTTCTTTCTGTAGTACAATATATTTTATGAACATAACTGTCTGAAATGTTCAGTTAAATGAGTATCAGGAAATGGAACTTAATTTTATTATGTTTATTAATACTCGTTTCGTAAATATACAAATAAACTTAATATTGAGTTTGTAAATTGATGAAAATTACTTTTTTGATCTACATAATATGATATTTTAACTTGACTACGTTACATGCATTTTAAATCAGTGGTGGCGTAAGAAAAAAACTTTTGAGTAAATTCTTTGTATTGCTAAATAATTCTTCAGCGATAAAATTAAAAATATTAGAAATTACATTTTTAAGAGGCACTGCCTCCCTTACCTCTAAAAACGAATAGCCCCTAATGTTTACTGTAAGTATAAAGTAAATATTGGTTTACAAAATATATTCATTTTAAAAAGAACAAACCAAAACATTTAATTTATCATTGTTGCCAATAGTAGTTTTAAATAACATACTGGCTGTAGGCACTCGTGACTCCGAACACTTTTAAGCTTCAGAACATTGTTTGTAAAATTTCTTGGTAAGTATACAATATTTAAACATCTATCAGAGACTTGAACAAATAGATTACAGTGAAGCCTATATTGAGCCTATTTAGGCTCCTGCTTATTCCGTAATTATAATATTTATTTTCAGCAATAATAAGAAAACTATAATTTCTATAAATATGAATGCAATTAAAGTATTTGTCTGTGATTTTTCCTTAGTTATATAAAATGTATTTTACAAACACTGATATTACAACTCAAAATTTAACGAATTTCATATTAATAGTAAGCAAATTTAACAATGAAAACAACACTGCTAATGAAAATTTAAAAAGTTGACTGTGATAATTCAAAACTACAGTGCGACAAACTTGGAATTTTTCCTTCACATTACATCTAGTTATGCCGCGAAGCTTTTGGTTGAAATCGGTTGATAGGATATTCTATGGGTTTTTTAGTTTTTCCAATTTTTTTCGAAAACAGCTCCAACGATTTTTTTTAAAGTTGCTATAGTCTTAAACTCATTTATGTCTACATACAACTTTTATTAACAAAATTTTCTAGGAAAGTTCAAATGAGGGAGGTTCTAAGTTAAAGGGTGGGATTTTGTTTATGTATAGAGGCTGTATGCATATATTTCTATTTATATAGATATTAAAATTAAATTAAATTTATATTTTTTTAAACAATCGTGGGGTTATTATATTATATTATATTAAGTTCTTTTAAACAGCAGCGAGTTTCATGTAAAAGAACTACTGTGACGCCTCGCAGCAGATTATATGGATTGAAATTCAATTCATTGATAATTAATTGACTTGGTATGGTCAAGAAAAATTACCTATTTACGCCTTGTAGTGACATAAATTTGCAAATGTTTGACCAAAATACTAATTAATTAAATGTTTATAAAATCAATATAAGCAATTTTTTTACTTAAATTTTTCCCTTATTTCGCAAATTATTGTTATAAATATCAATATCAACTAAAAATATCTGCTGCGAGGCGTCACAGTACTTTCTTTTACTTTCGTTTATGAAACTCACTGTTGGTTAAAAGAACTATAAGTACTTTATAAGTATACAAATACATATAAACAGAACTATTGTATATGCATAAGGATATACGAATTCCAAACCTTCACCCCAGAACCGCCCTTATTCGAATTTTTCCAGGAAAAAGTTTCAAATAAAAGTTGTAGCCACTAATGAGTCTAAGAACTATAGAAAGTTTAGAGAAAATCGTTGAAGCCATTTTCGAAAAAAATTGAAAAAGCTTTAAACCCCTAGAATAAAGTGAAGCTTTCGGTTATCCGATTTTAACCAAAAGCTTTGCGGCACAACTAGTTATAATAGGGAGGTCAAATACCAAGTTTGGTGAAATTTTGATAAAGCTTTCGATACGATATGGCTGTCACACACAGACCCATACACAGACATGTTTCTAAAAACCACTTTTTTGGACTCAGGGGACGTCAAAACATGTATTTCCGGTGAAAGCTCGAATTCGAAAATTCGACCCAATTACAATACTTCCTTTACTATCTATAACGTAGTAAATGAAAGTAAAAATATAGTTTTGCTCAAAGCAGTATTTTTGTTTCGGGATTAGACATTTTTTGCAGTGAAAACTAAAAAGTATCTTAGATATTGACCCGGATAGTCAATTATCGTTATATTTCATCCAAACTTGACGAGTGGTTTTTGCGTGAGGCGGTAACAGAAAGAAAGGAAATAATTTTAAATTCTGTGAACTTCGCCTTTGCATCGATTTTATGACTATTCGTATTAAAATCAAATTTTCCAAACAAAATTTTCCAAATAAAATTTTCCAAAAAATATTCTATGTAAAAACACGGCTTAGTTACAGTTTTATTATGTACCTACCTGTAGAAGAAATTTAAAATAAATTCTTTGTTGGATCATTTCAGTCCTAACAATTTTTCTCTTTTGTTGCAGAAATTTTTCGAATTTTGATGATATCTTTTTTAAGAGAAAGATGGATCATCTAAATCCTAAGAAGGTAAGTTTACTGTTACATCAAATTACCATATCTTAATATAGTGTAGACAAGTACGCTCATGCATCCGAGTTAATCAAACTTTGTAATATGATTTTTATTATAATTTCAAACTATGTAACTACCTACAAGTTTATTTACGATAAACGAATTTCTAACATACATATTTAATATTAAAATATATAAGATACCTAATTATTTTTCCCCGTACCATTATTCTTAAATAATAGCAAATTCTATTTGCTTATTACTAAGCAACTATGAACCTTCTTTAAAAATATGCCTCGTAAAATGATTTTAAGAAATATAAAAAAAATCAAGTTTATATTTATTCCAATAAAATGTTTTAAATTTGTAGAAGGTAGATATCTCTGAAATCTCATTATTTTTTCAGGAAATGTTTAGACGTAATAAATTAAGTTGTTAAAAAATTAAGACAGTAAATTTTATATTCAAATGTTGATTCAATAAATTTTACTGCCATACTTTTTATGGAAGCTAAATTATAATTAAACACAGTTTTTTTAACGCTAAAATATAAATTCAAATTAAATAGCTAGCTCCTTAAAATCATTTTGTCACTTACGTATGGGCGATAATTAACTGCCTTTGAAAGCGTTGCAGTGTTTGTTTCAAACATTCCGTTTCTAGAAACGCTATATAGCTTTCTCTACGAGCTTTACTATTACTGCTTCACATAGTTTTACCTCAAGTCATTCTCTCTCTACCATCACACTTAGTTCATTCTTGAGCACGTTTTCTTCTTCAAAATCTGTTATTCAATGACTTTCACAAACAAAAGTCCTTGTGTCATACCCTGTTTTATCACCTAGCATGCACACGCGTCAATTAATTCTATTACTCATGAGTGGAATAAATATTATTGCATATACACTAATTATTTTAAAGGTAATATCATAACTAATATATCTATGCAACTGTAAAGCTCACGAGCTATGCAAAATTATTTACAATGACAGTCAAAATTAAAAACCTGAAATATCTATTGTAAGTTTTAAAAACATTCTATGAAGTTTATTCTCTTGCATTTTAATGTTATTTCTATTTTATTCAATTATTATTTTGTAATGCTTCCAATTATTTTGTCTTTACAATTTACACGATAAATTTGAAACACCAAATCAAGTTTTAAAGCTCAAATGATTTTCTATCCAAGAATTTAACTGATTCAAAAACGAGAATCTAAAAACAAACATCTATCCAACAATAGAAAAAGCATTTTCCATTTATTTTGTATCTTAAGCATCACCATTACATACAAGTACGTATGTAAAAGAGCACCGAGTGTTCGAAAAGTTCCATTTATTTTCCAGACAAAAGTTTAGCATTTAGTTTTTCTTTGTTTTCTGTACGCTTTAGTTTTTTTTTCCACCGAACACATAAAATTCATAAATCTAAATCGGACTTGTGTTGCTTATACAACCGTAAAAAGTATAAATAAATTTATCGTATTGACAGTTTTGTTTCTTGTAATAGTAAAAAATCAAAAAAACATGCATAGTTTTTGATGGCACACAGTCATTTAATGGATTTTATTGTTTTAAATAAATACAATATTACCATTTTTCAGATTTGATTTTCCTTTTGGTTGTTAACGGTCACCAGCCTCCACTATTGCATACAAAACTAGCTTCACCTATTTATACGTACTTGCAATAAATAAGATTTAACGTTATTCAGCTTGATATCGCTATGTTACTGTAAAAACACTTTTGAATTGACTTGAGAATCAGAAATTTATGCTTCTTTAAACTTTTCCCTTATTCTAAACAGTAATGATTGTTTTCAAATTGTCACTTCATATAAATGAATCGTTTCCAATATAATTATTCAATAAGACATTTTATGCTTGCAAACTAGTCATCAAGGTTCATTATAATGAATCTAGGTAATTACCTTGGTACATCATAATCAAAAACACGCTTCTTATTGATTTTTTTAAAATTACACCATAAAATAAATTAAGTTCTTATAAAATTATGTTGAACATTCTACTAAAGCAAGTTTCCAAACAATAAGTTATCATACTTCGCATACTTTTGTCAAAAGTTTTCAGAACTTTTACTCAGCGAAATCTTGAGTTTTATCCATAATTAGTTGTCCAATAGTACATACTCTAAGAAATTTCATTTTAAAAATTTGTTTGTAGTTAATTTGAAACTCTATTTCCATCACCAAAAATGACTGACTTTTAATTCCCTCGTATGGTAAATAAGTTTTTCATGCAAGTTTTGAGCTTTCTTTAAAACCATTTTAGTTAGCACTTTGAAAATATTCAACTTTAATATAAAGAATTAACTATCTGACATACAGACGTGTATATATGGTTGTAGATACTACTAAGGTTTTAAAGCACGTTTATCAAAATTGCTTATTGTCCATGAATAGATAACAAGTTGCAGATGCAAAAAGAAAAAAAAATACATTGATATTTTAAATGCTTTATACGACTTATTACCATTTGCAATTCTTAATCATTTTACCAAAGCAAATTTAATTAAAATTATATTATAAGCAACGTTTTATTTTTTGGCTATTAACTTTTTATTACTCGGTAATACTTAATCAAATTATTATCGTTAGTGATACTTTCAAATTTTTAAAAAGTCTTAACAATGCATAAGTGATAGGAAATATATTATGAAGAGCCTAATAATGAAAACTTATTTTTTCTGTTTTAGTTGAACAAATTATCCAAATTCCTACTAAAATAACAAAACAAATACCATGATTGTGGATCAATCAGCATCGCCACCTTTCACAGGGTATCCGCAGCAACCGTATCACTCATCAAATAGAAGGCGGGCGTCTCCTCCGGGATCTCCTTCGACAGCTCCACGTGCTTGCTGTTTTCGTCGGCCGCCTAGCCAAATAATATATCAGCGTGATCCAATCTTTTGCTGCTGTCCAGCACCAGCATCTTTTTTAGCCAGTCTCGGAATTTGTTGTCTGGTTCTGGGCTATACACTACTTGGCGCTTTCACATTTATGACAATAGAAGGTGGCTCTTTTGGAGAGACTTCAGTCGCCGCCTCCAAGCCAGCAATGGAAGTGATATTAGGGGCAGAAATTCGGTCTCGAACAGTGGATCGTTTATGGAGCATTACAGAAGATTTAAACATTTTGTATAAAGATAATTGGACAAGATTAGCCGCCCAAGAAGTAATGGAATTTCAAGATTCATTAGTTCGCGCTTTACGTTTGAGTGGAAGTCACGGAGGCCATTTATCACGTACAGGAACTATGTTCTACCATCATTCGCATCGGTGGACCTTCGGTTCATCGTTTTTATACTCTCTTACTTTAATTACTACCATTGGTAAAAAAAATAAATAAACTATCGAAACATTAAAAACTTTGTCATTTTCTTTAAATTTTAGGTTACGGAAGTGTCTCACCTAGGACTCCAATGGGAAAATTAATTACAATTCTTTACGCAGTAATTGGAATACCATTGATGTTGATTTATTTATCAACAATGGGAGAAATTCTAGCAAGAACGTTTCGATATTTATATTCGAAAGCTTGTGGAACACCGAATAGCTTAAAGAAGCAACAACCAAATACTCAACCTAATATTAATCACAATCATGTACCCGTTGATTCTAAATTAGTACAATATTATAAGGATGGTGATCATCTACCACGTCGTTATTGCAGTCAAATCGTTACGATTCCCGTTTCTCTGTGTATCTTAATAATTGTACTTTATGTAGCTGGTGGAGCATTACTTTTTAATCGTCTTGAAAATTGGTCATTGTTGGAAGGATCATATTTCTGTTTTACTAGTCTCGGAACAATAGGTTTTGGCGATTTAGTTCCTGGAGAACAAGCTGAAGACTTATCACATGGAATATGTTCTATTTATATTCTAGTAGGAATGGCTTTGATAGCCATGTGTTTCAATTTAGTGCAAGACGAACTTGGCGCTTTGATTCGTTCAATGGGACGTCTTTGTGGGAATGATAAGACTTCGCATCACGATTACAATCAATATTACGCACAAGATGAAGAAATACCGATGTCAGTAGTGTCCTGACATAGGTCTAACATGGAGAGTGCCGCAGTGATAAAAACACCTCCAGCACCGCAAAAACGCTTTTCTTCTATAACTATACCGTTACAACATAATAGTTTACCGAGAAAAAAATCAGAATTCCCATATAAACAATGCCAGTTTCAGAGAAATACGCCAGTACGTCGTTCTACCGGTACCGATGGATTAGTTGAATATTTTGTACCGCGATCTGTTAGTGAATTTAACTTAGCTGGTGTCGTTAACGATATCGGATTCGTGTCTTCACAACGTGTAGTTAGAGTAAATAACAATAAGCCACGTACGGACTGTCCAGCGCCTAAAGAAAAACCTAGTGGTACTAAAATGGTAACTTTTGAAGATGAACAAACAGGAATCGCTCCGCAAGTAAACGCAAGAAAAAGTTTAAATGTTGATGATATTTTCATGTGACAATGTAAATTATAAATTTTCATTTTTATTGATAATATTAAACTCGTATTTATAAAAATATATTTAACAAACTAAATACATATTTAACATATTGTAAATGAAGTAATTATAATAACTATAAACAATAAAAACTTTCAAATTAAAAGTATTATTTTAAAACAATTAGTTTGTACTCTGGTAGAAAGTAGACAAATTAATAAAAAAACAACTTAGATGCAAACAGTTTTTCATGTAAATTTTATGCATATAGTTTTAAACAAGCTTAGAAATATATTAAAAATATTAATTATTTTGTTTTTGTATAATTAACGCAACAATAAAATCGTTATTTTTGAAAATTGAATTGGTCTGTTTTAAAAATAGATATTTCCTCAAGTAATTGCAATGGATATGAACATTTTCGTTAATAATTAAAAATATTATGAGTTATGTAATTTGTATCATTATATCTCTTTTTTATTTATTTTGCTGAAATTCATTGAATCATTGGTATTCGAATTTAATAATAGTTAATAAATTACAATGGTTTTCCATATATGAAGAAATCGTTTTATTTATTTTTATAGTACATAATATAACAGTGGAAGTTATAAATTGTTTCTAAAATTCTTCTTTGACTTTTATTAATACTCAGTACTTAGTACCTAAAAAAAACATTAAACGTTATTGAACTTTATTATGTTCATCATTTAACAATTCCTTGCATAATATTTGCATGAAAACTGCCAAACAATCATATTAAATCAGTGCTCCAAAAAAGTATTTCACCGTTTCTTTTTCTTATAACATCTACTAGTAATCTTGTACTTCACAATTCACAAATATTATTATTATTGTATAATAGGTATATCTGTATTGTATATCAACTATCTTCTACAATCTATATATCTTCTAAAAATAAAACCCATCTTACGACTGAAGAGCTCTTGATACGTTTAATATAAAACGTAAATTATATAAAACTTGCATCTTTTAACAGAATATTTTTCTATCAGGGTAGTTTTCCTTTTCAATTTATGAAATTATAACAACCTACCAATTATATCATTGTTTTCAATGAGTTGATTATGTAAATGAGAAATTCATTTTATAAATTGAATAAAGGTATTATGTACTGTTACAGCTAAAGTTATTTTTTCATCTACACATTTTCTTACAGCAATTACGTATAAAAATGTTCAATCTCAATTCTTTTCATAGAATGGCCAGTATCTTGACTTGAATCTCTAACTTCGCAACAGGCAGTGACGGTGTGACCGCGCGTTTATTAGATAGATATGTAATTTTGCAATCGCGTTGTCAAAAACGGCTCTAATTATTTAGATGAAATTTACAATCTAGAAGTTCTTGAGATGAAAATTTGACCTACCGTGGACTCATTTATAGGAAAATTAGTATTCCCTATATTTTCTACTCCTATTATTTTATTACGGTGTAGTATTATTACGCATTGATGAATATTTAGTTGCCTATCAATCATTAGTTACAGAATGCTTTGAATCAGCGGTCGGGGAACCGGAGTAAATTACCCCTATTGGGGTAAAAATGACATTTTTGGGTGTAACAAGTGAATTTTTTTTACTTTGCTATTTTATAAACGTTTTAGTTTTTTTACATTTACAAACCATTCTTTAAACTTCATTAAATCAAAAAGCCCTAATTTTGAAGTTATCGGTTAAGTTAACATGAAGCAAACTTCAGTACTCCAAAACCTGAAAGGAAAAGTTTTCAATTGATGTTTGTTTTCTCTGTTCCAATTTGAAAATTTTATTTTGTTTGTCTATTATATAATTATTATTTTCATGCAACTTTTTTATTTTTCGTATAAATTAATTCAATCAATAATGTTTAATTTACATTTACATTGATTGCCTTCTTTTCAAAATGAGGGGGTAATATCGACTTAGACAAAAATATTTTGGAGTAATGGTTAAAAAAGTTCCCCGACCGCTGCTTTGAATTAATTGAATGTACGTGGGTCGCATGGAAAGTTGTAGGCAATATAGAAACAACATTTAAATCGTTATTGAACGGTTTTGTTTGAAATCAAAAAAATTTAGGGTTTAAAGTTAATTTAAAATATTCTGTATACATACATTTGTAAATAAGGGTCATTTTAGGGTATTAAAAAAACGATTTTTTTTCTTATGGTGTCCAAATATTGATAGTAAATATGGTAAATATGGTGATGCCAAAACAACCTCTTAATATTAAAACTAAAGTTTGCCTCAATCCATTTCTTCATTTTTTCTTTAAATAACACAAAAATATGTTTTTTTTTCTAAATTTTTGTAACTTTGGAACAGTTTATCGTGAATACTATCTCAAAGAATGGATTAAAGGAAGTTTTAGGGTGCACACAGCCTAAAACTTAAGCGCTTACAATTTTTTAACAAAAATAGCAAATACGATCTAAAAAATTTTTTTAGAATAAAATTCTTTTAACCAATATTTCAAAGATATCAAAGTTCAAAATTACTTCAAAATATTAATTTTTTTTCAACAAAACTGCAAAAAAATATTTTTCATGTTCCAGATTTGTTTTATCAACACATACATTTTTTAAACCTGGAATAGCGTATAGTTAGTTAATCATTACATTACTGATGATAAGCGTTTAAATATGTGTTAAAAATGGTTTAAGTTATTAAATTAATGATTCATGGCTTATTTTTATAGAAAATATCAATTATTTTTAACTAAATATTAAAATATGCTATTTAGAAAGAAATGTATTTTTGAACGTGATTTTAGACAAAACTAAATACATATTATTACATATATATAATATATTTAATATTTATATATTTTTTATATATTATATATTACATTTATTTATTTTTTGGCAGTTTTGTTGGAACATATAAAAGATTTTTAATAAGTGTTATTATTTTTATTATTTTAATGAACTAAGCTAAACCTTAATATTAATATTAGGAGCTCCTTTTGGGCCCAAATTTTTTATTTTAATATATACTATCAATTGTAAGACACTATAAGGAGAAAAAAGAAATTACCTATAATGTAGATGTACTAAAATTATTCCCATAACAGCATAAGATAAAGTTTAAAGTTTGCTCATTAAACGTCTGAACGGATTCTGCTAACACAAGCTGATTATGGTTACATATTATATATACAACCTGTAACTCCAAAAACAGTGAAAAGTTTTCTAGGAATAATGAGATAATTGGATAGTAAATAATATGTAACGCCATTCCACCACGTTACAAAGCCCTGTATATTGTTACGGATAGGTCTTCACTTGTTAAAACCAAAAATCGAAAAATTCAACTGTTAAGACTCAAGTGATTCTATAGAGCAAAACTGTATTCTGTAAGTCTCTTGAAATCCTTGTACAATTGTCCAGTTTAAAACATTAAACATTTTTTTATCTGATAATTAGTAAAAGTGTGTTATTTTACCTTTAAATACACGAGAAATACAGTTTAAAAATCAATTTATTGTAAGTATATTTTTATAAACCATTTAAAAGGTTCGGTTAGGCTATTATTAATGCTTCTGTGTGCAGGGGTCCCGTACTGAATGTATTGAAACGATTGAAACATTTCACTGACTGTCACTGACTATCATATTTACTGACTGCTACTGACAGTCTACGTATGTTGGGTATGTTGTGTAGTCTCCATGATTTCTGTCAAATGACAGTGATTTGTCATTTGTAAGATTTGTAATAGATTTGTAATTTAGATTAGAAACGTAAATGTGTCAAAAATTCTTGTTGATGGTATAAAAAAGCTATGTCTTGATTTGGCAGTCATTCTTTTTGCATAATTTATTAATTTTCTGAACAAATGGTAAGTATATAATGTATTTTAGTTAAAATAAAGCGATAATAAACAATATTTTTTAATTTTTTTACTCTAGTAAAATCACGATTATGGCAAAAAGGAAAATATAACATAACATCGTTATGTCATATATTGGAATGATACGTAATCAATTAATTATTGTGTAAATAATTATTCTCAGCAAACAATTAATTAATTATGCTCGTCTGTAAGTTATTAACACATACGTAATGTAAAGATAAATTAATGAAGAAATTATTTTTATTAAATTATGCGTTGTGTTTTAGTGTAAAAACTTTTTGTAAGACAAGCACAGAAAATGGCAGAAACAAAAATCAAGTGGCAAGAACACTTGAATATAATTTGGGTAGAACAAAACTGTAAATTGATTGCTCGGCGAGAAGACACAAATACTTTGTACAATAAATTGGTGTCAGGAAAAGAAATCATTCAATTTAACGTACCAATATCGTTCCAACAAAATGTTCAACATCTATCTGATTTCGATATCGAAATTCCATCATTATTTGAATTGGATCACCATGTTACCAATTTAGTAAAAGAACAAGGCGATTTAGCACAGAAAGTTTGGGCTGAGTTACCTTTTGTTCAAATACTTGATCGTCGATTGAATGTTTTAAAACGAATCTTATACGCTATATGGAGTAAATATCACGAAAAGGAATACTTGCAAACAAAAATTATTCACAATGTAGATGGAGGAAGAACAAGTTGTGTGGAACGTACCACCGATTATACATGTACAGGGAATCGAGCTTTGCTTGAAGTCGGTGTTCGAACTTTATTGCAATTATTATTTTCATTGCTTCAACAAAATTGGCACAACAGTTCAATCTTAGGTGTATCTTCATTATCTAATCATGTTCTAACAACAGCTTTAGACGCTCTGCAATCATTACCACCGTTATCTTTGGCGAATGTGATGCAAATATCGACTTTAGGCGTAAAAACCTTGCAAGAAATTTCAAGTTTCTTGAAGAAATCAGCTCTTCCTTCATCTGGTACAGATCAAGCCGGTCAAATTTTGTCGGCTGAACTACTTCTAAGTCTATCTCTTCAACGAGGTTCATTACGATTTCTTCTTGAATGGATTGAAATGGCCTTGGATGTGTCTAAGGATAATGAAAATAGAAATGGAAGTGTTATTACTATCAATCTTTTACAATCGGCTCTTAAACAAATGCGTACTACAGTCACTAATGATACAAATTCAACGAATTCAGTCTACAGAAATACTTTAGAGGAATCAGACGAAAAAATCCCCTTGTATGATGCAGGAATGATGTTAATGAATGAGGCATATTTAACTGTTAAAATGATTAATTATAGAAATGTACTAAACTGTTGTCTATTTTTAGTTAGTTACTTTGGCGTATGACCATATGCGTTCTTGTGTTGGAGTCGAAAGTAATAGTATCCAAAATCCAGTTGTAAATGGAGATAAATGTTCCACGTATGTTTGGGGTAGCAATTCATCACATCAATTAGCTGAAGGAAATCAAGAAAAAATTCTTATACCAAAACTTACACAAAATTTTTCTAACGTACAAACGGTATGTATTACTAATTGACTATTTTTAGTATACATTTTTTTCAATTTAAACACCTGTTAATCCTTAATATATTTGAGACCATATTTTTTTATTTCAAATCCGGAACGGGAACTTATAGCGGGGGGAGGTTAAGTTATATAACTTAAATATGATTTTTTTTACTCTTTTTCTCTTGATTTTTAACTCTGCTAATTTTCGTAAATTTGAAAATGGATGCTTCAAGTGGTTAAAACGTACCGCGTATTTTGATATGCACAATTTTTTCGTTTCAAATTTTGTAAAAATAATTCTAGTTGAAATATATGTAAAATAAATATGTATTTTATAAATATATATATATATATATATATATATATATATATATATATATATATTTATAAAATCTATACTAATATATAAAATTGAAGAGTTTGTTTGTTTGTTTGTTTGTTTGTTTGTTTGTTTGTTTGTTTGTTTGTTTGATTGGTTGAACGGGCTAATCTCAGGAACTACTGGTTCGAATTGAAAAATTCTTTTAATGTTGGATAGCCTAATTATCGGGGAAGGCTTTAGGCTATATAACATCACGCTACGACCAATAGGAGCAGAGCATCGATGGAAAATGTTGCAAAAATCAGGAAAATTTATTCCTTTTGAGAGCGTTCGTGGCCTGCCCTGCGTAAACGATTAAAGTTACGCAAAAATCATTAAGAGCAAAATTGTTCCTCTTAAAAAGTTCTACAAAAAAGTCCGCGACGACATATGTCTATCTTTTAAGGTTAGCCCGCTATAACCTTTTTAATGATTATTAAGTTTGTTTCAAAAATAATTGCGAAATTGTTTTTGGAAACATATTATAAATTCTTACCCAAATAAATATGGTTTTTAATAAAATTTGGTGTGATAATAAATGACAATCTGAGTCATTTAATAGAATACTTTTAAATACGGAAAACTGTCTATTTTACCCGGGAAATTGAAAAACGGGTTGGAGAAAAGAATTATGCATAAACTCTATTTTTAGTTGAAAATGGATTTTGGTGGTATTTAAGTATGATGATAGCTAACTATGTGAATCATTATCTGGAATACGTTTTATTTCGGAAAAATTTCTCATTTTATTGGGAAAATAGAGAAAAACTGATTCGAAGAAAAATAATGCTAAAACTAAACATTTTTATCTGATTACAATATATTTATAGTAATAACTCATAAGGTCCTCAAAGAAAAATCATAATTTTTCTTTTCATATAGTCCAATTTTTATCCAGGAAAAATGTATGTTCCTGTAGGATAGATACGTTTTTGTTTTCCACAGAACACAATATTACCATAATTTTTTGCAATATAATGGTTTAAGAGACAGTGAATGATATGGGCTACTTTTTATGTTAGAATATTGTACGGTTCCCGTAGGATAGGCTAAAAATAGAATCCTTCAAGAACTGAGTAAGTACTTCAAAGGAGTTTTCTAAAAGTTCATGAATAAGAGTTTTAACGAATTTTCCTCAGGAAAGCTTGATCTCTTTTTTATCCAGGAAAAATGTTCTACTCCCGTGGGATAGATATGTTTTTGTTTCTCACAGAGTAAGAGATAGACATGATTTTTTGCAATATGATAGTTGAGGGATCAGATAATAATAAAGATTATTTCTTATGCCAGAATAATGCACGGTGCTCAAAGGATAGCATGATAATTGTCTCCTGCGGGAACCGTGTGTTAAAAAAAAGGTCGTGAAATAGATCTTTTAAGTTCGTGAAATAGCGTTTTAACACATTTTCTCTTTAGGATTAAAATAAAAATTACAATTTTCACTTGAAGATATAATTTTTTATTTAACATCCGAAAAATAATGAAAATTTTTGAAACGTTGAAATTTCTTTCATTGTTAATTTTCGACTACATATTTAGAATTTAGCGTGTTAAATTACATTTAAAAAATCAACAATTAAATTTTAACTTTTAACATTTTTCAAGACTCCCCAATCTTTAAAATATGTTAGGCCTCCTAAGTGAGCGCTTGCGCTTTTCTTTCTCAATATTTGTGTACTTCTAACTTTTTTTCAGTAGTCAGTAGTCAGTACTGAGCTGATTCATAGATCATTAGATATCATTAGACATTCAGGCATTCAGCTCCTTGCAATATATTATAACAGATACAGAAATACAAGTTTAAAATATATTATTTGTTACAACGGTTACAGGCGTTGCAAGAATCAAATAACATTTCAATTTTTTTTTACGTTACTCTTTGTTTAAATTTCATATATTCTTTTTTCTTCATTATATTTTTAGTTTACATACGTAAATTTTATCAATTAAACACCCCAGTAGTGTTATGCAGCGTTCCTTTATTATTCCCGTTCCCGTGACATTTTCTACTATAGTTCCACTCTTACTGATCATAGTGTGAATTGTGATGTACCTAAGATAGCTCATGAGTCATGTTATACTTTTAACGTTACAGACGAAGGTTACAGGCATACAATGTTTTTCTTGGTTTCGTCCGCGTGGTTTTAAATTAGCATTATAGGTACCAAATTTTATCTCTTCAATGGTTCTTAAGTGATTTGTGGATAAAACAAAGAAAGTTTCAACTCCTTTAGAATTGTGCCATAGGTTCCCCACTTTTAACCCTCTCTCACTCTTATGTGACGCAGACGGAGTTGCGCGGGTCAGCTAGTAAATAAATATACTTTCTCAAAAATTCGGGACGCAAGGTGGAAATCCGGGACTATCCCGACTAATCCGGGACGTATGGTCACCTTACTTAATAGCATTTCCCTAGAGACATGAAAACGTACACTGTATGGTTAAAAACATGCTCAATAATGTCCTAATTTTATATTGCGCATAAATTGTACGTCCAATGTGCGGTTTAATTTTTCATCTGAAACAAAACAATTTTTTAATACAATATTATCGAAGTTTGATCACAGTATTTTTAAAAGGTCATAATAGTAGAAGATTCGAACCTACATCGATCCTCACCGAGTTGATAATAGAAGGAAACATATTTTATCATGAATTTAGTATATTAGAAATTATATTAAAAATGGGTTCCCTAAAAAAATCCTGGACACTATTTTTAATTATTTTTTATTAAATATTGCAACAAATAGAAAAATTTTATACATCACAGGCGACTGCGATGTTGGGTCTTTTATTATTACACAGTATGCTTATCTCGGATCTTTCTATAACACATTTCCACGCACATTAAAATTTAAATCTTTAAAATTTGTTAACCCCTAATAGGACCGAACTGTTTGCAGACAAACCTATAACAACGTGTTTGCAATAAAACAGCGCTTATGATGATATAACATTTTTTCTATTATCTTGATGTTGCAATATTTTATTAAAAATATTTTTTTTAAATAATTATAAATAGTATGTCGAGAATTTTTTAGGCAACCCATTTTTAATATATTTTCTAATATACTAAATTCATGATAACATATGTTTCATTCTATTATCAACTTGGTAAAGGTCGATGTAGATTCGGATATTAAACTATAAAATATTACTGGATTATCTAAATGGCGTGAAAAAATCAAAGAATGCATTTTAAACTTTTTTTTAAATATTTGCAGTTAATACTAAATTTTTACTTGGGATCATACTAAAAAAACGTAAAAATGCCATTTGTTATGAAAAACAGATACTCTTATTTTCAAAGATTTTACAAAAATTCACTCAATTAAAAACTGCTATTATTTAATTTTTATCACTTGACTTTTTAAAATTTCTTTATTCGTTTGAAAATTACGGAATACAAAATTATTATGAGGGAGGATTATATGGTTTATAGATAGCCTCAAAGTCAGTCGGTAACTGAAAAAAATGTACTCCAATGTAAACACTTATCGACCCCTATATTTTCAGATTGAAGCAGGACAACATTGTACGTTTATAATTCATTCAAATGGACAAATTAGCGCTTGTGGAAAAGGAAGTTATGGCCGACTTGGTTTGGGAGACTCATGCAATCAATCTATGCCACAAAAAATTAATATCGATGGTCGAATAAAAAAAATATCCAGCTCTAAGGGAAGTGATGGCCACACCTTAGCTCTAACCGATACAGGCCTTGTATATAGCTGGGGTGATGGAGACTATGGCAAACTCGGTCATGGAAATTGTTTTAGTCAAAAATATCCGAAACTCATTGGCGAACCATTAATTGGAAAGAAAGTTACATTTATTCATGCTGGGTATCGACATAGTGCGGCAATTACAGAAGAAGGTGAATTATATACGTGGGGCATAGGGGATTTTGGACGACTAGGTCATGGAGATAGTACTGGTCGTCATGTTCCAACTCTCGTGGCTGATATCAGTAAAGTGGGCTCAGTTACGAGTGGAACTGCACACACGCTGGCGCTTTCAGCTGATGGAAAAACAGTGTGGTCTTTTGGTTTGGGTGATAGTGGGCAATTGGGACATGGCGATTCAACACGAGTGCACAAACCAAAAATTATCGAAGCCCTTCAAGGAATGTATATTCGAAAAGTAGCTGCTGGCAGTTACTTTTCAATAGCTTTGACTGCCAGTGGTCAAGTTTATACTTGGGGTAGTGGAGCTTGTTTGGGTTGTGGTGAATCAGAAACAACCTATTTAACGCCAACATTAGTTCAAGAATTGGCGCCACATATTATTATTGATATTGTGGCAGGAGATACGCATTGCTTAGCGTTAACATTGGAATGTGAAGTGTTTGCTTGGGGAAACAATTCTATGGGACAGTGTGGACAAGGACATGCTATTAATCCAGTTTTTAAACCAAGAAAAGTTATGAACTTGGAAGGAGTTGCCATTCGCCAAATATCAGCAGGTATTTGAAATAATATTAACTTTGTCCGTGAGTGTGATTCTGAACCAGTTCAAGGACTATTTGCATACGCATTCTTAAAAATAGTTCGTTGTTCGTAATCCACCAAATTCATTCGACATGAATTTAGATTTGATTCTTCAGATACACAAATTTTTATTAGGATTAAAAATTAGATTCTCTTAGCCATAAATAGTTTAACAGATTCATAAAATAATATATATACTTACAAAGACAACAGAATACAGAACTGCTGTGTAAAAGTATCTGCACAAATAACTGTTGTTTCTGGTTAAGTTTAGTTCTGCTGTTAACATTTTCCAATGTTTTTTGTATTTAATTTTGAAACTGCTCATGTACTTGACGATAATCCTAAATCAACTGATTTGTTATTGGTTCAAATGAGACCCGCGAAGAAGCTCCGGTTATCCGTCGCTTAAACTAATTTATACTAACATTTTTAATTTTTCAGGCACCTCGCATTCTATAGCATGGACTGCTTTTCCTATCGAACAACAATTTGTGATGTGGCATCGCCCATTTTGTGTTGATTTGAACGAGGAAACGTTTTCTATTTTAAAAGTATTTTTAGAAAAATACGGTGATAACTTTTACGCTTCGGTACCTCCGGTACCATTTAAAACAACAGAAGATCATCATAATTTTGTGCATTCATGTCTACGGCTCTTATCAATTCATCTTTCACTATCATTGAGCGGGGGTTTGTCTAGTTCTTTATTAGGAAGTCAAGCAAATGCTTTGAGGCATATTCTTTTTCGGTATGGTCAAATACTCAATATCAAAGATAAGTTTAAAGAAGAATATTTTTTTATAGTTTGGTGGATATTGACACTCCACAAGAAATTAAAACTACGGTTACCGAATTGTTAGTAATTGGAGCTCCATTATTATTACCACCTTTATCTGAACGAATGGAACTACTTCATACACTTCTTCCAAAACGAAAATCTTTGACTGCAGGCGAAAAATTATTGATGGATTTTATTTTAACTAGTTTAGAGGAGCATGAGCATGTCTCTTCTCTGCTGGGATATAATATAAATCCCGATTCTCCATTGGATTCTGAACCAGATCCAAATTTAGCTGTTATTCTTATGACAACGCTATTAGAAAATTTATGTGTTCACACAGTAAGTAAAATATTACTAATTTTTTAAAACCGTAGGACCATAATTTGAAAAGTAAAGGTAGTGAAAAGAAGATGCCTAGAAATTGTAGTGAATACTTTTTACTCTAAATACATATGCTAAAAAAGAATTTACGTATTCATTCCCAACCGTAAATGAACATTATAATCATTAAAATAATTAAAAATATTTGTTGTTTTATTATGTATGTTCCAGGTGAAAATAAAACTGTACAATTACGATACAAGTTCTGCGCAGTATACCATTATAACAACTTTTTGTATATTGCACGTAAATGTACGGTTTTATTTTTATGTGGAACGTATACAATAAAAAAAATTTTACTAGCCATTTGTAAAGTGAGTATGCAATAATCCTATCTGGGACCAGACTTGGTCCCAGATGGTCAACTATGATATTCTTAACTACCTTAAGTAATTTCAAATTATCATACAATCAAAATTCTTGAAAAATAACTATCCATTATTATGCTTTTAGTCAAAAATGCATTTCCTCAATTTCAGGAAGAACAACTCGATGAATTAGTACAGCTTTGTGAAAATAATACAAAAATAGAAAAAATATCGTCTAATTCACAAATGTTTGATTTAGATGATTTACTATCGTCGTTACAAAATCATTTATTGGCCTATTGCCTAGCACCGACGTGTAGTTTAGTAATGATGGAACATAGCGAAGAACTTTTACATCGCCATTTAAAAATACTATTTCCCTTGGCCACAAAAATATTTCAACGTTGTAGAGATATATTAGAAAAATATCCAACAGTTTTGAATCATTTAAACGATATTTTATTTAACTCCGTTGCGGGTGCGATGCTTTCAAAAATTCTACACGCTCTATTACTACTACAGATTAAACAAACGCAATCATTGCTCCAGAATTTGATGGAAATGTTAACACAAATGAGTAATTTCAATCGTTTGATTCCGAACATTAATATTATTGATAATTGTGAAATAGATGTAATTATCGATGAGGTTACACCTGAAAATAGTAATGGGTGGTTATGGATTTTGGATGCAGAAAGAGCATGTGCTATTGTGATCGGAAGGAATTTAGGTGAAATGATTTCGGGCTCGTTCATATCTAATCTAGAACAAGAATCTAAATATTGGTTGAACAGCACCATATTTTCACATGGTTTTGAAGTGTATGAGTTGTCGTCAGTTTATGGGCCTGTGATTAATAACGCCGTTATGCTAGCGAGCATAAAAAAAGCAATCATTTCACCTAGTAATAACTCGGAAGATTATGAATCTCTTATAACGCAATTTTATCCACCAGGCTTGCCATTCTACCATTTATGTTTCTCAAAAAAGTATAGAAATAACGAAAATCAATCCGAAATAGACCCAAATGTTACAGATAAAAATTTGTACGATGAAATGATAGAAACTGCTCAGATTGACGATTGGGACACTTGGGAAATAACTGATTCAATTTTAGAAAAAATAAGCCGAATATATTTAGTTGTTTTACTAAAACATACTGGGGCATTGTATAATTCAAATGAATCATTATATAGTATCTATGAATCTGTGTTTCAATTACGACGTACATTGATTGCAACGAAAACGTTTAAATCGCAAGAAACTCGAGTGAAACCAACTGAAAGTAATATTGATCCAGAAAGTACTGATACGGATGCAGATGATAATTCAGAATCAAACGAAAATAACGATCAAATCATTGCGAACAACTTGAATCAGTTCGATCAGTTTTGTGAAACGATTATCGACCGATGTCTGTTTCTTCTTATATGTATAAAAGGGCCTGCTAAATGCGTTCTGGATGAGGAAGATATTATCTTGTGCGAAGAAAAAATCATAAACGACATACAATCGCCGTTTATCGATTCATATCAAAATAAAGAAAAATCGAAGGCGATGAACAAAATTGAAATTGTATCCACCACTATTTTACGGTTCGTCACGAATGAACCAGATGATTCTGAGTTGTTAAATACGAAAACACGAGAAGGTTGGTGCTCGACACCGGGTAATCTACTAATTGCGATTCAGCAGCAACAGCTTCGAGGCGATGAACGACTTGCAGCATTAGAACAAATTAATGAAATTTTAACAGAAATTTTAAGTAGTACTCAAAATATTAGTTCGAATTCAACTGTTCATAGTACGTTGCAATATTTGTTGTGGGGTTGTTTTAGTTTTTGTGTTTTAAGTGACGAACCACAATCATCTAAGTTAATTCATTATCTACAAGGAATTGAGGGAGCTACCAGCTCTGTAAAACGAAATGTTAGCAAAAATATGCACAACATTTATAGTCATCTTATAAAACAAATTCAAAACGAAAACCTCAATAGTGAACTAAAACTTTTAATATTGTGTATTTTAAGTATCAAATTTCAACCAAAAGATATAACTTTAATTGTTTCTCATGAATTGTTACCAGTGTTAAATAGTATTTGTAATGGCACCGATATGCTTTCACCATTACCCAATACCAAATGGAATAAAACAATCACAGTAGCTACAATGAGACTACAGCATATTTTAGCTCTTTCTTGTAGTATCAATGCTAAATATTTAGAACTAGAAACGATTGGAAAGGTAATTGAAAAACTCTACTGTCAATTAGAACAATTATACACCAATATTCCAAACCATGAAACATCAGAAGACTCGAATAGTAAAATTACTAACAAAAGCCGTTCGCAAGAACGAAATTTAAGTGATTTTCTTGTATTCATAAGAAGTATCACAGCTAATATTACCATAAAACGTTTGTTAGTGTCGAAGAAGTGGATTCACTTAATTTTATCTATAATTGCTGAGTATGAGGAAACATTTAATAAGTTACCGAAAGTAATTAGTTTACGACCCAAATTGTTAGCATTAGAACTGTTAAGCTTAATTTTACCAGACTTAAAAGCGCCTGATATAGATATTGAATATCGTATTGAAATCATTCGGCAATTGTTTAATAGCTTGACGGCTAATATGTGGTTTATACCAGAAAAAATGGCTGAGCTTAAAGTGAGAGAAAAACAAAAAAAGCTTCAACAGAAATTGTTTAAAATGTATGCAAATCAGTTTGTCGCTGATGATTTCGATGAAGAAAATGTGCCGATTCCCGATGCTGGTTTTGATCCAGATCGTTGCGTTTCATGTACAGTTGAAGGAGGCCAAACTTTGATTCATAGTCCTGGAAGTCGAGGATATGGAATCGGTACGCGTCCAATCACTTCAGGATGCTACCAGTGGAAGTTTTTGATCGTCAAAGAAAGTAAAGGAAATGAAGGAACTTGCGTTGGAGTATCGCGATATCCAATCAAAGATTTTAACCATAGAACAACATCCGATATGTGGCTTTATCGAGCGTATAGTGGAAATCTGTATCATAATGGACAACAACCAAATTGTTTACCAAGTTTCACACAAGGCGATTATATCACAGCAGTGCTTGATATGGATGCAAAAACGTTAAGTTTTGGTAAAAACGGAGATGAGCCCAGATTTGCGTTTGAAGGCGTCGATGCACCCGAATTATATCCCTGTGTTATGTTTTATAGTACAAATCCTGGAGAAAAAGTTAAAATTACAGATATGCAAGTTCAAGGAACGCCTCGTGATTTATTACCGGGTGAACCAATCTGTGCACCATTAACTATCACTTTAGCAGAAGCTCATATTAGTTTGATAAGAAAACTACACAACTCAGATCTTTGGACGCAACAAGTTAATGAAAATATCTTAGAGCGTCTTAGTTATTCAAAAGAACTATTTCCTGCCAAAAGTATCAACATTGCAACAACTCCTGATAGTGATAATTTTCCAGAACAATCATACGAAGTTGAATTTAATTCAGAACAAATTAGTAAAGAAGTTTGGCCTGCTTTGGCTGTTATCGGGGGAATTGATCAAGGCCTAAGAATAGGTGGCCAATGTATACATCTGCCTACAGGCCAAAAAGGCATTGTTTTAGGATGCTTAAAAAAAGGTCTGTCACCAATTAAAGTTCAACTAGAAAGTGGTGTGGTTGACTGTGTTTTTAAAACTATCGAACCCTGTCCCTTAACACCATTCAACGGAAATAAATTGAATAAAATCACATATCAAAATTTAATGCAAATAATACGATTAAGCGGATTAACGGATGAAATAAAGTATCCGGAATATTCTTTAACTTCTGAAGAAGAAGAATATTTAAAACCATCTTCTAAAAGTTTTACATCTTCGGATAGAAAAAGATTTGGTTCAAGTGATTCTGTTCGAACAAGCTCCGACTCACAAATCACGCCGAAAGGAGCATCGAGTGATGTATTTAAAACAGCTTCAGCAAGAACTGTCGAAGCCTTAACCAATCAAATGGTTTCTAGTATTATTCGTGAAGTAACCAAACCAACCAATGATAAATTACCGACTACTCAAAGTGACCAATCAATGATTAGCAACACTTTTGATTCTGCATCAATTGAACAAAATCGTCAAATGGCGAAAAATGTTCAACAAAAACTTCTTAGCCATGAAATCATAGCGTTGCGCCTAGCATTTATACAACATGCAGCATTGAAAAGTCTTAATACTTTGCTGAAAAATAATTTTTTTGCTGAACTATTGTTAGTACCAAATGTTAATGCATCGAATGTAGAGAAAAAAATCGACGATGCTTGTACTAAAGACGCTGCTGATCAACTTGAAGAAGAAACTAATCTTAAGGCTACATTACAGTTTTTAATGAAAACTTTAATCAACAAAAGTATTGAAACGTGCAAATTAATGCATGTTGTAACATTCTTGGAATTGGAACGAACTTTAGGTGTGTTTCATTCAATGTATATTAAAAACGTGTCCGAAGAATCATTGGATGCATATGAAATAAAACGAGAATTGGACAAATTATTAAATCCGACAGGAACAGAGAATGAAACTAATACAAATCGACAGTATCATCTTCAACCTGTTCGATTGTTGCGTGGCGTTACTTTATTGCCACCAACAACTCTTAATTTATCTCCGTCAACACAAGAGCTTTCTGAACTAGCGACGAATGATATAACGTTAGGCAATTCATTCATGCATTCAACACCGATATCATCAGTTTTGCAAGGACCTGTACATTCTTCATCTCGAGTACAATCTCCCTTAAACGGTGTCACTATTCTCTTGGACATGGGTTTTACTTCTCGTCATATTCAACGTGCATTGACAGCGACTGGCTTTAGTTGTGAATTATCACCAGAAAATATCGCTGTATTGGCAGTGTGGATGATTGAAAATCCGTATATTGACAATCAAAGAGAGTTAACAGACTCAGAGGCAGTGGAACGTTTAATTCACGATTTACAAGCACCTCAAGATGGTTCAAGACCACAACAACCAGTCAACTTTACCGTATCCGAAGCGACATTGACAGCGTTTCGTCGAGGTTTAGGATCACGTCGAAGGCCATGTTCTGATATTCGAAACTATTTGGCAGGTCATAATCGTGAAAGTGACCGAACGCGAATTCGCGAAAGAGATTCTATAATAGGTTTATCATCTAGGGATAGAGAACCTTCTGAGAATTCCAGCCAGCAAGAACCAAGTTCTTCAAGTGCATCCCTTTCATCTTCTCTTGTTCAATCGAGCGTAAGATTAAACGATGGAAACGAGCATTTGGTTTGTATTATTAAATAACATGATGTTCCTTTATATACTGTTTTTAATTTTAGTTGGATTCAGAGTCAAAGCATATTTGTCGTATTTGCCGTCAAGTATCTCCTCATTTAGCAAGACATATGTTAACGTCACACCCTGGATGTGGAAGTCTCTGTGGTGTGGGTTATTGTGGAAATATAATGGGTACGAGTTTATAACATATAAAAGTAGAATATTTTATAACTATTTCATTTAATTTTTTTTAAAGGTTCCAAATATTTATTATGTAATGATTGTCAAAATAAATATAATCATCAGTTTAGCAGTCTTCCTAAATTGGATGGCTATTCTTGTGGCAAATCACGAAGCGCTGAATGTAGTGAAATTGCGAGACTCTTAGCACCAGATTTACTTGGAGAAATGAAAGATAAAGAAGGTAAACTTGGTTTTAAATTATTTAAATACTACTTCTATAATTTAGTTTTGTCTTGGATTAAATGTAACGTCACAATTGTATTCTTGCAAATATTCAGGCAGGGGTCAAAATTATTGCTGTAAAAATATACTAATGTTGAATAAGTTTCAGTTTAAGAATAAGTTAACGACACCCAAAGATGCCGCGACACAAAGATTGATGACCATTATTCTATATACCTAAGGTTATCAAATTGATCAGAAAAAAAATTTTTTTTTAATTTTTTGACCCAACTGACCAGAATAGACCCTTAAGGGGGTATTCTAAAAAATATGCATTTTGTAAATGCATTTATTGCTTTATGGCTTGTATATATATGCCATAATATGGTTTTCGGCAAGAAAAAAAGTCCTGAGAAAGAAATTAATTTTTGAAATTTTTTAATAGGCTTATTAACAATATAGTGCTGAAGTGTTTGAATTTATTATTAGTACTTATAAAGAATGGATTAAATATCCCTGCACTATATTGTTAATAGGTCTATTAAAAAATTTCAAAAATTAATTTCTTTCTCAGGACTTTTTTTCTTGCCGAAAACCATATTATGGCATATATATACAAGCCATAAAGCAATAAATGCATTTACGAAATGCATCGACTCATGACTGTTTATTACAAACCTGTCCCTAGATGACCTCATTTTGATAGTGAGCGACAACTAATTTCTTAAAGCGACTTTTTTTAAATGAAAGATGGATAATAAATGCACTAATAGCGTTTAAAAAAAAAGGTGTCACTTTAAGGGTTGATGTAAAAAACTACTCTCAAAAAATAAAAATAAAATTTTTCATCATTTATAGATTTACAAAAATTCTGAAAAAAATATATACTATGCGTTTTATCAATATCTACGAACAGTTTTAATTTCATGAAAAAATCTTTAATAATTTTCTAGAACAAAATTTTAACATCTGGGGTAGTTTCCCCCATAACTCCAATACAAGTGGGGGTAGCGGGTTAAAATTGTGCGACAATAAGTTTTTCATGAAGAGGAATCAGCCGCCGGAAGCATTTTCAAAACCCGCCTGGGGCACTTTTCTTATGGCTATTGAGCTAGATCCTTTCAAATTTTTATTTTTTGTTGGTTCATGCGATAGAGAGATATTTAAAGAATATTCATGCCAAATTTTAAGTAAATCTGCTGATTAGAACTTGAAATATTGTGGCTACCGCATTGAAAATAGTAGTTTCGAGAAAAACGCGTTTAAAGTTTCGGGTAAAGTTACATCCAGTGGCCATACAATGGTAGTTAATACTTACATTTTTTAAACAGCGATTCCTGGACCAAAAATAATAAAATTTTGAAAAACTTTTAAGGGCATATTCTTAAAGGTTTGAACTTTGAGAATAAGAAAGAAAAGAAAAATCGATTTTTTTCAAATTTCTAGACTAGAATTTAAAGCGAAAGCATGTTCATAGTGTAGCTGTGAGCACATTTAAAAATATAATTGGAATAATAACATCTTTCCTAGGACAAGATACGACCATAAGAAAAGACATATAAAAAGTTTTCATCTGACTCGAAGCATGGAAAAATGTTAATATAATTTTTTTTAATTACAGATGAAATCGAAACCAATGCACTTTCGTTAAGCTTAAAAGAAGTTGAAATAGCATCATTTGAGGAATTAGCCCCTTGCTTAGGATTATCACCGGCAATGCAATTTTCCTTACCTTTAGCGCTAACGGAGTCGGATCCGTTAGGTGCGTCAATTGTTCCTACTGTTAGCATTGAATCTCAACCAGCTCTAGTCTACGAATCTCGGTTCTTAGGAATGCAAGCAGCATTACTAACAGCATCTCAAGATAGAATTATTGCTATAAAACGACTGATTGAATCAAATCAAATTTTGATTTCTCGCTCAATTGTTATGAACATATTAACATTTTTAACAAGCAACAGCGTTTCATGTAACTTATCTGCGGGATTGCAAGCGATTGGCTTGACCGACATTCAAAAAGTGATACGTTTAATGAGCCTCGTCGCGTCTAATCGAGTTGAACTAAATGATGTAAAGGAAACCAATCTTAATAGCGATTTATCAACTCCATTTATGCATTTGATTCCTAATTTTTCACAATTAACGTCGCAACTTCCCTCAGTAACAGCAACTTGTTTAAACGCATTAAGTCTTGCGATTGCAGCATCCGCTCAAATTGACTCAGAATCATCGAAATTAGTCATTGATATCTGTGCGAAATATTTAATAGATATCGCTATGGGATTTATTCCAGCTGCTAAAATTAAATCTATATCCAATCAAATGACTTCTAGTCTTGCAGTAATTCAAGCCCTAGTTGGATTATTAGCTGAACATGGTGGTACATCTTTAGCTGAAAGTCTTCCAGAAGAGGTTCCTGTGAGTCCAATTGGAACTCCTGTTAGAAATAATCCTTTACAACTGATTAATGCTTTGGCTGCTTGTGTTTTATCAACTCGCTTGGACGCAGCTTTACGACAATGGGCTAGTCAACAACTACTTCGTTGTTTATCAGCTAAAATGCAACGATTGCCTAAATCAGTCATTGATGAAATTAATTTTGCTGATCTATCTTCATGTTTACCTCAATATCCGTTAACCCCATTAGATGGACATGAGCATAGAATAATTGCTATCAATTGGAACGAGAGTGAATCTAAATTAGCTAGTTGTGGTTATGATGGAACAGTGCGAATTTGGAATGGATCCAATACAGATCAACCGTATTTAGAACATACATTGGTTTTCCATAAGTCGGACAGTTTATACGGAGCTGAACTACAAGGAGAATATATGGAACACTTATCTTGGTCAACCTCGGGACAATTTATTGCGAGTGCCTTAGAAAATGTTGTTAATATTTGGCCCTTGTCGTCGTCAGATTCAGAGGGGAATGATTGTAGAAAAAATTGGTTTATTGAGACTTTGCCAGGAATTGTTACAACTATGGAATGGCCTAAATATGATGAGAAAACAACTTCGCAATATTTGTTGGTTGGCCAATCAACGGGGGTAGTTACCTTAATTACAATAACTAGCGAAATGTGTAAAATTACCGAAGAATTACCTAACTGCTCCAAAAGTTACAGTAAGTTTTTATTTTCAATAATTTGACTATTTTTATACTTCTTTTGAATCGGTGGCACCCAAAATCCCGATACCCATAATTTCAACAGCCATAATCTTGAAAGCCTAAAATACCGAAAACTCAAAATCCCGACAACATTATATTTCATTTGTATCGATCTTTTGAGGTAAAAAAAATTATGATAATATCGTTAGGAAATATAGAATCCAAAAATTAAATTTTTTAATTTCATTACAAAAATTGGGAATCGGTTGAAAAATTGCAGAATCGGGATTTCTATCATCTACCTTTTATAGTATGAACAATAGTAACAGCTGATGTATATTTTGAAAAAAAATTTCGCCCTATTTTCAAATAAACACTTTTTCACATAAAGTTATTATTTTAACCAAAATCTGATGATAATGGGAGGTTTTTGTTCCGAAAAATTCAGACTTTGGAAAATATTTTCGTGATTTTGCTCTTCTAATGTAGGTTATAATTTGCATGAGAATTTAAATATGAAAAAAAAACATGAATTTTTAATAATTTTTGAAGTGAAACTTCTTAAGCGGTGGTTCGATAATCGATTAGTGAACGATAATGGAAAGTTAAATGTCAAGAACGCTTCATTTTATTTTCGAATAAACCATTCTCTAACGATATCATAACGTTTAGGGGCCGGGGTTGGGGAATTACAGGCTATTGAGATTTTGGGTTTTATGAATGTCGAGATTTCGGGGTAGACCCATTTTGAATATATGGCCATTTATGTTTGAATTTTATTATATTAAAATGTTTTTATTACAGCTTCAGTGTGCTGCATTTCATGGCATAACAGCGAAAATGAGTTTGCTATCGGTTTTACCGATGGTACAATAAAATTTGGTAGTCGAAATCCAAACACTCAAACCGTAACGATCCAGATATATACGACACCTTTCACTGGAATGTGTTGGAATACAACTGAAAATGTGCTTGCCACATCAGATACAAGTGGTCATTGTAATATTTGGCAAAAAGTTGAAGATTCTTGGCAATGTTCCCACGACCTACCGCAATCTAAACCGGCTTCTAGTTTAGCATGGTCTCCAATTGTAGAGAATTCATCTCATATCCTAATCGTTGGAACTTTCGTTGGTACAATTTGTCTATGGTCAATACCCGCTGCAAATGGTTTATCAAAGAACACACCAAAACTTTTAACCGTAATGCAAGGTCATTCTTACAATCCAGTCACATCTCTAGCGGTACATGCAGAAGGAAAACTTTTAGCTTCAGGGAGTACTAAAGGTCCAAGTGGGTTAAATATTTGGTCGCTACAAGATGGAGTCTTATTGCAAACCCGAACTGAAAACGGTGGTGTTTCTACAAAAGGATTAACTTGGTTAGGAGATAATTCCCTGGCAATTGCATTTTCGCGATCGAAATCATTACATATTCTTAGTTACAACATGGGTTCTTATAAAAAAGATCGTGTACTCGCAGCAGCTAGAATAGCTTTACTGAAGAATGGAATCCATGGACTTAGACTTGCCCCATGCTTAAAAGCATTATTTTCTTTCTTACCTCAAATATTATACTGCCAACACACTTACGAATCTTCTAAAACAATTAATGGTGAACAACTATTGCATAGTATGTTTTTAAAAAATTTATCAACTCTAACAATAATGTTGGAACTTGATGACATTCTATGTTATCCTTCAACTCTTTTAAATCACTTGAACATGCAAGAACCGGTATCTGATTGGGAATGGTTACGTATTTTAAGTCTCGGAATAAGAACTGCCAATAGTATTGTCAAAAGAGAACATTTTCCAACTGATTTTATTGTTTTGAATAGCGACATTGATGAAGGGATTGAACCCAATCCGACTGAAAATAAAGTTTGGAGTTTACAAGTTGATGCTCAGTTAATGTCTTGGCTTGTTCAATGTCCGCATGATTGGCAAATCGGTGGTAAATGCCAAAGCTATTTGTGGGGTTCTGGACGTCATGGCCAATTGGGAGAAGCAGGACGGAAACCGCTCGTGCCGACATATGCTGAATCTTTTTCTGGTGCCCAAAGCATTATTTGTGGACAAAACTGTACTTTTGTTATTCAAGCTAATGGTACTGTTTTGGCTTGTGGAGAGGGAAGTTATGGTCGGTTGGGTCAAGGAAATTCGGATGATATTCATGCATTGACTGTCATATCAAGTTTACAAGGTTTTGTGATTGTCGCCTTGGCAACATCTTGTGGGTCTGATGGACATAGTATGGCACTGGCTGAAAGTGGGGAAGTTTTTTCTTGGGGTGATGGAGACTATGGAAAATTAGGCCATGGAAACAGTGATAGACAGCGAAGACCTCGACAAATCGAAGCTCTGCAGTGTGAAAAAGTAACACATATCGCTTGTGGCTATAAACATAGTGCTGTTGTAACAGCGACGGGTGCATTATATACTTTTGGAAATGGAGATTATGGACGTCTCGGTTTGGGTACAATTGAAAATAGCAAAACTCCAGTACGAGTTGTGGCTATAGAGGGCTATCAAATCGGTCAAGTTGCTTGTGGTTTGAATCATACGGTCTGTGTAACGGTAGACGGAAATACAATATTTGCTTTTGGTGATGGCGATTATGGGAAATTAGGTTTGGGACATACCATTGCAAAATCTTCACCTCAACGAGTGGAAACAATGTGCAATGTAGGTGTTAAGAAAGTTTGTTGCGGAACACATTTTACATTATTTCTATTGATCGATGGGCGAGTTTTTACTTGTGGCATGGATAGATTAAGTCAACAACCTCACGCTGATTATTTGCCACATCAAGTTCAATCTCTAAAACAAATAGTAATCACAGATGTTGCAGTTGGTTCTGAACATGTTTTGTTATTGGCATCAAATGGAGATGTCTATGGATGGGGACTGAATTCTGATGGTCAACTTGGAGTTGGCCACACAGCTTTCGTCAGAGAACCGCAGCTTCTACCACGATTATCAGGAAAAGGAATAAAACAAATATCAACCGGTCGTACTCATAGTGCCGCATGGACATGTCCACCACCTCCTCGCCAATCATCAAGTATACGAACGCCTCTTCGCTTTGGACTACCAACTCAAATTCCAGTACAATACGACATATTACAAGGCATCTCAATTAAAGCTCTTCATGCGCGTTTGAAGTATATTTACCGATTTTCTGAAGTACTTTATATGTGCTGGCGATTATTGCCACTTAGCCATCAAGACTGGGAATGGTTGCCTGATCCATTTAGAGCATTTTCTTCCGGATATTTACGTCCTATTCTTGCACCTCGTGTTAATATGCTACCTTTAGTTCGAAGTATTGGCCGGAGTATGGTACAAGGAAGAAACTACGGACCACAAGTAACTGTAAGACGCTTAGCAACAAAAGGACGACGATGCAAACCGATATTTGTCCAAATTGCAAAACAAATTGTCAAAATGCGTCCAAGTGAGCTACGTTTGGCATCGAGAGCATGGAAAGTAAATTTATTGGGAGAAGGTGCAGATGACGCTGGTGGTGTTTTCGACGATACGATCACAGAAATGTGCCAAGAAATCGTATCTGGAACAGTACCATTGTTTATTCCAACACCTAATAGTATCAATGAACAAGGGTTTAATCGAGATCGTTATTTGCTCAATCCAAACATGAAAACACCGCAACACATATCGTGGTTTAAATTTTTGGGTATTTTAATCGGTGTTGCGATACGTACTCGAAAGCCATTGGCGTTGCCGTTGGCTCCACTTGTCTGGAAATTATTGATCGGTGAACCCGTCACGGTGGAAGACTTAGAAGATACTGATGTATTATATGTGGACAGTTTACGAAGCATTCGAGATATTCATTTATCTGGAATTACAGAATCCACATTTCATGAAATAATTCCGTTAGAATGTTTTGAAGGGTTTAGTTGTACAGGCCGTATGGTGCCGATTGTACCTGGCGGTCGAAGTATCCCTTTAACATTTGACAATCGTAGTCAGTACTTTGAACAAGCAATCAAATTCCGTTTGACTGAAATGAATCTACAAGTGGCCGCAGTTATCGAAGGAATGGCTCTTATTATTCCAGTACCACTTCTCAGTCTCGTAACGGCTCATCAAATCGAACAAATGGTGTGTGGCTTGCCTGATATTAACATTGATATCCTGAAGAAAGTCGTGCGGTAAGTACTTATATAGACTGTCGTTTTTTTTTTTTTTAATTTTATCGCCACTATAATTCTTTTTTATTTTTTCTTTTATAGGTACCGAGAATTGGACGATAATCATACCTTAGTTAAGTGGCTTTGGAATATTCTTGAAAGTTTCACCAATGCTGAGCGAGTTTTGTTTATGAGATTTGTTTCAGGAAGATCTCGTTTACCAGCTAATCTAGCAGATTTATCTCAAAGATTTCAGGTAGGTGGAGGAACGTAAACTACTAAATAAAAATCACGTAGAATATGCAATTAAACTGTATACAGGATAATGCAACTTTACACCCACTTTCTTAATGGCATAAAATTTAAAAAAAAATAATAATTCAAAATGTAAAAACAAAATATTTAAATTTACTCACTTTAATGTCAAAATTACTATAAACAATTAAAATTACTTATGCGGCGGGGGGGCCCTTTTCAGTAACGAAGTTCTTTACGTTATTTTTCATCTCTAAACGCTTCCTAATTTCAAAAATAAAACCGAAACGAAACAATTTTTCTTACATTTTTTTTTTGTTTATTAAATAAAAATGTCAGTTTTCTTATCAAAAATATTAATATATTTAGGTGATTTCGCGATTGAATTTTAATTACAAAATTTGATTTATGTAACATAGATTCTTATAAATAACTATTTTTTGTTTTGTTTAACTTGTTTCTTTTTTTGTCAATTATTTTAATTTAAGAGCCGAATACATGCTTAATTTATATAGCAAAAAAAATAATTTAAAATTATATACTATACTAGTGTTGTAACGAATATTCGCATATTTTTTTCCATTCGCATTCGCAAGAAACGACGCGAATGTTTTTCACAAATCAAAAGGAAATATCTATGGAATGATAATACAGCTGAAAAAATGTTTTTATTTTTTTATTTCATTAAAACATTTGAATAATTAAATGATCAGGAAACAGTCTTGAGATAGACCACAAAACTAAAAATACTTTTTTATATTCTTGTTAGTTTAATTAATAATGAAAAAATCACAAATTTTTATATATATTATGAAAAGCAAACTTGAGAATTTAATAATCAAATTAGGTAGAAATATGTCTAATAAGTCTTGTTGCAATTTGTAGTGTAAGATTTGTACTTATTAAGCAGATTATTAGGCCAGTCAAAATCGACATAAAAAATAGCTAAATTTGCAAAACATGATGTATTTCTGATTTTTTAGTACCTATGTTGTTTGGACACATTAGGGCTATGTATGAGAGAACTACGAGGCTTACAGACCCTGCTCTACTTAATTAAAAGCTAATTAAATTGCCTACAAATTATATTCAAAAGTTCTGCTCGTAGGTACTATCAATGGTTTCGACGCAACTTCGGTACAAAAAAGGGCTAAAACTAAAATTTTTAATTTTTGAAAAAAACTGGTCTATTTTCAAAGTGTCGTAACTAAGTGACCCATTAACGTGCAGAGCTCCGGTTGGGCTTAACTTGTAACAAATTTGATGTTCTTAACAACCGTACAGATTAACTTTCGAAGAAAAATGTATGGATTAGGAGATAACAAACAGAATTTGAAACAAGTTCAAAAATTTCACGGTTTTCCCTGTATAAAAATTTTTCCACAACTTTTTGAGAGTTGTAAACTTGAGAATACATAGCTCTAATGGGTCCAAAAACCATGATAAAAATCAGAAATGCATAATGTTTTTTTAATTTATTGTGGATTTTGACTGGGCTAAACTAAGATTTTAATTAAATAATAAAATTTATAATATCTTTTTACAGAAAACCAAAAAACTATATTTTAACCAAAGTTAAACTTCTAGTATAGATATTCAAGTTGTTCTTACGCTTTAACTACCTATAGGTATATTTTTCCATTTAAATAATTAGCACACTCAAAAAAACAAAACAATGAATATTATTAGGATAATTAGCAGTTCACGCGCACTTTATTTGAAATTCAACATTCGCATTTGCGAATATTGGAAAAAAATATTTGCATTCGCGAATATGAAAAATCGGACATTCGTTACATTACTGTACTAATGATGAGAATGTATTCCATAATATCATAACGATTTTCATTTATTTATTTCATCCCAAATTCAGAATTTAAATTTTAATTTGATCTTGGTGGAGTTTGCACAACGACAAATCAGATTACCTCATTATTATTTTAAATTTATTTGACTTGTTCAAACTTTTCTTGATCCACTAAAAAGTTGATCAACTTAGTTGAAACAAAGGTTCGCACGAGGTTTTTCATTCAACTCTTGTCGATCAACTACAATCGGTCAATTAAAGTTGACTCGTGTGAACGCGCCGTAATGACATTGTCCTAGTTATTGCCAAATTTCCCGGATTTAAGTAAACTGCTTAGATCAATAACTATTTTATTTTATGTAATAAGAGAATCGAATCCATGCTCTTTTTAAATACAAAAAAATCAAATGATTATTTGGTCTGAATCTTGATTTGAATCAAAAAATTGATTGCCATTTGGTCTCAATGGCATTGTTTTGGTTATACCCAAATTTTCCTAGTTTGAAGTAAATAAGATTCAGTAAATATCTCAATCATATTATGTTATTTACTTGTGGAATCCATGCTTATATTTAAAAAAAATTATTGGAAATGAAAAGTGATGTCAGTTGAAAGGTAATTCTACTTTACTAAATATATCATTGCGATTTTATTTATTTGTCTAAAAATGTTTAAATTCAATTTCATGTTGGTTGGGTTAGCGCACTGACGAATCAGAATGCTTTAGAATATTTGAAATATTATATTTGCAAATATGGAAAAAAAATGAACGTCGCTTAAAGCGGAGAAATAGATTTTCATAAATACTCAAGACCGGTTTCCAAAATTAATGTTTCAAAACATATCATTTTTTCTATTATAAAAAATACTGATTAGGGCTCGTTCCCCCTACACTGTGGTTCTCAGGCTTATTGTACTCCTGTTCTGTTCATGTTTTCTTGTTATACAAGAATTCTTACTTATTCCAGGTTCAGAATTCTGCCTAGCAGAAGTAGTCCCTTGCAGGATTATGCGGATTATGTCTGTTTGGGCTTCATTTTTTCCATGCAGGTGTCGCCACTTTGTGAGGACTTTGTAGTCAAACATGACATGGATCGCGTTTTCCCGTTTGAGATACCCCCATAGTTTGCAGATGCTTCTCAGTCCACAGTATCTGGTTATCAGTCCCGTCACTGTTCTGAGTTGGTTCCTTCCCAGCCCATCAGTGACACTCCAGCCCAGTTATAACTCAGCAATAAACGAGAGGCAAATTCTCCCCATAATTCTCTTGCTGGGTTTCTGGCCAGAAATTTCCAGCCAGTATTTATTTTGGTGCTGTCTCAGCCGACTTCTCATTGCCCTTTTAACAGCAGATTTGGTGATCCCCACTCCAGGCTCTTGACTCACGAGTGAGGTTATCAAACCAGCCCTAGTTTAAGCATCAGTCGGCACCCAATCAAGTTTGACTCGGTTGTGCTTTGTCAGTTCCTCCAGGAGTTGACGACGCTCCAACATCAGCTTAGAGTTGATCGTTGTGTTGACAAGCGTTTCTAGCGCTGCCTGACTGTCAGAGAGAATATGTACGTTTCTATTTCGAAAGCCCGTATATCTAAATTTTCTCTGGAAATGAACCATTAATTTTTGCACAACATAAGAAAGCCTTAAGCCTGCCGGCAGACATTAATCGTGCAAATACGAGGCGCTTACAAAAATTTATTATTACTCCGTTAGTATTTCTTATTTCGGTCTCAAATTTTCATGGTATCTTTTCATTTTATTGGACATTTAAAATAAGTATTTTTTCAATCCTAAACACCAGACTTCTACCTTAAAATGAAAGTTAAAAACAAGTTATCGTCATTATTACCATTAAGTGCATTCAACCGTTAGTGGAATTTTTCCGGAAAATTTAAAATTCACACTTTTCTTAAAACTCTCAACACCAATCTAGTAACTTAAAAATTAAAAACTATAGATATTTACGAAAAACTGATGCCTAATTACCAGCAAGAAGCTTAAGCGGTAGTTTTCAATACCATTATAGTCTTTATACGCTTAAGTTTATCTTGTAATTTGTATCTTTTTAATTATCACGTTTTATTTATTTTTTTATAGATAATGAAAGTGGATCGGGCGACAGATGGACTTCCTACAGCACAAACTTGTTTCTTTCAATTACGTTTACCCAATTATAGTTCTCCTGATATAATGGCCGAAAAGCTTCGTTATGCAATTAATAATTGCCACTCAATAGATCTTGATAATTACATGCTATTGCGAAATGTGGATCGAAATAATCAACTTCTTCTGGACGATGATTATTAAAAATTGTCTATCCTATAAATTTGAAACTCAAAAATTTGAAAAGTTTATAATTTAAGTATTTATTTGCAATAAATTATTTTCTTTAACGTAATTAATAAATGTGTAAAAACGTATAAATGTTTATCAATGTACTTGAAGTAAATCAGTGATATTAAATAGAAATTGTAAATGTCTCTTAAGTTATTAATACGATTTTTCAGATGAAGTCAGCTCAATTTTTGATAATTGTTCACTATGTTTGCTCTTATAATTACGTTGATATCATTTTCATCCAAGTTTTGTTTGAAATATCTACTAAAAGTATTTGCTTAAGGGGTACAATGAGATGCACCCTTGGGTGTTTGTCTATTTATTTAACAGTTTATATAAAGACTGGTATGATATTATACGATATCCCTTACGCTTTACTATCTTTTATGTACACTATTCATAATGTATCAAACTTAGTATACATAAATATTTATCATTTTAATTTTCAATATCATAAAATATTCTTGGGTGAATACAATGTACTTATAATACAAAAATATTACAAGTAAATTGTACTAATGTTTGATATTATTATACACTGTTGTAAATTAACAAGGAACAAATTAATAAATCAATAAGATCTGAAAAATGAAAAACCAACCGAAATTCTAATTTCGCAAACATTCATTAACTTATTTTAATAATTCAGATAATAAATCAGCCTAAACTTTCTATTTTATGGACCCAAACAACATTTCTTAAATGAAATGAAAACTTTTGCATTTTAATCAAGAGAGGTGAATGGAAATTGTCAAGAGCATTTATTCTAATTATATTATCCCTCGCATTATCCATCCAATATCTCTTTTCCTTAAGGGGTAAATTTAAAAGGAAATTATGAATTGGAAAGGGGAAAGTTAAAGTACAAGGTGAACATTGAAATTTATGACAGTAAGAAAAATAAAAATAAATAGTAAATTAGGTAAATATTTAATTTGAAACTTTTGAACTAAACACCTTCATCTCCCTTTTTAATTATTAAAAATATCGTTGCTGTGTCTTGAGAATGAACTAATGGACTGAATCTAAAGGGGTTATTAATTAAAGAAATTAATTACATGATAAGTATTTAGAAGTTTTAATACGTCGGTAAGGAAAATAGACTTATTTTATTTTCAATTTTTAGAGATTATTTACATAATTCATATTTGTAGTTTATTTCATAGGTATTTTTATAAGTTAAAGTTTTGTTCGTTATCTTTTTAGTGTAATTTATGCGTTTGTTTTACTTTTTACTCGCTATTAATCCTGGAAGTTTTTAAGCTTTTTAACTTAAATTGAGCTTAAATTTAAGTTAAACTCAAGTTAAACATTTATATTTAATTGCCAATTATTGGATTTCAAAATTAAAACGGTATGATCTATTCGTTGTATATAATTTCTATATTATGTATTATTTACTTTACTTGATAAATCCTTAGGTAAGACAAACTCTGTGGGACAGATTTTGTAAATGAGAAATTATAAATCAAAAACTTTTTTTAGACTTGCAATAACAAAGTTTATTTTAAATACCGGAATATGTATAGCCTTAGCCAACGACTTGTAACAGAAATGCCTTTAATGCGACTTAAATATTAATAAGTATATGAAAAGTTTTATTTTATTTACAATTTCTTAAGTAGTGGCAGATAAATACAGTCAAACCTGAGTGAGTGACAACTGGATAGGTGAGAAAGCTCTATAAGTGAAAGTATTTTAACCTGTTAACATCTCTATTAGTAAGAAAAAGAAACCTTTAACGAGGAAATTGTTTTTCACTCCTAGACCTCTAAAACTGAGACTGCTACCTACCTGTAGCGATTACTGAAAGGGACAATAGAACGTATTTCATAATATATTAAAAGAATCTTTTTATGACTAATTATTAAATTTCGTGAAGACGCAAGTAACATAGTTTTTCTTTTCTAAAATTTTGATAAACAAACATTGTTTTTGTATTGCACCCTATTCGAACAACCTAATGTGTGTGTGAACCGATTTATTTGTCGAATTTACTGCAGTTGATTAGTAAATACGAGGGTCGTTTAATAAGTCCTCAGAAAATCTAAGTAAAGCATTCTTTATTAGAATGAAGAATTTCCTTAATTCTTAAAATACGGAATACCCCTTAAGATACTTTTACCCCAGAAAAATACATGATTTCAGGCAGATAAGTGTAACCTAATCCTGCTTTATTGGTGAAATTTTATACCAAAATATCTACAGCACAAAAGGCTTTTAAGGTAGGAATTTTTTTTCGAACAACTGCTATTTAACAGCTACAAACTGTTGTCAGAGACCGGCGAATTTGAAAATTCAAGAAAAATTTTGGACTTTCTTTGTAATTTGACCAGAGGACTAAGTACTAGCAAATAGGGCAACAATCTAGTCACAAATGTCATTAAATGGCCTAACAGTGGGAATCTTAAATTTGAAACAACACTCTATTTTTGTATGAACGACGTATATACATAATAATAATAATAATTATACTGTGAAACACAACAATCATCCAATTTCATGTGTACCTACCTACTTACCTAAATTACCTAAAGGTATCAGTCGGGCATTTTTTAGAAAGCTTTTTCACGATCACGCCCAAAAGAATACAAAAAATAAGCGACGGCTTGCGATCGTAACTTTTGGGAAGATGCATCTTTTACATCACAGTTTGTATCCATGAGCTAAATTATATAAATTTTCAATTGACATTGTTTTTATGTTTAAATCTTTTAAAACAAAAGTAATAATTTACTCAATGACCCAAAAATATCCCTCACATACAAAAACTTTTATAGACGGATCAGTCTTAAACGGGAAAAGTGGATGCTCAATGGTTGTTAATGATGAAATATGTAAATATCAATTACCCACCACTTTTACCATTTTTTGTGTGAAGTCTATGCTATTATTAAAGTATTACAAAACATAAACGGACTGGAACTAAATAAGGCCCTGATTTGTAGGTACTAATTCGAAAGTAACAGTAGATAGTCTCTCCAACAGAAACACTAACAATGAACTAGTCTAGGAATGCCAAAACATTCTCACATCTCATGCAAAAATAAGGACAATAACAGTAGCCTGGTTTCCGTCACATCAGGGAATAAAGGGCAACAAAAAAGTGGATGAGGGCGCTAGGAAAGCGACAAGCGAGGGACAACACACCGAAACTCTGACCACCTATAGAGACTACAAACGAGCCATCCACAACCACATCATGATACCGTGGAAATCTGAGTGGAAAACACGGAACACCAAACTGCATCGAACCCGAGGGAATGTTTGGGAGAGAAGGCCGCGACCTTGTAGTAGGTCTGCCCAATGTATCCTGGTCAGGCTGAGGATTGGACACGCCGCCTTTTCCCACCAGCACCAGTTAGAGGGATCCAATCCAAGACAATGCAGCCGATGTGGCAAAGCACTGACAGTCACCCACGTTCTCAGTGAATGCCCCTCACTTATACAAAAGGGATTCCCCCTTATTAACACCCATGAGTATAAAGCTACACTACAAATCGCATGGAAGAAATTAAGAACATTTTAAAAAAACATCAGCTTCTTGAATCTACTTAAAGACCTCTCTAAATAGACAGTCGCTAAGGACAGCTAATGTTGATGCGACTGAAAACAAAAAAAAAAACACCAAAAAGTAAAAATTCAATACTGTTGCAAATATACCTACTATTTATGATTTACATTAACTTATACGCATTCTACCACTATTGTATAAAATAGAAAATACCCGAGTAGAAATTTTAGACCTCTTTTGGTCCTAAAAACGATCTTCTACCCTTTTTTGAACCTACAAAGAGTAAAGTGAACCTCTTTTGAACCTACAAAGAATAAAATGAAACTCTTTTGAACCTCAAATCAACCTCATCTCGACCAAAACGATATTCCAACGTCTTCATTTTAACCTACATGAAATTTTTATTATATTTTGTGAAAAGATCGTTTCGTCCTAAAAAAAGTTTTATGATTATAAAACATAAAATATGGTTGTAAATTTCCTTTTTTTACAATACCTATTGCAAATATTATTTACTAATAACCCAAATTTTTGATCTCTCTCTTTCCTATACTTAGATGCTTAATATAATATTGTGTATTCTGGTATCCATTACTGGTTTGATCCTTAATCCTGTTCACTCTTGTTAAATTTTACTCAGTCTCTTGTTAACCGTTCGAGTGCTACACGAGTTATTATTCAACAATTGAATAAACTTATTTCACTATTTGATTATTTTTCAATATTGTTTATATCAAAAGGTCTAAAAGTGTAAATGTAAAAAATTTAAAAGTGAAAAAACCGAGTTTAAAAGAAAAAGTGTGAAAAAATTTTCTTTAATTTATTATCTTGAAAGTAATCAGAGAGATGTTATACAATTAAATAAAATTTCTAAAGAAATGCACATGGTCGTGTATATTGTGGATTATAATAATAGGAAATCCTGGAAAAAAATAATGGCAATGGCGACAATAAAGGAGCTGGTAAACAAGGACAAGAAAATTAAGAATTAAGAACCGATATTTAATATATGTAATATTCTTATTACTTTTAAATTTATCGGTAATATTAATGAAACTTGTATATATAATGAATAAAAAAAACAAAATATTAAAATAAAAATGTTATTCTTTTTGAAAAAAAAAACCCTACCAATAAAACAATAAAAAAGAGTGGAGAAAAGAGGGAGAGAGGTTCATTTGAAAATTTTTCTGTAGACCTCTTTTGAGCCTAAACATGGTATTTTGTCCGATAAATGCCACTTGTAGGTTCAAAAGAGGTCTAAAATTCAAATGCAAATGGTCATGTTTCAATCTACTTGAACCTCTCATAGCCCAGATTTTGAGGTCGAAAAGATGTCTAAAACTTCGACTCGGGTATTAAAGCAAAGTAAGTACATACCTATATTTCCTGCGCATCACAAGAAATATTTAAAATCTCAAATAAAGCAAAAAGGTTAATTTTTAAATGAATACACATTTAAAAATTGAATATATACTTAAACGAGTGTTTCAATGAACTTATGAATAGCGACTTTTGAGGTTCGCTGAACATAAGTGACAAACTAGGAGAACAAAAAAAAAGGTTCAATTAGTTGAATTTCGGATAATCGAGCTTTTATTGCAAATGGTTTGTTTGTAAATGCGCCTATGATTACGTACAACTACATTTATTTTATAATGAGTTTCATTATCAATTAATTATTATGAATTGTTTTGAATTTGCGAAACTACTGTTTTTTGACTGGATATTAGGTATTGATAATAATTTATGTAACATCGTAATAAACCAATATTTAAGATTCACCTACATTGTACTCGTACAATGCAGATACTTTACCTACACATTCAAAAATGGCAACAGTACTGGGAAGCTAAAAAATTATATTCTCAGTGCATAACTAGCAATGTAAAAATGAGCTGTGAGGACAACATGGTTGGTTTAAAATACGAGTACCCATTATGGATGATTATGGATACTCAATCTGCTAGTGACGGGGTTGACTATAAATTAATCTGCACTCTCCAACAACGCAGTTGTAAATTTTCAAGTGAAAAATCAATTTTGAAAAAAAAATATTATAGGGTGATTAAGCGTATTTCTATAATTAATACAAGTATATGCTCATGTATAGTGCAACAATGCAATAGAACAACAAATTGGAGGACATTGTTCAAAAGTTTTTAAAATCAAGGAAACTTTTTCTCGTAGTTCTATATTATTAGATATATTATGTACAGGGGTTAATGGTTGTATTAACTGAATGTCATAAATCTATTATAATTTCTTCTTTTAATATCGAATACTTCCATTAAACTTATTAGTAATTTTCTATTTGCATTTGGTAAAATTACGAAAACTTGTTTTATGTAACAGGTAAGTAATGCATATGCAGATCTCTTTGCACGTGATTATAGGAATGTATTTGCATGTGTATGCTTATATTAATTTGCACTAATGGATCCACATTCTGGACACCATTTACATAGTGAATGAATACGCCCGGATTTATACACCATTTGTGCATTTAGACATTTAACCCATTTTCCATATTCGGCAATTATTGATAGAGGTAGTATATTCCCCAATACTTAATACATTCTATGTTTACAATAGTTGTTTTCAATACAATATTTAATGGAAACATCTAAATCAATAATTCACAACTTCTTAACATATTATATTGCCAAAAATTTTATTGTTGATGCATTTTTTAGGTAATTTAAAATTTCTGATTGGTGTCGAAGTGCTTAATACAGCTCATATTATATAAATGTGAAGCAGATTTATAAAATATATTCACATATATGTGCATTCATCTTAGGAGAGTGAAGAGACAGATAACGTCAAGTGAGTTTTCATGTTCGTCTACAATTTGATTAGAACGATCGCAGATATACATATAGAGTTACACGCGCCTCTTTGGCCTGGCGTGTACTCCATATTCTATCATAGCCGATTTTCTCCTTTTTCGTCTTCTAATCTGTCAGAGAAGGTAAGATTTTTCTTGATTAAATTACCGTTAAAGTTTCAAGCTTATTCACTTCAGACTTGAGACTGGAAATATCCACGAAGTAGATCCAGATAAAATGGATTTTCGATAAACTTAAACCGACTAAATAGGGTACAATATAAAGAGATCTAAACGTAATTTAATGATAGACTTACCATTGAAAGTTATTTTTGAGGCGATAACTTTATTGTTAATATGAACGTTAAAATAACTACACAAAATTCAAGATCTATATTTACTCACTAAAAATAGAATTTCTAAGTTTCATGTTTTTTTTTATTTAAAAATAAATATAGTTATATTATATTAAGTATATCGTATTGTACATAATACATATCGATACCTTATTACAGCTCTCATTGACTTGTGTGAGGTTATAGCTTTTACTTTTGAAAAGTTTTCTTCTCAACTTAGTCTATACTACAGCTACTTTGAAACTATTGAATAGCTATAGAGTCTTATAAACAAACCAATCGGATGATACAAACGAGTAGTTCACTTTAAATGGAGTGAATGCATGAGCGTTCAAAATGGGACGTTCTTCGTCGGTATTTATCTAATTATTCGGTCTGATAGATTTTGAAAATTGTTACCAAAACTTATTTGCCACTCATTTGTGGTATTATTGCCAACAAAACAATTATTTCTTAATTTGGAAATCAGTTTCACCAATTAGTAGCTGACACTCGCCTACATTGCTGAGGATACCTAAATTAAATAATTGATTAAAAATAGGAATTCATCAAGTTAAGTAGTTGGACATTTTTTTAAAATTAATTGTGCTTGATATTTTGACTTGTAATAACTTATGAAATCAACATTTCACTAGATTTGATATAAAGATGTTAATTTTTCACTCGATTTTCACCTAATTTCAAGTAAAATTTAAATCAAGTTTGAAATTCAAGTCTAAGAAACTTTGTTATCAATTCAAGTAGTGAATCTTTAATTAAGATCCACATATCAAAATATAAAAAAAATTTTTCACAAGAACTGTTAATTTTCCAGATTAATAATTGATAACTTGGTGTAGTTTCCACTTTCCAGACCTAAAATCCAAAGTAAGGATAAGATTTAAAAGTTAGTTCATGAAAATACATTAAACTATTTTTTATAAAAAAAAAGTGTGAGGCTCATTAAAACACCCATCACTTATTAGCAGTTACGGAGCGATCCAATACTACTTGAAGACCACTGATGAATATTGGCAATCGAAATACTGGGCAATACGTCAAAAAATACGATTGAACTTTTGCTTAAATTTATTTAAGCAAAAGGTATATATATACCTTTATATAAATTTAAATATAAATGTTATAACTAAATATGACTATTTAAATCAATTTTCTAGCGTTTTTATTTTCATTTTCCTCAAAGTATATACCTACACATATTTACTTTTAATTTTCCAGCCGGTTGGAGTTTGTACACTTATCAAGAATGCCATTGGCTTAGCAACCGTTGAGCTCAGGAGCACTCAGGAGCCTCAGGAGTAAAAGTTGACTTTGACATTTGTGAATGTTGTCATGTTTTATCCCGAATTTCCTCGGACTTAAGTCGATTAGAGTGAATGTAAGTGTTTTACTGTTAATTGCAGAATACTGATTAATTGTTTTGAATAAAATACATCAAGGGTATTCTGACATTTACATAGTGTGATTATGAAAAAAGTAACCAACTCAAAGAACTATGGAAGTACTAAGCTCCGCGCTGGAAAATTTGGATTTCATCGTGGATTTTCTTGCTGTAAAACAATGTATGGTATTGTATGGTATGTTTTGGATATTAAATTTTTATTTACTTCATTACTTAAAAATGTAACTGTCAGCTTGACAACTGGACAGGGCTGTTTTTTTTTCTTTTATAAAATTAATTATAAGTAGGTTGTAACGAAATTCAAAATTTCGTCTACTTAAGACGAAAAGAAAAAACAGTTTTCCTTTTTATTTTCTTTTACTAGGTACTATACAGTAAATGAAGTATTGTAATTGAGTCGAATTTTCGAATTCAAACTTTCACTGAGTCCAAAAAAGTGGTTTTTAGAATCATATGTGTGTGTGTCTGTGTGTCACAGCCATGTCGTAGCTTTTCCGAATTTTACCAAACCTGGTATGTAATTTTGCCTTCATATTATATCTAGTTGGGCCATGAAGCTTTTCGTTGAAATCAGTTAACCGGAAACTCCGCTTTACTCTATGGGTATTTGAGCTTTTTCAATTTTTTATGAAAATGGCTTCAACGATTTTCTTTAAACTTGCTATAGTTCTTGGACGCATTGATGCCTACAACCTTTATTTGAAACTTTTACACATTTTGAGTCATCGTTTTGTGTGAATTAGTTGTTTTATCCATTATTTAAACATAGATAATTCTAGATGGACTCATCTCTATAGATTTATGTAAATGTAATTTGCAATTAATTTCGTACGCTTTGTAACCTCGTCTGTCTATTTGATTATCAAACACTCGGTGGACACACAATGACAAATAATTACAGGTAAATAAACGTGTATTTATCTCTTGTTCGATATTCGGCAGTCTCTTAAAAGCATATTAAACAATTATAATCAAACAGGTTGTCGTACGACTATACGATTTTTGCATCTATTATATGTGAGACTATTTTCGTAGAACGGTAAACTTATTGGGTAAAGTTATTAGCTTTGATTGAATCCATTTTAATTAAATATTTATAAAACCGCTGGCATTTCACCTACTTGTTATTTCCGTCTATACTATTAAGTAAAAGTTATTCTCTGTGTGTGTAACTCGAACTTTAATTTTCGACGAATATAGACTCGGTAAGCGTTTGTTGAGAAGTAATTTTAGCGTCACTGTCATTCAAAATTATAATTTCGGTTTAGTAATTTGATATCTGCCCAGAACTGAAATTGTCAGAGTTTTACTTATGCAAAATGGAATGAGAGATTAAAACAAGGGAGATGAGCACGGTGTGCCCCATGTCAAATTTCTCATGAAATTTTAGACATTTTTGAACTTTCCTCTCGCACCAGAGTAAACATAATGATCTTTATTTATTTTAAAGGTATCAAGAGAGGTATTTTCAAGTTTGTAATGTTTAACAATACAAAAAATTAAGTTAAATTTTGAACATGACAATATCTTTGTGTTTTTTGTATTGTTGATGGATGGATGAATATCAGTAGCTACCCATATCAGAATTAAAGCTATTTTGGTTGAGTTATGACATTTATATTGTTTTCAGGTTTCAGATTTGACACATGCCAGTTGGTTTATTTGGCAGATATTTCTATTCCCAGTCCCGAGTTTCACTTCCACTATGAAAACGATAATGAAATAAAATCGAAATCAAACCTATCGTTGAGTTCTATTTATTTATTATATTTGCGTTTCAACACTTAATTTGATTTGTGTGTTTTTTTATTTCATATATTTCTATCAATATATTATTTTTCCAATCGTAGATTCTTAAGGAGAATTTTCTCGTTCCGATTGGTTGGAAAGCTATAAACAATGAATGCTTTAAATTGAGTTTGACTGCATTGGCTTTAGTCCCGTTTTGTAATAAACTTCTCTGTGTCATTGTAGTAGATTGTGACAAAGCAATATAAATCGGAAATCGCAGAGTATTCGAAGTTTTCGATATGTTTCGACGTATGAAAGGGCGTTGTGTGAATATTTGTATGTGTGTGCTACGTTCGCGAGAAATAAAACGCCCCAAAATCTGTTCGATACAAATAGGTCTGTCGAAATAAGCCGTTTTATAGCAGAGAGGCGACTTTACTTATATTGTATGTAGTATACACGAGCATGTTCTTCACCCTCACGCTCAATCAACCGTTAAATTTCACGTTTGATTTCATTTGAAGAACTGTTTTTAAGTTGTTTTCTATTACATCAATAAGTAGGTCCCACAATTCTAATTCTTATGTTATTTTAAAAACATACTTAATTCTTCTATTGAAACTTCTTATAAAATAAAATGTCCTTTATATTTTCCATTGGATATCTCACACGTTAACTTTTGGTCAGGAAAAGATTTCAACAATTCAATAACTTACCATTTCCGTCCAGAAGCGTCATATTTTCAGTTAAAAGTATTCATTTCCTTAGGGTTACGACCAAGCTAATCACAGCAGAAGAGAATTATAGAGGCCATTCCAGAACTGAAAACCCCCAACCGAGTTTTGTAATCTGTCGAAGCTTATCGTCCAATAATTATTAAATGTATAACGCATGAATAGAAAGGGATGCTGAGGAAATTAAGTTTAAGTGCTAATAGATCAATTGAAGCGAAAATTAAAATTTCAAATTCAATTGAAAAAATAATGCATTTCCAATAGTTAATTTCGTAAACAAGAGTGGTAGTAACAAGTTTATTGCATCTATTCACAGATGTAGTAATATGTTGGAAGCTTTGTCGTATCTAGTTTTGAGTTGATAACTAATCGAATAATGTTCTATACTAGAACAATACAAGCTTCTTGTCTTGTATATTTTGGCGTATATTTCAAGAATGAAATGTGGTTAGTTGAAATTGTGGTTGCTTCAATCGAGAAAGGTAACACTTTCGAATAAAACTCGGTGTCAAGTTTGAATTGAATTTCATACATGTCTACATACCTTCATACATACAATTTCTATTCAAATTGAAAATTTTGCCGACTCGGACTTTCTAACATAGTAAAGAGAAAGACCCTTTTCAATTTCAATACTGTGAAAAAATACCGAATTTTAGTTTTGTTATTTATCACTTTACTATTAATCTCATCTATATGAAAACTGATTCAAAATAATCGATTGCATGACAAAGCACTTCAAGCGTCATGATAAAATATGATAATAAAACATCTAGATGATTTATCTAGATGATAAAATATTCTCTTTTCAAATAACATAATAGTTATAAAAAAAATGATAAGTAGTCCACTTGATGGTGCAGCGTTTGGGTCAGTTGATCTCCACTCTACGCGTCAGTAGTACTGGGTCCAATCTCCCTTGAATCCTTTGATTTAAGACTTTATGACGTACAGAAATTTTCTGTATTTAAGACAGTCGTTATATAACTTATTCAATTTTCCAATAAAATGGTTTGATTAATGAATAATGCAACAAAGTCAAATCTTACAATTAGTGAAAATTTAACTATTCAAAAGTAAAACACATAATTTTTTATTTAACATAATGCTTTATTTTATCTTCTTAACTATGTATAGTTTAAGACTAGAATCTTCTAGTCTAGCTATTTCTATCATCAATATATCCCTAAAGTAAAAATGCAATATATACAAAAACTAAATATATTAGTTCATCGAAATATATTTACCTACCTTTTGTTATTATTAGGTCAGTGTTTTAAAAATCAAGAACTTTTTTAAAAGTTTTGATTTAACTTTTAAAAATCTAATTGCAATTAAAAATAATAAAGCAATAGTTTGATTTTTCTTGTAAGAAAGCAAAAATAAGTCAACACAATTTTTTTAAATCATTACTTTTATTTATTTCTTTTCTTTTCAAAGAGAAAGTTGAAAAGAGACTAAGTTTTTCTCATTGAAAGAAAAATTAATTAAAATTTTCCCTCAGATAATAGCATTCGTAATTATTAAAAAATAATTTCTGCGAAAAAATTTATTAATAACTATAGAGATATAGAGATGAAGCCTGTATTTTCTTGTTTTAAGAAAGTAAGTAATTAAAAAAAAATTGCAACACATAATTCTAATGCTACGAACAGTGTTGTAATAATTATTTTTAAAATAGTGAAACGATTTCTATATATACTAAAGCTTTCCAGTTATGTATATTAAAGTGATACAAAAGTTATGTTTAATAGATGACAAAAATGGACAAACTAAACAAAATTTAATAAAAATATATGTAGGTAGGTACCTACTCATATTATTAATATACTTTCAATTTAACAAGATTATTATGAGTTTAAAAGAAGGGATATCTTTGCTTTAGTGATATAATATAGTCAAAATATTTACTTAAAAAATTCCGTCGCTTATGAAGGGGTTTCCATTAAAAACTATGTTTTTAAATTAAATAAAACACAAATTTATTTAGGAGAAAATGTAATAATTGATATTTATGTTTCAAATAAGACATCATTTAGGTGGCCATCTTGGTTTTGTTTACAGTAATATATTCGAGGAACCTAATTTTTGAGGTCAGTTCCATTAGCATCCACTAACGCATCAGCATCAGAGTACCACGTAAAAACGTTCTTGAAGGTTAGTTAACAGTTAAATTTTCTATAAGTATGAATTTGTAAAAAATAAATTTTTGCAATAAATTGATACCTAACATTCGTGGTGTGTTATATTGCACCATTTCGTTGAAATATAATATCTAAATCACAAGCGTTATAGTCAGATATATTTGTTACACTTCTTTTAATTGTGTTTGAAAATAGAGGATTTCTTTGTGAGGATACAGTACTTCATCGACTATATTGGGAATTGTATTCTTGGTTCCGTCTTACAGTAAAGGACGTGTGGGTCAGAATAGTGGATCACTACCTTTGGAGTACTATCTGGATGTAGATTGGATGTGAATGTGGGAGAATTTTTTTAAGGTCGATATTTCTTTTATATTTAGTTTTCGCCTTTTTCAAGATTCTAAAAAGTAAAAACTATTTACACTTGACGTAAAGCACAATGCAGCCTACCACCATTATTGCTTACTGATTGTAAATCAAAAATAACGTCGACTAGTATATTATTTATTTGTTTGTTTAAAGTCACTTCAACGGCATCATTAACGACTACCTATAGTCAATTTTACAATGAGTATCTTAAAACTTTTTTTCAAATACTAACTTACAATGATATTCAATTAGTATTTAGTTATTTATTCTTGGTATTATTCGTTAAAAATGACCCAAAAGTAAAAAAGTTAAGGAAAGATCTATTTTTGTTGGAAAAAAAATTAACAAACGTCGTTCGTTAATTTTGGTCTATTTAAATACATTTATCATTGCTGAACTATTAAAAATCAAAGATTATGTAAATCAAAACAAGTCAACTTTATGCATTTCGCTGTGTTTATTCCATATATTTCTGAAGCCACTGGATAGAATTCGAAAACTTAATTTGCATAATTAAGAATAAGAGTATTGGTATTCTATACTGATAGTTATCGTAAGTAACTCGGAAGTTGAAATAGAGGAATTTCCAATGATTTCCTCTAAGGTAATTAATAGTCAGTTTTGGTGTTATACAGCCATAATAATGCTACATTGTGTCTAAGCGATTACCTTCAAGTTTTTTTTTCCAGAAATTTAAATTTGGAACTTTTTTGAATACTAAGTACTTTTAAAATAAATTCAATATTTCAAATTTAATGATTAGTTATTAAATATTAACCATTTTAAAAATATGTGTAATAATTAATAAGTTAGCAAGTTAATATTACAAAAATTACAAAAACATGGAAAAGCGTAGTTCAAGTGATATTTATTACACAACCAGTAACGTAGTAGTAATTAATTAGTCTGAACTCTGTATTAAATTAATAAGAAATATATAGTTTGACTCGCAAAAGAGGTCAATTACCTCTTTTATATAGCTTTTTGGGTTCTCATGGCTGCATTGTATGCATTATAATATTACAATAATATATCTATTTGGAAATTATTTCTATTACGTATGCTAGGCACATACACGCTTACTACACATGCATAAATGTCAATTTTCTTGCGACTGAAAATGTCGTTTTTCCATTTGTATATTTGAGACGCGATTATATATGAAACGGGACAAATTCGTGGAACGAACTATATAATCATAAACGTGTAATTTTGTAGCATACGATAAATAAAATAAAATTACCCTTTTCCATTATTATTAATCCAAGCATTGAAAGATGTCGGGTAGCACCGGGTTTATAGGTACTACAATATAGTATATACTACGTTCTCTAAAAGAACTTAACTTCAGGTACCATCGTCATCACTGATTCGTTGAAAAGAGAAATTGTAGATTTCATATAGAACTACGAGTACTTAAAATAATATTTGCTTACTTTGTCTGCCTTATAATTTTTGTATTTCCTTGTACTTATTCATATGTATAATTCTGATATTATAACCAATGTAGTTGAAAGCTCTCGTGTTTACATTCGAGTATATAGCTATATAGATGTTCATATTTAATTCATTTTATGATTATCACGAAACCATCAACTTTACATTTATGTAATTGTAATTTGACCATTTTCATTATCATCAGCACAATCATCGCCATTGTTTGATAAGATCGGGCAAGTAGCACTATGATATTACTTTTTATCTAGCTTTAAAAATTAAAAATTAATTATGTTTACATATTGAGGCCATACGATTTTTATCCCCAAGTGAATATGAACATATACATTTACCGTTCGCTTCTCTTTTATACCGATTACATAATAGGAAAATACGGGAGACGTAAAATGTAAACTTTTATGATTTTTACGCCATTCGAATATATATTACACGTCGTATATAATGTGTGTGCACCTTAGATGGTTATATATAAAAGAAACGATTGAGTGGTATCTATTGCTGGTGAGAATAAATGGCATGATGTGGTACAAAAATGAAAAGAGATGGGAATGGGATTAGTACCACCCTGTAATATCATATTCATATGGCGTCTCTATTGCGATCATATTGATGTAGGTATATAACATTTTGATAGGGCTAAATTTGTGCAATTTTACTATACTTATGATAGGCCTATGAATATTACGAAAAAGGAACGCACTATAGCTAATAATACACAATTTTATCATAATTTTCATACTAAATTTTGATTCATTTTTACTCGCTTTAATAATAAATAAATATTATAAAAAAATGAAAAACCGACTTCAAAATATATAAAAATTCTTAAACAAAAAATGCACTAAAAAGTAACAAAATAATGGCGTATCCTTGCAGTATCTACAACTTAAAAATTATTAGGATGATACAATGTACAACTATTGTTATTTTTGGAGTTGGTGTCAGCCAAGGAAATACGACTATATTGGTACTTAGCAAAAAACGAGAATACCTTATGAAAATTATTTTTCAAATGAACTTTTAAACAATATACTTGAACTGTAACAATATCTAGCGACCTTTAAACTACAAAATACCAATACCAACTAAACCTTTTTAAAATTTTTACAAATTACTATTAATATTTATTTTATTGACTGACACCAACTCCAAAAATAACAATAGTTGTACATTGTATCACCCTAATAATTTGTAAGTTGTAGATACTGCAAGGATACGCCATTACTTTGTTACTTTTTAGTGCATTTCTTGTTTAAGAATTTTTATTTATTTTGAAGTCGGTTTTTCATTTTTTTATAATATTTTTTATTTCTCGCGTTTTAGTGATCTGAAGTTTGATAACTGATTTTATTTTCTTGAAAATGGTTAACCTTCCAAACGCGCTGCTCGTATGAGGCAGCGCCGTTTAATATTAAAAGTTACTACATCATCCATTTTTGCTCTTAAGGGTTGAAATTTTTTACTTTTAAGTGTAATAACAAAACTAAGTGGATTACTCTTTCCAACAGAAAAAAAATTATCAAAATTCGGTTAAATGTCACTATTTCATCTCCTATTTTCATTCTTAAGGGGTGGATTTTTTTCTTCAAATTGAAATTTGAACAATTTAAAGGTACGTTGTACGTAATAGAAACAAAATTATTAAAATCGGGGTAGCCATCAAAAAATTATAATACTATTTCAGCTCTAATTTTTAACCCCTTATGAGTGGATTTTTTTTTAAATGGATAGGAGATTAATTTAAGGTTGTGTTCTACAAATAAAAAAAGAATTATCAAAATCGAGCTATCCAGTAAGAAGTTAATATTTCATCCCTTAGTTTTCAACCCCTTAGAAGTGGAAGATTTCCCTCAAATTAAAACTGGACCCCACGAAAAGCACCAGCTTTCAAATAAAAAAAGAATTATTAAAATCGAGTTATCCAATAAGAAGTTAATATTTCATCCCTTAGTTTTCAACCCTTTAGAAGTGAAAGATGTTCCTCAAATTAAAATGGGAACACACGAGAAGCACTAGCTTTCAAATAAAAAAAGAATTATTGAAATCGAGCTATCCAACAAGAAGTTAGTATTTCATACCTTAGTTTTCAACCACTTAGAAGTGTACGATTTCCTTCAAATTAAAATTGAGCCACACGAAAAGCACTGGCTTTCAAATAAAAAAATAATTTTCAAAATCGAGCCATCCAATAAGAAGTCAGTATTTCATCCCTTAGTTTTCAACCTCTTAGAAGTGAACGATTTCCTTCAAACTAAAATGGGACCATTCGGGAAGCATCAGCTTTCAAATAAAAAAAGAATCATCAAAATCGCTTTACCCAGTCGGAAATGCTGAGGTAACAAACATAAAAAAAAAAAAAAAAAAAAAAAACATACTGTCGAATTGAGAACCTCCTCCTTTTTTAGAAGTCGGTTAAAAAATTAAAATATGTTCTCTATAACAAAGGCTATTATTTCAATTTTATTTAAAAATATTATAATACCTTCATATTCTAGTATTATAAAGTTGAATCAAAAGTTTCCCGACATCAAATTTTAATTTAAATACAAAATTTGGTCTGGAGATAATAAATTAATTGAAATTAAGACATCATAAGCTTAAAAATATAATATTGTTTAAGCGTTCAAATTCGGGTCACGGATTGGTTCGAGTATAATAATTTATTATTGTTTAGTTGATTACTTAGTCCGGGAACTTTTGAAATTTATTAAGGTTAAAAGTTCTGTTCTGTACCTACCTACGATTAAGTACGTTTTAGGTGATAAATTTCCAAGTAACTTTTACGTGTGAATTATTTTCAGTGATGTTGAATATAAATTTTCCGTACGACTCTATGAGAAGATAGCCGAAATTATTATGGTTGGTGTGTTTACATGTTATGGTTTTTGATAAATACTTAGGTTTTTTGCGTATTTAAATAGGAGAGCTAATTGAAATTTGGTTTTAATAAGTGTAATACATTGCCCATTGTACTATATTGTGAAAGGACGCAACCAACCTCGTCATTCAGGGGTTCACGCACGCGAGCTTCAGACGGGCACCACTGGAAATCATAATTCACTTGCTGTAATGTGATAATAATTACGACCTTACTGTTAGATAACTTAATTTGCAATGAAATATGCATCTGTAACGACTCTAATCTCGGAATGCATGTCGACTCATGGTTCTTGTTCCCGTGTGCATATTTTACGACTGAGTTTTGATGCAAAAACAAAACATAAATACACTTATAAACAATTTAAGATATAGTACTTATGGAATTCTTAAAAAAATGGATTACCTAAATAAAAAAACATAATGAAACTAAACTATAAATATTTATAAATAATGGAAAGTAATGAAAAGCTATTTTTGAATGAGTAATTAAGTTCCATAACGCGTTTACAACGATTGCGCCTTTTACCGTTGTTTTTTTGCTATTTAACAAGTTTTCAACTATTTAAGCGACTTTGATCCATCTGATTTATCTTTAAGGACTTACGTGATCTTTAGTGTCATTGATGAGGTTTTGAGAAATATTATGACTGTGATTAAAGCGAAAAGAACATGTCTTAACGTTGTTATCCCTTACCGGAACGTAGCTTTAATTACCCACCTAAAATTTTATTTTGTAATTATATTTTGGCCAAGTAGACTGTTTATAGTATGATAGTTTCACATATCCGTTGACGTTATAATATCTGTGGAATAACATGTTTTGATTGGTTATAACTTGTTTTTTTTAAATGCACTTAAATAAAATAAATAGTAACGATATAAATTGTAATGATATGTGTAGTATATTACTCGTATAATGTATTTTTGTACATTATTTGAGAAACTAATTTTTTTTTTAGATTTAAATGATAATTTTCTAGAAGCACTACTTAACTATTTGGTTTTGTCTGTAATACTTACGGTCAAAGATAACTTAGAGCTTTCAATTTCGTAAGGTAAGAATCTTTATCTATTCTTGTTTTGTCTTTGTTAGTATGCTATGTACGTTATGTATCTCTTAGATATGTGTGGAGTAAATTTTTTGGATAGCCGAATATTCATTTTCTTGGATTATTATTATAGAAATTATCCGTTTTAAAACAGCTCTCTATTCAAGCTGACTGTTTGCTTAAAGAGCTATTTCATTTGCAAAGAGAAATTATATTTAATAGTGTATATAAACCATATTTAATCATTAACATTACAAGAGTAGTAAGAGTAGTAAGAGTATATATTTTTGAATCCCATTTAAGTAGCCAAAAAGCTTAAACTTTTACTGATTGTACTATGGACATTCAGAAATTTAAGGGGCACAACTAGTTTGAAAGTTTGGACATTTGGGAATTTGGGCATCAGATAGATACCAACAGTGCTATGAACATCCCAGCTATCTTATTGTTAACTAGACAGTAGACTTCTAGGCAGTAAGGATATGATAAAGGTGAAACGCTTGTCATTTCTGAATTAGGAATATACCAAGCAATCCAACTGGGACGCCTTGTTCTGTCCATACTTTCTTCATACTTGTTTATCGTCCTAAGACAAATTGCAAAGCGACACTTTAATAATAAAAAATTATTTTAGACAACTTCAGAAAATATAGGAACAAAAGCAAATTTTACGAATGGCACTGTATTACATTTTTGTAATTGATATTCCACTGACCTCCCTCGATAATGTTTTTTTTCCATCACACAAATTATATCATTCTTGAAATTCCTATTCATTACCTTGCATAAATTTAGTGATTCATTGTTTTAGCATTCAACGTATAGCGTTTTATAATTGAACTATTTTAGGTACTGTTATAACTGAAATAGTTCCTCCTTTTTATAGGAAGTAACTAACAACTTACTTTCTACGAAGGAAAATCCAATTTTTCATTATATTTGCTTTTTTCTTACTAAAAACTCTGATACAATTTATCACACAGTTCGTAGTGATTGCCTTGTGCTATTACAGATAATGCATAAACAATAAAAACAATATAAATGGTGAAAATGGAAAATTTGTAAGACAAAGCTATTTCCTTAAACACTATTTCATTTATTTTATTAAAATTGATAATTTGCAAACAAAGTTTTAATAATGAACAAATTCTTCATTTGCATACAACTTTTATAAAAATATCACATATATTTTATTTTCATACTTCAAATTGCTACAATTTTCCCAAAGCTAAACTAATTACAATTTTTTTTTTTTTTTGATTTCAACAAGAGGTCAAGCATTTTTAAATATATCAAAAAAAGTATAGTGGTCTATCTGAAAATAAAAATTTTCACTAAAATAAAAGAAAAGGATTCAAAATGTTTTTCATTTTTTTTAAATTTTTACCCTTTAGAAAAAAAGGGGTGGAATGTATATCTTGTGTCACCCTGTGACATGTATTCAATCATACTAATCAAAGTATTTTTACCATAACGTTTATACTTTATAATATGCTTAGTCAGTTCTAAACGTAACATATTTCAATTTTTAATTTAAAATTAGACAAATATTAATTATTATTTATGAATAAACGTTAATGATTTCAATTATCATTCCTCATTAGCAGTTTGTCAAAAGATAAATAATAATGAATTTAAAAAATATAATAAAGATCCATAATATAACCGAATGATATAGTATGATAGGTATGATATTCAAAATTATTCAAGGAAATTGAGACATTATGGTCGTCATAATTATCATTAGTAACAGTATCATGAACTAATGAAATATCAAATTAATATCATCATCGATAATTAATGAGAAGATGATAGTAGCCATTAACGCGATTCGTTCCTTCATTAATGTTCAATGCAGCTTGGGTGAAATTATTATGCTATCGGTCTCTGTATAAATTGAATAAACCACATAAATATACATAGGTACGTATACGCACACGAACGAGAATAATTTTTCTGAATCTTCCAAAGGCGAGAAATGAAAAATAATACATTTATCTCGTTATTTTTTCTTTCCTTTTAAGTTTTGTTGAATTTTCACTTGTAATGTATTTGTTTTTTATTGTTGTCATTTTTATTCTGCACGAGAAGATGATTAGATTACAACTCTCGCTGCTAACGTAGTATTTTACAGCGAGCTTCGAGCCGAGTTCTCCAAGTTTTTCGAGCTGTGAACCTTATTGTTATGTTTAAGTAAATTATCGTTACATTTCGTAATATTAAATTGTAAGCATAATTGAAATAGGAAAATGGAAATACAATATCAGCGTATGCATGCTTTCAAAATATTATTTTTCGCTGCGATCGAAATGAAAATTGAGGAGTCACTGTATTTGGGTTAATGTTATATAGAATTCCAATTCGATAGGTGTGCAAATATAGTTTACTTGTAAATGTACAATTTTTGTTAACTTTATTGCTAAGCTCGAGAGAACAAATTTAGCCGATTATCACTTGAGTGTTCAGAGCTAGTCGAATTTTATCTTGAAAATTCCCTCGTTTACGTATTAACCACATCAACAATAATAGTAACAACAACAGCGCAAACGTTTCGAAAGGTTATCTTTGGCATTTACAGTTGACTGCGTTAATTAATAGTATTAGTCCGAGGGAATTACCAAAAGCTCACGCCGTACTTTCACTCCCTCGGTTACATTATTTTAGATTATATCGCGAGTTTGGTGTGTGATGACGTAGAGATGGCTGGGGTTGTTGCAGCGATTAACTACATTCCACTTTCACTTGACCATTGTCCTCTATGAAATACACGAGGGACAAAAAGAAGGGGGAAATTCCAATCTGTAAAATACGGTTATATGTAGATATTTCAATCCTCTTGTAAATCTGTAGACATTTAAAAAATAACCAAATCAATATAAACTTTGTTAAATCTACAAAGAAAATTTCAACCATTAATCAATGGAAAGCAGGAAAGAGGTAATAAATTAAGAGAAACGTAACGCAATTATCATGTCAGAAAAGTATAAGGCAGTTACTCGAATGAACGACTAAATAACTGATAGACTTACAAGATATGTTTTAGATGGACAAGACGGAAGAATAAAATGTATAAAAAAGGAAAAAAAGTTGGCAATCTGTGTATAATTCTTTTGGGACAAATTATCGCTAGCTGGAATCGTCGCTGTGGCGGCTGAGACAAAAACTACGAAAAACATAACAACGTAGGAAAAACGTAGTGGAAAACAGAAAGAAAAGTTATGTTGAAAAACTACCCCGAAAAACATATAGAAATGGATGATGATTTTCAAGCAGATGTTTGTTGCTCTTCCCAATTGCAGACGAATGCCAACTTTTACAGTGCTTTTTTCATAACTTATGGAAAATGGAACAAGTTATATTTGTTTTTTCTTCATCGAATATTTCGTTCGCGACAATTTTTATTTTGTAATACTTTTACCTAAATATCTTTAGGAATATTAAAAATCATATATGTAGGTAACAATATCATGTACTTAAGTATTTCTACCTCTAATTGCATTTTGAATATAGACTCTTAACAAAGATATATAGGTGTATACATTTGCATTTTGGTTGCAGCTGGAATGCGAATCTCGCATGGCTTTATATGTTTGTGTGCATCTGCATAATATTATTGCACTAATTATTGCTTATTGCACAGTACGTTCATGGGATTTATAACTATGATAATCTCTGGACCACTGTGGCAGAGCATACGCATACAAACAAATAACAACTAAAATATTTGAAAATATTTATGAACATTTAAAACCTCTAAGTGTTTTTGAAAATTAATTATATTCATTGGTAAGTGAACAACCCTATTTTCTATTACTGAAACATGAATTTCCAGTCATCACCAGTCACATAAAATGAGCATGAATCAATTTGATATTCATAAATAATACCGACAGCGATAATAATGTATGTGAATGTTGAAAATTATTTATGCATTTATGCATTTTCATTTAACATGAGCTAAAATTACTTTTTATTCAAGTTTGTCAGTGCTATATTTTAATACCATCGGTTATTTGAATACAAAAATTGGCAACTAGCTAATAAATAACGGAGATACGAGTACAAGTTGATGAAAAAGATTATGAGTTCATATTTACTATAATTGTACCTTTTAATAGCTACATTAACAAATATTTTTTATACTTAATTAATAGAATGATCTTCCATGCAATTTATAAGGCAAGATATATAAAAATCTTTTGGGTTCATGGACATAAAGAAACATTGTTCGTTTATTGTTCTTCAGTTTTGCGGTTCGTAAACTTTTTAGCAGGTTAATATGCATTCTGTTCTGTGCAACATGATGAAAATTCACCGGATTGTCAATTTGTAAAGAACACGTACATCAGAAAGCGTTCCGCTCAATTGTAAAGTCTCGAGATTCGAGAATAAAGGGCGAACATTTGTTCTGGAAGTTAAATTAACAGCTTTAATTAGTTCCAGGACATGTTGAATTTAGGTACTAAGGGTTTTTGGCAATGTGTATCTAAAAGAATTTTAGGTAATTTAAATAGTTATACCTTTTTCTATGGTGCGCTCGTGCAATATACTAAACTTTAGTTTTTAAAAACATGTTCCCTATATAGTCATAACCACAGCAAAGAAATTAGGTCAGTTGTAAGGAAAAACAGTGAATTCGTTTGATAATTTACTTTTTTATTTTCACCTGTGGTTAAACTGGGTTCACAGACTTTCATAAACAGACACAAACAGTACCTATTGGTAAACTGACCCATATTTTTATACATTCAGGTACCTAAATAATGTTAAAATATGAACTCTGAATATTTAAAATTTTTCTTTTTTTCTTTCGTATTAAGTCCTTTAAACCTTTTATGGTCATTTTGCCACCATGTATGTTCAATGTGCCATGTGTCATATATCACAGTAAAGTGTGTAAGATAATCACTAATCACTTTTTGTAGCATAGTCTTTTTCTTTAGTACACTTGGTTTTAAATTTTGTATATTAGTCCGGCCAATTATAAGAATATGATTTTTTTTACATCTTCACTTGTGTATAGGTTCCTTTTAATTAATCTTATTCTAAATATAATGTTATTTTATTGTTAATTAAAAATAATTGTTTATTTTATAAAAATAATTATATCTATTTGTTATTAAAATATACTGAAGATCATATGAACTTAAAAAAGTTTGTATTTAATTTTATTTTAAGACTACATCTGAATTGATTATTTTTATTATTATTTAAATCGCTACTATCGCTACTTATCAGGTCGATAAACTACTGTTTTTTTTTGGAATTGGGACTTTTACTTTTGCTCATTGTAAATTAATATTATTTTGTAGAATTTGAATAATTTTTAACATTTGAATAGTTTATGTACACTATACTCAGCATTCGTTAATTGTTCTCGATGAGTATTTGTGGTGGTTTATATAGATTCCGATACCCTCTTAATGTCCTCTTGTTGTCAAGCATCTTAGTCCTTAAGCATTCTTATAGGCACTGTGCTACTATTACTGATACGTCATTTCATACATATCAAAGCAAAATTGGAAACCTAGGATTCAACAATGATCGGAGATCAAGAATTGACGTAGGAATGATAAGGATCATTACTAATAAATTACCAAAGGTTAGATATAAGGTGGTTTTCTCTCCTTTCATCGTAAAACGAATCGGAACAGCTTTAGTTTGAGATCAGTTATTAAGTTGGATGCAAATTTAAATCAATAGATAGTTTTGGATTATATTATTAAAATATTATTAAATATATTAAATGTTAGACATTTATTTTGAAATAGGTTGTTTCTTTTCAAAAATTAACTTTCAACTTGAAGATTTAGATTCATATGTTTTAAGACTGATCTGAAACTCATTCTATTGATAGATTGCTTCTTTATCTAATACATGTTAAGTAATGACGTCAATAATTTAGTAGCAAGTAAACATTTGAAAATAATTGTTTAATTTCTCAAATAATATTAAGCTCTACAAAAAAAGGTTCTGGGTCATACAGCCATGCTCGGACTAGGGCCTTAAAACATCCCAGGCATTTTAAAAACATCGCCTTCCTATTCTCCACAGAACTATAGTATATCATTCGTAATATACATAGGTATACCTACATAATTAAATTATTTTATTTTAATATTATTTTAGCAGTCTGTATACAGTGACTAATGACTTTCGAAAAAGCTCGCTACTTTTTGCCACTTTTTCAATTATGTCGTCATTTTCTAAATTCATTAAATGTTCTTTTTCTACCGCTATTTCTAAGAAGCAATTTCAATTTTCAGAAGACAATGTGTTACATAAGTATATTACAGAGTTATGCTGTTAGTGAAAAGCGCTCTCTCTATTTTCTGAGTGATGCAAACATTTTTTTAGAGATGAAACTACGTAAATACTATCCAACCGGATATCTAGCGCCTATCCGGCCGAATACCGGATAGTTAAAAAAATATTTTTAGGTAATTAATTGCTTTAGTTAGTTTGAACCACTTAAAAGTACAATCAGTAATCACAAAATAATTTTACAACTTAGAAAATTAATTAGTACTCATATTGCACTAAGGGCAAATTATGGTGAATGGATACTAATTTCTCTGCATTAAGAGGTAGCAAGTGGTTTCATTTGTCTTCGTAAATAAGGCTAGCCTCAGCAAAAAAGTCTTTCGCTGTACACAGTGCTGCAAGGTGCTTAAAGATAGATTTTAGCAAACTTTGTTAAATTTGGGTATTGTTTAGCATTAGGCTACGATACATTACGTAGTTACTCTAGATGCGACTGTTTCTTCGGAACACGTCAGAACTTTTCCACCGTTCAAACTAGTTTATTTTTTTGCATCCGTTCTAACGAAAAGCCACGTGATTTCGACCCCCTGTGAGAAAATCGCTTGAGACAGTACCTCTTTAGTTTTTTGTGTGTGTTTTTATGTGTTTAGGTAGTTCACTTTTACCATGAACGTTGAAAAGTTAATTAATTTTGTTTTTGATATTAAGTGTTTGTAGGATATGGCAATCAAAACTTATCACACCTATTTATTAGGACATTAGGCTATCCATTAAATAAAAATCGTCACTGTTGTCGTCCATTATGGCCGGAACGCGGAGACGTACTGAACTGATATTCACAATTCACAAACAGTGTAACCACCATGTTCTGAAGAACAGTTTTGACGAATTTTTCAGATCTTTGTTCCTCAGAATTCGTATCCAGTGTAACCGTTACCTTAGGTACCCACCTAGATTAAGGGTTACAATTGCGATCAATTCGCACTGGCTTATGATAAAATTCAAGCTCACATGCTATCGCTTTTCTTTCTTCACGTTGAATCTGGCAAGTATTGGTTTCATTTGCTATCTCACCTAAGCAATCCAAAAACGTGTCATGAGCTTTGCGAGATACTTTTGCGTTCACAAACTACTTACGGAAGCGTGCTTCATGCGATCCGGAATATATCCGGATATCCGGAATCCGGCTAAACTGCTATCCGTTTCATCACTAAATTTTTAACCAAAAATTCTCAATCTCGTAATCTCTTCTATCCTGATTTATTCTTTAAAGGATTATGGTTTCTAGTAAAGAAGAGTTGTTCAAAATTTTACCTTTAATTGGTTCAAATGGGGGGTTTAGTTTTGAATTTTTTGATTTCAATTCTTAAATTATATCTATAATTTCATGATGAGGGCTCTTGCTTGAGAATTTTCGAAAAATTTGTCTTAAGTCGAGCGATGGGATAAACTCAACGCCTCCAGAGCTCGATAAATAATGTTTCAAAAGTTAGCAGCATAATAACAATGTGTAATATTCGGACTGGCATTTTCTCCGGGTAGATATCAATACATATATAAACTTTTTTAACAATTATTTCGCTGCCATCTTTAACCTTAAATGATTTTTATATTTATAAACTATTATGTTAAGAACGTCATAGTATTTCGATTAAACACATCATAATTAACTTCCTGTATCCATGTTTTTATTTTTATTTGAGCATTGTATGTCCACTTAACTAAAACTAAGCCCATCGAGTTGCCACTCATTGCTAAAGGATAGGAAGCTTATTTGACTCATCAATTTTCAAACAATACCAACCAACTTAATCCCAAACTCTATATTTATAAGTAAACCAATTAAAATAAGATTTAACCTGATTTAGCCAAATATAAACCAATTTGTTTTAAAAAGTTGTTGTCGTATTGCTACGGCACTGATGTAAAATAAGAAAGTGGAGGGATCAGGTTATGGCAACCCCTTGACTAAACTCACAAAATAACTTGCAAAGAAATCACGTTTTAATTCAAAGCTTTTTCCTTATAAAATAAGCTTTTAAAAACACACAATTTATTGACTAAATATTTTTGATTTAATTAATGATTGTTTTGCATGTGGAAACTGTTAGGGACCCAATAATTATTGAAAAGTTAAGTAAGTACTACCCTACTTTTTACCTATAAAGACCAGTCGGGTATAGTTTGTTTAATTTATTTTTTGTTGTACGTTTGTAAATTAATAAGTGCAATTTATGGTAACTTAAAATTTATCATTTGGTTTAATTGATCTAATCAATCAGTTTAATTTCTCGAGATATTCGAGAAATTCTGGTTGAGAATTCTCCTGCCCCGAGTTAAAAAGGTCAAGAAACTAGAAACCCTCATCGGACATACCCCCGATCTGACTATTTCTCAGCCCGGGCCTGCATACAGCTACAATTTAGTGATTCCCAGAAGTGGATGAACACATTATTAACGAAATTTCAACCATTAGTAGTAATTTTTTGGTACCTTTCAAAAAGTAGTAATTAGTAGCCAATTACTGTTTAAAAATTAATATTAACCCGATATAAATAAAATATCTATTAGCCGTACTTACAATGAACTTGTAAATGTATGAATCGTATTAGTGATAATATACGTTATTCCAAGGTGGAAAAATAGTTTACAAACAATTTCTTTCATTTATTTGAAAACGTTTCGTGATCAATTGCGATTAATGTGTATTAATATTGATTGATCTGAAACTATTTAAATTCACCTATTGATTTTTCTAAAAGGCTTATTAATTTAAATGGTCAATGATACGACTTAATATTTAAATGTTCAATTACATAATTTATCAACAGATTGAAACTGTTTGCCAAGCGTGTAACTGCGGGAAATATCAAATACGTTTATTCTGATGGAGGGTTTGAAGGAAAGAAGTATGACAAGTTTAATGGTCGTCTCAAAAGCGACAATCGTTCAAAATCGCATATATCAATGTCAAAATATAAGCAGTATTCTCACTTTCTGAATGAACCATTAAATGCATAATGTGTCTCTAACATAATAATAATTTATAAATTGCTAATCTGTTCAAAATCGACCCTTTTATTTTCCGTAAAGCATTCGTTTCGTCGTAGCAATTATTTAGAAAATCAGCGGTAAATTTATAATAATTAATTAATATTTGACATGGACATTTTTAGTATTTCCCTCAGTTGGGGAGTGTGTGTATATATAAGTTTATTGATTTTCAGATTAGTTTAACCTGTTTGAAATATGGAACGAATAAAACATCTATATTTCCCGATTAATTGCTTTCGTTTTGTTGTTGTGTCGCTCGTCGCTGATTACCACTACACATAATTATATCGTGATTTGTAAGGATTTGAAATGGCAATTAATAAAATAAGTCTTTTACAATTTCATTTGAATTTACATTCGATCTCGTGTACGAGTTCTGTCTCGCGTTTGCACGCGTCTTTTTTGCCTCGTGTCCCGTGTTTTTCGAAATCGTAAAATGATTGTCGTGTTCATAAGGATATCAGAAAATAAAATCGCTCACTTAACAATAAAAATGTTTCATTTCATTTCATTTTATTGGCGCCCGTTCAAAGTTGTAAATTTTTTTTCTATATTTTCTCAAATTACTAGAGTTAGCTTTTAACCCTTAGTTTTAGGACAATTTTTATTGACACTTAAATAAATTATGCATACGCAAATAAAATGAAATAATCAGAAAAGTTTTTTAGTTATTTATTAGACTGTTTTAAATTCGAACTCACATCAAATATAAATAAAATCTTACCTTTTTCGATGAGAAACGTTCAATCTTCCGACATTTTGAAGGAAAAAAAAGAAAATGATCAAATAAATAACTTCATTAAAAATTAAGCAGCAATAATAATATATTTATAATTTTTTTCAAAGTAAAATTTTGTTATTTTTTTACAACAGCTATATCACAGATCTACATTATAGAAATTTATAATACATTATATTTTATTGTTTCTTAATATCTAAATTATTCAGTTTTTTTATCTTTCTAATATTAAAAATACTATTTTCGATTTATTTTTATCTTAATTCATAAAAATTCGCTCATTTTATTTTTTTTTATATACTGGACCTTATGGCTATAGGTATGTTTAAATGCTATAAAATAATTACCAACAAAAGTTTTAATATATCGAAAGTTATTTTTACAAATTAAAATATGTGTGTATATATAGAAATTTTTTTGACGATTGTCCGCATAATATTGATTTTCATAAAACTTTTTAAGTACATACTTTGAATATAATTAACAATCAATTGTTACAAAAGGAGTTCAAACTATTTGCTGCAATACAAGGTATTGTAAAGAGTTTTAAATGCTTTCTTAAATGTTGTATAAACTAATTGTATTAACGTCTATATTATTACAGGTTCTAACATAAATACCCTGTTATTAAATTGAGTTTTTTTTTATGAAATTCACTGAAAACTTTTACCGAAAAAGTATTTTTCACTCATCACGCACAAAAAATAACAATTGTGATTCAGTTATCAGATTATGGGGTGGTAGATTTCATTTGGATGACTGTTTTGGTTGCTGGATTGATTTAAACTGCATTGCTGTAAATGTTTTATATTTTTTCCTTAAAAAGTTATTCTATGTAAATACCAAGTTTTAATTTTACCGCTTGCTTTCGTTCCCATGTTTTCATTGCTGATTTATATTTTTCGAATTCGTGGCACCAGTCGGAATAAATTTTCTGGTACTCGTTGGTTTTTGCTGGCGGTGAACAGCGATGTGAATCAACAGTTACGTTATATGAGCATAAAAGTGCGCCACCCATCCAACAATCGTAACGACCCGCGTCAGCTTCCGTTACCGAAATTATTACCAAACCATGTTCAGAAGTTTCAATATATTTATCTGGTCTATTATAAAGAAAAAGAAATAGTTATATTTTTCTTATATATAAACTTCAATAATATTTTATTCTAGCTTATAGAGAACATTTTAAAGAAAGTTAGCTTGAAACAATTTCTATTTCGTCATTAAAAATTACAAATATCGAAACTATAGAATAATAAAATAAGAATTGGGAGTCATAAAGAACATTAACTTCAGAATTGTAAAGATAATTTAATTATGACAATACTCAGCATTCAAATAATTTGACGAAAAAGAAAATGAAAAAACACGATATAGTGCAAACAAGAGTTCAATTTCTGTTAGAAATTGTACTGTAAACATGGCATTAATATGCCAATATGGGTAATAAAAATCAGTGGCAATTCGTCAGTGTAGACAAAGGAGGTAGTAACTTTATACAAAAATTAAAATATGTTTGTTACAACGAAAATATTTTTAATTTTAACGTAGATTATTTGTAAAGATTTGTAAAGTATTGTAAAGAGTTTTGTCGAGAGTTTTTGTCGCAAACCTTCATTGATCAACTTGTATAATTAATGTCGAATACAGTATAAGCTTAATCTTTCTATCTTACATTTTAGTAAAATATTTTGTAGTTTCCAAAATATTAAGGTGAGTTAAAAAATCGAATTTATTATATTTCTAGTTTCTTATGGTTTTGAAGACATTTTAAGTTATTTAAAAACTAAGGAACGCTTCATTTTCAACATGGGTGATTTCCGCCATACTTACGTGGAAATAACCATTTTCGAGATAGTTCATTAACTTTGGCAGATATATTAGGGCCTTGGTTATTGTCTCTTACAATTAGTTAGAACTTTAGAGTTTAGACTCTAAAGGAAATATTGAATTCTTAGTTCCTCTATTTCCTTTCTAATTGTTACAACTACAGTAGAATCTGCTTATACTGACTCCGCTAACTGCCTGGTATGACATCATAATAGTGCGAAGTGTGGCTTTCATATAACATCCATTATGAAAAGGATCTGGTAAAATGACTTTGTTTATATTGGCATTGTTATTCCCTTAATTAAACTTATTTTTTAGATATTACATCCGATTATAGTGACCAATATGATTAACACTTTCTATGATATACTAAGCACTTTTTTTCGTTTTTGCGACCTAGCCCAACTTTCCCCACAACGACGTTTGGTACTTGGCTAGTTTTGTTTCGATTCTCAAAAAGAAATTGTTAGTTTAACGCTAAGCAATAAGCATTATTAGTGATACATGAACAAAATGATATAGCAGCATTGTAAGTGTTTACTTTTAAATAGAAAATAATATACAGGCTAGAAAATGGAAAACTAAATTTAATTTTCGCAAAAGAGTTTGAAGTTAGTCATTCGACAATATCAATGCTTTTTGCAAGTCAATGCAAACAAGAACCAAAAATTGTTCTTGTCATTCAGAATTGTTGTTAAATATTTTGAAACCGAAGAAGTTTTAAATCATCACGGGAAAAAATTGACTAAGCAATGATTCGATGGTGAAAATCATGGAAAATAAAAGACTACCAACTAATGACCTTATGTTACGGAAAAAAACCAAAAGGCAAATACTTTTGCTTCACGTTTTGTTATCCTTAATTTCAATTGTTCTACGATTCAAATAATTAAACTTTACTACCAGTTCAAGCTTATTTTTTTAATAGGTTCAAACAATTTGTAGCTTTTTTCTTATTTAAAGTAAATATTAAACAACACTGGGACTTTTTTTATATTAATTTTTTGTATTTTTAAATATATGTTTTGTATAACAATCGCTAAGTATGATGTTTGTTATTTCTCTTCAATATCAGTATAAGCGGATTCTATTTTAGTAGTTGAAAAATATGACTTTTAAATAAAAACCTCTGAAAAATTAAATCTTATAAATATTTGCTGATTATTCTTTTTATCATACCTACAGGTATGATACAGGTAAAACTAATAGTCGTAATTATAGAACAAGTTTACCCATTTATAATATTTTTCTATTGCAAAACCTTAAAAAAAATTTTAGGAATTATATAGTAAATTAGTAACGAAAATTCCTAGATATGAATTTAGATATTATTGATTATATAAAAAATAATAAAGATAATGCTTTCCGTTTTTTAATTTAAAAAATAGTAATGAGAATTGTTAGAAATTATAAATTTATTTGTTTCAATGTTTATGGAAACAACTTTTAATTTTGACTTTAGTTTTATTCATAAGTTTTAAATTGATGATAGAAGGTTGAGGTCATTGTACAACTTATTTACAAGAAAAATAAAAATGCGTTCTTTGTCAGAAATGTTGTCTAGGAAAATTAATTTAATCTCACTTTCTTTCAAAAACTTTGTTTAATTTGATAATGGAAATAAGAATAAGAAAATTCGCAAGTTTTCAAATAAACAACTCAAATCTCATAAATCTAAATAAAAATATTTTCGTGACGTTATTCCCTCAGACACCATAGGAAAACTAAATGCAACAACTTTATTAAGTAAGATTAAGTTTGGTATTTACCGAAAAACAATTTTGTACGGTCCCTTCTCCTTTGAGTGGTGATACCAAGTCACTGTTTGCTTCGCAAGAATTGTTGGAATTTTCAAGAAACACCCCAAGTGTAAACTCTGGCCCCATGTAACGACCATTTTCTTTTTGGTGACGCTCGTGTCGCAAATTCCCGCTGTTGAGTTCGTTACATCTTGCAGCAATCTATATAACATTAAAATTAATAAACTTTTATTAGAGTGATACACACATTTGCATTAATAAGAATATAAAACGCGAATGCATGCAATATGTATAATAAAAACACGTGAATGAGTCATGGCCAGACAGAAGGACAGTCTATTAAAACCCTTTGCAGAATTGTTTACGCAAAATATTTTATGCTGATTATAATAATTTATGTATATGTATTTAACAGAGAACAAAACTGCACCCGTTTTGCTTGGTTGCCCGTCGTTATTTTATATCCTTTTACGCGTTGTTAGTCAAGCGCACATTTTGCTGATTCTACAGAACTTATTTCGAAAATTTTCGAAGCTTTAAATTTTAAATGTCTTGAACATAAAATGTTCGATTGCTGCATGCATGCTGATAAATATTTGAGATATATTTTCCGAAAGTTTATAAATGCCTTACCCCGGTGAGTAGAGCTTACAAGAATTGGTGTCCTTGTCCCAACCACAATAGGGATCATGTACACAACGCATACAACTATCATATTTTCGACTACAAACAGCTAGATTCATCTGTTTGATCCGGTAATCCGATCCCACATAAAGTGAATTGTGCTTTCGAGAGATCTGCATTACTTGAATTGCTTCTCCTGTAGATATCTCATATATATCTAGAAGACTCGATTGCGATTCTCCATTATTGTCGTACCATTGCACAATTTTATGCACTTGGCCTTCATCTATAAATGCAAACACATTTTTGACAAACTAAATTTTTTTGTATAGCTTATACTTACTGGTTCCTACGTAATATACAAAATATTCCTTTTTAGATTCGATTGTATCGATTATAAGTTTATCAACGACTAGTTTTGTAAACAGTATGTCCCGTTTGAAATAAACGGGTTTGTCGTTTTCGTGAGCTACAGCATCATCCATCAGTGGGTGGGATCGTATAAAGTTCAAAACTGTATCAGGCAATGTTTCTGTGTCATTAACACAAGTGCCTGGTCTTGGTTCTGGAACTTTACTACTTAGAACGGGCAGCCACGCCGAACTTGAAGAAGCTTGCTCCTTAAACTTGCCCACAAATGCATTTTGAATGTCGTCAATTGTAAATGAACAAATAGCCGAACCCATTAAGCCATTACTGGACGTAATAAACGTAGCGTAAAATTTGTTATCGTCATCAGGAATTTTGTATACACTCTCTATCGGAAAATAAACAATTGAAATAATGAAAGGTTGAATAAAAGATTTACTTACGAATTTCGTTAAAATAAAAAGGAAATTCGCCAGGAATTGAGCAATTCAAACGAGCTTTCAAGTACGTAGCCCAGTTTTGGTTGAGGATGTTTTTCCCGCCTGTGTCTCTTTTACAAACGCGAGCAACGCGCGAATACACCGTTTTACCGCAATTGATATATTCAACAGCAGTTTCACGAAAGAAAAATAAAACGTATTCACTAATATCGAATGCACCAACGAAATCGGGCTCTGCAAAAAAGACAAAATGAAAGCAATGACATCCAAACAAGGTTTTTCATCCCGCATCCACACGGTACAGAGCTAGTTTAATTTTTATCTTTCAAAAAACATAAAGGATACAAACACAAAGAGAGCATTTTCTTCTCGTATAGCAAGAACTTGTTTCTGACAGTAGCGTAATGTTTATTATTTACTGGAATTTTTTTAAAAATAATTTCAAATCAACTCATTCGTGAAATTCGATTTGAAATAGGTCAAACGAAAAAAAATCTTTTATGAAACTTACTTAAAAAAAAAACTAAAATAATCGTTAATGTTTTAATTTCATAAAAGGTTTTAATTAATTTAACTGGAAATTCAAAAAAATGAACAAAGTATGTATTGAATCGTTCAATTATGAAATGCAACGATTGTATGTTAGGCATTTAAAATTTAGATGATTTGTAACAAAAACTCTATTAATAAACAAAAGCTATTTTAGTCTGTTTATACTATTACGATAAACGGGGTGTCCAGGAGGGTATTTTAAATATTCGTTAGCGAATTATATAGATTGTTGAGGATGAGTATTCAAGGGTGGATTTCTCTCTGCTCCGATCACGGTATAAAATGAAACAAAATAAATCGGTATTCACATGTTGATAGTACAAAACCGATTAGTCTCTTCCATATAACTGTTGGCGTTGGCTATGAACGTATATAGTTTATAATACACCTGCATTTATGAGTAGATTTTCACATAAGCATTAAGCCGTTCAGCCGTCAAACTGTCATGATCATACACACATGTATACATGTGTGTATTTTATATTAGACAACGCTAGTTTCTGGATATAGTTTGAGACATCTATTCGCAAACGTTTCGAGCGTTCTTATTTGTTCCAATTGCACACGTTCTATCAAACTGAATTTGTGATTATTTTATCAAAGGAACATTAACAGGAACGGAATGGAATGGCATGTTGCTTATTTAAACATCTTTCTCTTCCCAGTGGAGCTTTTATCTCGCTTAAATATCAAATGTTGAAACGCTTTTTCTACTTTTGATTAAATTTTTTATTATTAAAATTAAGTCTAGCGTTCTTTTTGAAGATATAAAACATTTTTTTTTTCAAATTTTCTGATGGTTATTACTATGGTCGATCGTTTCGTTAAAAAAAGTGGGTGCGTGTACTTATGTACTGTATCTACTTATGAGAAGTTATACTTCTTTGGCATCATTAAAAATTAGTTTTCATTAATTGCAAACAAATAATTAATTAAAATAAAATTTGGATAATAATATTGTAATTTATATCAATAAATAATACATACGGATAGTTAACCTCAATTATATTGGAGCACTTGAAAAAGTATATAAGCAAAATTTTTTTCACTAATACTTACGAAAAGTAAATAATATTAATCAAAATATTTCAATTTAAACCACTACTGAATATAATTTATTTGTGAAACGGACACTTTTACGAGAGGTGCGGTTCTTTTGAATTTTAGTACGGCGCGTTGAACAGAGATGACGGGGCAATGTCAAAAATGCAATTAAGTATTACGGACTTGCGCTGTGATGATAAAATAGACCGATACTAACGCCTCTAAGAACAACGCGCCGTACTATTAGCCTAAAAGTAATTTGACGTTTAACGCGTTTTTTCCGAGTCACCGTTTGTGCAGTAAAGTATTGTTATGACTATTTAATGGCTGAAAGACTGTGAATATCTATGGTTTACAATGAAAATAAAATCCAAACAAGGCTGCAAGACATTTATATTTTTCAGGATCATTTTTCTGTTTAACAATTCATGCATGCAATGAAAACGAAGCTCCATAGAAATTGCAAAATACAGTAAGTATCTACTTTTCAAAGTAAATGTCGTAATCTTATTTATGCCTTGTTTTACTAAATTATTATTCTAAGATGATTGAATCATTTCCGAATCCCAGATTTCGTGATAACCAAGACTATGCATGGAATGCAGGCGTCATTTTCATCTCTAAACTCCAAATATGATAACCACTACTGCAAAATTCGAGAAAAGTACCTAATAAATGATTTATTAATAATATGTGCCATTTGTATATATAAATATTTTCTAAATAAAATATTAAAAATATATTTAAAGAATTAATTATTTTTAAATTAAATATAAAAATAAATAAATAAGTAAATAAATAAAACGAAAATTCAAATTACGCGCGCCTTGTAAAAAAACGAGCGGTTTTGTGGCCAACTTTCCTTTTCCTCTTAGTTTTGTGTCACTCTGATGCGTGCGCATCTTAAAATTTCACTTTTATCATTTTTTTCATAACGCGCCTAAAGAAGTATAACTTCAAAAAGTGAAAACTTTCGAAGTTATCTTTTTCCTTGTAATATAATAAGCGCATCTCCATGATCAACTCACATTTCTCTTAGTGTTTTAGGATCAAAAAGATGATAATGATAATAATGTTCTTTCGAGCAAAAAGAGATATCCACATATGTCTCTATTATATTCAGTCAAACACGGTATCTCAGTGTGAAAATTCTCAAATATGAATATCAAACTTATTTCACTGTAACTATTCACGTTTTTCACGATTATGCGTTTGCTGTAGGTTTTTCATTTGAACACTTGAACACATCCATATTCGTTTTGTAAATATATTTTCTTGCTTGGGGTTTTTGCTGTTTTTTCAATCTCATCATCTAGCGAAGAAATAAAATATTTTCTCACTTGAATAAATTAAACTTTAAATTACGCACACCGTAACAATTCAAATGAAAATATACTCTTGATTTATCAAAGTGTTTATTATTAATATAACAATTATTATCTCCGGCTCAAGTATACATTTTTAATATGCTTATAACCCATTAAATTAATGTTGGTTAAAAGGACGTGTTTGTTGTGCACTGTTGTATGTAAAGTACAAAGTAAGTTGTAAGGGTCACATGTGAAACGCGTGTTCCAAATTCATCCCATTTTCTCACTCGTTATCGTTTTGATTAAACTCGCCACGAACTGAGGAACTCGTGGGGTGTTAAAAGTTTTAAATATTCAAAAGAGTCGTAAGGAGTGTTATTAAATTTAGTGAAACTAAGATTAGCAGCTCGTTAATAAGGGTTATTAATCGTAATGATTGCAGAAACATTTGAACCGTTCGGTTACGATCAATATATTTAATGTTCATTTTTGATTGTAACTCTTTATGAGAGTTAGGACGCCGTAATTGCAAATGCGGTCAACATTTTTTACTCTTGGATATCGATCATTGTACGCCTGGATTGTTTTGCCGCAAGTATCGGTACAATTATAACACATAACTGCACAAAAAGTATGAGCATTAAATGAATTTTCAAAATTATTCAACTAAAAGATTAACAAAATTATACACTTTTATAAATGTACCTATTTATACTTTTATAGATATTATTTTACTCTAGTGTTACACTTAAATTAATGGAACAGAACAACTATACAAAGCTAAAAGTATATACAGAACGGTCGGAACATTGATATGTCTACAAATAAAAATTTAGATGTCTTCTTAGAAGAGACATCCAAATCTTCCCTTTGTATGTGTATTATAACTATGATGACCATTATTTTTGTACCAAAAAACAAGACAAAAAGACCTATAAAAATATTAATATGTTTATTAACACGAGATCGGTTATTACAAAACAATAGCCATATAATATGGGTCATATTCAGCCGAAACTGACTGGTGACTGCCGACTGCGTGAACTATAGATACACTTATTAATTAGTACCAATATGTAAATAGCAACTCTTGTAAATAGAAAAAATATTTAGATATATATTTTTATCCATCATTGCAATTGGTTTTGTTTTTTGGAATTCATCTTTTGATTATTTATGGATAGCCTATTTTCTGAGTGCTTAATGAGAGCTTGACATCAAATTAATGCCTATAAAATATCTATAATGCCTACGGTCAGGAAGTTTGTATTGGAAGATGTTTTAGAGGAAAAATTAGAGAAAAAGAAAATTCAATAACGAACAACAGTAATGTTTTTAGACAGTTAATACCTATACTTATTTTAACTGCATTAATGAATCTCATAATTGATAACTATTTATCACAATTTTAAGAAAGGAAAGTGAAAAATCTAAATATTTAGCTCCAGAATTCCTAAAAAATTTACCCTTTTAAATTTTGAATGTATGTTACAGAAAATTACTCTTCGTTGAGGATATAGTTTCCTATATTTTTTTTACTTAACAAAAGTTCCTTGCAGTTTTTAAAAACAACTAAAATCTTTTGATGCTATTTTCAAATTTTTAAGAAATCCCCAAAAATACTTAAGCGCTTTAAGGAAGCAGTAATTACTTCAAGATTAATGACCACTGTTTCAGAAGACTCAGAAAGTAAAATATTGAAATTCGTGGGTTACACCAATTACACCATAATCATTTGTTTGCAAAGGTTTTACGTAAAAATTATTCGATAATTCCTATTTAAAATTTACTCATTTTACTACGAAAATACATACCTTCAAAAACGCAAACGAAGGCGATAAAGGAGTATTATTACTTTTAATGTTTGGTCTAATTTTAATTTTAATTGTATTTTTTTTTTTGGAGTAATATATCTGAAAATTGGCCTTATTTTAATTTAAAAAATATTGTAAGAACCAACTTCAAAAATGTTCCAATGTTTCCACATCTCAACTAAAAACTGAGAACTAATATTTTATGATTACAAAGAAGAAAAAAAATCCTCCTGTTAAAATATTTTAATCCTGTTGAAACAAAGCATTATCTATTCTGTCAAGTTCGTTTCGTTTGAACTTGAAGATTTCCAACATTTCATAATACTGCACAAAGGTCACGATGACTGAAATATTATTTTCTACATGTTCGAAAATAACGATAGTTTTCAATTAATAAACCAATTCATCATTGTAGAAAATAATTTAGTATAATTAAGGGAAGCTAAAGTAGGTACCTATCTCATAAATTAATTGTTAATAAAATAATAACAAAAATTAATAACTTAATCATAGTTTTTAGAAAAATATCTTCAATTTTTAGATACCTGTAGTTAGTAAAAGTTGAATTTTTATATCTTTTACCCCAACAACTTCAAGAAAAAGATTTTTATCTTTTTTAAATTATTAATTACATTTTTTTTTTGGTATTGCAGGTTGCAAAAGTTAACTGTAAATCTTATAAAAGTTATTTGATAATAACTATAGAAAAAATGTAAAAGTAAAGTTAAATTAATTTTATAAAGTTTTTTTTTCCAAATGTTATGCAAGCTATTTAAGTATTTTTGTTATACGAAAGTATTTATTGGAAAAATCGACATTGCCGCGGTTAAAATTACATGAAGTTTTGTTAAATTCTTCCATCACTGTTGCAAAATATTGCACATGGGATGTATGAATACGAAAAGGTCTCAGTCGCATTCACATTCATATTATTAAACGGGTGGTACGAGAGACATGTCCCTCTGAGAGATATCAGCTCTTTTCTACTCGATTACACACAGAAGTGATTTGGAAATAATTTTCAATTCAGAAAATTATTTACAGTCGACAATTTCAAACGTTAGAATTCTCGTATATATTTCACCATATAATAATTTTCAATTTAACGTTTAGCGTTTTGACGAATATATCTTGAATCTGTGCATTATTATTTTCTCGCTTTTCCATTTAGCAAATAGGAACCGACACATCTTGATCACGCAAAAATTTCACTTTCACAACCACAGTTTTCATTTCCTCCACATTCGTTTGCATATATCCCATCATATAATAACCATGTTTTAAAATATTTTATGAGAAAAATTCAATTTGCGCCGCTTACATATTTGCTGTTTAATTAAAATACGATCTTTGATGAATTTTTCGCGTTCAATTTCGAACCGAAAATGCGAAACGACGCCGAATCAATATCATCTCAATAAATTTACCAATTTTCAATTTAAATCAATTTATTGTTTTCTTCAAATTGCCCTAACGCAATCGCTTTGTTTCAATTTGAACTTATTCGAGTAGGCTAAATATTATTAAATTTATAAATATATACGGATATATTATATACGTGTTGAATGATAATTTGTTGATTTGACAAAGTTGTGTTATGTAAATTTTATTAAGGGTTGCCCAGACATATGGAGATGATGTTTATAATTGACGGTCTAACATTCTTGCAAGTGACATTTGTTTGTTGTTCGAGGAGTCAGCGTTATCACATTATTATTGGCGAGAACAATAGAAAACGCGGGAGATTGATTTACATTCAAGCGTATTGGAACTTGAAAACAATACTTCTTCAATTGAAATAGGTGACTGAATGATTCTAGATAGATGGATGGATTATAGAAGGGAAATTTCAAACAATTTCGACATCCCTATCTATACACGTTCAATATATTCTCACAGTTCAAAGCTTGGCCACGATTTATCACTTACATAGATCTGGCAATGCAAATTTCAAAATTCTCTCCTATTATCGTAAAGGGCTGTTATGATTGTGGTGAACACAAAATATATATATGGATAGAATCATAATGCCTACCTGTCTTTATTTTATTTCATTTGCTATATTCTCGTCTCGTTTAGCCGCTTGTTCACTCTCTGACACCCTTTGGTATAGGCCCGCGCTTTAATAATAGCGTGTATGTCACGCCACAACCAGGCCAATTATTCATGCAAATTGTGTCAAAATTGTGCGCCTCACACAAAGTGAGTTCATTACAATGCAACAACCCTCCTTGTATACATCCACTACACCCATAGCTGTGCTCTATCTGCGTGTTATTTCATTATTTATTTAATTATTTCTATGCATATTTTTATGCTAGGCCACACCATTAATTTTCTTGAGGAAAACATCATCTGAATTAAGCAGACAAAACCGAGTTGGTGAACGTTCGGGATTGATGGGAATAAATTGAGGTGACGCTTATTGGAACGTATACGGCCTCGGCTATTATAATAGATAAACCGATTATAAATTAATGTTATTTTTGCACACGTATGAGCATTAGTGCGATGTTTAGGTGCACAGATCGGTTCACCAATAATTGATGTTCACTGTTCTGTGTGATTGTCATACAACAGTGATAATTGATTAAATAGGTGAACCGAATGTAGCTGCCTCTTCTCGCCATGTACGCCTCATTCGCTTTTAGCCTCCCTGAACATTCATTCATCTTTACAACCCCTTAATTTAACCCCTACAACATAAAAATTGTAATATTTGGAAATTAGAAAGCAGTAATTAATGTTTGTTGGTGTATCCTTGCAATATATAGTGGCGTATAAAGTGGAACAGTAAAACAGTAATATGATGGAGAACGAAATTGTTACTAATTACAATTTGCCTGTATGTTGATATTAAATGTTCATAGAGCTGGTGTGTTAGCCTCGCCCTCATTGCTATTCAAATTCATATCAGAGTTCACGTATATTAGAATTATAACAAGCACAGGTAAACAGCAATCATTACCAATAACATTATCACTATCGCGATTATCATCATCCACTTTAAATAGATACATCTACACTCAATATAGATACGTAATATTCCGTATTCATTGTGTGTATTGTCATGTGTGTAAATAAACTATTTTCATTGTCCATTAAATGTTGTTGACATTTAAATGAGAACGAAATATATTTGAGTAATAAAACAGCATTTGTTGGTATTCAAAAATAGACATGTTTCAATGTAAATAAAGTACGCAATCAATTCAATTGAACTTTTATTAGAAAAAAAATCTCTATATAGACGACAAGTAATATTTAGAGAAAGTTAATATTTTTCTAAAGACATCTATATACACTCTCAGCAATATACTAAGTCTCACTAAATTTATTTCATTAAGAAATTAGTTTAAAAAAGATAACTATGACTAAACCCATATCGATTTTATATACTACTTTATATACTTTTTTATATACCAAAATAATTGTAAATATAAAGGAAGATTTCAAAAACGGTTTGACGAAAATTTTTCTGTCTAGTTAAAACAGTTTTTTATTTATTTATTATTATAAAATATATTATGTCAAGCACAGAAAAGTAGGAAATAGCAATACATAATTAAAAAAAAAAAAACAGAAAATTTATAATTGAATTTATAAAAAAGAAAACTTTTAATCACTAACTTTTATTGCAAAATGAAACTCAAACCATATTAGAGAGCTCAACTTTTATTATCATAATTTTTTTATAAACAATTAATTGCAAGAATAACTAAATATTGGTATAAAATAAAAATTGGATTATAATGAATCATACGATTTACACCTAGTTTCAATTCAAAAGATTCAAAATCGTGTCTACCTAAAACTAAATAAGCTAGATCTGAATGGATTACAAAAGATTCTTTATCTACCCCATTGAAGTTATCTCCTCATCAGCTATTGACATACATACATGCTCATACCGATCTTACTTTGAACATATGTATGTTAATATGTTAACTTATGTTAATTTTTACTACATTGAAGTCTGCGTTTTCTTTATCCCGCTCTTTTTCATTCTCATCATTTTTTCATAACGCGCCTAAAGAAGTATAACTTCAAAAAATTACAACAAAATTTTTTTACTACGGTATTTGAAACTAATGAAGCAGATAAATTGTTAGATTTTACAAAAGGTGTGTATTTTTCATTTTTTTATTAAGTTTTTTTTAAGTAGATTTCGTCTTACGTTACCAAAAAGAAATATTACATATTTGCTATGCACATTGCACATGTAATATGCTCTAATTCAAACATTGAAAGACTGAATTTCGTCTACATATTTGATATATTTTGTAATTCGAATGTGATTGAAAGAAATTTTAAAAATGAAAAAAAAATTGTTAACGCAACTTTCTTTAATCTTTAGATATCATTTTCATCTTTCTTCCTTTCAACTTACATCCATAGGACAATATTTCATTTCGATCTCAATCGAAAAATTTGAATGGATCGAGTCAATTCTGATTGAATTTGTGATCTTGCTATACATAAGAAATTTCATTAAATTGACACCGGAATGAAAGCGGTTCCAACTTTCTATGTACACCTACCGTAGTAATATCCGTAATATCTACATAGGTACTCAAAAATATAAAATCTTGATCTTTTGAATAGTAGTGTACAGTCACCAAATGAAGAGAATTGAAACCTCTGTTCTCGTGTTTCATCCATACATTTTTCAATGTAATGTTTCATACACGTATAAATTTGCTTTATTTTCCTGTCACAAAACCAGCAAAGAAAATGCCACTGCTTTTTTAATGGACTACAAAGGAAATCATTCTTTCAAATAGTTGTTTATAAACTGGATGAAAATAGTGGAAAATCCAAAAAGAAGATTTAGTTTTGCATTTCTTTCTCGACTACAACGTCAACGGGAATATATACATACGTAAAGTTTAGTGGAAGAAGAAACACACATGAATAAAATAGGGAAAAAACTTTTGCTTTTTGTTCCGACTTTTTTTTTCGTTTGAAACACAATAAAATGAAAAGAATAAATAAATCTAGTACTTTGAAAGCCGATATTGGAATCGACAACGTTCTTCATTGTTTTTATGTGTTTGTGATCGTGCACGCCAATTTATTTCTAGCCTGACTTCCCACACAACAATGAGAAATATTTCAAACCGCATCTTTCGTTTAGTTTTTTTTCCTATTCTATAAACGAATGAATTTAAATCGAAAATATATGGAACATTTTATGCATTTACATTATGATAATTACAATAATAATGTAACTAACGATGCAATTATATATTGGAAAAGTGATTTGCATATGGGGTCGTAATGAATTAGAACAGCGTTCAAGTTTCTCGTTTTGTTAGCACTGGTTGCAATTGCACTAGAGAGTAACAGATAATTAAATTATTATTTAGCTTATATTAGAGGTAAAACGTTTATAATATATTCTATTTGATTAAATAGTCCATTTGGACTGAAGGATTATGAACTGGAGGTTTCGTCGATTCGGCATGGCCATTTGGACCTCTCCGACAGCGATATATAAATAAAATGTTTTGCTAAATTTCATTATTCAATAAGCCTCAACTATAAAATAATAAATAGTGCATTCCCATCAAATGTGTCTGTAAATTTGATAATAAAACATTAGCAGAAACCTTGATCTAACTTACCAATTCATCCAGCACTATTCAACTCGAATGAACTGTTAAATTGAAAATCAATATTTATGACGTTTAGCGATCTATTTAAAATTGATTAATTATTAAATAAATGCAAATTTTAATGCATATGATTAAATAATAATGTTAATAACTCGAAACATGAACTTAATTTATCAATTTATTCAATTAGTGGAAAATGCACATAAACATACACAGCTGTACCTAAAGGTACATAAAACACATTCCAATTTAAAACTACAGCATTTTAAATAAATTCCAGTTGAGGTTGAACCGTAAAAAATAAATTAAAATACAAAATTGAGTTTTGAAGTTCTCGAAGTCTTGTTATTGCAGACAATATTGTTAACCTTATTACGGGAAGCTTTGAAAGATGGCTATTCTCAAGGTGATTTTAGTAGAAGATTGATTCATTATGGAAGGCCAAAATTAGCAAGACCGACCAAGCAAGCAGCAAATACATTCCCGTAGGAATCGTTGTCTCTCGTAACGCTTGTTGTTCTAATAGAAGTTATGACAATCTATTTATTTACAAGTGAAAAGCTCGAGAGAAATGCCGAGGCACGAAATTGGCAAGACAAAATCAAATTTTCATTTTGTAATTATCTCGTGAAAACGAACGAAAAAAACAAGGTAAATTTGTTGAGAGCAATTTGCGATTAATATTTAAAACAAATAATTGCGAGTAGTGAACAAGTTTGCCACCCCTTTGAAATTCATTGCGAAATATTAAAATCGGTTGAAGTTAAATTGATTGGAAATTCTTCGCATTTGTGATTTTCGATTAGCATTTTTCGAATAAATTTTGCAATTACATTTTCATTATTTGTTGTTATTGGTTTGATTGTTGTTATAAACAATTCGACCGTTGATTAGCGAATATTTTTCTCGAAAAATTTGCCAATTTCAACGCGGTTAATAATAGCGCCCTCTTCTCATAACTACATATCACGTGAAATATTTTACTCCCATAAGAGGAAGTTTAAATTGATTGACTTTGTGAAGGAAAAGCAGGGACACTTTTTTATGTTAAATGCGATTTTAATAGGAACATTTATGCTAATAACAAACGTATATTATTCAAATGCACATTGTGTGACACATATGTGGCCTGGTGGCGCAAGCCTTATAATATAACCGTTTCCGCCACCCCCAAACTCACCCCTTGAAGCCAAAACGTCTCATTCCTCTTAACTCTTAGCCCGTTGTGGCCGTTGTCGAATGTCGTACTTATTAATTCTGTACAGAAGCGTAACACGTGCGTACAAAGGCCATTATAAAATGTAAAATACGGTAAATTAGTGTGTAGCAGATGATAACAAAGGGCCCGTCTCGTTTCGTTTTTACGCTTCCATCCCATCCCGGTTTCATCCCGTCCCGTTTGTGCCTCATTTACCGTTATCATTCATCCACATTATAACGCACACATAAAATAGACGGACAGGTAGTGTGACTATAAACGAGGTAAGATGTGGGGGACTCAAATTAAATGGGTCCCAAAGACTTACCTACACAAAAATTACATTCAACTTTTCGTCATTTACTAGACAAATTTGCATAGATATTGTTCCCTAAACGATTCTTTTTTATTTTCTTACTCATACTTTATACTCAGTGCATCTTCACTCTAACGGCTAATGACATGTTGCAACAATTTCACAGCCTTCATAAAGCAGCTACTTCTTAAATTAATCTCATTTGTTTATTTAATTCGAAAATAATGTACTATTTACAAATTATTTAAACTTAACCAAACGGAAAACAGAATTTAAATAAGTGTTTATCTTGTGGAATGAGTGTAACAATGTTCAAATGGAAAAGAGAGGAATAAGTAATATGCGATCAAACGCTTTTGTTGATCATAAAGCGGGGTGAGAAATGGGTGGGTAACCCATCAAAACGTAAGACTAAATAAAAGCATCGGTCGAATAAAAGTGGCATTATCAAAAGACAGGAACAATCAGTCTAAACACAAGAATATTCTGTCACTAGATAATTAAAACTCAGAAGTCTACGCTATTATTTTCCACCCCGTTCATCGTTTCTTATTCAGCGAACTCGTATAAATCTCCCCATTTCTCCACTCGTGTATTTATATCCAATTGTAACTAACTCCGTCATTGTATGCGTTTTCACGAAAAGATACTTGACGACGAGCAAGTCGAGAGGGAAAATAAATCGGAACGTTAGATGAGTTCTGTTAGATATCGAAAATTGAATCAAACTGTGTGTAAGTAAAAGAAACTTACTGTCAAGCCACTTGGAATCGTATTTGAGAGTGCGTTTAAAGCTGTATTCTCGTCGGCCCGTGGTCAAGTTATGAAGATCTGTCCGAAATATGACAGTGTCAGCCTTGGTGAACTCAGCATTGGTGCCCGAGTACAATCCTGGTAGTTCACCTGGATTACCACGTTCCACCCAAATCGCTGTTGAGTTATCGGAAGGATCGTACGGACATTTGGCAATGCCCATTCCGATTCCCGGAACATATTCATGTCGGGGCAAATGAGTTAAATTTGACTGAAAAGAAATTAAAAATCAAATCAATTTAAAGTATCACTCTGTAAAATAATTAATTATTGTTGAAATATTGAGAGAGTTTCATATACCTTAGATAAATTATTCATTATACAATTCACAATTGAAACGTGAAATTGACTAAGAATTCAAGCCATTATTACAGCATTTTCTTTATGATAAAATATGTATGAATAAAGGAGAAAAAGTATAGAAGTTGGAGGCCAATAAACTATCGTCTCCTAGCCCCGTTATTGTCAATTGTTCAGTTTCGATTTGAGAGCTGAAAGTCTTTCTATATACAGAAGTTTTCTAACGTAAGAGTTAGACAAGTTACTGTGTTATTCTAGAAACAGTTTCAATAATTTATTATTTATACACGTCATAAGAACAAATAGCAGCGTGTGAATAGAGCTGAAAAAGAACGAGAGGAACTGAGATAGAGAAATAAACTGTCTAAATACACAAAAACTTCAAGAACAACAAACCTTAATATAATAAACTAACTAGCATTGCTGTTAAAGTTCAAAGTTGAAGAAAATTGTGATATGGAAATATTGAATATGACGTTCATTGCTTTGAGCGCGATATTTCGATGAACGAATATTGGTATCACGATTACTTGTATTGTTAAAATAATTATGATTAACAATGACATCGTTGCGTGCTTGTCTATTAAAATTTGTAAATGTTGAAAAATGAATTTTGAATTGTTTCGAAAAATTTCAAATTATAAATGACGACCATTAAAGCTTTAGTGAGCTATTAACGAAAAAAGTATTTGGAGGTTTTCTCTTTTTAGCAATTCTCTTGAATACACCTAACCCTTTTGATGAAAGACGTGGGCGATGTGTGGGTGATAGGTGTGAGAACCGCTGGAACGGGTTGATGTGATCGTGGAAAGGAGCGAAGGAAATGAGAAGGTATTCTTACGACAAAAAGGGATGTTAAATTGCTACACTAGTATTCAGGGACCTTTGTCTTTGCGTCTGCATTTGCCGCTTTGCTTTCATTCAACGATGAAATTCACCTATTTAGCTGAATTGTTTCTTATACTTTTTGGAACTTGTGACCAAGGTAAATGTATTTTAATTATTCATTGATATACCTATACACAAGTAAAATTTTTCACTTACATAAATGACCCAGTCCTTAGGGTTGTGAGCATTTGTACCGCAAATATACAATCGAGTTCCATCACCCATTGGTTGAATTACTCGTACGTGATTTCGGCAATCGAAATACTGGAAAAAAATATTTTTAATTAAAAAAATACCCGAACAATTGTTGAGAATATTTCAGCTTAAAAGTATAAAAGGAATGTGAAGGGTTTAATAAAACAATTGGTAAAATAAAAAGGGTTCTTGATATGAAAGAAAAAAAATTAATGGAATGTATTCGTATGTTTCTTTTTTGAGATTTGATCAAAATTCCATTTGTACAAATTCATCCATCGCTCATTTTATTCATTGATATTTTCGTATGTGTCTGTTAAATTCTGACAGAGAAAATGTCGAGGATGAGATTTGCCCCATTATGTTGACGACGTTAAGGGTGCATATTGGGATCTATGTTGCCATTGTTGTTACGACGATGTTACGAGGGAGATAATATCCACGGAGGGTTATTCTAGTTTCGGCTTTTATATTTTTTATACGTAAATTATAGACTTCTCTGAGTGCATCAAAAGCATCGATCACACGAACAAGTTGTCAGCTTAGCAATGAAGACGTTCATTTGTATGAAATGAGAAAAAAGAAAATGCATGTATATTTAATGTATTTTCACCGACAACTTTTTACTGTTGATTTATTGAAAATGAAATATAATCTCGAGATTTGTACGAAATGAAAAAGGATAACGAGTTTCGGTGTCTTCGTTTCCTAAACGAATGAAGAAGGGGATTGAGCGCAAGGTGGTTAGGAGGAAAATATATTTTGTATCGTTTTATCTCGGCTTCTTTCAATTTTTTGCTTCTGACACTCCGAGCTTAAAGCGATTTCCTCATGCATTTTATGTTTCTGCTTTGTGCGAAAAGGCGAAGCTTTGTACGTACGTAATTGGTAAGTGTTAGATTTCAATACAAATTTTTCGTTAAGACCCCTCTTTTCTTCTACAAGTTCATACTGTCAAGTTTGTATTGAACAACACAATCGTAAACGTTTTACATCAAAATAAAAATTCAAACGAGGGTGTTTTCTATCTGTCTGTGTCAATATAATTGAATTTTACTCGTTTTTACAAACATCAATTTGGATTAGCGCAAAAGAAATATTTCCCAAAGGAAAATCATCGTTAATTTAACAACCAGCATTGTAATTCTAATTCCTATTTCTTAAAATTGAAGTTCATTGAGGAACCAGAAGAAAGATGCAATTTGTAAGATTATATTAAGACTTATAAATGGATGTTGGTGTACTTTTTATCGAACATATACGCTTTAATAGATATAAGGGATTCAAGAAATAATAAAGGATGACATGAATGGACTTTACACGCACTTAAGAACGTGAAACGACGTAAAAAGCTCTTGACGTATCCGGACCTACATGCACAAAAATATAAATGTCTACTACCCTTCAGATTCAGTTCAAGATATCTATGGCAGATCAAGTTAAATCGAGTGAATGAAAAAAGTGAGAAACTCAAGAAAAGCTCGGAAAAGTCAAAAAATATTATTTACTTAAAACTCTTTTAACGATCGCAAATAGCTTTATAACTTATTTATAATTTATTAACTAAACAAAAGGTACTATCATTAATTTTTTTACAAGAATGATACAAACTTTCGATAGAAATATGATCTTCAACTAAAAGATGAGATAAATGTGAAATATTCCTTTATTTGATTAAAAAAAATTGTTCACTGAAAATATAATCAACAAATTAAGTTTACTTGAAATCAATCGATAAAGATTTGTAAGAATTGACATAAAAATTTTTTCAATTAAAAATGCTTAAATAATCACAACTTAGCAATTTTAGGGGTCTTAAATTTTTGCTCCAAGAATTTCGAAGATTTTTGTTTAGTCTAATATTTATTTTCTCTGATTGTATTTACGTCTTCCAAAAATCAACGACCCATTAATAAATTACAACGAGCAAATCATTTAGTTTATCTCAACGCCCTGTTTATAGAAGTTTATTAAATTTGCAAGTTAATCAAAGTAATTTTAAAGATGCTTGTGAGATAATTCAAAAAGCTACATCAAAGATGCTTTACTAAACCTATAACAAGTTATTATAGTTTAATAAAAATCTAATTTTCAATCCAAAATGTACATTTGATAAAAATCAGTTGTTCCATGTTTTTCTACGTCAATATTTATGTATAACAAAATATAACAAGTTGACACGTTTTGAACATTTTAAACGGTTTTGATATGACTGCAATCGTAAGAAGTTGATTATATAATATGAAAAACAAAGATTTAAAAATAACTAATTCCATTCGACCTTGTCATGAAGTGGGCCGGATGTTGTCAACAAGCCACTTACCTATGGTACTTATTCGTAATTTTTAGATTATGAACCATTACTAAAATTTCGACATGGTAAAAGTAACTTAAAATAAATTCTAAAATTCCATTTAAAAAGAAGTTTGAGTTTACCCGTTTTGTAAGACGATAGTAAGTTTCTGTGAGAAATAGTTTAAGAGTTTTAGTCGACTCTGTGTGAGTTTTGATACTGTTGTAAGAATAAATTGGTAACAAAATTGAATTTTAGAGGTATCAAGTCAACCTTACTTTTTATATGTAGCTTTAAACTTTTGACAAATCTTGCATTATTTACCTATACGATGTATTTTTAATATCAAGAAAGTTTTGTTTTAATAGGTGAAACTTTTTGCCTAATCGACATTATAGTTGGGCAGACACCAGAAAGTGTTGATATTATTTTAACTAACAAAGTGTATTTATTGTTTTCAGTATTCGAATACAAGTGTCCAATAATGGCAATAGTGAGTTAACCCACTGATTATTGATTCTTTGCTTTTTAACATTTTTTTTTCAAACTAGTCAGCATACTTTGCATACTTTGAAGGCGTTAAAAATATTGTCACGTAGTCTGTTTTATGCAATTTAAAAAAAAAATACTTAATTACATCAGAATCCATAAGGATCGGGTTCAAAATTGTCATAGGGCAGATTGAGAAAATTCTCGACAGGTCGGTGTACTTTGGTTGATTAGACTTCGTTCACATAAAATATTGCAAAATAAGTATACCTCCCTACACCTATCTGATGGTTTATGAAAATATGAAGAAACCTCTACTGACAAAGAGAGCAACTACAAAGTTAGCTTTACGATAGTTTCCGAGAATTTCATAACAAAAAGTGAACATTATGTAGGTATTTACTAGTAGCTTGGTCCGAGAAAAATCACAGATATAGCTTTAGTTACTACAGATGTTGGCTAAAAAAAGGTTTCCGCAACTCTGCTGTTAATCGGACGCCACGATTTGACGACGGATTCTTATAGATCTCGCTAAAATATTCGCTTATATATAAATTCGCGACCTCTTGGTGAGTTGGTATAGTGACCGTATTGGGAGTTAGATCTGTTGATAGAAGGGTGATTTCTTTATTGAATTCCATCTTTGCTTGAAGCCAGAGACTTCCGGGTTTAACATATTCCCAAGATCTTGCTAAGCAGAAGGGGGTGGACAATCAGGGTTGAACCTTACCAAATGGGGTTCTTTTTTAATTAAAAAAATATGAAAACGAATTTATATGTGTTCTTTAGCAATATGTTAGCTATGAACCACCTTTGAAGTTGCTATTTTATGGCTCCCCATTACATTTTTAGATCTAAAGGTAAAAGATAGTCGTTTTTAAGAAATTTTTTGTCTTTGTTAAATAGGGTAATTTGTCATCTAACAAAAAGTACTGCCTTTTTTCATTTCATTTCATTTTATTTTTTATTATTTAAAAAGTGTAGTTATGTGGACTGTCATAATAGAAAATATAAATTTCAAAAAGCAATAAGATAAGAGCACTTTAAACATTGTATTTTAATTTTTAATGAAAAAGTATGTGTTACAATTCTTTTTCATTAATTTCATTGCATTTCTCTTTCCATTGGGTTTCTCTAATGTAGAGTGTATAATATAGAATTGCTTTTCTATTGGCATCCACCACCTTCCCACTTCCAATATCAATAGATTGAGAGGTAATTTGTACTTACTTCGGACTTGCCTCTTGACACGCAATTGGCCACATTGCTTGGCTCTAGGCTCATTGAATCCCTCTGAAACAAACAATTCACATATAGCTACATATTGCATATTAACGATCTGTGAGTAATTTGTATGCAATTGCATTTTATGTTCGCATAATGATAAAATAATTGGACTTTATACGCTAAGTTTCCTCGAACGACAAGCTATCTTTTTCGTATTATTTTCAGGTTTAACGTATTTATGAATCATAACATTAATAGCAATTGAATCGATCGATATCATGCATGTGTCCCTATTTATATTTTTGTCTATTCCATATTATTCTGTCGTTGCATGCGAAAAAATTGTTTTGTTCAATTATGTTACGAAATCAAAGAAAAATGTTCAATTTGAAAGAATAATCTTATGTAAATTGTGAGAATATAATGCATTCGTATGAAAATGCTTTCAGATGTACACACGTTAGCTTTGATATTGAAAGAAGAAAATATTAGATTCATTTTGTTATGAAATTATTTAATATCAAGCAAATAGATATGTACGAGTGCTTCAGATGTTCAACTAAAATTTAATTATCAAACGTATCCACTGTAGTTTGCAGAGGAAGAAAAGAGGATAGGAAGACTCAACATTTATAACATGTTTTTTTTTAGATTTATTTCTCTTGCAGTGTAAATAAGTGATTATAGTGTGATTCAATTTTATAATTTCCAGTAACTTCTACTTGTATACAAGTAGATTGTTAAAGTGTGTATAAAATACGAAGTTTCAGCTTTGCTGCAATGCAATTTATTTTTTACTCGTTACTTTTTAATAAAAGTATGTAATTAATTAAAATAGATAAAATTATTCGCTACTTTAATGCATAATAAGAAATTAGTATAAGTAATCTCGTGTTTATTTGCATATATATATATATATATATATGTATTCCACTCAAAATCCTCAAAATATAAATGCTCGTAAGTGCACACGGCTACATTTCATTGCATTCCTTCGCTCGAACGTAATTCAAATGTACACAAATGTCAGTGCAATTTTGTGTAACATGTAGTGCAAATGTCTGTCTTTTGCAATGAGAATTTAAGGTTTTCAGGATAATCGAATGGATACTTTATGAATGTACAATACAGTTACAACTCCAGAATACCGAAAGCTGTATGTAAAATTTGTTCTCGACCTTTTTCAACTTCTCTCTATCAAATTATTGAGTTGTGTTTTCAATTGAAATTTAAATTACATTTCTGTGTAATAATAATGATAGTAATGATCAGATCAATAAATTGGAAACAAATGTTTGTAAATTGGGTAAGCTGACACAAAAAGAGAATTGTATTACAAATTACAAAAACTCGAAAACCAAATTATCTATACTCATTTTTTTTAATGAACTAAATTAAATTTGAAAATTTTTTTAGTTGACTGACAGTGAATATTGTATGCGATTTAAATTTCAATTGTTTATTAATGCAAAAATATAAATCGGTTGAAATTTAAATACCAGCTTAAAATTCAGTTCATTTTTCCACTGTCTAATGCAAAAGTATTTACATTGTAGTAATAATTATAATCGACACAATTTCGCTAATGTAATTCAGGAAGTGTTTGCTGTTCAATTACGCTGAAACAGTTTGGCAGATTTTGTAAAATATTACACATGAATGAACTGTAACCTGAAACAATATATTAAGCATTTGTTATTTTTAAATATTATTGTTTTAAAATTTTTAAGAAAGTTTTATATTCTATCAGTAACCATTTTAATGAGTATTTTTATTATTTATATATACTACGCTTGTATTTTTAAAGTTTCATTTTTATTTTTAGAAAAAGAAGAGCAATAAATTATTTATTAAATAAAGTTAAGAAATGGTTCATAGTTAGTTAAGTTACATCATGCATAAAATTTGTATCTAATTAAATATAAGTAGTACTGTAGTTTATTGGAACACCCAATAAGTCTCTGAATTTAGATATTCACTCCTCGCCAACGGTGGGTAACCTCCGGCCTGCGTTAATTTCTTATCCAATTCGCAGATTTTTAGAAGAAGTACTAATACCTAATTACTAGGTATCACAAATAAAAATCTTATATTAAGCTAGTAACCAACATTACATTAAAGAAGGACAGATTTACAGTTTATTTTTCGATATAATACGTCTTGTTTAAAATAAACACATACCATCTCTATTTACAACTAGTAACTACAGTATTAATGTTATAACATAGAAAGTCGTACCGCAGCAACGTTCGGTATTAATAAGTAACAAAAAGATATCAATTAGAGATTTCTCCAGTCAAGTAGTTGAACATTTTGTTCAATGAATTAAGTCTAATATTTTAGCTTTAAAATGAAATAACAAATTTAATGTTTGACATAATAAGTAATAAGTATCTAATAAAATTGACATAATGAGTAAATATTAACATTTGGCTTGAGTTTGGCTTGATTTTTACCTAAATTTAAATCAAGTAGCTTGAAAATCAAGTCAAGTAGTTTAAATATCAAGTCAAGAAGTAAATCAATTCAGTACTGCGGGATAACGAAACGTAAATCTTATTCTGGCTTATGTTTTACAAAAAGTAAGGCTCTATATTAATGATTCCCAAAGTGGAAGATACTGTCTCTTTGGGGGAGCTGAAATGATTTAGGAGATCGAAATTAGCTTCGGGTGCTCTTGAAGGCGACATTTGAAATTCAAGATGATTCATGAGATATGAAAAGTTGTCAACCACTATTTGCGCTAAGTAATTATTTTTCTGGAAAAGGAACATAAGGGTAATTAAGTTTGGGAACCTCTGATCTGCACTATATTAAAATATTGATATACTTATAATTTGATAGAAGACTAACATTCAAAACATTGAAAAATAAAATCTAAAATAAATACAATAAAATCTTGATCTTATAAAACCTTTGATATTGATGTTCTTTCAATGTTTGTTTGATACAACTTTATATAATTTCTACTTTTAACTCAAAGTTTCCAATAAGAATCTATGAAAACATTGTTGAAATAATACCTTTACAATGTCATCAATGGTAAATTCTTTTTACCTATAAATATTGAGGTACGCATCTTTCTACTGTGACATTCCTACATTATTCCTTTGCTGAACATTTTCGTATTCAATACTATTTACTAGATATCATATTATTCGGTTAGCATTCAATTTTTTCATACGATTGAATAAAAAACAGAGATCATAAGATCTTTGTTAAATATTATATTGATTTAAGTACTTTGAATTAAATTTGGTACTTCCTTTGCAAACTTGCTATCATTAATGCAAAACTATATCATCAGTAGTTCATAGTTTTATGTTATCTAATACGAGTGTTATATTTTATTACTTGAAACATTTGGAAATAAATCGTTTGAATCTCTCAAAAACGAATTTTATTTTGATTAAATGACTTTACCTTTACGGCGACAATTTGTAAAATGTCCATCGAACATTGAAATAAAAAAATCTCTTAGCGTGGCAATATTGACATTCTATCATCATAAATCCACAAAAATGTTCTGTATTTTATTGCTGTCAATTTCATCAAGTTCTACTTGTATGTTTTTGAAGACACGTATTCATTCACACAAACTTAAACTGCTTTCTTTTCCTATAAACTATAGATTTTGCTGCTGACGGTAAAGATGTTGAAAAAGCGCATTAGCTTCGTTTTGAGTTTTTGGTTGTGGATTTAAACAGTAAGTCGTTATTTTGCAACCCTTTGAGAAAGTATTTCATTGGGATTGTTGAACATCATTTTTAGACTGCACATCATTGCACTAGGCATCACTTTACTAAACGTATTTTGGTTTTTGGTATAGTGAAAAAAAAATTCATTTAGTTATACTTGGGTAGATCCCTTGTACAATAGTAATAGGAAAGCATATATTTTTTTGTTTTAAAGTAATCATTGGTTCAAAAACAACTAGAATAGAAATTAGTTAGATCTCTTAAATCTCCACTCCATGAGTCACTGGTGCTCGGTTCGGTTCTCCGTGACTTCTTTATTTTCTTATAGAGTTATTAAATAACAGAAATATTTTCAAATTTAAAAGCGACTTAAATATAAAAAAATAGCTAATGCAGCTGAGCTCTTTTATAATAAACTACATTAAAATCCGCTAATAATGACCTCGAAGGGAAGTAACAAAAACGGTATGCTAAATGGAAGTTATACAAAGCATTATTTTAGAAAATAAATATTTAAAAACTTCCCAGTTTTGTTAGGTAGGTATTTACTTTAAAATAGAGAAAAACCACAATTTGAAAAAATAAAATAAATAGGAACGGGTATAAATCATTCAATTCCTTATACCGCAGAAAAATTGAAATTAAAGATATAGCAAAATGTGAAGCAAAGTATTTGCCTTTTGGCTTTTTCCCTAACATAAGGAATACTTATTCCCCTTTTTTTAAACATTTTGTTTTGGGTTGTTATTCGTCGTAGTAAAAATATATTAATTAAATTATAATAAAATTTTATTTATTTACCCTCCTATCACCTGGATTATACATTTAAAGTGTAAACTACTATCCGACATGTTTTTTAAGCCCCGCCTCCATGTCAGTTCCCAATAATTTTAAAATTAATTTTTTGAGTGTTAACACGATTCAACAAGCCGGGAACTGTATTTTGCGACTACTAAGCACGGAGAGTAAGCAACAATTCACTCTCTTTTCCAATCTCAAAAACAATAAACAAGAATCGACAAGTATGAAATAGATATAGTATTAGCTCGTGCGGGAGTAAAAGCTTAATCACGCTCCGGACATTTTCGGTCAGTGTATTAAGGAACACGCTCCTGGGCACTCAAAAGGCTAAATTGAATTATTCGATTATTTAGTACATCTCTTTTTATGGCAAGTTTCATCAAACTCTTCAAAAGTGTATTCTTTTTTTAAACTCGATACAGATAATAGATAATATTTAGTTATAAAATCTGAAGAAAAGTTTGTAAATCAAATCGCGGCCTCTTTATTGCCTCTTGCATGCATATCTAGGAAATCTGGGCCTGTAGCAATGCCTAAAACATAATATATACCTAATTCATTGAAACAAGTCATATATTTAACTAATTTTTCTGAAATTATTATAATTTTTTCTCTTTCATATTTGAGTACTTTAATGGTACTTAAAAAAGTATAGATTGCTTTCAACTAATTATTTTCCAATTTTACACGAGACTTCCTACGAAATATTCCGAATATAATATCTGTATACGATCTAAAGATTACTAGAACGTGGTAATATGTAACGAGATGTTTTTAAGTTCAAAAGTGACGACCCGCAGTCATGGCTACTTAAGAGTACTATCGTTTACTTTAATATAGTGTAGATATTAAATTGTATTATTTGATAACGTATTACTCATCTTTTCCGTTTTACCAAACTTTTCAAAAGTATCCTTTTTTTAAGCTTGAGTACAAAAAAGAATAAGTCATCAAATCAGATGACTGTAATGTGGATGTGTACGTATGACTGGAAATGTGAGCATCTCTATAATCTGTAAAAATCAGTACTTAGTTCCTACTAAACTTTTATATATAGTGGTTACTATTCAAAGTATATTTATCTAATCCTATTTTCTTGGGGAGAAAAAAGAGCTACCAGCCAATCTAAATTATGCTGATTGGTTCTTATTTAAAATGTCTTAATCCCAGCAGACGAGAGAAAAATGGATAAAATTCTTTTACTTTTTTTACGAACTATTAAACCTTATTGTGGCAAATAAGCATATAGGGTGGGTCCAAAGTGACAGGTTCCTGTCTCAATGTGTATAATTGTATATCTTACTTTTGCATTATACATCTGTACAATATTCCGTAGATACAAAATTTTCTTTTTGCAGTTTTATCTTTAAAGATTTTGCACAATATATTAGAAGGTTTGGTCCATCATGATGAAAGATAGGGAGCCATTAGTTTACCCCTAGTCGAATAAATTAGATATATCTGTGATTATTATTAAAAACAATTATAATGCCTATATATAAAATATCTTTACATAAAAAACTGCTTATAGTTAACTGATTTTTTTTAAAACGTTAACTGAACCTTTGAATTTTAGGCACTTAATGATAAAATAAAATGTAAGGTAACCACCTATTGGCACAGTGGTTAGAGCAGTAGTTCTCTCCACTGCATGCGTCAAGTGGTACGGGTTCGATCCCTGTTGAATCATAGACTTAAGATCTTAGACCTTAGATTAAAATTCATCAACAGAAATTTTTTATGTTTAGACAGCCGTGATATGACTTTAGATGTTAAAGCGACTTAAAACACCAAAAAAAAAAAAAAGTTTATATGCCATACGAGTTTTATTAACAATGGTTTTGCTTGATAAATCGTAGAAGAAAATTTTGATTAACGTTTTATCACTTTGTTATAAAATTACAATTCTATACATGGTTAATTGTACTATAGGTGATGGACTCAAAACCTATTTAATTTTTTTTAAATATTTTAAAATTAACAATATGAATTAAGTACACGTAGTGCTGTAGTGTTTAGTTCTGTTAGACCTCCACTGCATGCGTCAGTGCTATTCGGTTCGATTCTCGTTGAATTATAGATATTTTTAGATTTGTAAATTACAGAAATTTTTTAGACTTATTCAGTTATCAAATGACCTTTAATATATTCGCAACTTAAAATACTCAAAAATATGAACTAAGATATTACTCGTATTGTTATTTTTGATTTTTGATTTTGGAATTTATTTATGTATTAACTTTTTCACATCCTGATTTCTTATAATCGTCTCTAATAACCATGCCTAATCGATATTAACGATATATTCTCGATATAAACCAAAAAAAAAAGCCCTTTACTCAACTTACTCATGCACTTTTATTTTTGATTGTTTGCAGAACCAACTATGTTCGTGGAGAAATCCAGACGCCAAAGGTATTCTTGAGCTCCAAAAAATGCAAAGCGATTTGCGGGTCCACTCAAGATATCGTTGGTTACGAACAATATGCAATAGTTAGAGTGAGTAAACTTTCATTGTTTTCTTCTTTTCTGAATCATTGTTGCACTCTCAATCTGGTCAGTCCTGACTATTTGATGCTATTTAATGAATTAAATGGTTTAAAGTAACAGTAGTGTTAGTCAATTTTGGGTGAAGTTGAGCTAAGCACAAGACTGCAATCTAATATGTAAAACCACTTACAAAAATAGTAAAAAAAAAGTAAAAACTTCCTTCATTTGTTGATAAACAATACCTAGTCAAAGCTTAACTGATCAACAGAGCAGTTTTTATAGTGAAAATGGTGTAACTAAGACTTACACTAGTTTTCTGAAGGTGCACAAGGTCCCGTTTACATCCATTTTGTTGATATAACAGAAATTTAAGTCATTGATTTAGCTACATAATATGTAACCTAGCACAATTTTTTGTTGTTTTACTTTAAACATAGTACTTCTAAGAAAATTAGTTCGATTCAAGTCTTTATGATAAGCTAAGACTTTATTAGTAATTTTGTTTGTTTGTTTATTTAAGGTCGCATCAACTACTATGGTCATTAACGACTGTCGAATCTGAAAACCCAGAAAAAACATCTAAGGCTTTCATTGGGATTCAAACCCAGGTCCACTGGCGTATAAGGCAACTCTCTAGTCCACCACGCCACTATGTGACCTTATAAGTAAATTACTACTTCATAAATTTGGTTCTTGAATTTATTACTAACTTAAGAGACTAACTTAAATTTTTAACGCTAATTGAGTTTCACCCTTGTTGTTTTGTTATCATCATATTACAATTAAGTATTTTACTGCCATAGTACCTAAAACTTTAAACTGTCTATTTGTTACATAAAAAAGTACTATGTACAATGTTTTAACTAAGTATAATTAATATTTACAATTTTAAACATTTTTTTTTAAATTCTGTGTTTAATAACTAGGTATGAGTTAAAATATAATATTGATGTTCAATAAACATGATTGTCGTAAGAAGATGTGCAGAAATAAATTTTATGAACATTATTAATATAAAACATTATTAAGACACTTTTATAAAATTAAGATTAAAAGCAGAGTATAATATTAAAAGGCAAAGATCGCTCATCTAATTAACCTAAATAATTAAAAACGTTTTAAAGAATTAAATCTAAAGGAGTTTAGTAAAAGGAAATTAATTGGATAAAATCAAGTATAATAGTTTAATTTTCAATAAGACACTTCTTTCTTCATCAAGCAATTTGGTTTTATATACATATGTAGGTACCTATACTACTAAAGTCACTATGATAAAAGTTTCGTATTTTATTGATTTCTACGTTTCTTGAACAATGAACATACGGTATTTAGGCGTTAAATATTTTCTACTATTAGATGTTTACCTCGAGCTTGGCGTTGAGTAATTTGAAAAGTTTTATGACACTAATTCTATCTTCTTAATCATAATAGCGATTTCGTATTTATAAGAATATTGCTCATAATGGGGATTTTCAGGATACACGTGATATTTTGTTCTTTTTACTAAATTATTGTAGGTGTAATTTAATTTATTAGATCAAAGTCAAGATCAAGCTTGTAGTTCAACTTCCTAAAAGTAATTGAAACTCGACTAAAATGTATTTTGTTGTAAGCTGTCGAATTATTGGCTTTTATTCGGTTGTTGTTTCAAAAACTAAAGTTGAAGAAATTGGATTTTTTTATATTTACAAGCATTTACAATTTGAAATATAAAATAAAATTTAATACCAATTGTTGCTTTTGTAAGCGATTGCCGATGCCGATGTTTAGCATACCATACTACATAGTACATACATATGATAACTTTACGATGGTTTAGTAATATAGAACTTGTATTTTGTTTTATTTATTTTTATTCTGGCATGTACTCCGTTAGTAATTGGTAGTAAAAATGAAATGTTTATTATTGTTTAAAAATTGGAATTTGACTTATTATTAGTATTGAAATGAATATTTAACGGTATTATTATTCATTTTTTAAATTTTATTCGAAAAGGCTGATAATTCGTTTTGCTGGATGTGAAACTTACATTAGTTATTTCTAGCAACTAAATATATTGTGGGAAAAAAGTCTATTAAGTAATAATTTATTTTTTTACTTTAAACTTGATTGAGATTTTGGTTTTAATAATTTGTTGTCTATTGAAATATGATTGTATGTTGAAGTTAAATTATTAGAAATAGATAATTTATATACTACTTACATATCGTACAATGTTTGTTTTATAATATTAAATATGAGCGTATGCATGTCCAATATTTTCTCATTAAGCGCCCCAGGACGTGATTTAAATATTTACGTTAATTCACAATAAGTGAACTGTAATATAATTATAGACATGGGAAAATGTAGCCAAACAATTTTCATTGGATCGATAATTGATTTTGATCCTGTAATATTTATAAAACTTACCTCACAATGTGACTGACTAATGTTGCTGAGATTCAAACGAAAAACTCGATCCCTGTGAATGAAAATTCAAAAATTAATCGGACGAATTCTACTGTAAAAATGATGTTTCCATACGTTCGCGGAAATAAATACGAAAGTTTCACGTATCGAAGAGACATTGGTAAAAGCCGCGTGTTTGACTCCGCTTTTGTTGTCATAGGTAACGTGCATTTATTATTTCCACGTGGGTATGTCTTTTGAAATATATTTTAGCATTGGAAGCGACAAAAAGTTTCAACATCTCAGCTTCACTTGCCAATAATGGAAATAGAAAATATTTCCAATTGTCATACGGATTGGAAAGTTTGCAAGTCTTACAAAAACATTCCTTGAAATTATTCAGAAACACTCCGGCAAAGCTGAGATGTTCCTTCTGAATTGGCCATTAGATTTTTTCACGGAAACGAACTTTCTGAACTCAATGGTCGTAATTTAACGTTTTTAAACTCCGATATATGAACATTAAAAAACAAGAAAAAGAAATTGTCGACAGCGATATTAATTACGACTGCCTGCAATTTCCAGTCAGTTTATAAACACAGTTCTATTTTAGCTCGTCTCCTCTCCATTTACAACCTACAACCAAACGAACCCAAACCCACCCATATCACAAACACATATTATTTGTATGTGAGTACGTGGAATTCGTTACCCATTTCAAACAGACTCAAACCGCCCTTCTTCCCACTCATTTCTTTAAAGATAATTTACAATGCAGTAACGAGGTTCTAAGTGCATTTTTCACCCGCCTAGTTGCAATTACTAATGCCAAGTTTGCATTTTACTTTTATATACAAGTGCACATACTCATTTATCTTCATTAAATATAAAATTGATCGAGCTTTATTATTCAAAACATACGTTGTTTCACGGCGGTTCAATGTTGTTATCTATATTTAAAAAAATATAACAAAAAATTACTTACATCGCTCCGACGAAAAGTAGATCTCTTTTACTGTCCAAGTACATCGTGCGATAGTAGATTTTTCCGCATGTAAACTCTCTAACGTGATCTGTAAATGATAAACATACACATAAATATTTACTCCAACAATGACTTAAAAACGACTCTAATCCGATATAAGTTCTAATGAAGATAACGAACAACACCTCTTCGCGTTTGGATTTAACACATTCTTGTCATGGTTTACTTGCATTAGAACATTTACGTGGCTTCATTAAAACGCTACCATGTCTCGAATACAAATTAGGTCAAATATTTAATCAATTTAATAATCAGTTACACCAAACCAATAGATTTCAATTTTTCAAATTAAATCACCAAAAAAAAATTAAATAAATTCTCTAATTGAAATATGTCTTTTGCTTGTACTTTTATAACAGAACAAAAGCAATAAGAAAAGGATAATTTCAGAGAAATCAATCGGTAAGGCAGGAAAAAGTAGCGAGAGGAAAGAGAAAATGTTGTACTTTAAGTTTTGCCCGAGTGGTGGTTTTAGGAAGGATAATAGTTGCCAACTTTTTCATTACATTTATTAGAGAATGGCGAATGGCTTCGTTTTTCCGTTTTCTTCGTTTCCTTTTTGTTTTCTATTATCGGTGGTCGATGCTTTGTGTAGCTTTGATTATTTATAGTCTAAAAATTACTTGATCAAGATTGATCATCTTTATTGCTGTCACCCATAGAACGAAATAAATATCATATTGAATCCATACTTGGGTTTTTTCGTTTCTTAAATATTTTATCAAATATAAAATTTATTTTAAGGTTTTCACTGTTGGTACATGGGGGATTAAATGTGTTTCATTTCCCCTATTTTAAGTCGTACATAACATAATATTTTCGTTGTAAATATTTTGACAAGATGTCGAGAAACAGCGCTTTTAACTGATAAAGAATGACATAGACAATAAACGTATACATCTAAAAAATTTGCAGTCAAATAGAACGAAGAAAGATACGGCGAGGGTTATGTAAATAAAACACAAAAGTGTTCAGTTTTCTGCGTCAAATGTTACTTCAATCTCTATGTTTTATCACTTTTCAGCTGTCGCGTTCAATTGATAAAATCTCAATTTTCACTGCAATTTTTAAGGATTTTTCTTTTTGAATATCTGTATTTATTGTGAAATCTACCTACATGTTGTTTGAACATATGTTTTTTCTTTTTAAATTTTATTCACTTTTTCATTGCATGTTTAATAAGTAACAAATAATTACAAGTTAACAATGTAATGTATATACTTAAGAAATGAAAATAAAAATTATGATAAAAAAGTTCATCTGTAAAATTTGAAAAATATTATTACGGGGGAAAATGCAACGCATGCAATAGTCATATCAATTTCATTTAGAAATAGTCTTGTCCAACATAAACTCATGCAACTGAAGTAATAATCACGCTACTTTATTCCGGATGACGCCCATTTTACGAAAATACGTGAAGAAAAAAAAGCACTTGGGGAAAACCAATAATTATTGCAAAATTTGATTTTAAATGTTAACTATCAAAAGATCTTTGTACACCACATTATACATATAGGTACATATAATGTAAAGTATTTAAGTTTTAACTGAAGTAAACTTTATACTAAAACTTGTCGGCGCATTGAAAGGAAATGCTTCGATAAATTGCTTTAAATTGTTACCTGTTTAAATGAAAAATTCCGCCGTTTATTTATTCACGATTAACCTTGAAATATAATGAAATTTTAGTGAACGTTTGCGGAAAAAGTTTTACGTTAAAACAGTATGTGAAAATGTAAAATGTGCACAACGTCAGTGAAAGTTGAACTTTTTTTCACAAAGATATTTGTCATTGTCAACAATCGTAAATTAATGTTACGAGTGTAGTATTGCCCACACTATTATCTGTGAATATCTTGTATTCTTTGTGAATTTATTATATTTCTTAATGATAAATTATTTTTGTTTGTTCATGTTTTTATTTAATATTCAGCTTTGATCGTTTATTGTATAAAGATACAAAAGTATTGTAAACCTTTTCAAACGTTTATTCTGTTGCAAAGTTAGTTGAGCTTTTTGGCATGCAGTTAAGCAAACGTCAAGAGAAGCATGAGCAAATTGCTCACGAATTTTAATCGAGCATAATCATAGACCAATTTTGATGAAAACGTCAAAACATATTCGTACACATTTGAAATACATTTCAAATAATAACAGTACTCCAACAAATGTTCATGTATACATGAAAATGAAACCACAGATGTTTTTGACTTTTGAGTTTTAAGAAAGCATGTGAGTGAAATAAGATAAGTAATTTGTGTCGCATAAAATTTCAAGTGCGGAAAATTAGAACAAAGTTTCAAAGGGTTGTCGAGTGGTAGCTCCTTTCAACATTTGTTGAAAGGAACTACCACCTGATACTATTTGCTGGTCGTTGGTTGTGGCTTTGGCCACACTGACCAATGCAACATCAAATTGCTCTTAACTAAGATGAAATAGCTTGCAATGAATTTTTCCGTTTTCAAACAAAAAAAAGTTATTATTTGAGAGTTTTAATAAATGTGTATGTATTATTTGTAACATCCGGATAAAGTTGTAAAACCAAAATAATAGTAAACTTGTTGTGAGTTTAAACTCTTTAATTAAAACTAAATGTTGAAATTGGAATAGTCTCTTTGTAATAGGAAAGTTTCTAAATTTTCACTTCTTATGTATGTATCTCAGATTAATATTGATTTTTTAGGCTTTAATAAGTTCACCAAGAAATAAATATACACAGTCTACCCCATAAAAACAGAACTGTGAAACGTTTAATGTTTGAAAGAAAGAATTCAAATATGTTTTAATAAAAATAAATATTAAAATGTCAAATATAAATTTTTTAGTAGGTAAGCCAAGAGTGTAAATATTTTTTTTCATTAAAAAACATTGCAGACTAAGTATAAAGAAAGTTGCATTTTTATAATACAAGGTATTTAGACAAAATTAAGTTCCTATTTGGAATTATACGAGTATTTATAATATTTGACTTTTTAAGCCATGAGTTACCTATGTATTCGAATTTTACATCTGGAATGCGATATTTACCTAAATAATAGATTTACCATACAACTACCAGCAATTATTATAACGTAAATTTATTAAATTAATAAATACTCTCTATCAATAGATAATTTTCGATTTTTCATATAGATTTTTATTTTCCTTAAATTGAGATATTTGATATTTAAAATTTCAATTTTATGATTTTTTTTCATTCAAAAATGATCTATAAGTTAGCACACACACATAAACGATTTTTAAACCTACTCAAAAAACTAATGGATTTAAAAATTGGTTGATTATTTACACATATTGTCACAAGTCTAAGAATGTGCCGCCATTTCATGACCCGAGAGTGGTGTCACCTGCTCTCACCCGTGGGTGAGCCGAACCACCAAATCACCAACCAAACGAGGAGAACCGCTATCACAGGATGGGGAGGAATCTTATGAAATTCCAAGAATTCGAGAATATTCTTTCTCTAAGAACTTCGTCTTCGAGACCACTTAGCACGAAGAATCAAACAAAGGAATAGAAATTTATAGCAAACAAATAATAGGAGAGAACATTCTCGAAACTGAACAAACTAATATAAAAAGAGGTTCATTTGAACGAAGAAGTCAGTCTGAAAATAAATCGTCAACGACAACAGTCTCTCGGAAAGTGAGCAGTGTGAAATAAATCTTCGACCGGTGTTGAAATAAATAGTGAAAGTGAACAGTATTAAATAAATTGTGAACATTATAAATAAAGTGCAAAGTGCAATAGTGAGTGACAATTAGTGAATCAATAACTGTGAAAACTGACTAGTTAAACAATGAACTAACTCATTGTTAACGTGTAGTTAATAAGTGTCTATAGTGTAAGATAAATTTATAAACAATTGTTAAAAAATAAATTTGTTGTCATTAAACACAAATCCTCGAACCCGTAAAAACGTTACAATATAATAAGTATTATGTTATATTAGGCTACGTTCTTCAACATGTTTACAGCGATTATTGTTTTTTTTATCCATTCCACTAACTTTTAAGCAGGGATGTTATGGATATGAAATTTTGGATGGATCTGGATATAAGAATACGCATATAGAAATATTATTATACGGATATGCTTACGGATATGAAATTATTTTTGATACCCGATAGTTTTGGTTACGGTTACCTAGCTTGAAAACATTCCCTGTTTTAAAGTATTTAAGCGACGATCGTCACTCTGATTTATGTCTTCAAAAGGGTTTAGGTACATGACCGGTAGATAAAGGAATGCTGTCATTGATGTAGTTTTACTTAATACAACTACTGTAGTTGTTATAAATAAATGACGGAAATAACGTTTCTAAACTGTTTTTAACATTATTACCATTTAGTGTAACGTAGCCTAAGGACGCTTGAGAACGCATTCGACAAGTTTGGGGGAATCTAACGTAACGTGAAGTAGAAAAAACTATTTTCACCCTTAGAGAATAATATAAAGATGAAACATCAACAAATATCATTAAATATGAACAAATTAGTCTATTTCACTAATAATAATTATTGTTCTTACTACTGCCACATCACAAACGTGATAGAGAGTCGATGTTTTTTAACTTCAAATGTTTGCTTTTTTTCATTTATTGATCAATAATTAAAATTTAAAAAGTTTTTTTATTGGTTGGAAAATTTTGAAAATTGCTATTTATTTCAAGCTATTAACAAGCAAAATTTCACCTTTTGATGAAAAATAAATACTTGTTTGACAAATCTTACAACACCAAAACAAGCTTTTAAGCTCATAAGCTCATATTAACTTAATAAATGAATAATTACGATTAGAATAACGATAATTACAATAAATAGTTAATAAAATATCTGCTGCGAGGAGTCACAGTACTTTCTTTTACTTTCAATTATGAAACTCGCTGTTGGTATTAAATATTTGCACTTTATAACTATACATATATAAACAACTAGGTATATGCATAGAACCTATATGTATATACGAATTTCCAACCTTCACCCCAGAACCGCCCTTATTCGAATTTTCCCAGTAAAAAGTTTCAAATAAAAGTTGTGGGCATCAATCAGTCTAAGAACTATAGAAAGTTTAAAAAAAAATCGTTGGAGCCGTTTCCGAAAAAAATTGAAAAAGCTCAAAAACTCCTAGAGTAAAGTGGAGTTTTCGGTTAACCTATTTCAACCAAAAGCTTCGCGGCATAACTAAGTATAATATAAAGGCCAAGTTCCAAGTTTGGTGTAATTCGGATAAAGCTTCCGATACGATATAGCTGTCACACACAGACATGTTTCTAAAAACCACTTTTTTGGACTCAGGGGACCTCAAAACATATATTTCCGGTGAAAGCTCGAATTCGAAAATTCGACCCGATTACAATATTTCCTTTACTATCCGATATATAGTAGTAAAAGAAAGTAAAAACAACTTTAGTTCTTTCTAGTTGCGTAATGCTATACGCTTTAAGATTGTTCCTATTATTGAGCTATTTAGATATTGCTCAAAAAACATTTAAGCTAGATATTAAAGCTAAATATACAGTTATCTAATTATAAATGGTTTAAATTGCCTACTAGGTTAAAATATTCCTTCATTTATCAGTTATAAATTGAGCTATATTTCCATGAAAAAATGCATAAAGATAAGAAAAGCTGGTTAGAAGTTTTAAAGGTTGTAATTTATTTTTTTTAACGTAGGTCTCTTAAAAGTAAAGTTGTACAAATATACAAAAAAGGTTTAAAAATCAGAACACCTGCTTAATAGGAATGCAAGGTATATGCATTTATATATTCGTTAGTTGAGACTTAAGTTTCTTAAAATATGTAATAACTTATTTTCAAATAAACTAAATACTCATATAATAAATAAGAGATTTCAATGGCAAATCTTCATGCCAAATATTAAAATTTTAATTCAAATAGAAAACATTTTGACTCAAACTTAGATAAAGTCTTCATTTTTATAATTGATAGTAATAATTTTAATTGTACGCTGTTTTTTTTGCGTTCGTCTTATTTTACATTTACATTTAATATTAGTCGGAACTTTTGTGTAATATTAAAATATTAACTTTTGCGTTAATCTAAACTCTAGATCTCTCTAATTAATATAAATTGCCTCTTTTTATAAATTTTATTTAGATCTATTAAATGTTGTTGAATATCCGTCTTCCATGAAATTTCTTGATGTCTGTAATATTGTAAGTTTTACTGAATTTAAAAAAATATTATTTTAGAAGTATTCTTATTTTGCTGATAATTCAAATCTCTTACTTGCATATAAAAAGTTTGGCAATGCTAATGAGAATGAAAAAAGTAGTCATATTTAGGTAATTACGAAGTCTTTTATCTCGATATACTCAATCATTATTCTAATTTTTCACGCTTGAATTATTTTATTTTATTGTTACCCATATAAGTTATTGTCTTATAAAACAAAGAATATATCCTCATTTTCATATATAGATAAGTATGTGAAAAATAACCCAATTAGAATAAAAAAAGATTACTTTATAGCCCTTCAAAAATAGAAAGAATAACTTCTAAATAATAAACTCAAAAACTTATTTAAAGTTATTATATATAATATTATAAGAGGCACACTAAATGTGAGAAGGATTAAATTTTCATCTTAATTCGTTCAAAAAATTTATTATATAATATATTTAGCTTATCTTGAGAAATAACACATGAGAAAAAAACTTTCATATCAGGTATTTATAGGAATATATGAATCTGGACGTTTTCCAAGATCATGATAAACAATACTTAGATAAATAAATTATAAACTACCATCAACCCAATTGTATCGAAACACAAAAGAAAACAAAGTTAATGATTAAATTCAACGAAAAACTTCAGAAGATATCACAAAGTTCCACATATGAGTATAATCGAAGAAAAAAGAAAAGGTTTTCTAGGAAGAACTTTATTTTATTTTTATTTTGAATTTAGTTTTATAACATCTTATATTTAATATTAGTTTTGTAATTGCCATTAATTCGATATTTTTATTTTTTTAATTTAATATTTGGATTTTGTTTGAACTAAGTATTCAATAAGTTAAAAGTTCTCTTTTACATAATTGGTTACTATACAAAACATATATATAGGGTCAGCAATAAAGTGGAAAATTTTAGAATATCATATACTTATATATATATTTTAATAACATGTTCATAAAAGTTAGTCTTTTTTTAAGTATTTTCTACGTTATAACAAGTATGCATATCAGCATGTTTATGTGAACATTTGATTTTTGTTTGTAAAAATCGCCACTTTCAAAGAGGCCTCTGTTTTTCGAAATATAAAGAAAGGCTAGAATATTGACTTAAAATGTGATTTATCCTAATATCGGAGTTTGTTTCTTGATATTAACAAGGTAATTTAGAATTAAAATATAAGTTTGATTTTTACCAAACTTATTGAGGGTTAAAAAACATTTATTAAAGATAAGAAAAACGAATTAAAAGAAAAGAGCAAAATGCATCACTAAAAATGATTGCCACCGACGCAATAATAAATTTTTTCCAAAAACTCAGCCTTGTGATTCTTTTGTGAGCACAAAGCTCTGATTTTAATTTAAATGGAAAAATGTATAACTTCGATAGCTGTGAAAATTTCTACCCAACTATCAAAAATATTATTTAGTAGCCTTTAGCTAGCACATCATTAATTTAAGGAATTACAACAAGTTAGAAGGAACTGATATCAGAAATGTTCCGGTTATTTGCTCGTGTGACGCATTTAGAAAATAGTGATGTTTTATTGTAGTTACAAAAACCATTTATGTCAACGTCTATAAACCATTATCGCTACATTTTTGTGTAACTGTCTTCAGTTCGTGTGGGAAGAATTTTTTTTCGAATATCTTCTAATCGCAGTGAGCTTAAATACGACTAGCTTATGTCTTTTTTAAGCTGTCGACAAAAACTAATCTAGTTATAAAATGGATGACGAGTTTTGGATGCAAATGAATGCAAAAATCTTTGAGTTTATTCATTCTAGTATATCAACTAAGCACTTATTTATTATAAAGCCTTAAACATTTCTGAGATGAATTATGTGAATTTTTGGAAAATATTTAGTCTGTACAGTGTACACTTGAGTAATATCGTTCGAACCTCAAAATATTAACCATAAATTTTTTTTTTAATTTTAAAATTAATTATTCTCTTACTAGTTTTAAAAAGTTAAAGTTATAGTAGGGTTATGGTAAGCATTTTTGCTGTTGTTAAAGTGATAAGCCATTATTCATGTCAAGTTTTGCATAAAAATTATAAATAATATCGAAAAAATTCTGTAATTTACTCAAATGTTCTCTCTTAAATCGAAATAGTGACTTTAGTGACTTTTCACTATTTTTGCAGTGCAGAGTATACCACTAAATTCAAATAGTTGTATACTTTTCACTACAAAATAGTGAATAGTCACTATTTGATAGTCGAAAGTCACTATTTCGATTTATGAGAGTTTAAGAATATAGTTTTAAATAAAAAAAGTTTAAGTATCTATTTGGAATACGTATCACTTGAGCAACAAATATAATATACATAAAATATAAGAACATAAAACAGATATAAAATACATTAAATAAAAGTACATAAAATATAAGAACTTGGAATAAATAATTATATTAATTTACATCGTATTTTAAAGGTTTTGGATGGACGAGAATTTTCAGGAATATATCGTAAAGAGTTGTCTCGTATCTCAAAAACCAAAAGAAATTGAAACTTAGCAAAACTACTTACGATTAGTATAATGGTACAGTTATTTCAGTTAAATTTTAAGATTCTAACAAAATTCCAAACATGAGCAAATAATTAAAATTAATTTTAATTATTTTTTTTGCGCCAAATATCGTCATCTGAACTATCAAAACTTACTTCCCTATTATTCTTATTAACAAGATAATATTATTTTTACCCTCAGCATCATACCTATTTAAAATATATACGTGTTGGAGGTACACCTATCCCCCGATGTACATGGAAGATAGGTTTCTTTGAAAACCGTGTAAATCGAAATACTATATATATATAAAGTGGTTATTTTTATATGAAAATCCGAGTAAATTGTAAATATGCCTAATTTTTTATTAGTTTATGAGTTGTTATAATATTTTTGAAAAAAGGCTTATACATGTTCAGTCGAGTCTCATTAATCCGACATTTCAATAGTCTGGTATGTCCAATAATCCGGCACCATCCGGTCACGACTCATTCAACCCTCTATAGGCTACACTTGTCCTTACACTTCATTGCACTTACGAATGCTTTATTTTATTTACATATTAAGAATTTTTCTGAGAAATCCAATAATCCGAACATTCCAATAATCCAACACTCCTTAGTTTTTAATAGTGCCGGTTTAATGGGACCCTACTGTAATGCTTTTTATGTATAGGTATATCGTATTCGTATATTATTAGCTTTAAACAATTTCATTCAGTTCCATTGTTGAGCTAGGATGTAAAAGGTTCCATTTTTAAAAAGCATTAATGTCATCAGGCAAACAGAAAAAAATATAATTGCTGAAAATTTTTTTAAAAATATTTTTAAAACTGAATTACAGTGGAAACGTGTAAAAACAGTACCGTTTAAATCGGAGGATAGGTGTATTTATTTAGAACTTTTGACCCGTAAAAAGATTATTTCAAGAAAAGTACTTAAAAATTACAAAATGCATGCTTAAGTTTAATTGACATAAGGATTTAAGCAACAAAAAATTAGCTACCTTTTTAAATTTTAAAATTGTTGAGTCTTTTAATACTTAAATATTTTTTTTGCTTATAGGAGTGTAGGTATAGACAATTATATTTATCAAATTATTAAAATCCTTAGGATCGAATAAAATATCTTTAAAATTAGATTAAATAACATAATGTTAATAATATTAGGACAATTTGCGAATATCATTTCTTAGAAAAACTTATTACGTTTGTAAAAAAAATAATTTCCAGAATTTCAGCTTAGAACTAATATAATTAGAAGAAGGTTTTCAATCTAATGTATTATATTTCAAATATTTAGTCAATCCATTTTTAATTATAATATCATGATTATGTCATATTATCAGTAACAAATACTCCCAGAGATTACGTTGAAATAAAACCTATTCGTATAAGGTTTCATTACGGTGATTCTCTATGATAGTTTTGATTTTTTTGATATCGTTATGTCAAAATTTTCGATCATGTTTTTTGAAACTAGTTTTGAACGGCACTGATTTATTATTTCAGAAAAAAAAATTATTCTTAGACCTCACGGGAGGTCTGACAAAGTTAGTTGTTTGCCTTATACATTGTGCACCAATGTTGGTAATGATACAATAGCCGAAGGCAGGCGTAGCTTTAAAAATCGCATATAGATAACATTTAAAGCAAAAAGAATGAACGAGCGAGCGAGTGTGCGATCGTCGCAAAAATTGGATTTCGAATTACAATCAAGCGATCGGATCATGAGATTAAGTTATTTATATACGAGACACACGAGCTAAGGCAAAGTTGTGAGAGTCGATGCGATTCGATTCCTTGTTTCAAGATCCAAGAAATACGATCTTTGTCTATCTTGCACTCACCTCCTACAGTTCAGAGTGTGAAAACTGAAATCATTCTGCAACTTTCACTCGTAATTTTTTTTTATTGATCATCGATATCGCATATCTCTGTCTTCCATCGGTGTGGCCAATTAAAATACTTGGAAAAGTAATTGTTTATTTTTTCGTTGCTTCTAAAACATTTTCATTTAATAAGTGTATGATAAAAAGCCACTGCGTGGGTCGCCTCGTTTTATTAAGGATAAGATTTTTTTATGTATATTGTTTTCAATTTTATAATTAAGTGAATATATTTCTTAAATCGTCTCGTGAATTTAAACGATCAATAAATTATTGAAACCACTTCATTTATGTTCCAACTATGAGTTAAATGTGGTCTTAAATTTTCCATTTAAACTTAATTTATGTTTCAATAAAATTTCCAAAGATTTATAATTAAGTCGACGACGAATGAGTGGTCTTAATTCGAAGTTATTGTTGACAATTCAAAAAAGAAATTATTTGAAGGTTCTTTTTTTCAGTCACCATCTTCAATTTATTCACGTTTTAATTCTTTTTTTTTTCTCATTTGAAATTTTAGATAGCCATCTCGTGGGCATTTCATGTCTTGTTAAGACATCTAGCATGACATTTTAATTTGGTTTTCGAATACTTTTTCGTTTAAAAATGAATAACGGTGCCACTTATGTCACCTTTTTTATATTTTTCAAATATGTTTTATTCGGTTTTTTGAAATTTCGTTGGAGACGTGATTGTTTTTCGAGTGATTTATTAAAGTGCTGAATGTATGTATTCTCTAAAGTACAATCTCTCAATTTAATATTATTTTCATTGTATTTTTATTAACAAGTAATAAATACATTATTTTTCATTAAAAGAAAACTATTGAGTTTTAGAAAAAGAAATGTACGACTTGTAGCCATTAATCATTGGATAGAGAGATACCAACATCTTTTCGTGGGAGCGTTTCAATGAAATATATTTATTGTATTCTTTGTTTAAAAAGACAGCAAATAAAACCGCATTAGATAAATAAATAGTCTTATCTTAAAGTTTCAATTAAATATTTGAGTTCACATGTTTAGGTTTTCAACGAACTATTTTACAGGTTCAAGCCAATTATAACATTTTTCAAAACGCCATTTCCGTTATTAATAGACTTTATTAGTAATTAATGTATCATTAATTGAAACAAACCAGATGTGCTGATTACTTCCATTAAATGTTTGCATTCGGGGGCTATTAATTATTGTGATTAAACATTGCAACTCTAACTTTTCAAAAAAAAAAAAAAAAACTTAATCGTATAAACTAATGAAGTATTAAAAACATACAGGATAAAAAAATTAAAGAAGGCTCAAAAATTTTTAAGGTAAACATGGAAAAAATCCATGTGAATGTTGCATGTTCCGTCGCTGAAAGTTTCAAGTTAAAGTGAGATTGAATCGACTGAGATAAAATTTGAAACATAATCAAATTTTGATTGTTGGTTTTGGACGATAAAAGCTGGTCACATTTACGTGTGAATCATGAAAGGCAAATATTTATTTAATTTGTAAACGATAACAAAACAGATAATAAAACCATATACTATAAAATGTTTTGTGGCGTTATTTTTATGAAATAGCAAAGAAATATTCTACCTCGATGATGCCGTAAATGATGTCCAGTGTTTCCGCAACACGGTTGCTCGTAATAAAACGTCCAACTATTTTCAAACTCTCCGTTAACAAAAACATTTCGAATTATATCACACTGTAACATTAACGTGAGAAATAAAAGATAACGAAAGAAATTCATAACATTTACAATTGTCACACATTTAACACGTCTTTTTGACTCCATTTTTACTTGTTGAAAAGTTTTTTTTTTTCAATTTTTTAAACTTAATTTCACATTTTTTGAACAAAATAAAACTATTTTCAAGACTTACTTATACATTTTTATAATATTTTTTTTAAATTAATATGATTACATTGAAAAAAATACTTTTTGCAGGTTTGCGCGATTTTGGTACGTTTAAGCTTGAGAGACGAAACGTAGCGCTTTACGGCTCACGGATTGTAAGCCGGCTTGTCCGTGGCAAGCGTTAACGTAACACTGAAGTGAATGCCGCCGCTACCGTCATATACGTTATCCGCGTGTATATCGTGTCATCGAATTCGCGGCGACGATGCTTTCACCATCGGCACTTCGTCGACTCGCTCGTGAACACTTCGCACTTCGGCGATGTTCGCGGGCTGCGATTTCATATTTTTAATCGTAAGTATACCTCTTATATCTCTCTACATATATAATCGCTATGTAATTACACTACATACTCGTACATAGGAACAACCAATCTTTAAATACAGATTAAAAAGAAAAATTGATTCTCCACTCCTACCAAACTCTCAAGCTAGGTCGGGACCAGCAAATTGAATTTTCTTTATTTTTATGAGACAATTACATATGAATGCATTTATTTCTCGTTTATATTCTCTATACTTCTTATTATGTAACATCTCGTTTGCATTCGAATGGGAAGTAGGTACATGAAAATGCAGTGAATGCACTAATATTCAAGAATCTTTAAGATTTTTCATTTTTCGATAGTATATCATTGAAAATGTATTTTTAATGAAAGCTAATATTCTACCAGAGCTGTCTCGTAACAAAAACAGGACTATTATATACTATATATGTATATATATACTATTATATACATTGCTTCAATTGATAGCACTATAACATATCGTCTACATTCTAATTGCAAAAATTAAAACATTCTATGTTATCTCTACACACCTTAATGCAAAATAGTTTAGTCTAAATTCTCGCATAGATGAGAAACACAATATAAGGACGAGTATGTGTAATGTATATAAAACTTATGCAACATATTTTTTTACTAACATTCAATTTGGTCTTAACTTATCTTTCATGCCAAATATTATTGGTTTTTATCAGATCAGCATTACCAAATATATCTGTTATTCATCATTAATTAAACTGAAAGGTCAATGATTAATAAATAATTTATCATTTTATATAAAGTATTAGTAAACTACTAAAGTTAATTGTAAGTTATTATCTTGAGGATAATAAATAATCATAATGTTAGAAAAATAATTTTTTTACACTTATCGATACGTAAAAAATGTTAAACGAATGGACATTTAAAGCTTTAAATTTGTGCTATTGATTGCACTACATCAGCGGTAAACGCGGTAAACGCGGGGAACCGCGGTAAATTACCCCAAATGGGTAAAAATGAAATTTTGGGGGGTATTAAGGAAATTTTTGACCATGGGTATTTTATAAGCGTGTTAGTATGGCCGAAAAACTGTTATTTGGTTATTATGTAACCCTTTAAAGTAGTGGCAGGGGAACCTAAGTAAATTACCTCAAATGGGGTAAGAATGAAATTTTTGGGGCAATTAGGACATTTTTGCCATGGATATTTTATATGCGTGTTGGTATGACCGAAGATTGTATTTAAATTGTTCTTACATCAAAAAGCCTCAATTTTAAAGTTATTGTATCAAACATGAAGCAAAATCATTTCTCTAAAATCTGAAGGGGGAAGTTTTCAATTCATTTTTATTTGTTCCAATATGAGAATTTTATTTTGCTTGTCTATTGCATACTTACTACTTTTATGCAAATTTTTTTTTTGTAAATTAATTCAATTAAGTCTCCTTTTCAAAATGAGAGGGTTGTATCGACTTACGCAAAAATGTTTTGGGGTAATGGTTAAAAAAGTTCCCCGACCGCTGCACTACAGGATTTATATTGTGCTTTATTGCATCCAATTGCGCATAACATAACATAGCATAACAACGAATTCAAAATGTCAATGTACTCGAATTTAAGAGTGCGGGAAGGATTCTACTAACTTAAACCCCAAATTGAACACTATACTCGTAATATTTTTACTACACATAGCAATGGAAGATAATTGATAAAAGTTATATGGACCAAAGATTTATATGTAACAATTTATAAATATTCTTTTGTAGCAACTGCTGGTAATTTCATTAACGAATTCATAAAATATTTATAACTATTAGTAGAAGTGACGGGGTGGTAATAGCCTGATTTATTACACCTTCCAAAGAACAGTTTTTTTGGATCCACCAACAAATTCCTAGCAGAAAATATATTTAAAAAAATATAATAACTGCCATAAGAATTCATCATTGGTGAATTTATGGTAAAAAATGTGTTTGAACTGGTTTTTTAATAATTAGTTCACGAACTTCTTGGGTAGGGTAGTACCTATATGATAAATGCTTACGTCGTTTTTATAAAATGTAGGTGATATATACCTAATAATGTTTTATGTAATATATTTTAGAGTCCAAGTTGAGTTAAAAAGTCTTTAATTTGGAGTATACAACCTATAAGGGTCAAATCCTATATATTATTTGATACAAGTTTTCATGAGTAGTTTTCGAATACAAGTAAAATGCTTCATTCATTTGAATCAACGTACTTAACGCATTGCGACGATTGCTAACTGCTAATATTATACCAAATCGACTTATATTTTTTTATATATTGGCTTATTCTTATATGTTTAGCATTTTTGGTGCCAGTAAGTACCTTTAAAAAACGTGAAATTCTCATTTGAAATTCAAATTTGTCAGTAAGTGACACTAACTGTTAATATACCAAACGAACCTCCTTTTACGCTCATCCAGTGGTTTGCTCCTTAGTTTCACACGTATTTTTAGTGATAGCAAGAATTTAAAAAAAAAGTTTGAAATCTCAGTTAGTAACTTGAAGAGAAACAAAGTTAACAAATTCAAGGAATACCTACACCAAATAGGATAAAACCATTTATACAAAATGATGTATTTATTCTATTTGACGAAAAGATTGCAAATACACCGATAAACGAATTTTATGAGCACAATATGTCATTACTATATCAAGTGTAGTTTTTTGTAGGGATTTAAATAAGTGAGGTTGATATCTTCAATTCAATGAATTCGAATATACTCGTATTCAAAGTAGCGAGTTTATTATAAAACGATCAAATTCATGGTCAATTATTTCGAAATTTTGGTGTTTACCATCACTAGTTGAACTTATTTGCATTGTCTAATTAAATAATTAATAAATAAATCAACAAACTCTACATTCACTAGAGATAATGAACCGAGATTATTCAGAACATATTTTTAATTTTAGCTCAATCCGATTTCTGACAAACTAGCATAAGAAATGTAATGACACTTTTTAGTCATTGTGACTAATTTTCGTTTTGTTTATTATTTATAATGAAAGGCAAAATATTTTAGAAGTAATCAATTATTGCAAAGCGCAATTTGCTGGCTTCCAAATTATGCATGTATGAAAATAGGTCGCGTTTATTTTGACAAGCACAGCTTAATTGAAGAAATATATTATATATTTGAATATATTGAATTTTTCATTCTATTCCATATGGGCGATAAGATGACATTATTTGTTCGATTGCACCATTAAGCAATATTAAATGCACAAATGAAAAGAGCAACTAACGCCCATGTATCATTTGCAGTCTAATAATAATAATTAAATAACAAAATAAAATTATTTCCTGAAATAAATCTTGAAGAGAATATTGCAAAAAAAATTGTTTGTATATATTTTTTTTTGAAAGGTTTAATTAATATTAATGTAAAAATTAGTTTAGTTGAATAAAAATAGTTATAAGTACAAATATTTCTTAATATACAAAATGTTGAGGATTTAACTATAACTTGGGTTTTGATTAGTGCTCTTATCTCAACATGAACCAGTGATTTTTCACTTATTACAATTGTGCGTATTTACTTTTTGTCAAATATAAAACTGAATCACCTGAAGTAAGTGAATTCTCAAAATATGAACTATTAAATATGGGAGTTCACTGATTTCATAGGTGTTAACATTTAAAGAGTTATTCATAAGGGCTAACATTTTGAGCAATGACAATTAAAAGCTGAAAAATTTAATAAAGTACATCAAATACGTAACAATTCACACACAATTTTATCATTTCAATTTTTCAAGATACTTAGTTAGACTTATTTTAGTGATAAAACTTAAGATAGCACCATTATAAACTTATTGTTAGTTCATGTACTTTTAATGATTCATTAACGGATATTACGTTTAACACAAATTTTCACTACTTTAACTTAAAATATGATAAAAGCGATATTAAAAATTGACGTACTAAACTTATTTTTAAACAAATCAGAAGAATAGCTCCATAATATGAATTTCATTTGTTATTTAAATGGACATATTGTTATAGTTTTTTTTTAAATAAAAAGTCTAATAAAATACTTTCATTACTACATCAAATAAAAAATGTAAATATGAAATGATAAAAATTTAAATGCTGATATAGTCAGTTGTAAACAGACACTCCACTATAATATGCTTTACCAGGGCCGTAACTAGGCAGGGGCAATAGGGGCACTTGCCCAGGGCCCAGGGGGCCCCGGAGGGGCCCAAGAAGACCCCGATAAAAATTATCTCAATTATTTTCATTCGTATTTTAATGAATATTCCAAATCATATATATAAGTAACACCACTGGTGGCTCAGATAGACGGAGCTCAAAAAGACCAGAATATGCTATTAGAGTTTTTATTTAAAAAAAACATATTTATTTAATTCTTAATACTTAATATTCTATTGCACGCACTTGACGCACTATTTGTTTTATTGCTTACAGACCTTATCTTTAAAAAAAAGTGTGTGCAGTTGTAAATAGCACCCAATAAATAAAAAGCTGACAGGGCCAGTGAAGCCAGATCGTGGGATTTCTTTAACCCCATTTAGTAGCACAAACGCCGACAAATTGAGGAGAATAATGCCTCTTCCATATGACACACTATATGCAATATTTGTACCTTGTGCCGCACATAATCTTAATTTAGCTGGTGTTTACGCAGTATCCACAACGTCAGGAATGGTTACCTTTTTTGGCACTATCTAAAGATTATTCAACTTTTTTTCTTCTGCGACGACGCGTTGGGAATAAATTATAAAATTTTTAAAATTATCACTGAAAGGGTTTTCAGATACTAGAAGGTCGTCAAAGGCGAATAAAATTATTGTGCTTGCAACTTCCAGAAGTAAATAAAGAACTTGAAAGAATTAAAGATGATTTGTCAAACTCTGAGGCAGTGTCAAATGCAAAAAGATTACTATTTTAAATTAATTATAAATTTATATGTATTCTTCATGTTTGGAATAAAATATTACAATGCGTTAACCGTGCAAATAAAGCCTTACAACACAAACATCTATCAATAGACCTTGCAACAAAATTAATTAATGGTCTGCGTTGCTCTTTACAAGGACTACGGGAAGTAGGATTTAAACAAATAATTTCGGATGCACAAAAAGTCGATTTGAAAATGAATATTGAAGCTGAATTTTCTAATCAACGAATTAAGCGATTTAAAGAAGAAAGTGTTACTAATCTCAACCAAGAAAATTTGTTTGCAATGCAAATGTACAATATTTTTGACATTTTACTTAGTGAAACAGAATGGCGTTATAGTCAAATGAAAACTATATTTGAAGATTTTCCTTTTCTTTTTGGCTCCTTATTAGAATCAATGAGCGTTGTTGAATTACAAAAGGCGGCGACAGATTTATCCAGAAAATATGATAAAGATTTGAATAGTCACGAATTAAGCTGTGATTTTTTTTTATTGAGGGGGGCCCAATTTGAAGGTCTTGCCCAGGGCCCACAAAATCCACGTTACGGCCCTGTGCTTTACATTTACTGTTTGTTTTTGAAAATAAAGGAAATTAAATCAATTTTATAGGATTAAAAACTCGATACTAGAGAGTATCTTTTATTTATATTCTAATTACATTGTGTATGAAGGAGGCAAACTCATTGAATGTTAAAGTTAGAGAAAAAACGAAAAAACGTCTTATATGGAATTTTATTTAACAACAATTAGTTGGGTATTAGAAATATTTTTAGAATCTTTGATTATTAAATAGCTAAGAGCTGTGGAGGATTTTCTATGAAATTTAACCTCAATTTTTTTTTAATACCTAATAAGGTATTGGAAATGTTATCAATGTGTTCACTACATTTTTCCTTAATAAATCTAATTTTGCTATAAAACAACAAAAATCTTAGGCTCTAATAAATCATTTGAAACGATAGCCTAAAAACGCTTCTAATTCAGCAATTTGAATTGAGAATTAAATTTTTCCTTTCTGAATCTCATTTTATGTTTGTAATTATAATACATTGTAGGATAAGTATGTATACTTTATATAATCCACACCTTAAACGTTAATGGAATAAGTCAGATGTGCGAAGGAAGTTTTACAATGGTAAACCACTTACATAACAATAAATATGCCTTATACTTAGGTACACAGGACATACAATAGTTTATCAAAATCATAGTTATTACTTATTACATAAATGAAATTAAGTATTTGTTAAATAAATAATTTAGGTAACTAATTTACATATTATGAGTTGTTATTTCAAATATAAAATATAAAAAATTAAATACTTTATATAGAGATTTAAATCATCACAAATTAAAAGCAACCAAAGCTACGATCTTAATTTTTAAACACTGGATTATAAAAAAATGAATATATCATCCGCAAAGATTTTTTCGAAACACCAACCCTAATTATGTGGAAAAGTAAATTGAGTAATTTTTGTGTTTTTTTTTTTTTTAGTCGTTATAACATCTAAGCAGTGGCGGATTTAGATTTTAAGCCGCCCTAGGCCTTATTCTACGTGCCACCCTTTTTATGCATAAGAGTTATTTAAAAAATATATTTATATTTTATATCCAGTATGAACTTTTACTTATAAAATATCATTTTATCATCTCTTTGTTGGTTGACATACTATACAGTGTAAATCTATAAAACTATATATTTATATAACTATATAATTTTCATTAAACGGAGAGTAAAACAAAATAAGTTTTATACATTAGTTATTGGAAACAGTAATGAGGAACAGGTAGTTAACACAAGCTCGGCAATTACAACTAACAAATTAACACATATATCTATGAATCTCATTGTGTATACAAAATATTTAGGATTTTATATCAGTATTGTGTTTGAAGTTCAGTGATATTAATATTTATCGAAGTCTTAAAAATGAAGTATTTTTTCGCTATTGTTTTAAAAGTTTTAATTACTTCAAATATAAGTTGGACGTTTAAATTTAACTTAAAATTTTATATTTGTAGAAAACGAATCCAGTTCTATTTTTAATTTATCTTTATATTTTTACGCCTTCGGCTTGCTGTCGTTTGTAAATTTTTGCCGTCCTTTAAATTATGCCGCTCAAGGCCAGGGCCTCGCGGGCCTAGACGTAAATCCAGCACTGTATCTAAAGCTGTATAACGACTATCTTAGCAAAGTAACACAATATATAGATACACCGGGAATCGAACCGAGTGCCATTGACGCATAAATAGCATAGGGACCACTAAATATCATAATTGCGTTATTTTTCTTTAGTTGTGTACTACTTAAACCTGAAGATGAAGGCGAGTAACGTAAGTTTGGTATGGCCATAAAATATTAATACTAAAAGGTATTATGTACCGATATTTATAGAACTATTTAACATATGGGTATTTATTTTAAAAAGTTGAAAAGGTGGAAAAATTAGCAAAAAAACTCAGCTTATATTTTTTACGTGTTTATTTATGTAATTATTGGTTTAAAAACTACGATGCGGATATTATAAAATTAATAGAAAAGTATGTTATATTTTTGTACAAAAAAGAAAACTTTTTACGAGTTAACTTTTGAATGTAAACGGCGACTTTATTCGACTAGAGAAGAGGGTAAGTCAACAAGAGTTAAATATGCGTCTCGGGAAATCCTTTGACGTGGATAATTTAAAATAGGATAAACTTAAAATCAAACATTACCTTAATATAAAATAAAAAGTACGGGTAGTTACTTCAAAATATTAAAAAAATTCGAGAGATTTAAAGATAATGTTCAATATTTTGAGCATAGCTGTATAACTGTTTATTCTTAAGAAACATAAAAGTAAGCAACGAATAATGATGAAAAACAAATCTCACCTAGGGTGTTAAAATTACTAAAACCGGTCCTGCGTTTAACACGCAAAACTTATCGTTGAACTATATTCAAAAGTGAAAAAGAAGAAACGACTTCGCTCATCGACAATATAATTTTCTTTAAAAACTTTTCGATCGTTTTTAAAGTTAACGCACACATATTTGTTATTTGAAGTATAAAGTAATCGGAAAAGTGAGATAATCTTTCTGAACAAAGAAACAAGGAAGCTCTAATAGTGCATTGCTGGCGTCAGTGCATTAACACGAAAACAAATTGTAGAGCGATATGTTTATTTTTTTATTATTTTATTTTCATAATTAATATCTACAGAGAAAGAATGTGAGAGGGCTCATTTAAATATATTTGAAAAACGTATTTTCGACGTTTATTCGCGTATCTCGAAATCTAAACAGAGAACTTCTTTAGAATAAATAAAAATAAGTGTTCATTGAATCGCAAGTAATCGAGCGTATACATTTTGTGTTTGAAAAAGGATGGGATGGATGCTGGGTTTCGTTTCCAGGACCGCGAGCACAGATTCAAATTATTCCGCTTTTCTAAGCGCTATCACGTCCTTCCTACGTCGCTTCGTAACGTTTCTCACCCGTTTGTGTTAGGCGACGATGTGTTTGTTGGTTTTCATCTCTTCGAGAACGAAAAGAAGAAGAAATTTCATCGGCGCTCACAACTTTTTAGCCTCTCATTAAATAATCGTCGTCTCATTCAATGAATTATTGATATAGGAAGAGCTCCTATCTAATGTTATCGTTATCATTATCCATGTCTCACGTTTATCTTCTCGGCAACTAAATCGTATTATAATATTTAACACAATTTATTTTTCAGCCCCATTTAAGATGCTTAAAAATCATTAACACTGGTATTACTATAGAACTCTCGAGAGTTACTTTTTAGTAGAAGCTATTTAAAGATTTTCTTTACAATCACAATTAAATTTTATAAATTAAACATACTTTTGAAAAGTTTGTCATGGCCAATTTTTTAATGCAATTCTTTCGATTTTTTACGATTTTAAAGTACATCTCCGTGCTCATATTAATAGCAACTTTTAGCTGTAATTTGTAGATTAAATAGTCACTATGAGGTTTCAAGATGTAATCCCCTTGTACATAAAGAGACAAAATATAGTAACTGATATCATAAAGTTAACCAAACACTATGATAATGGTTTTTTTTTGTAATGGACAGAAGCAAAAAGTAAACATTCGCCAAAGTTTTTTTTTTTCGAAATTTCAAATGTATAGGTATAGGTTTAAAAAATGATTTAAAATGTAATTTCAAAAGTCGAACTTCTAAACCATTGACCTCTGATAACTCTCACGTATTAATTAGATATAAATTAGTCATTTGTATGATAACAATCTAGATAGATGTATATACCATACTATGTTATATTTGAATGTATCTATTTTAAATCTAGTTCATTTTCAATCCTCCCCAAAAATTGGTATTTTAACATTTCAATAGGTGTAGAATATGATGTTGTAAAAAAGATACATCCGATATATTTTTCTTTAATTTACCTCTTATAATGCTGAAAATTATTTTTTCTTATTTCTGAAAGATGAAATTATCCGAATGGAATTTTTTATATCGTTTGTTTTGTATTGATGTTTCTATATAATAATATTAGAATTGAACATTTAGGACTTTATAGATTGAAAAATAAGTTCTGACGGCACATCACATACATATGTGCACAACTTGCATATGAAAATTGCAGTGTCTTTCATTTTCATGTGTTTTCGATTTTTTTTTTGGTATTTATGGTAACAAAATAGTTTAAGGCTCTCACCTTCCTGTGTCAATATTTTAGAGTTAATTATTTAGATTAGTGGTTCTTTAAAGCCACAGTACGGTTATTACAAAAAGTAAAAACTATAGAGTTACAGATAAAGAGGTTAATATATTGCAAAAAGCTTGAGCTTTTATAAGAAAAGTTTTATCAAGACATCTTTACTATTGGAGAAAATACTCTACTTAATTAAATGTTTATTAAAAATTTAAAAATCTCTTATATAAAAATTAGAATCTTACCTTCGCAGGCTAAAAAAGTTAGCTAGGTAAACTATTGTAAAAAGATTTTCGACGTAGCAATATTGGATTAAATAATTAATATTATGAATCTTTCTCATATTTTAAAACTTTTTTGAAATAGCTATTATAGAGTGATATTACAATATTATAAAATCTTTCAAATTGGGAAATGGTATATCTATTCGTTTTAAATAGAAATTCAAAATTATTTCCAAAAATGTAATTATAAGATCACAATCCTTAAAAATGATTCAATAATTTTTCTCATATTTTGATACAAGACGTCACAACTCAGCCATTTACTAATCGTGACAAATGGATTTCATATTTGGTCATGATTTTCTTCTCTCGAAGGAAAAAGTAACAAGAAGTCTATCAAAAAGTCTATGATTTTAGTCTTAATATATGTAGTTGAATATTTTTTTGAATGACATCAGTTTTTGTGATGCATTTCCGATAAGCTTTCAATAATCCAGTTAAAAATCACTGATTTACATAAACCACTCAGAATTTTTCCTGATGCATGTAACATTTTTGATTATGATATAACTCTTACATTGTAACGATCATCCAAAAATTTCACTCCTTTCGACTCTTATGAAAATCTTACATCTACGAAAGATGATGACTGATACTGTTAATTGTATTTTAAATTAATCAGCTATAGAATTAAATGTTAATAAAAAACTAAGCAATGACATTTATTAGGATAAAAACTGATATTTTTATGGAATAAACTTATTTTTAAATTTTTGGTTCTCTTTAACTACTTGTAAGTTAAAACTTGATAAATATATTTACTTCCATTATTTTTGTATGTAAGTGGATATAATATTTGACTATTGCACATTACCATGTTGGGCTTAACTCTCCAGTTCATTTATTGTAATTCTGGATATTAATTATTTAATTGAGAAAAATATTAATTGGTTTTTTTAATATTATAAGTACTTTATAACAAATAAATATATTAAAATTTAATAATCAATTAGAATAAATTAAATAATCAACTACTACCCGAGACATGGAGAAAAAAGTAATTAAATCACCAACAAAAAAAAATAAATAAATAATCAAATAATAATAAAACCATAACACAGATGTGTTTAATTTTAAAATAATTACAGAGATATTTGTGGCAATAATGGTCGAGGGATAGGATGGGATGGAGTATTAAAACGTACATAGTGGTTAGAGGACAAAGGACCAAAATGGAGGATAGTCGGAAAATCTCTGTTACTGACAATGACTAAATGCATTTTATTAAATTTAATTGAGTGCAATAACTGCAGTTAATAATAAAACATTTGCACATATTATACCGAGAGTATATTCATAATTTAATATTCATTCCTGTAATTTTAGTGTGTGCGCTCAATGGAAATTTTTAGCTCAAGTGAGATTATTGCTACTGCTATGCTTTTCAATGATTGAAAAGAAACTAATGTAATTTAATTACATAATTTTTTTTAAATTTTAGTAGAAGACATTCTGCGTAGATCTTGAGACGAGAATTTTTTTCATTTGAGATGTTTTTTTTTCTTTCAAAGCGTCTAGTGTAATCTTAGATCTTGGAAAGATTATATGTAATGTAAAATATGAAGCATTTCACATTAACCAAATAGGTGTTTTGACTAGCATCCAACGTCCATTCGTAGTCGTGCAAAATTTACTTTCTTTTGATTCGTTCCTATATGAAAAACATGTATGAATCTTGTTTGTAGATATGCGCGTGTGTTCGCACACATCAAAACCTTCATTTTGCCTTATTAAAAATTCTTTTGTCTTACATCTCATATATAAATATGGCGAGATTCGTACATGGCTGATAGATGTTGTTAAATACTTTTTGAAAAGTCCAGCCTACTTTTTAAAAGTCCCGCCTTTGACATACTATTAGTGCGTTATTTAAACAATAGCTGAGTGTTGCTGTTGTGTCGTTGATGATGTTAAGGATGATGGGGAAAATGTGAATGAATATGACGTGGTATACCTATATTTAGTACAGATCTTACAATTGTGTCGCCATGGCATTTTCTTCCCCATGCTGAATATTACCACTCTTAACATGTTCCTTTTTCAAGTGGGCAACGCAACGTAACGACAACGTCAGAAACAAGCAAACTCTAATCAGAGACAGTATCCTGTCTACGGAGTGACGTAATGCAACCGTTCAACTTCATCAAGTGCTGTCTCAAGAACACGTAAAACACATGGATGCATAACCCTATCGCATAACCCGAAAACTCGATTTGTAAATTGACGCTTTATACCTTTCATATAAATCAGTGGTTCTCAATCTTTGGTTTTTGAACTTCTGAGGGTTCACGAAGCTATCGTAAAGCGTTATCGTATCGCGGTAAATCTAAATGTTGCTGGCTGTATTCTTACTTAAATAGATAACACAACATAAATAACTATGAACTCACATTGATAATATATTTTAGAATTTGTCTTCAACAGTCTAATTATCATCATTAAGGGGCACAATTAGTTTTTAGACCACCTGACAAATGTGGTTTTTGTGAATTTCGTTAAAAAAATTTGCATCGAATGTTTTAAAATCTGGTAGGTCTCTTTTTGCATAAATAGAGTGAATGCAAAGTAATTTTTTCAAATGAAAATTATTGATTTTCTGCTAATCATTAACCACCCCCTGAGTCTTAAAAAAACCCACTGCTACAGTGATTGTAGTCTTTCCCATGCTTGAAATTAAAAGAAACAAAACTTTTCTTAAACTAGAATATACTTATTTCTTGTTTTTCTTTCGATTTTAAAAAACAATCCATCTGAAACAAAATGGCGAATTTAAAGAAAAGTTGCTTCAAAATTTGACAGTTTTTGGCCAGACAAAAAATTTCATCTAGTCATAAAACTGAAGGATTATTGTATGGAAAAACAAATACCCAATAAGTTAAAAGAAGACCCACATCGATCGGATAATTTGTTTTCGAGTTATAGCTGCAGTTTTGAAAAATATAGTTTTGAGAAAAACGTGTTTAAACACAAAAGTACTGATTTCTAATTGATGCGTAACTGCTCTTTAAAAAACTGTTTCTCAGAAACTACAATATTTGAGATTTTCACTTGAAATTTTAATGTTATTTTTATAGATACCTATGTAGGTACCTATAAATTATTGAAAAATGCAAACAAAATTGAAATTTTTTAACTAGTTGTACCTACCTTTAAGTACCTACTATGTTTGTTATTTATTAATACAATCTTCCGTACATAAGAATTTTTTTTGTACCGAGGTTTATTTTTAAAAGGTCCCACAATGTGTTAATATCTATAGTATTTGGGGGTCCATCCTCTGAAAACGATTGGGAACCACTGATATGGAGCACATAAGCCCTCGTTTTAAATTTAGTGGCAACCACGTCTTTCCTCTTTCGCTAGCCTCGAGCTCTTTTGCTCGACTAATTAGCATTGGTTATTGCATCCACAAATTAGCATTTAGTTTAATTCAGTTGCATGCCTCTCGTTGTTCCTATCTTAAATTATAGGGAGAATAATGAAGAGTGTATGTGACTGGAGGTTTCACGTTAAACATAATCAAAACATAAATTGCGCAAATTTCCATTCAGATCATTTGCCAAATAAGAGAACATAATAACATTCATAAATGTGTCGCGTTTTATTTAGGAAAAAAAACAGCCATGTTATGACATTTGGAACATAAAAGCACGCAAAAATCTTAATGTATTTGCGATCTTTTCAACACGCACGTTTACATATGGACCTTTATACCGAGATGTATCATTCTACATATTCCGAGTGAGTCTCTAGTTTCATGCAAAAAGGTGTTGAATTTCATTTCCATTACCGTATAAAACACATTACACATCGATATTGTTTGTAGGTATGTGTTTTTTGCTTTTATTCCTTCAAATTTGTTTGTAGATTCTTTTTATACTTTTTTTTTCTGTGAATTGAGGACAGGTAAAAAGAGACAAGCTCAGTGGAATGTGATAACAAAAAATAAAGACTAGATAGTTTCATATTTCTTTTTTGATTGATGAGAAATCGTAGTATATTATTGTCTAAATATTTCAACTTAAACTTTTTTCATTCAATGCTTTTTACGAGTCAAACGTGATTTTCACACTCATTCAAACATTAAATTTTTAACGAAGTAATAAAAGCTTAAATCATAATGACTGTAATATTTTCATATTTTTTTGTGATTGTAAACTAATGTTCTAGGTATACATTAAATCATTATAAAGTTACGGATGTATGTATATGATAGCAGAAAATAATGCTGAGTTATAGTTATTACTTGAAGCTCGCAAGCGTAAATATCCTTTAGGTAATAACATTTTAAATTTTAATTTTCAAATATATGGAATAATCCAGTAATCAAAATTTAATTGGGGAAAAATATGGGAGGATAATTTACCTATACTTTTATTGCCAGTCATTTCTTTAATGCAAAATTTCAAAAGATAACTTTCCTTATTAAAAATTAAAAAAAGCATGAAGTTTTGAAAATTTTTAATAATATAACTCTGGCTTGACAAAGTAATGCCTTGCTAAAATATTTAGAGCAAAATGAAATATAATCAAATATTGCGTAAACTTATTTATTTTCTAGTGCATAGTTGGTCTAACTTAAAGTTCAAACTAGTTTTACAATTACCTGTATTATGCTACAATTTATATTGAACTTTTCAAAAATAATTACTTAACTTATTTAATGGTATTTCTTTCTAAAAAATCAAGGTTTCAATAAAAAGGATTGCAATCAGGATTACATAATATTATTTACAAAAGTATATACTTAGGTATGTATAACAAGTGTAATAGAAAAAAATATTTTAAAATACTTCGAAAAATTACAATTTCAGTAGGAAATTGTTACTTACTCTAAAACAGTATAAATGCGAAGTAGTTGAAGATACAAGAAAATTTAGTTTCAGATTTAGAATATTTTATTCAGTAAGTTATCTTTATAAAATAGGGCAATTTAAATGTGACCATTTAAGCTATGAAACTTATCAAAAGGTTTCTGAAAATGGAGAAAAGGTTTGGGTAAATGAAATAAATGAACTTGTCTTACGGCTAATTAATATTAGACCCATTATTTCGACTATGGTAATATCAAAGTATCTTTGGTGTCATAAAGTTCTTCACTATAATTACCTGAAGCCTTCAAACATTTTCCATTTACTGCCAAATCTAATAATTTACAAGGTACTTGGGAACTTCAACTTTAAAAAAATGCACTCCTTTTATATTTTATTGTTGCTTTGATCCCTTCTTATCCAAAATTTGAGTAAATACTTTTAAGGTTGCGTAACTTTAAAAGACATATTACTTTTAAAAGTCTAAATTTTATAATTCTATTTTTGAAAACGTTTCTCTGTTTTTTTTTTGCTAGTTTTCTTTAAATTGTAGTTTTAGAGAAATATATTTTATCTTTTAAATGTTAATGATCGGTTAGTTATATTTACTTAATGGATTATATCGCAGTCCTTAATGAATTTAGAGAAATTTAATTATTTCGTAACGCATCATGTGTGATTAAAAATTATTCTTTTTATTAATATTTTTAAGATGTAAAACAAGCCTATCATTATTTTGAGAAATGATTCAAAATAATATTGTAACGTTTTTACGGGTTCTTTGGTTTGTGTTTAATGACGATAAAATTTTGCACACTATTGCACTGTTACACTTTATTTAACAACGTTCACAATTTATTTAACACTGTTCACTTTCACTTTTTATTTTAACACTCGTAACACCACCCCCAGAGTTATAAAATGACGGCACTCCTTTAGACACATGGCGACACATTCTTAGACTTGTGACAATATGTAAATAGATAATAATAATAAATAAATAGATAAACAATATTTTCAAAGCAATTAAGTTGATATTAGTTTTTGGTGTATTAAGGGTTGTATATTGACTTAAGTATTGTGTTTGTGTATTCATTATGCATATTCAACAGTTATTTTTATTTTCTGGCGGTCAATAGTATATGTTATTTAAATCAAGTTGAGAAATTTATTGATTTGCAAAAATTTGAATGCTTTGATAAATTATTTTTGCATTAAGGGAATCTAAATGTCGCCAAAATCGATAAAAAAGGGCATTGTTAGCTATAATACACAAAAGAGAGAAATAAGATAAAACATGAATGACATCACCGTCATCAAAATGAAGATGATCGACATCAGTAGTGGTTTATTTTTTGATCACTCGACTGTATTTCCTGTTGTGAATCTTTTTCGATTGTTCCGCCTCTCTCGTTTTCTCTCCCGTTGCATTTTTTATGCGACAAATGTGAAAAGTATTGATGCGTTTTCGGGCGCATTTGTGCGAATGGACTGAAAACAGATTTTTATTGATATGAAAAAAAGGAAAACGAAACAGGCGATGTGATGACTGTCGACGAAGGGACAAGCTATTACATCGAGCTGATAAACATGTGATTGATTCAACATTGTATTGTTTTTATAGAGAGATTGATATTTGTTAGGATGTGGAACAAATATTTACAAATAAATTGGGACTTTTTAAAGAAACTATAAAAACGTTCCTACGTTTCAATTTTAACGACATATCGGTCGGTTTTGATTTCATTTCTCCAATACTGCAAATGATATTTGTTCATAAATCAAGAGCGTGCCGTAATTTTAGTTCAAACGAGTTTTATACAATGTAGGTTGTATTGCAATTAATCAATAAGAATAATAGCTAAAGTGATTTGTATCATTGAGTTGAGTTGTACTCGTTGAAGAATCTTGTTATTTAATCTAATCCTTTTGTAATTAAAAATCAATTTTTTTTCACCCTAATTGAAAAAATGTCAAGCTGAAAATGATGAAGAGAGAATTAATATGGAAAATATTATTAATCTATGATACTTGCGTGTGTTTACGTTTTACGCTTCAGGCAAAGAAGTTTCCTCGTAGCTACACTTCGATTCTCTGTTCTCTTTCAGCCCTTCCGGGTAACAGATATTCCCCTCTATTCCTGTAGGTAGTCATGTGTGTTTGACAACATAATATTCATTTATATATAGCGTAATATACGAACGTATATACGTACGTGAATGTGTTTCCAAGGATAAGATTAAAATGGCACGTGGCTAAACTATGCAAATATTTAACAGATTCTTCATTGCTTTATCTCGTCATCAGCAATCAGATCCAGCTATCCTTATTTCCATTTATCTGAGTTTAATTAAATTCTTTTTTTTTGTTGTATGCACATCATGTAGGTATTTACTCGTATTTTTAATAAGTATGTACTTTTGAAAGTTATCGACATTTTCTAATAGAAAATAAATGAAATGTATGCTAATAAGCTATCGCATTTATATTTTCAATATTATTTTTAAAATTGCAAAACAGGAGAGAAAATATCATTTCCATCCAAAAAAATCTGGCCTATTTTAGAAAATATCTTCAGTGTTTTACAAAATTTAACTGACGCTTACAAAAGAATTATAAAGAGTAAAATAAATAAGCGTTTAAGATCTTATGGTAATTACTTATCAATTGAATTTATCTATCTTTGAATGGGTGCTAAACAAACAAAATATAATTCTATGGTATTTTTCTAAGATGTCTACTCTATATACCTATTATAATATATAAAAGTTGGAAATGCGCCCTATTAAAGGGATAAACGTAAAACGTAATAATAATGTGGTGCTAATGATTGCCTAACGCTCCTGAAGAGGATATATTCTGACGGGAATTCGAACGGACATACTTGAGGAAACATATCATACTGTTTTTGTGACTATTTGGAAACGAAAAAAATTATTTTTGTAGTAGAAATAGGATTAGCAATGCATTTTGTAAATGTTGATTCTTAATGTAGTAAAAAATGGATAACTTTAACCTCGTTAGCTGTTTAGTAAGATAAAGAAAATAATTTGAAATATCTCTTCTATGATCCACATAAATGGTTTGACCCCCGGACAAAATATCCCCATGACAAAATATCCCCACGACAAAATATCCTCAGACAAAATATTCTCATGTCAAAATATCCTCAGACAAAATGCTCTCATAGAATAACTGCAAATCAAACAAACAATCTTCAAGCATTTAGTTTTGGGTAAACCTTCGCAGTGTCGAGAAGTGCACATTCAGTCAATGAATGAAAATCGGGTAAACGAACAACGACTTTAATCTTTTTATCCCCAAGCCCCCACCAGGGGGACCCCCTGGACCCCTTTGGCATTAATTAACACAGTTTTTGCGGATTTAACACGGACAAATGGCGGTCAATTTAACACTATTTCAATAAATAATAAGGGATAAATTAAATACAAATTTTGCGGATTTAACACGGAAACATGAGGCCAATTTAACACTATTTCAATAAATAATTGGGGTCAATTTAACACGTTTTTACTAAAAATTATTAAATATAAAATCTTAGTTATTGAGATTAAAAACATTTTTGTCCACGGCATTAATCAAAGAGTGCTGTTTTATCCGAAAATTGTGAGGTTTTGAAATTGCATGAAATATTTTATCGCAAATATTTTTGTCACGGGGGTATTTTGTCCGAGGATCAAAACGCCTGATACTACATAAATACGTTAAGTTTCAAATTATTCAAACTTTGATATGTGAATAAAACGTTTTCTAAAAATTTATTGTTATCATTTTTTAACTGAAAATGTCACCATTACAACTAATTGTGATTATTCGTACTTTTTAGTTAAAAATTTTAGTTAGTTTTGTTTTATATTAGTTTATTAGTTAATTTTGAGTAAGTCGGCTTTTCCACAGCTTAGAAAGGATTTTTGGTATATTTTTTGGTTCGATTGCCGACTCAAAAATGGTTAAATTCAAGTGATATGTAGTTAAGGTAAGATTTTAAACGCCTATTTAATTTTATACTTTTTAGTTTCTTTTTCATATAGCGTTGGCTTAGTATTTTTGTAAAAAGTTTTATTTTTTAATAGTTATAATAATAATTCGTTATTTCATAATATCTACATAAATATTGTGTCTTATAAAATTCTTACTTATAAAATTTTTACTACAATCTATTTACTACATCTGTAAAAATACTGTTACGATTCAGACAAACGGTTTTCGTAAAAATCTAATCTTTTATCATGAAAATATATATAATATACAAAAGTAGTTCCATC